>OY292399.1:17093109-17705219 GCA_958496205.1 Idaea biselata
CCCATGTATTATTGATATGTTACCCTATACCGATAAAGGTATCGCATTTATTTTTTATACATTGCCTTATATGGAGAACATCTTCCATATATTCTTGATATGTTACCCTATATGGAGAACATCCTCCATATACTCTTGATATGTTACCCTATGTGGAGTACATCTTTCATATATTCTTGATATGTTACCCTATATGGCGAACATCCTCCATATATTCTTGATATGTTACCCTATGTGGAGTACATCTTTCATATATTCTTGATATGTTACCCTATATGGCGAACATCCTCCATATATTCTTGATATGTTACCCTATGTGGAGAACATCTTCCATATATTCTTGATATGTTACCCTATATGGAGAACATCCTCCATATATTCTTGATATGTTACCCTATGTGGAGACATCTCCTTGCTAGTGCGTTAATTAATTTAACAAGCTAGGATGCGAACATTGATGTAATTCAATGCCATCGGGGTGCCGCAAAAACATGCCTAAGTTGTAATAGATGAAGCAATACTTGCGAAAATACAGCGTATGAGTCACCGACGCCGGTAGACTAATTGGTTGAAGTCGTACCCCCGGTTTGAGTAAGATGCTGGTTCGAATCCAGCCTTGCGTCTATCGTGCGTTGTATATTTGCAGAAGTATTGTTTCTTTAAAATATTTCTATCCCCGTATATTCTCAAAACGTTCCTCTATATAGAGAACATCCCCATATATTCTTGATACGTTTCCCTATATGGGGAACATTGCCCATATATTCTTGGGGGAACATTGCCCATATATTCTTGACTAGCAGATTCCCGCGGTTTCACCCGCGTAAGTCCCGATCCCGTGGGAATATCGGGATCAAAAGTAGCCTTACTCTTACTCAGGGTGAATGTAGCTTTCTAATGGTGAAAGAATTTTTGAAATCGGTCCAGTAGTTTCGGAGATTACCCTCAATATACACACATACATAACATGTTACCAACGTTACCTCTTTATAATATTAGTATAGATACATTCCCCTAGGATATCCCCTTTCTATCTATAAGTGTATCTCCCTGACCGCTGATGGAACTGGTCGTCTCCAGCTGCTGATGGAGCCGGACTCTTCGGAGGAAGAGCGGCAGGTGGTGACGCTGTCCAACGGCCAGCGCATGATGATGTCGGAGTTCCGCCGCCTGCAGCGCCCGCCGCAGCCCAACGCGATGCACCAACAACAAATTAGGTACACATTAACCTTACATTTATTTAGATTCTTCTTCTGTTTTCGCGATGTTGTATTGAAATTAAAGACATTTTTCGGTTTGAATCGCGTGGTTTTTATTACTTTTAGCATTGTTACAACGCTCAACGTTTCGAGACCTTTCCAGGTCTCTTCTTCAGGATAGACCGAGTCTATCCTGAAGAAAAAATGAAGACGAAAAATGTCTTTAATTTTAGATTTATTTATTTATTCGCACAACAAAAGTTGTACAAAACACACCTTAAGAGGACAGTCTCCATACTCTTTCTCCATACAAACGTAGTCGACTGTTTCCTCCCCGGATAAAGACATTATAGCAAATATGTTTATGCCATAAAACCTATATCCTTTTCGAGCCTTTTCGACACCAATGGGAAGAGATATGGTAACCCTATTCTATGCCGGGGATAAATACTGTAACTCCCTTAATTCCTTAACATTCTATATACAGGGATAGCGGCAGACAGACGTTAGTAAGAAGCAAGGAACAACCTAGGCCTGTCCAAAGAGTACCACCGATGCAAACTCAACAACAACTCACGAATCTAGGTAATGTAATAACACCCTAAAATATATCTTACAGCTGTTTGTTTGGAGCATTCATATACCAAGTTTCACCGCAATTGGTTGAGTAGTTTTTGCGTGAAGGATTAACACACAAACTTTCAACTTTATAATATTAGTAGTATGATAAGCGTGCCATTATTGTGTCTAAATATAAGTTGTTAAGAATCTAATTTTAGATTTAAATTACCTCGACGACGTTTCGGCACTGGTTACCCCGGCCGTGGTCGCGAGCAGACACTACCGATGATATTTCAGATCTACAACGCGATCTAGACCCGAAGACCGTTCTAATAATTTAAATTTAATAGGGGCAGATTTTTTTCTGTATGTTTAAAAAGAGTATTTTATCTGCTAGCTGATTAGATAACATAACTCTGTTGCTAACAAATTTCGATTGAAACGATTGAAATTGTTGATTTTTTGCTTTTACGGATAAACAATTTGACAGTTACAGTCGCTAGTTTTCATTGCAATGACAATTTGTTAACAATTAAATGATGTGTAATCAGGAGTTCTGTTTGAGATACCTTGGTGAACGCGAGGTCCTGAATTTTATTTTCGTAAAACCTAGTTATTTGCGTGTAAATTGTTTAGTTTTGGTGGCAAAATAATCAATTTAGTTTCATGAAAGATAACGAGTGTAGTGAAAATCAAATAACAGTGCCGAACACGGAATTATCGCGGAAATATTAATAAAATGTTGTTCGCAGAATTTATTTATTATTTATTTATTTATTAACATAGTTAGTTGACGACCTCGGTGGCGCGTCGTGCGAAAGCGCGACTGCAATGCAGGAGGTTGCGGGTTCGATTCCCGCCGGGTGCAAGTATTTATGCTTAAAAAATAAATATTTGTGCCTGGTCTGGGTGTCCCTCTATGTATAATATGTATGTATTTACAAAAGAAAAATAAATATAAGTATTATATCCGTTGTCTAGTCACCGTAACACAAGCTTAGTCGCTTACCACGGGGCTAGATGGCGCTGTGTGTTGTTCGGAGAATTTATTTATTTTATTTACGTAATTAATAAGGAATTAATAATGGGTGTGAATTACAGATAACAACGAACCTCAAATGGGTCCGTCGGAGCAAGCCACGGAACCGCAGTCAGCTAAGATGTTAATATTCCTGCAGAACGGAGAACAAAGACTTATTACATTCACACTACCTAAGGAGAGCTGCACGCTTCAGGAGGTTTTAGAACAGGTACTCTATACAATCATATAGTATTTATATTTATGTAGAATTACTATAAATTGTAGCGCCATTTACTTGCTTGTACCAAAACACACAAAAAAGAATAGCTATACAAAGAAAAGCTTAAACCTAAGTGTCACAATAGGCGATTTCTTCCAGGTAATGAATATAATATAATAGTATAAATTGAAGCGCCATTTACTTGCTTGTACCAAAACACACAAAAAAGTATAGCTATACAAAGAAAAGCTTAAACCTAAGTGTCACAATAGGCGATTTCTTCCAGGTAATGAATATAATATAATAGGTCTACAACTATTTATGTAGTCTTCTGCTAATACCTTAGCCTCTATAATAGCCAAATAATAAAGTTAAAAGCACTTATGTTTACTCATTCTTCAAATATTTATTAACTTACTTATAAATAAAAATAGACCTTATCAAATTAAATCCATGTTCTTTGCGCCAAATAGACTGTATTAGCATTCTGATGGCCTATTCTTGTAATAAAATTACCAAAACATCGTTTCAATATCATTGCAATCAATCTATCATATTTGTCATTTTTCGATAAAAAATTCTTTGGAGAATATATTTCCCAAACATTTTTCAGTTAATAAAGTTTTGATTGCAGTGCAGTTGCAAGTTATAGTTTCTTTGCTTTTTTGAAAAAATGCTTTCCAAAACTCTATGTATAATATGTATGTATTTACAAAAGAAAAATAAATATAATGTAGTATATCCGTTATCTAGTCACCGTAACACAAGCTTAGTCGCTTACCACGGGGCTAGATGGCGCTGTGTGTTGTTCACAGAATTTATTTATTTATTTTTATTTATTACCCGGTGGGATTCGAACCCGCGACTATTGGTAATTCGACCAATAATGGTAATGAAAATCTGGTAATTGGTTTAAAAGTATTTCCTAAGTGTGGATTAACACTAAGAAATACTGTTTATATAGTTTCTTTGTTTGTATTTGGAATGATATTGAAATGAACATTTTAACAGTTTTATTACAGGAATGCCCCCCCTGATCTCGCGTTATTCATTATTAGTATATATTAACATTTTCTCCTTTTCATTCGACAGGTCAACGTTCCTTTCTCAGAAGATACTCATATACAATGTATGCAGAATACAAGTAGCGAAATAGATTACTTTGTGTCGGTAGGATCGACCACTAGAATTGAAGAAATGCTGGAAAATCATCCGGTTAGTATACATTTCACACTTTATTACTCACTAGCAAAGACCTGCAGTTTCACCCGCGTAAGTCCCGATCCCGGAGGAATATCGGGATCAAAAGTAGTTAATGTTACTCCTTGATAATGTAGCTTTCTATATGTATCGTATATATGTACTAGTTGCGCCCCGCGGTTTCACCCGCGTAAGTGCTGATCCCGCGGGAATATCGGGATAAATAAAATAGCCTATTTGGTATTCCAGGTCTCCAGCTATCTACATACCGAGTTTCATGGTAGTCACACACATATATTATACTTACAAACTTTCAGTTTAGATAGATAGATTAATACTTTATTATTTTAATTTAAAAGTTAGCAAGCTAGCTAGTGGTTAGTTAGTTAGCTTTCTTTATTTATTATTTATTTAGTTAATATTTGTTTTATTTATTTCAGATGCTAGTCGGTGACATCAGCAGTCGGAGTTCCCCCAACGTGATGCCGCAAGCGTCGCAGCCGACCAGCGCCAGCGATATGTCCACGCCGGAGAAATCTCAATGCCCCGACAGTGGTATGTTCACCGCCCATTCGCAACTAACTTTGTGTTTTGGAGGGAGTAATCAAATCATGTACCAGAAATAACCGTAACTTTCAACTTTAGTTTAAATAAAATGAAATGTTTTATTGTTTGTGGATCTAGGTAAAAAATAGATGGTATAGATCAGGGGTTCCCAAAGTAGGCGATAAAGCCCCCTTGTGGGTGCTGCAGGCCTACAGGGGGGCGGTAAGAGACCCAGAAAAAAAATGGGAGCGTTGTGTAGAGGCTTAGGGGGCGATTTGTAATTTCATCTCACTAGGAGGACTCTGCATACGTAACGTTTCCCTGACGCGGACGGGACGTGGCAACTTCCACATACAAAACCCGTCGAGGCGACGATGGAGGAGATAGCACGGGATTTGTGTATGTAAAAATTGACACGCCCCGTCCGGGAAATGTTACGTATGCAGAGATCTTTAGACACCGACTAAGCTCTCGAATCTTAACTACAGCATGTGAACATCAACTAATATTAAGTAATTAAGAAATTGCTCAAACTAACTCGGTTTGATATTTCTCTTCGTGTAGTTATCATATCTGTCTTGTTCTATTGAATAAATAAAAGAAAAATCATGTCAAGAGGTCGTTCCGTTTCGAAAACAAGTAGCTTAATCTCCACAAATATAGCTTTCAATAATTAATTTCATTTTAAGTTATAGTGGTTTTTAAGTAGGTGAAAAAAGGGGGGTGCTATAAAGTAATTTATTCCCAAAGTGGGCTGTAGACAAAATAAGTTTGGGAACCCCTGGTATAGATAGACCGTATGTTGCAGCAGGCTGCGGGCCGGAGTCCCCCGGCGCGCGCTCGCCGCCGCCGCGCCGCATCGACGGCATGCTGGCCGTGTGCAAGCTGTGCGGCTACACCGGCTTCGACTTCAGCAGATGCGAGAGGTAAGAGCGACAACAACCCTCCCTCGAAACTAATCTATGATACCGCGACTGGTCCCAGCCTCTGGCTTGCCGCGCACCGCCCGGTCAGTATAGCCAACCGGCCAGCCGGCCAGCCGGCCGGTCAGAGTAGAGTCGCGAGACCAGAAATGCTCGGAGGGTGGACACCTCACGTCAGTAATGAGTTGGCCCGCTCTCTGGCGTACCAGTGATGACTTCAATTCCAGTGATTTCACCGGCTTAGTGTCCATCTCATAGTATGCGAGTAAAACTGTTACTGAAAAGGGCCCCTACGTGGTGGCTTCGGCTCCACGCACGTCTCCCAAAGGTCCGGAGCTCCATAGCCCTGTGATACTGGACGGATATCAGAAATACAATAATTAGATACGCAACAAAATAAATAAAATTGATGTCACTTCAAAATTATAATCATGCAATCAAAAGATTAACTAGTCATAAATCCAGATACATTATAATATTTTATATTCAAATGAAATCTTTGTATTTTACCATAACATATTTTTTGTTTTAGATGTAAAAGAGTATTCACAGAAGAACCAAAAGGTGTCCCAGCGAGTAAGAAAGTTGAACAGAAGAAAAAGGAACCTGAGAAAATACCTATGGAGAAACCGAGGTAATTAAAATTTAATCCCATAAAATAACAGGGATATTAATAAATGCGTAGGTACTAAGTTGGAGAATGTCTGGGTTCTGTATGTCTATGTTGACAGGTATGGTTCAACTAGAAAGACCTTAGTATGAGGTTTGTGAATGGTAAGTTACTAGAAGGAACTTACAGGGCTATACTTTTTCGGGTTCCGTACCCAAAAGGTAAAACAGGACCCTGTTACTGAGATTTCGCTGTCTGTCCGTCTCTCCGTATCTCCATAGGCCGTATCTCATAAACATAGCTAGACAGTTTTTTCACAGAAGATGTATTTCTTTGTTGTGTTGTAAGATATGTTCTGAATTTCAATTCTGACAATATTTTTGTTTGTTTCAGTTCTATTGGTGAAGGTATTAAAATTAATTTACTGAAACCGGGGATGAAGGCGCTTGCAACCAATAAAACAGTAAGTAACCATGATTTGCTCGATTTTATTAAAGTAAAGGTAAAATCCTGCGATTTTTTCTGCACAAAGAATTCGTAGAGCAGAAATCCCAATAATCTTTGTCCTGACTGACTGATCATCGCACAGCCTAAACCGCTGATAGTAGAGAGTTAAATTTGGAGAGTGTGTTCTTTATGTGATGTGTGCATCCGAGTAGAAGGGATTTATGAAAATTCCCAGGGGATATGGACAACCGCGGGATAGAGTCCTCAATAATCTTAGAAATTTAGTGATTCAACAGCTGTCCAAAAACTGTGTTACGAGTTACATTTTGCATATACTTTATATGTTATGTATTATTGTGTATAATATGCCCAAGATTCATAGATTTAGTCTGTAATGTCTATATTTTATTCTCAACTGTGTCGTTTTATGCTAGGTTTTGGACAGCTGCCTCCACTACTAATTAATATAGTGATTTATAGCGGTTGGACAGGTGTCCAAAAATTCAAAAACTAAACCAAAAAACGTCGTCTAGTACCCATAGCATATGCCTAGTTGCTTAGTTTTGGGCTAAATTTCGTTATGGGCTATCTAGCCCCAAATATTTATTTATTTGATTGGTCTCACAACATTTCCGATCATGTAAAGAGCCCATTTGACTGGTCTCCATGAACCCGACTAACCCTATTATCTCCTTCAACAGCCCGTGCAGGAAAAGAAGCAGACTAGAGTAAGGAAACCGAGAGGGAAGCAACCGGATCCCGAACCAGTTATATTGACCCTGAGCTCGGATGAAGAGGATTCTAACAGCTCTATGGTAAGTACTTGTGTTCCAAGAATCCTAATGCTGAGGACTAACTGTGTTTCTTGCCGCTTTGAAAAACAGCTGTTTTTGGAGAATAAAGGAAACTAATGTTTAGAATAAAAACAAATTTAAATACAACTCGTTTTTTTTTAGTTTGAATCATATTGTTTTTTTTTTTTACTATTAGAGAATTTATCTTTATGGATCTTTTTGTCAGGTTAAGGGTAGTCTTCCCTAAGGAAGAGATTTGTAAAGATCTCGAATGTCAGACATCAATAATATGCTAAAAATAAAAAACTGAAAAGAAAATTTCCCTTATTACGAAATCAGTTGCTTTGTGTAAATTCTTGAAATATATATTTATTTGAAATGTTTGTTGTAGCATGAACAGTCTGTCAGCATGAAGGAGCCTTCCTTGAGTGAAATTGAGGGTGGGACCCCAGACAGTGGTATTGGAGATATGGAAGGTAAGTGCGATAGTCATAATAATATTTATTAGCCATTTGTCCCTGACTTACGGTCAATTTCATACCCAGCATAGACACAAAAGAATATTTGAGAGATTTCCACAAATCTAGGTACATCTATAAAATGCTTTGTCCTGACTGACTGACTGATCAACGCACAACCTAAGCCGCTGGCAGAGAGCTGAAATTTTAAGAGTGTGGTATTCATATGAAGTAGACATCTGATAAACCAGGGTTTTTCGAAATTCCTACGGGATTGGAACTTATGTGGGGGAAACCGCGGGACACAGCTAGTAATGGGCCTAAATGCTTCCATTTCACTATTTGATTTTGTAGTATAGGACTTTGTTAGAGCGATACAGAGGTCTGCAGAGACCAAGAAAGCGAGACAGAAGAGCCACAGAATATTAAATAGTTATTACGACTAGAAAGCTAAGACACGAAACAGTGTATTAGCCCCATTAGAACTCTAAAAATATCTGGACGAGATTTTTAGTCACGAATCGCAAATCTATTACAATGTACCCATTGTCTCCCCCATCCATTTTATCAATTTTATTTCTGCTGTCCTGCGAATACCGTGCATCATCATAATTGATAAGAGTCTTGTCGTGAATAGACAGCTTTTTTAATAATTTTCGGAAATGGCAGCCCCGTCCGTTGCATTGATTCGCCGCCAACATAGCAAACAAAATCAATCAAAAGAAAAAAAAAATGAAATATTTGTCTATGGTTGGTTGACATGTCGTACGGTGTGTATTGTATTATTTTAGAATTTCTTGATTTTTTCGTGTATTTTTATTGTAAATTGTTCTCTAATACTGTAAAATGGCAGATGATAACTGTATTTCGAGCAAAGGTATGTTAAAGTGTAGGTACTTAGTGTTAAAATAACTTTGCGGCATCAAGTTGTCACAACCTCGTTGTCTTCCAGATATAGCTGAAATGCGCAGTTAATTCTGTAAAAAAACGCTCAATTATCAGTGTAGAATATTACCAGTATTTAGTAGATACGTTTTAGGTAATAACCTAAAACTTTGCTTTGCTAAATTTTGAGTGTTCTATGAATTTCATATATATTTCACTACACCCTATTTTGTCAACGGTATGGCTGCGCGGGCACCGCGTTGCTATAGCCATAGTAGGTACAAAATGTAAACCACCACCAGCATTGTAACAGGCAGGTGGTCAGACAATCTCAGATTCTTTTGTAATATTACTAGCTACGTCCCGCGGTTTCACCCAAGTAAGTCCCGATTCCGTGAGAATATCGGGATAAAAAGTAGCCTGTGTTACTCAGGGTGAATGTAGCTTTCTAATGGTGAAACAATTTTTGAAATCGGCACACTAGTTTTGGAGTTTATTCATTACAAGCATACACACAAAAATACAAATCTTTCCTCTTTATGATATTAGTGTAGATGTAGGTATTTAGTCTTGCTTTCCTTCATAGGAACCTTGCAAACACAGTAATTTAAAGTAACCTCTGCACCTACTATAATAAATGTCATAACTTTGACTGGCTGGCCAATAAATAACAAAAGGTGAATGAACATTTTTCAGATGCATTTAACCACAGTAATTTCACTGAACAGAATATGTATGAGTATGTCACCAAAACCAAACAATTTTCGTTAAAAAATAAATCAGAAATATATAGTTTTAATTGTAGTTTAGCTACTGTGAAACTTTGCACCATGTGCATGGACTCAAGTCATAAGGGGAAAGGATACCTACTCTTTTCTCCATAAAAACTTTACAAACATGGTCTACTGTTTCGTCTCTTGATAAAGACATTATAGAAAATAAATTGATGCCATAAAACCTATATCAGCCATGACCATACCCCTACATTTTAATTTCTAATTCTTCTAAATTGTATTTCTATAAGTACTACAAGAGTAAAAAATGCAAATGTCATTTGTCTGTTAAGACCCTTATTCTAAAGGATCTTTGATCTCTATTATTATTGCCTAACTTTACATAATAAATCCGTTTTTATACTTAGATGGAAGCAGGGAAGAGCTGAACCCGAGCAATTTACAGGGATTTATGACTTCGCTGAACTGTCGGACAATCAGAATTGGATCCTATAGATACACACCAAAGGAAAAGGTACCTATAGTTTGAATACTAGGTTTAAAACTATTTTGACTTAAGAAATATTTGGAAGAAAAAAATATATCTACAAAAACATAATCCATGGCCATTACAAAGCGGGATTTTAACCATGCATCTTTAGTCACTGACACTAACGGGCTTAATTCGTTTTCAAGTAAAAAAAAATTCTCAGTAGTTTTTTCTTAAGCTCGGAGAGATGACTGCAGTGTTTCCATGAATAGTGCAGGATTAAGCACTTGAAATAAAAATAGAATATATTAGTCTGACCTCTCTTACTTGACAAAAGAAAAATATTATCTATGTTACTGATTTTCTTATATCTGCATCTTTAATTGTAAGCTTGTCTTCTTTTTTAATGTTTCTGTGCCATGTGGCTTATGTTTTATCAACAATGATTTATTATTCAATTGAAATATTTTTACTAATCAGTACATATTTATTTATATAGATAACATACAATAGGGAATGTGTCAATTTCAAGCACTAGTCATGCTAAAAATAAAATGCATCTGACAATAAAAAGATAAAGAATCCATGGAAATGATTATTGATTGCGCTTGTTCAAATTATAAAAACAATTTGTGTTATGATAATTGTGATTTAACACAAGATCACATTTTACCTTCATGAGTTTCTTCTGGTTTCTTCCCATTGGAGGGTGCATTCCGAAACCACACCAAATTCAAAATGATAATTTATTTGTATACATCTGTATATATGTATATCGTAAAGATAATGTTAACAACCACGTCCAACACTCCATCATAAATCAACCTATAACGTAGTGGTTATAATCTCTTTGGTAATGTCGAGTATTAGTATCAACTATTGTTTATGATTTTCAAAATAGACATTATGATGTCAATGGACAAACGTGAATAATATAATATTGTAATCGTATAAAATACAGCTTGAAACACAAATATAACTGGCTGAAACATTTACTGAAGTATTATTTATTCTACGGACGATAATAATAAATAAATTATAATAAATTAATTAATTCGGAAGACTCGGTAGATTGGTAACGATTCAAAACGATTTTTATAAATAATAAGTGAATGTCTTATTGTAAGAATAAATTTTATAATTTGAATTTCTCAAATTTAAATACTGAGATGCATATTCCTTAAAATTACTCACATAAATTTATTGCATTGAGATTTTTTTTCTACTAGTTCACACTTATCTACTTATTTCAGGTTAACATATCTGCAAAGGGTGTCAAAATAGTAGCACCGTCACTCAAAAATGAATCTAGAGATGTCGCCTTACAAATACCCTTAAAAGAAGTTGTCAGAATCCTCGTACATTTTGGGAAAGGTCTTCCAGTTATATTCTTGTACACAATGAGCAGATGTGGAAATTATATACGAAAATCCCTTGACATGGTGGAGGATTCGGGTAAATAACAATTAAATATTTATTTTGTTACCAAGCCTTAGTCGTGTCATGGGGGTTCCCGTGTGGCGCAGTGGTTAGCGCACTCGCCCAGCAATCAAGAGGCGCAGCTTCGAATCCTGTTATGGGAGAATTTTTAAAAATGCTCTTTGTAAAATATTTCTAGTAAAAATGCCTTTAGCAATAAAAACAAATAGTCCAAGATCCCAGGGCCGGCAGACGTCACGTAATTTCTGACGAACGAAATGTAGATGATTCGAGTAGTGAATAAAATTAATCCTTTTTTCCAGGCCCATACTACAATCCAATGTCAAAAATAGATCCCTATAAAAGAATAACCCTTTTACCTGAGTCCATAACTGAAGAATCAAAAGTAGCGCTAAAGGCTTTATTTGGTAAGGTCATGGATGAACTGAATTCTAGAGAAGCTAACGATATACTGGTACGGACATGTCCTAAAGAAACCAGTACTGCTACTAAGATGACCACAAGATCGTGTAGTGTTTCTTCTGGATCTGGTGCAAAGAGGTTAGTTAGTACATTTTAGATCAATCGATGGAATCAGTTTTTTTTTCTGGTTTTTTGCTTATTGCTTTCATGAGTCTCATATTCTCATCTGAGCGATGTTCCCGGTTGCATTCTTGTCAGGAGTCAGGGGTCCGTTAAAACCCTAAATGGTGTTTGGTCATCTATTATTAACCATACCTACTCCAAATAGATTAAGCAATATTTTTACGGTTGGTTATTACTTTCATGAGTATTACAGATGAATGATGGATGATAGATAATATAATTGGATCAAGTACATTAATGATAGCCATAGATAGGCTAATGTTTTTTTGGGAACAATGTTTCTGTTGTACTAGTATTTTAGAGGATGAGTGTAGTGAGTGATCTTTTAGGAGAATCAGCTTACTAATTGAATAAACATATTTTTGATTTGCTTGTAATTTATTTCTATTAGCTAATTGGTAATGTTTTTATTTACTTACAGTGGAGTTCAACTGAGCCCGGAAATAAGACAAATATTAATATACCCACCTGGTAAAGGTGGAATTCCAATAAACACAGAAGATTACATGTGCCTTGCGCAAGATCAATTTTTAAACGACGTCATCATTGATTTTTACTTGAAGTATTTAGTGCACGACGTTCTAACACAAAATCAACGGGAAAGAACCCATATATTTAGCACATTTTTCTACAAAAGGTTGACTACGAAGCCCAGTAAAGTTAACCGAAGTTCGAATCCACACGAATGGGATAGCAATCTAACACCAGCTCAGAAAAGGCATGCAAGAGTGAAAACGTGGACGAAAAACGTTAACATCTTTGAAAAAGATTACATAGTAGTTCCTATAAATGAAAATTGCCACTGGTTCGTGGCAATTATCTGTTATCCAAGCCAAGAGGGTTGTAGAAGTATGATTGATAATAGAACCGTGTCACCGCAGGAGATAAAGAAAAGAGGTAAGAATTCATTGTTTTGCTGTTTTACCATTATTCTATTAGCCGTAAAGATAAAATATCTAGTTTATGTCTATACTAGTGATGGGCCGACTACTCGCCGACTAGTCGTCATCTAACAATTTTGCAATAAAACCAATATTTATTGGATTAGTAGTAAAGTTTAAGTCAGCAAAACGTAAGCAAACACGACACATCCAGGGCGCACCTTACATTCTCAACATGAATTAGCTCTGTTCTATTTTTTTCGATAATGGTTCAACTATTTTGGAAGTTTTAATGAGATCGAACTCGAATATCTGCTAATTATGATGATTTGCATTGCCGACTAGTCGGCAATTTTGAAACCGACTAGTCTGCTAGTAGGCAAAATCTCGAGTCTATACTCAAAAACATTCCTAAAGAAAATCTTTTGTGCTATAATTAAAGTTAGTGAGATAGTAAGATATGTACGACATGATCTATGATGTAGCATGCTCACCTAGAAGATAATCGCAGAAGGTACGAAGCATCTTTTGCGACCTGTCAAAGGCATTTGATTGTCTGCGTCACGACATTCTAATAAAAAAGTTACAGTTCTACGGCTTTGAAGGCAGGGAACTAGATATGCTCAATTCTTATTTGAGGGATAGGATACAGATTGTTTCGGTCAATCAGGTAACCTCAGATGAGATAAATAGTAATATAGGGGTTCCCCAAGGCTCCATTCTTGGGCCACTACTTTTTTTAATATATGTCAATGACCTTGCAAGCAGCATCCCAGACTGGGCTATTATTACACAATTTGCTGATGACACTCACGTAGGTTTTACCGATAAAAGTGTCGTAGGAATAGCTGAAAAGACTGTTTTAACACTAAATATTATCAAAGATTGGTTTGCTGCGAATGGTATCATACTCAATAACGAAAAAACAAACATTATTAGCTATAGTTATAGAAAATCTAAATCAAACACACAAAAAGATATAAATTTAACAAACGAAGTAAATTTCCTAGGTTGTATACTAGATTCAACCCTAACCTTCGAAAGCCAAATAGATAAAATATGTAAAAAAATGTGTAGTGCCAATTATGCGTTGTTTACGTTAAGAAATGTGGTTGATAAAAAAACGTTAATATCAGTGTATTATGCTTATTGTCATTCTATAATAAAGTACGCAGTAACGATATGGGGAAATTCAGCACATATAGAGAGAGTACTCATTTGCCAGAAAAGGTCAATCAGAATAATTTTTAATTTGCGTAGATTAACATCTGTTAGGGCTTACTTTAAAAAGGCACAGATTATGACAGTTATATCGCTTTTTATCTATAACTCACTTCTAGAAATTCATCAGAGGGATGAATTGAAAAGACGAATGGACATACATAATATTAACACACGACATAAAGATAAACTAGTACTAACCAGAGCACGAAAGGTCAAAACATTTAAATTAGGCTTAAATTTTAAAATTGACATGTATAATAAACTTCCTTTAATTATAAGACAACTTCCCTTGAATGAATTCAAAAGTAAGGTCGAAAATTTTCTTAAATGTAATCCATATTATAACGTATCTGAATTTATGAGTTGTTCATTTCTTTTATTTGTATGACTTGTGTTTTGAAAAGACATAAAACTGATTTATTTTTATTGCGTCAGTGGGACTGCTAGGACTATTGAATTATTATAAGATTACTGTTCCTCATTTGACTGAAATTGTTAATGTTAATTTAATATGATTGAATAATCTTATAATAATTATTTTGTAAATTGACATGCCAATATTATGTAATGTAATTTTATGGCGAAATAAATGAATTGAATTGAATTGAATTAAAAAAGTTTTTACCAGTCGTTACACATACACACCCACTAGCACCATGCCATAATTTCATATCTATCATATCAGAGCTAAACCGCTGGTCCTAGAGACTTGAAGTTTGGAGAATGTGTTGTGGTGTGTATGGATCCACCATGAAAGAGATTTTGGAAAATCGGTATCGGGATTTATGCGGGTGAAACCACGGGACGCTGCTAGTAGATATATAAAATTGTATTCTTACGACTATCATCAATGTGTGTCCAATCTACATTCATATACTATCCTCATACTAGCTGCGTCTCGCGGTACTCCTAATTCCCGCGGGATCGGGCTCAAAATAAGTCTATGTGTTAATCCACAAGATTCATTAAGATCTCCAGCTATAAACCAAGTTTCATTGCAATCGGTTCAGTTATTTTTGCAATTATACATCAAATACAGGTGCTGGGGTCTTAGTTTTGCTAAGAATGGCTGTTTACCCCCTTACTTATAAACTTTGATTAACAGATGACTAAGTTATGTAATGTTTGTCACTATCAACATTGAAAAGTCATATGACAGTAGAAGACAAACGATACATAGTGTATGCAGCCATAAATCATTGTTTATAAGTAAGGGGGTTAGTAAATCAGTGTGTAATTATTCTGATATTATAATGCTTACAGAACGTCGGTCGTCCATGCAAATAGGCAACACAACGATCACACCCGTCAACAAACAGGAACAGCTCACTCTGAACTGTGACTCGGATAACCTTAGTGAGAGGGATGAGGCTGAAGCCGAGGTTAGTACTTACATTACTATACTCCCTTAATCTCAAATACATGATGACACTTACACTTTACCTAAAACAGACCACACTTACGACACGCATTTCTTTATATGTAACTAGCTGACCCGGCAAACGTTGTTTTGCCTTATAAATTATAGATAGTAGCCGATTCTCAGACCTACTGAATGCGTATACAAAATTTCATAAAAATCGGTCAAACCGTTTCGGAGGAGTACGGTAACTAACACTGTGACATGGAAATTTTATATATTAGATTAGATAAGTGTAATATTAAAAAAATCTGTGAACAACACACAGCGCCATCTAGCCCCGTGGTAAGCTACGAAGCTGTGTTACGGTGACTAGACAAGGGATATAATACCTATATTTATTTTTCTTTTATAAATACATACAGAGAGGGACACCCAGACCAGACACAAATATTTATTTTTCAAGCTTAAATACTTGCACCTGGCGGGAATCGAATCAACCTTCTGCATTGCATGTGCTGTAGGTTCCAAACCAAGACTATCAGAATCATGTTTAATGTTCCCAACTGCATCAGTAACAAATACTTGCTGCGAGATCTCAGATTGAAGACCGTTAAGGAAGAGATTGCTCAGAAAGGCACCAACTAACTATTATATCTTTAGAATGCTTTGTCCTAACTGACTGACGACTCATCAGCGTACAGCCTAAGCAGCGGTTTAGTTGACAGCTGTAATTTAGAGAGTGTCTCCTTTATAATTATGAATGCATCCGATAAGAAAGGACCTTTAAAAATTTCCACGAAATTGGTACTTACGCAGGTGAAACCGCTGGCCACAGCTTGTTTAAAAGTATTAATGTGTTTGTTTTGTTTTAGGAAAGTGATTTAGATATGCAATGTGATTCTGACGAAGAGGAAGATAAAATTGCGGTCGAACCTAAGAAAGTCGAAGTACCTACTAATAATAAGAAAACAGAACCAATAAAACAGTAAGTATTACTTCTCTTGCTTAAAAAACAATGGTAACAGACAGACAGACAAGCGAGCTATCTTATAATAAATAAATTCTGTGAACAACACACAGCGCCATCTAGCCCCGTGGTAAGCTACTAAGCTTGTGTTACGGTGACTAGACAACGGATATAATCCTTATATTTATTTTTCTTTTGTAAATACATACATATTATACATAGAGGGACACCCAGACCAGACACAAATATTTATTTTATAACCATAAATATTTGCACCCGGCGGGAATCGAACCCGCAACCTCCATTGCAGTCGCGCTTTCGCACGACGCGCGCACAAAGAGGTCGTCGAATATTTTGCCTCTTAAAAAATGGAACCCTAAAAAATGTAAGCTTTTATATCTTAGAAATACACTTTTGCAGAGCAGCATTTTATTTTTTTATTAAATCTGTGCTCATATAATTATTACCTAGCTAGATGGTGGGTATTCTAACAACGACCTTCGAATTTTGATCCATCTCTTTAAAGGTGTGTAAGCATTTGCCCAAATAGTTTGACTTTGGAACTGGTGAAGCTCATCCGTCAGAGACGAGTTTGAAATTGATCACTATCGGTCGATCTTTCTTCTAGTCTCTAATAGAGATAAGTCCAGTTCTATGTTTGTGCCCTTCTGGAGAAGATATAATTCTAACTTGGAGGAGCTCATTGCCCTTGCTTGCCAACGGCTGGCAAGGTCATTCATTACTTCAATGGGTGACAAATAATATTAGTGGCAAAAGTAATTGGCTTTGTGTTTTCTATATATTCACTAGCTGACCCGGCAAACGTTGTTTTGCCTTATAAATTATAGATAGTAGCCGATTCTCAGACCTACTGAATACGCATATAAAATTTGGTAAAAATCGGTCGCGCCGTTTCGGAGGAGTACGGTAACTAACATTGTGACATGGAAATTTTATATATTAGATAGATAGATATTCACTTTTATTTGCTGTGAATGTTCCTTAAATAAATAAATAATAAATAACTATTTTGAGCTCCTCCATGCTTCGGCTAGACACTTGAAACTGTTGGTCCCTGTTGTGAACTCTGATAGCACTGCAGTCATTAGGTCATGTTAGAGGCCTTAGGGCGACCTGACAACTTTTAACACTAAGTAAGCCACGCCATTATACTAAGTTACCTAACTGTGGAACGTGTTGTTTCAGGCCTTGTATATTAATATTCGATTCCTTAGCCGGAGCTTCGAGATCAAGGGTGGTAGCTACGTTACGGGACTATCTAACTTGTGAATATCAAGCTAAGGTAAGATGACAATTTTCAATAATATGTCGTGTTTTATTGCCCTCCAAGTATCCTTCTACTGGTTGTAAGCTACTTCCCACCAATTTTCAGCCAAATCGCTTCAGTTGTTCTTGAGTTATAAATAGTGTAACTAACACAACTTTCTTTTATATATAAAGATAAGATGAATGTAGAAGAAAGGTTTTAAAAATGATCATGTTTTTCATTTTCCAGGTAAATGTAAATAAAGTATTTAACAAGGACAACATAAAAGGGAGCTGTCCGAAAATACCTCAACAAAATAACTTTACTGACTGTGGCCTTTATTTATTACAATATGTAGAACAATTTTTCAAAGTAAGTACTCTGAGTATAATTTACTAGCTGCGGCCCGCGGTTTCACTTGAGTGAGTCCCGATCCCGTGGAAATATCGGGATCAAAAGTAGCCTGTTACTCGATGATATAGCTTTCTATTGGTAATGAATTTTTGAAATCGGTCCAGTGGTTTCGGCGCCTATTCGTTACAAACAAACAAATCATCTTTACTCTTTATAATATTAGTATAGTTAATTTTACTTCTCCTCCTTTCATGTCCTAGAACTCACCACGGTCCGAAGGCATGGGACATTCGCCAATCCGGAGTATTCTCCCGTGACGTCTTACTGCCTAACCTCTCTGAGAGGAAGCCCTTGCCCTGCAGTGGGACAAATTTACGGGCTAATTATTTATTTTATTTAATCTTTCTTCTGATTTAGTTACATTTTACCAGGTCTTAATCGCGTATTATTATTTATTTTCTTACCTCGACGTTTCAACCATGTTACAATGGTCTTGGTTGGGAGTGGTCGCGTGGTTGGGTCTGGGAAGGAAGGTGGCCACTAAGGGTTGGACCTCATCATGTTGGACCACAGAAAGCAATCGCGGATCGCCTCGAGGATTCCGCCGCGTGCTATCGCATTATGCTTTCTGTCTCTGTCTAGCAAATGGCAGTTCTAAGCGACAACCAAAAACATTACCCTTCCTTTTGGCTTCGCCGTAGTCGGGTAAAAAGAGAAAGGGCGACGGAAAAAGGCGATTCCGTGCTGCCAGATGAGGTCCAACCCTAAAACTCCTCGGTGTCCGTCACGCCGCAAGTGTCGAGGCCAACAGGAAAAACTGCCCTTGACTCCGACAGAAGTCTCCACTGTCTGTCCGTCTGCCGCCAGGCTGTATCTCATAAACCGTGATAGCCAGACAGTTGACATTTTTTTAATACTAGATTTCTAAAATTTTGTTTTTTTTTTGTTGCAGGATCCAGTAGTAGACTATTCTCTACCTATAAAACAATTAGCAAATTGGTTTGACGAAATAATAGTTACTCGCAAAAGGGAAGAAATCTCAAACTTACTAAAAAACTTAATGCACAAATTTAATCCAGACTCACATTTGCATTTACCTGATATAGCATTCCCTACGTTAAATGGTAAATATAGCACACATTTTTTTTTAATTGTAAAAGCAAGATAATAAGTGATGTGTGATCTAAAATCACCACCTAGAAGATATTATTACACATTTTACAAATAATGGTCCGAGGCTATTGGGGCCCCAGATCTTTGGAAGGCGTGCGTTTAACCGAAGCCAACACATAGAGCACATTTCAATAACAATTTTACATGCAAAATATGAAGTGGCAAGCCACCCATTATCCCTGTCTGCACTATAACATGCAGCCAAGAATAATCACCAGATTGGATAGAACTATTGGGAAATTTATCAATGAAAACTACTTGTGCTATGACGATCTGATGGTAGTTGATTGGCTACTGGGGGAACTATGGTGTCTATGGCGTCTGCCGTAACAATGTCCAAGAAAAATCAATAATAATACACGTGTTATTATAGATTTTTCTTCTGTTTTTCGCGATGTTGTATTGAAATTAAAGACAACACCACGCGATTAAAACCGAAAAATGTCTTTAATTTCACGTATTTATATTACATTATTATTTACAGGTAAATTAATAGAAACAGAGGATGGCCAAGAAGACTGTGACACTGAGAAGAGTGGTACTAGTAAACTTATAAAGTCTGACAGCAAGGAGTCGGAGGGGCCAACATTGTATTTGAAGCAGATGCCCACCGGCGACATTGTTGTCAAACGGAACTTTGCTGACAACTCCTCGGACACCATTCACCTCAGGAAGACCATTCGACTCTCAAGTGACGGAGAGAACAGATCCATGGTACACATGGTCAAACAAGAATTTATCAAGAAAGGTGACAGTGAAAATCAAATATTAATCCCGATAAAACTTCACACTGCCAGTGACTTGGTTAAAGACATTCAAAATACTTTAATAGTTAATAAGAGTAATAAGACTTTGGGTGATAAAAAACACAGTGTACATAATCAAAATGTATCGAGTATAAACTGTATTAGACAGAATGTTAGTGACAGTGATGGTAGTTCTTTTCTCAAATCAAGAAGGGTTAGCAAACTCGACGATGTCATCACTGAATCCAAGAAATTTAAAAGGAACGAGTGCTGAGAGTATTGTACTGCGTATATCTTACCCCGTGTTTATTAAATTATTTATGATTTAATAAAATGTATAGTTAAATTCTATGGACTTGTATATACTAGTGATTATTGCTATTATTAACGTGTATTTAATACTATTTTATAAAATGTAAATTTAACTGTATCATATACAAGCTTCTGTTAAATACAAAAATGAAAGTGAGTATGCAGCTTTCATTTTGTGATTTTTATTTAATTAGTTAAGAGCTCTAGCCTAGAAAATAAAACAATTTATTTCAATGTGACTTGTATTTATTTTTCCATTGCCCATAAGAACTCAGAAAAAATTGGTGGTGAATGAAAACTAAGATTAAGGAGGGGCGACGTCCGGGCACCAAGATGTTACGTTTTCACGCTTTAACCGCTGAACCGATTTGATACATTTTGGTATTAAGATAGGGTACTTTTGGTACTGATATGAAGGTGGCCCGGCCGACCTGACGGCAGAATGGCCGGTCACTTTGTATCGTTAATATTTTCAAAACCACGTAATTAATAAATCATTAAGCAATGATATTTGAATAAAATGGTTAATTATACAAGAAAGTCGAATACACTCATTGTGTTTATTTTCTTAGGCACTACCGCTTGGCACTACTAGTAGAGTGAAGGGAAATTTCACTCCCCCGTGACACTACTGGTAGTGCTTCGGGTAAAAGTACATTTCCACTGACACTACACTTTTGCCAGTAGTATCACGGGAAATATTATTTCCCTTTGCACGTGAGAGCTATCTATAAGGGCGATGTAGTGGACAATTGGTCAAGCCAAAAAATAGTGTCAATTAGCGTATAGTTACCGCAAATGAAAGTGTTAATTCGTCAAGCCGTGAAAAAGTGTCAATTGGTCAAGTCTTCGAAGAGTGTCAACTGGTCAAGCCCTTTTTTTTTAATACAACAAAAGACGATCGGAGTCGAAACAAAAGACGATCGAAACGAAAACAAAAGACGATCGTTACGAAAACAAAAGACGATCGAAATGGAAACAAAAGACGATCGAAATGAAACAAAAGACGATCGAAATGGAAACAAAAGACGATCGAACCAAATCGTTACAACTCTCGGCGCCAAATTGGCCTTATCGGTCTCAGACCGAAAGAAAAAAATAAACTCGGCGTTTTCATTGGTGGGGGACTATCATCAAAAAAAAAAAAAGATCATCCGACCCCAGCGCCATCTGCTCACAGCTTTGCGTGTGCCACCCCATTGTTTAATTTCAGGGGCATATTCTTCTAAAATTTAGTTTTGCGAAAGTGTAGTTTAGGACGCTACACATGTTTAGATTTCTCTATACGATTTATCGCAACGATAAATCGTATTGAGAAATCTAACGCCCCTAGTGCCTACACACGTTCAGTTTTATCAGTTGCGATTTCTTTTCGCTTGAAGTAACACGTATTATGACTTGATCTAATGAATAATAGTAATAATAATGATAATATTTTTCCACGAGCTGTTCCTAAGGGACGATTTATTGATAGAAGCCCAAAAATGAGTACCTAATCTACTACATTCTGGGATACTATTCTGCTCATCATTTGGAAGGTTCTCATATGATCTTCACCGAGATTTTACTCGGGACTCTCAGCTTCCAAATAAAATTTTTTTTATCGAAATCGGACTTCATATGGAGTAGGTACGGTGTGAAACAATCCCCGAAGCATCAACTACTAGGTAAACTGTGGCAAAAATTGATAGCTCTTCAGTTTTATCTATGCGATTTTGATTTGATCATCAGTTGGACTGTACAGTTCTCAGTTTTGCCTACACACGTACGATTTATCGTAAAGATTTCTCGCATGCGATTTATCCGTAAGATAAATCTAAACGTGTGTAGGGCACTTCAGTTGAACATGAACCCCAGTGGCTATTTACAACGACAACCAAAATGACCTTGCAGGGCTATTCACGCCCACCGATCCGAATCCGACGGCCGGTACAGCAGTTTTTCGGAATCTTCTTTCCGAGCCGAAATATCTGGAAATGAGGAGGAACACTAACTTTTTATCCCGGCAGAGGGCGTTTGTCGACTAATCTTAAGTTTGAATTAAGAACTGTCAAACAGGTGTTTTTTACAACTCTCGGCGCCAAATTGGCCATATCGATCTGAGACCGAAAGAATAAAAAAAAACTCGGCATTTCCATAGGTGGAGGACCGTCATCGAAAAAAAAAAGATCATCTGATGCCAGCGCCATCTACTTACAGCTTTGCGTGTGGAGTTACTGGGAGTTACGATACGAGTTACGAGTTACTTTTTTACTCCGCTAAGAATATATGTGTTCGGTGGTGGCACCCCATTGCGATTCAGCAGGCTACCGTTTCCGCATATTGTGTATAAATATATTCATCTATGTTCGGAAACTCGGTCGACGGAAGTCATATTTTTCCGATAAAAAATCATAAACAATTTTCAGCGACTGTCCAGCGACTTAAAAAAAATCTTTCTTTTTCTGTCGTTCGTTTGAAAAATATTGTTGGTTGGAAATTCAAATTTCAAAGTTGAAGAAAGAGGAACTGAAGAACCCTAGATTAAAGAACCTGGAAAAATAGCTTTAAATGATGCCAACACAAAATATCCATGGAAAAGTGGAACACACTACTCGGACTGAAGGTGACATAAAAAAGCACACCATGAAATGGACCATGGAAAACTTTGAGTACTTACTCAAAAACACCAGTATCACAGAAATGTACTCTCCAAAGAGAATTCCAACGCCTCCCGTCGTCATCCAACTGAAGCTGCAAGTTCTCGGAGTAGAGAGGAGCGTGATCGAAGTTTATTACTTAACATTATCAACGAAACCAGAACTCTTGCAATCTGTTGTCATCAAGAGTCTTCGGAGAGATCCTAATAATGGTTATTATAATACTACACAATCACAGAGCCAAGAATACGTTGTAACTACAAAGGGGTGCGAAATCGTTCATGCTCATAAGTGGCTGTATCTGACGAACCTATATTAGCAAATACTATTAGTTCTGAAAAGAAACTAAACCTACTAAATGGACGTCTTGAACTAAGATTTGAATTTATGGTTAAAATTATTAAAGATGAGTGCTTTTTGACTTCTGCAACCCAAACTCAGAATCAGTTGAGTAAAGATTTGGAGAATAGCTTTTTAAGCAGCGAATATTCTGATGTTCTGATGAAGAGTGTTGACGGTGAGAAATTCCCAGTTCATAAATTCCTGTTGGCTAACAGGTCCCCGGTATTGAAGGCCCATTTTGAGCACGACTTCCGTGAGAGTAGTACTAACATTGTGGAGTCACAATTTAAATCAGAAGTTCTACATGAAATCATATTTTATATCTACACAGATATAGCACATAAGCTAAATGATTTTCCAGAACAGTTACTGGCAGCAGCCGATTTTTACCAGCTGGAAAAACTGAAAAGTCTCTGTGAAGATGCCATACAAAAGAAATTAAATGTCTCCAATTGCATAGAAATATTAGAGCTTGCAGTTTTACACTCTGCTATGAAATTAAAACTATATACACTGAGGTATATAAAGTCTGGAACACTTGGATCTATTATGGAAACTGAGGGCTGGAAGAAACTGCAATCGGTTGAATTGATTAAAGAAATTTGTAAATATTGTTACTAACAATCTTGAGACACTAATTAATGTCTCAAATATTTTACTAAAGCTCAAAAGAAGTATGACACTTTGCACTTACACTTTAGGTTGGTACCTAAAACAGGCCACATCCACAGGACACATGCAAGAATTTATTTATTTGTGTGCTGTAGGTGTGGGCAGTTTTAAGCAAAGTGCCATCGTGTATTTTAAGTTTGAAATGTTAATTGCATACCGAAGCAGATTTGAAAAGTAAACCTAGGTATTACCACAGTACACATAAGGAATGTGTACTGTGGTGTTACCCAGTTATCCTTGTAGTAAAAGTTTAATGGCCAATAAATATTTTTAAAGTTACTTCTTAGTTATTTATTTAAGTATGTAGGTACCTATATTGAAATTACTAGTTAGGCCCCAGTTCCACTCACGTAAGTCCCAATCCAGGGATCATTGCCATAATGATGACCTGCTCCAAGGTCCCATTACTTCTATAGATATCAAAATTCATGAACATCGGTTCAATCAACGGTTTAGGTGTGAAAGTGTAACAGACTGACTTACAGAGTTACTTTCGCATTTATAATATTAAAGATAAATACTTAGATAAATAAAAACTTTATTGCACCAAAAATTTACAAAACACATACTTAACAAAAGCAAAAATTTACAGCTAAGTTTAAGAAAGGTACAATGGGCGGCCTTATCGCTAATAGCGATCTCTTCCAGGCAACCTTTGGATGGACAAAAATTGTAGGAGGGGATGAGTGGGTATAAACTCGTGATGGTGATAAAATATACCTAACAATTCAAGTATTAATAAATAGGTATATACAAATGTGTTACAAACACTGAAATGAAACTATACAAGTACGCTGGTATTAGTATACCATACAGAATGACATTATATCTTTGTGCCGATTTGATTTGCGCCATGTTGCGCTGTTGACGCGCGTTTTCTAATAAAAGTGATGGTCGCCGTCCGTGGAACTAACATCAAATAGGCACAATTTGTACAACACCGCACAAAATTCAGTGCGCTATGACCTGGAAAGCTATCGCGGTTGTTCCGTCGGAATCGGGAAAGCTACCGCGGTTCTTCCGTCGGAATCGGGATCGGATTCATTTGACAGTTGACAGCCGAATTTCGAACCGCGAAAATTTCAAATCGGCGCGTCGATTACTCATATCGATGCCGAAGCCAAATTAAATGAACGCAACACAGACAAAATTGAATTGAATTGAAGATTTTGAAAGAAAATCTTCAAATCGACGGCTGACGGCCATGGATGCGCGGTTTTAAAATTGAAAACTCCGCTGTCAGAGATGTCAAACTACTGCGTCGGGATCGAGTTGCTGTCAACGGAAGAACCGCGGTAGCTTTGGGATCGGATTCATTTGACAGTTGACAGCCGAATTTCGAACCGCGAAATTCTCAAATCGACGCGTCGATTACTCGATATGATGCCGAAGCCAAATTGAATGAATGCAACACAGACAGAATTAATTTGAATTGAAGATTTTGACAGAAAATCTTCAAATCGACGGCTGACGGCTATGGATGCGCGGTTTTAAAATTGAAAACTCCGCTGTGAGAGATGTTAAACTACCGCGTCGGGATCGAGTTGCTGTCAACGGAAGAACCGCGGTAGCTTTCCAGGGGCCTGGAAAGCTACCGCGGTTATTTCGTCGGCATCGGAATCGGAATAGTAAGTAAGATCTAGTAAGAATAGGACGAAAATACTAACACCATGGCTCTAAGTTTACGTAATCAATCGAATAATCCATATTTCATAACTTGCGATTGAAACAATTTGTTACAACAAATCGTTTGAAGTGTCGAATATGATATCTGTGGAACAAAGCTGGTCCATTTTGAACGGTCTTCATTGTCATGGTGGAAAATTTACAAATTTGTCAAATTGTCGCGACAATTTTTTTCTGTTTCATAAAACTTTTTGTGAAACAGGTGACAGGTGATTTGTCGGGTAAAATTTGACAATTCTGCATAATGAAATTAATGAATGAAACATAAAATTGTCGTGACGTATTGACATATTTGTAAAATTGTCCGACATTTGCGACAGGCGCCTTTACCCTTCTGTCTCGGAACCCGACATAATGTCGGCGACATAATTGTCGCGTTTTCTTGACTTAGGTCGCGTTTATGAAACGCGTTCGACAATTAAAAATATGTCACGGTTTCACCTATCGCTCTTCTTAAACAAAATTGTCACGTTTATGAAACAGTCTATGACAAATAAGTCAGTTCTTGACATAAAAGTCGGATTGTCGGCTTTATGAAACAGGGCCCAGCCAGGGCCAGCGACTATACTTGTACCATGGAGGTCAGTGGCCTCTCTTATTTGACCGTTTTTAGGGTTCCGTAGCCAAATGGCAAAAAACGGAACCCTGATAGATTCGTTATGTCTGTCTGTCCGTCTGTCCGTATGTCACAGCCACTTTTTTCCGAAACTTTATGAGCTAGGTATACCTACTGTTGAATGAAACTTGGCAAGTAGATGTATTCGGTGAACCGCACTAAGATTTTCACACAAAGATAGAAAAAAGATTATAAATTTTTGGGGTTCCGCATACTTACAACTGAAACTCAAAAAAAAATTTCATCAAACCTATACGTGTGGGGTATCTAATAGATAGGTCTATTGAGGTTTCTAATATCATTTTTTTCTAAACTGAATAGTTTGCGCGAGAGACCCTTCTAAAGAGGTAAAATGTGTGTCCCTCCCCCTGTAACTTCTAAAATAAGAGAATGATGAAACTAAAAAAAATGTATGATGTACATTACCATGTAAACTTCCACCGAAAATTGGTTTGAACGAGATCTATTATCTAGTTTTTTTAATACGTCATAAATCGTAAACCGTAATTTACCTTTCAAAACGAAACTTGTTGTATAAATAATGCAAATGGTACGGAACCCTTCGTGCGCGAGTCCGACTCGCACTTGGCCAGTTTTTGTATCTTCAATCAAAAATACTTGACACTGGCTATTTCCCAAACGAGCGTTCACTCACCGTAATCAATCAAATAAAACCGAGAAAAAATAAATAATAAACTCGCTCGCTCTTTCCAAAAGGCAAACAAAAATAATTTTGGTTTTGCCCCCAGTTGGCCCAATTAATTTAATTTCGGAGAATGTCTAATAATAAAGTAGATATCGGCTTTTTAGAAGAAAAGTCTTCCTGGCTCTTTCATCCTCGTTTCTTTCCTAGTAAAGTAGGTGGAAAACAAGCATGGTTAAACCTCAAAGACCAGCCGAATCCTGCCGAGGTAACTTGTCTGCGATGTAAGGACCCATTAGTATTTCTTTGTCAGGTATGTCTCACTGACTAATAAAGTTGCGTTTGAATGAATAAATATGTAAGAAGTTGAATTTGTTGATACGGGTACAGTTTTGGTAGATAAACATAACCTAACTCTAATAAAGAAACTAGTGCGTTATCATCGTGAGGAAATCCGTTCCTAAGCCTTCCTCTGGGCAAGGTTGAGAGAGTGATAGAGTTATTGGGCAACCTAGCGAATTTAACTCTTGTCTGTTCAACCCGCTGAACCGCTTGTGATCAATTTTGGTATAGAGATAGATGTAACCTTGGAGAAGGACTTCTGTTGAACCTGATATTCCCGTGGGATCGAGACTTACACGGGTGAAACTGCTAGGTGTTGCTAGTCTAATATATTATGTCCCAGGAATTATAACATTATTTATTAGTATGGATTAAAAACTTCCATTAGTGACGTGCAACTCAAAAGAAATTTAGATCGAGTTAAAATACATGTAAGTATCTCAAGTTGGTAGGTGTGACTAATTCAAATAACATATTTTATTTACTTCACCGCTTTACTCCAAAAATACTGAACTGATTTTGATGAAACTTAGTACCTATGTAAGTTTTACACCTAACTACGGTCAATATTAAGTACCTTTGTTCATATACTTAGTACCTATGTGGTTTCAAAAATATACAAACTCTGTAAATTCTAACAATATACTTACAGATATATGCACCATATGAAGAGTCCCAACAATGTTTCCATCGTACTATATTCATATTTATATGCAGAAATGGGTCCTGCTGTCAGGTTAATTCCTCTGACAATTTATTAGTTTTAAGATGCCAACTACCGAGGAAAAACGATTTTTATTCATTCAATCCTTATGAAGAAAATGAAAAGGAGGTAATTATTTTACTGCGCAGTGAACAAAGCAGATGCTATTATAGATCACCAAATAATTACTTAAATACTGCACGACGATACACACAGTGCAATCTAACCCCAAACTAAGCACAAGGCTTGTTCTATAGGTACTAGACAACGAATATACTACACAATATGGATATACATATTGGGTATTCTTTTATTTTGTAAATACAAGCATATTATGTATGATACATAGATAACACCCAGACCAGAAACAAATATTTATTTTTAAGTATAAATACTCCAGTAAGTTGAATCCGCAACCTTCTGCATTACAGTCGGGCATTCGCACGACGGGCCACCGCGTTCGATTCCCGCCAGGTATAAGTCTTTATGCTTAATAATAAATATTTGGTTCAGGTCTGGCTCTCTTTTTTTTTTAAATAAATATAAGTATTAAATCCATTGTCTAGTCACCGTAACACAAGCTTAATAGCATGGGGCTAGATGACACTGTTATTCACAGAATTTATTTAAAATTTAGTTATCTTGAACCAAACTCTTAGCAGTATTCTATTAATTTTCTTTTTTTTAATTTTGTATGTAGCTCAAGGCTATTTTTAGTATTCTATTGTTAAATAAAATTTTAATTTGTTTAGGTATTTCCCATGGATAAATGGCCGAATCTATGTGAATTATGTGGGGCTAAAGCCCCTTCTCATTGTGCAAAATGCAAAAAGGTATTCTATTGCAGTAGAAAACACCAAATACTGGATTGGCAAAAAGGACATAAGGAATACTGTCCTAAGTTGCAGGTAAATATAAGTACAATCTGTTTTACGTTATTATTACATCAAAATAGCAAAACATTGATCTATTAATTGAATTTGTATAGCTTGAAATACATGATGACACTTAAAGCAGCCCACACCTACAGCACCCACATAAAGAAATTCAAGCATGGGTGCTGTAGGTGTGGCTTGTTTAACAACTTAACTGTCCAGTGAGTTACATACGACTCATACTAAACTTTAGGAATATGTTCAGGAGTCACGGGTGACTCATTTTTTTTAAACAATTTTATACATATTTTTGGTATGAGCGTGGAATATATACTAATAAAAAATATGTGAACGTTAAGAAAAAAAAAACACTTTGGCACTCGGGGACTGCCGCGGTAAAGCTATTGCATAGCAATAGCTTTACCGCGCTACATGGTAGACCGAGTGGGGGGGTGTTAGGTTTTATTTTCGTTACGGAATTTCTTGATTCGGTACAATTTTTTATAACTTTTCAGATAGGTTATAATGATGGACGTGGGGTAGGTGATGTTTTTATTCTAGAGGGACAGTTAAATTGTTTGACTAGAGTAGTTTGACATTAAGGACAGGCACCCGCGACTTCTGGTTATCCTTACCAGCGCATTAGACCGCTTCGCCACGAGTACCAGTCTACTCTACTATCCTCTGAGTCACAATTAACAAAGCTTTTCCCCATATCCCCGAGTATGTCCTCATAGCGACATCTACCAAGTAAACTTAACAGTTCAACTTGGCTTGTAATATCGAAACTTAGTCGAAAACGTGCAGCTCACAGCTTGTATGCCCCAGTGTATGAATTTTTCTAACATAAAATAAAAACAATATTTCCTGAAGCTCAAAATACACGATGACACTATTGACACTTACACGTTACCCAAAACAAACCACATTATGTACGGCTCATATTTTCATTTATTTATATTAGTAGGTGTGGGCTGTTTTACTTAAAGCTTACTTCAAGTGTGGGTAAACACTTTAAGAATAAATGTAAATTATTATCCTAAATAAATAACTTAAGCATCTCACTGAATGGTCGTGCGGGTTAAGCAACGCTTAGTGCGGTCATTATTTGGATAGGTGACCAATAATGTGTGTGGCAGAAAATAATGGTCTTGAACTCCATTGTGCTTTGAATTTGACATAACGACTGCTATAACTGATAGCTGTTGTTAGGGCAAGTTAGAGGCCTTAAGTTGACCTAAACAACTATACCAAAAGAAGAATGTAATTTTCCATTTCTATTTCTCGACATGTCTTTACGAAGTAGAATATTTATAAGTCTTTGTATATTCACTACAATGTATTTTTCCCATAGAGTCAAGAAACTGTACCTGGCAATCATTTCATAACAACACCAAGTGGAAAAGCGGTTCTGTTCAAGGAATGGGAAATAATAGTTGATGAAGAAGATGACGTGAGAAAATTTTTCTTCTTTGGCTTCGGTCGCGACTCGTTACTCGCCGGCCTAAGTTTTAGCGCCAAGGGGGCTCGTCCGGTTTCCTATACATAACTTTTCTTAAGAAAAAAGATTTTGGTGCATGGGCGACCAGGATTCTGCCCAACGACCCTCTGAACAAAAGTCGTAGTATCTACCACTAGACCCAATACCGATCTTAACATTAATTAAGTTTCTATATTACTGAAGCACCTCATCATTGTATTTCAGAAAGAAGCCAAAAACGTGAACTTAGACCAAGAAATGGAGAAATACAAGAAAATGGTAGAAGAAAAGAGTACTGGCACTCTTGAAAATGTACCAGAAAGTGAACTAGAACAATATACGAAAGGACTCCCCGATGACAAGGTCTACAAGAAGTTCAGCAAGAGAGTGGCTCGGCACCCAGACCAAGTGCTGAGGTACGATAGAGGAGGGGAACCTCTCTGGATTACTGGGGACGCTAGTAGCGGAACAGATGTGCCTAAATGTCAATATTGTAATGGGGAACGGCAGTTTGAATTTCAGGTATGTTTATGCAGTTATAAATGACAAGCAGAATCCAGCGGTTTTAACCGCGTAAATCCCGAACCCACGGGACTTTCCAAAAACCCTTTCTTAGTGGATCCCTACAGCCCACAAAGAACACACTCTCCAAATTGCATGTCTCTAAGACCAGCGGTTTGGGCTCTGCATTGATATATTAATGAGTCAGGACCTTAGATAAAAACATATAAGGGTAGATACGGTACCACGGCAAATGAGACGATAAGACTGCGTCAGCTGACGCACTAGGCACAGTCGTATGTGGAACCGTTGCTTGGCACGTGAACACGGCATACTGTCACACTGCGAGTTTCGAGCTCATTTTTCGAATACGCAATGTTAGAATATACCGTATCTACTTTGAATTTGACTATTGCAGGACCGACGTTGCAAACAGTGACATCTAGCCCCAACTTGAGTAGGAACCTCTTGAGACTAGCTAGCCGTAACATATGCGTGCAGCTGTTTAGTTTAGTTTAGTTTAGTTTCGCCGGGCTTTTCCGCACTTAGCCTCATGATTGGGCCATTGTACGTGAAAAATGTAATCCCCCAAAACTTCACTCCAACCATCCCAGGTTCTCCCAGAAGGCGAGCAGTCCGCCCCGACTGCTGAAGGCTTCCGGGAAAGATTTTTCTATTTTCAAATATCGTGCTCGTTGGTCCGCCACGCTGCTGCATTCCATCAGCACGTGGTGGGGTGTTTCTTCAGCCGTCATGCACCCCCTACATAGAGGGCTGTCGGTTATACCTATTTTAAAAAAAGTGCTTATTTAGGGGGCAGTGCCCTGTTATAATGCCTATGATTTTACGGAGCTTGTCCCTATTTAATTTTATCAGACTGCGAGCAAACTTTTTTGATGCTACCGGAACAGCATCCTTTGTTTGTTTGCAGCCTTCATGCTTTTCCCATTCAATGTTGTGTATTTGTTCTGTTTGATATTTAAGCCATGTTTTTATTTGTGTTCGGGGAATGGGCAACAATGGTTCCGGTCCATATACTATGGTGCTGGATCCCCGTTTTGCAAGCTCATCAGCTGCATCATTGCCCAATGAGTTGCTGTGTCCTTTTATCCATTGTAGAGTTACCTTGTTTGTAGCTGCAATGGATTGAAGTGTGTTATGGCATTCTAAAATTAATGATGAGCTTATTGTATTATTTTTTAGAGCTTGAAGGACTGATGCGCTATCGGAAACAATTTTAATACATTGATGTTCTATGTGTCTAGCTGCAACAGCCTGTGCTGCTTTAATGATTCCAAGGCACTCGGCCTGGAAAATTATGTTGTGTTTGTCTAAAGCAGTGTGCAGCGTGCAGCTGTTTATGCAGCGTGCAGCTGTTTATATAGGCAACCAAGGCTACCCACATGCTCCCACGACAATTGTGACTTTACTTTCCCGCTAACAGTATAACATGTAGTCATTGAGTTACAATACCTATAGAGCCACAATTTCTAACTAACAACACACAAAAAATGTCCGAGCGCCGTTATACATACATTTTAAAATGACATTTGCTCGAATTTAGACTATCCTACTTGCATTACGTTCAAAGTCGGTCGAACGAAGTAAACAAAAACTGCCGAGTTTTGGCGCGGACATTTGTTTTTTCAGTTTGTTACTCTATAGGTACCTACTGTAACTCAATGCATGTAGTATATCCATTTTCTAGTACCCATAGTACAAGCCTAGCGCTGAGTTTGGGGTTAGATTGCGCTATATGTAATGTCCTCCAATATTTATTTATATTAATTACCCTTGGACACAAACAAATATAGCCTTATTAATAAACGTGGAGTAAGGTCGGAATAATTTTACCACTTTATGATTCTGTCTATCAACTTTGAAAAGCTCTTGTCACGGAAAAAGACAAAGCATGTTCTCACTACTCCGACTTTAGGTACCCCACGTTTATTAATAAGGCTAATAATGTTTTGATCAATTTCAGGTAATGCCACAATTACTGAACTTCATAGATGTGGGCATCGAATTGAACAGCATAGACTGGGGTGTGCTAGCTGTCTTCACTTGTAAAGATAGCTGCAACAACGGCCCTGCTTATAAAAAGGAATACTTAATTAAACAAGATTTATCTACGTAGCACATATTATTTAATGAATATTTGTATTAATTCCAGGGATGGTCACTGTATAAAATATATATTTTTAATTGTAACAAGTTCGTAATCATTATTTCATAGTGTTAGCGGCCTATCTCTAAAACTATATAAACTAACTTAATGGGGTTTTAGCACATGATAAATTATGCATTTTTAAACACTTAGAGCCAAAAAAGTCATTTTCACATTTTTTGCAATTGTGCCATTGTTGCGACAGATGTGCGATATTGTGTCTACGAAATGTGTCATACACGCCAAATATGACGATTACTATTGAGACACGATTGTGAGAGCAGATTTGGAACCCTGCAACGTTGTCGAACTTGTTGAGCGTCACGTATGGTCTTGCCTTGCCTTGCCACAAATAATAATGTGAACTTACCCGTGTTCTATCTGTGTTTATAAATTAGTAAAGATAGCTGCAACAATATAAGCCTGACTTATAAAACAGAATTCTACATAATCAAACAATTTATACACTTCACTTATTTTATTCCATATTTATTACTGGGTAGTACTTACTACTATCTATACATTTAAATCTATCTATACTAGGTATATATTATCTATACTAATATTATAAAAAGATATATTGGGGTATAACTGAATTTATTTAGGTACTTACTTAGTTAATTTTCGTAAAATAAAGTAAGTATTTAAGAAATAGGCAAAGTCATGCGTCTTGTTCGTGACATTGCCTAATTCATTCATCCCAATATAAGCAATACATGTGTATTAGTATCTATGTTACCGGAAATGTATAAATATTTTTGATTTTTGATTTTTTTTTTGATTTGATGAAATCTAGGAATTGTATACAATTCCTAGGAATTGTATATAATGGCGACCTCATTTAGGAATTGTGTAAAATAATTTATCAAAGATTATTTAATACATACATTTCCTAGGAAATCTATATACAGTGGTGGTCATATAATTAAGAACGCTGATATAAAGGGAAGATTTTTTTTAACTAAGACGCAAAACTAATTGCATGCATTATTTTTTATTGTTCTTGGTATCGTAAAACTTTTCCATAATTCCACTGTATTCATTGATACACATGATTAGCTAAAAATAAATACACAAACTTTTTACACTACTTCTAAACATAGTACTCCTATTTACTGGCTGGCCACGTAATTAAGAACGCTCAATAGTTTATACGTTTATTCAAATTTAATTAGAGAAAAATCAGTCGATTTGTTACTGTTTGTATAATTTTGGAGCCATTTAGTGCTGTAAAAGGTAAAAGTGATTGCTTTTTATGAAAAAACAATGGAAAAAATAAAAGTTGTGATAAATCTACAAGGGAAGTAATAATAAAAGTTCGCCAGAAGAATTTGGTCAAACAAAAAGATAGCCGACCATCTGCAATGTGCAAAAACGATGGTTTACCACACTGTAAAGCATTTTGCTACGTATCAAACTACTTCGAAGGTTCCGCGTATACCTGAACAGTGAAAAACAACTCCTCGAGATGACCGAAACATCGTTCGTATGGCAAAACAAAATCCTTCTAAAGAGTCCAATGAGCTGAGAAAATAATATTTAGGTGAAAACAACCCTACAGCAATCTCAGCACGCACTATTAGAAGACGTTTGGTAGAAGAAATATTCCACGGAAGGATAGCAAGAAAGGTACCCATGTTGAAACTTTGCCATAGGCATGTCCAGCTGACATTAGCGAGAAAGTATGAAAACTGGACTGTGCGACATTGGTAAAATGTACTTTTTTTCTGACGAGACGAAAATAAACAGAGTATGTTTCGATGGAAAATGATATGTACGACGTCCCACGAATACAGCATTCGACCCTAAGTACACGAAAGTTACATTAAAGCATGGTGGTGGAATGTGAAAATTTGGAGATGGTTTTTTGGACATGGTGTTGGACCTGTAAAGTTGATAGAAGGTAACATGGATCAGTTCCAATACAAAAATATACTGGAAGAAACAATGTTATCTTACGCTGAAGACGTTCTACCGGTTATTTGAACATTCCAGCATGACAATGATCCAAAGCACACTGCACGCACCGTAAAGGAATTTCTTACAGCGCAATCAGTTTCTGTCTTAAATTGGTCAGCCAACAGCCCAGATCTAAATCCAAATAGAGAATCTGTGGCTCGAAGTAAAGAAAAAGGTTTCCAATACAAAGTGTGAAAATTTATGAGAGCTATCGAGCTGTATGACGTTTTCGTAGAAGAATGGAACTCTATTTCGCTTGCGAAATATCAAAAATTAATACAGTTAATGCCTCGCCGGTGTAAATTAGTAATTAAAAGCTGTGGATATGCTATTAACTATAAATTTTAGTCAAAAATGTATTAAATTGATTTTTAAATTTTCTGAGCTACATATTATATTGTAATTTTTAAATGTAAGTGTCATACAAAACATTTCCCGAGCAGTTTAATAAATCGTTCTTAATTATTTGTCCAGCTTCAGTACTGTTTGAATGTGTTACTTTGGTGAAATCAATATAATGTGAAAAAAATAGTTAGCGATTTCATTATAATATTCCTAAGCCACGTTGCTCTATTAATGTGGCTATTTTATAACATAACTAGATGCTTCTCAGAAAGTACACATCTCTGTGTGTTGACGATTTATATAAAAAATTTCTAGAACTTCAAATCGTTCTTAATTATTTGACCACAACTGGATTTCCTAGGGATTGTATGCAATTCCTAGGAAATGATATTATAGACAGGATAAATGTGGGTAGATGGAATTATGACGATGCGGTTTAGTGTATTTGATGTGTGTAGATGTTAAGTATTAGTTATACATATTTTATTACCGTTATGTGAGATAATACGGAGCACCCCGACTAGGATAGGTTAGGTTAATGTTAGAACATGATTACACGCGCCTAATCATCATCATCATCATCATCATCCGAGCGTTGTTCCCGGTTGCATCTCTCTCAAGAGCCGAAGCGCCTAATACTATAAATAAAAACATTATTAACATTTATTTCATATACAGTGCGATTTTTATACATCACGCCTTTTTTATTTACAGAATAAGGCGATGGCATGGTCGCTTTGGCGACCGCTGCCGCGGCACGCTCCCTTCGCTCGCTCGCCAAAGCTCTGCGTGTAATCATGTTCTAACATTATCGATCTATAACTGATATAGTTCTCAAATTACCTACTTGAATTGTTTTAACCTTTATTATACGTTACCTTCATTAGTTTTATATAACCTACCATACCTACATTATTATTTGAATAAGTAACAATACCTACGTCGGAACCCCCACGACATCATCTTTTTTTTTTTTACAAAATATTAGTAATATGAGGATAATGCTGTTGGTTATGTTATAATTTTGTTTATTTATAATTATATTTTAAGCTAGTTAGTAAAGCCTTTTGTATAACTGTTTGTTATCCCAACGTGAACAAATAAATAAATAAAATTAACCTAACCTAACCAAGGCGGGGTGCTCCGTTTAGTTTTTCCGTGCTTTAGATAGTTAGATAGCATCGGTATTTTAACTGTAAATATTTTAATATTAGATACCTATTCGAATACGTACCCCAACAAATCCCCTGCTACCGACCAACATTCTGAATTTAACACATTTCCGATTGCTGCTTAGGAAATATAAGAATTCCTAGGAAATGTGTATAATATAAATTATTTTACACTTTTCCTGTGGATTTTAGGCAATGTACACATTTCCTAGGAATTCTATATAATGACGGATTACATACATTTCCGGTAACATCTATACTAATATTATCTACCTATCTATCTATTACTATTATAAAGCGGAAGAGTTTGTTTGTTTTTTTGTTTGTTTGAACGCGCTAATCTCAGGAACCACTGGTCCGATTTGAAAAATTCTTTCGGCGTTGGATAGTCCATTTATTGAGGAAGGCTATAGGCTACTTTTGATCCCGTTATTCCTACGGGATCGGGACTTACGCGGGTGAAACCGCGGGGAGCTGCTAGTATAATTATAAACCGGAAGAGTTTGTTAGTTTGAACGCGCTAATCTCAGGAACCGCTGGTCCGATTTGAAAAATTATTTCAGCGTTGGATAGTCCATTTATTGAGAAAGGTTATAGGCTACTTTTGATCCCGTTATTCCTACGGGATGGGGACTTACGCGGGTGAAACCGCGGGCAGCAGCTAGTAGTATAATATATTATCATGTGTGTTGTGTGGTATCAACATAATATTTTAGTTTCCGAATATTCAGATATCAAATTAAAAAAGAAACGATATATAGATATTGCATCTGTCCGTCCGTATATTCCGTTCCGTCCCGTCATACGGAAATTCTTTTTATTTATATTTTTGATCAGGACTTGGGCTACAATTTACAGCAAAGGCTACTCTAAAATTATTTTAAGTATTGTATTGTATTTATAGATATTTATAAGATACCTAAGTAGCACGCGCACCTACCGCTGTGCAAAAATCTACACATAAACGGAAGAACAGGGAGGTACCGATGCTGACAGGCGCGGCAGCGCCTGGCAACATCAGTACTTGGTCGTCCGTTTATGTGTGGATATTTGCACAGCGATAAGTTTACGCTCGGATAACGCTGACGAAGCTGCAGGCGCAGCTAGTTAGTAAATAATATGTTCATTCAATAAGAATTTTTAATTTCTTAACCCTTAATTGTGTGAGCGTTGTTTAGAGTACGGCTTTTTACCAGCATGAGTCAGCATATGATTTTTCAAATGATCTTTTCTGTTACATCTGTAATCACACTTATCACATGAAAACGGTTTTTCACCAGTATGAGTAAATAAATGCTTTTTCAAATGATATTTTCGGTTACATCTGAAATCACACTTATCACATGAAAAGGGCTTTACACCATCATGATTCATCAAATGGATTTCGAAATCACGTTTATGATTACATCTATATGCACATTTATCGCATGCAAACAATTTCTTATCGGTGTGAATAAATGCATGTTTTTTTAAATTTCCTTTTAAGTTACATCTAAAATCACACTTGTCGCATGCAAAGTCCTTCTCACCAGTATGTGTAATTATATGATTTTTCATATCAACTTTTCGAACGCATCTGTACTGACATGTATCACATACAAACGGTTTCTCACCACTATGAATGGATAAATGGTATTGTAATGAACTTTTTGCATGACTTCTGAAATCGCATTTATCACATGCAAATGGTTTCTCACCAGTATGAATGAATAAATGCTTGTTTAAATAATATTTCCGATTACAACTAAAATTACACTTATCACATAAAAACGTTTTCTCATCATCATGAATCTTTAAATGCTGCTTCAATTTACTTCTTACATCAAATTTGAAATCACACTTTTTGCATGCAAATGGCAAGTCATGAATAGTTAAATGTCGCTTAAAATATTGTTTGGTAAAACATTTAAAACCACATATATCGCACAAAAACGGGGTTCCACCAACATGAGACAATAAATGCTTGTTCAAACTACTTTTGTTATTACATCTGAAATCGCACTTATCACACGCAAATGTCTTTTCAGTAGGATGAGTCATTAAATGGTTTTTCAAATGAACTTTTCGATCGCATTTATAATTACATCTTTTACACGCATATCCACCAGTGTGGGTCATTAAATGAAAACTGAAATCACGTTTATCATTACATCTATAATCACAATCATCGCATGTATAAAATTTGGCATCGGTGTGAATAATTAAATGTCTTCTTAAATTTGCATTAGAGTAACTTCTGTAGTCGCACTTATCACATGCAAACGGTTTTTCTCTGGTATGACTAGTTAAAATTGAATGGTTCTTCAGATCACGTTTATTATCACATCTATAATCACAGTTATCGCATACATAAAACTTCTGATCGATATCAGTAATTGAATGTTTATTAAATTTTGTATTAGAGGTGCTATTTTCGCCAGTATGAGTCGTTAAATGCCTTTTTAAATTAGATTTTATATTAGATTTGTAATGACATTGATTGCAAGCAAACTTCCCAATAGTATGTTTAGTTGAACGTTGTCCTATATCCGTTACAGTAGCAGTTGTGTAAATGCATTGAGAGGACAAGGACATGTTTCGTTGCAGTCCATGAGTCGAGGTTGTATCCACAGGATGGTGTCTCGCGGTGATTGGTCTCCCTTGCTTGACCGCAAGACCATCTGTGAGAAGAAATGCTCAAAGTCAGTTGTGTTCCGAGATGTAATATTACATCGCTTCCTATCAGGTGAGGTCAAACGGAAGCCTATCTTATATAAAAATATGACGTTTTGAAGTCTATGGAGTTGCGCTTATCAAAAAACTCAGTCTCAAGATTATACGGTTTGATTTGATCTAATCATTAATGTAGGTACGCAATTCATTGATTTTCATTAGAGATGGGCCGACTAGGGGTTCTGCCGACTAGCAGACTAGCCGACTAGTCGGTTCCAAAATTGCCGACTAGTCGGCAATGCAGATCATTATAATTCCGAGATATTTGGGTTAATCATGATTGGCGATTGTTGCTATTTTTGGATAAGTTTTCACTTCGAAAGCTGTAGAGAAACTTCAAAAAAAATGGTTGAAATAAAAATAAAAGTTGGAAAAAAATGGAGCTGAGGCATAGTTATGACATTTTAGATGTTTAGATGATGTATGTAAGCTATGACGTGTTTTGTTTACGATTTTCTGACTACACACCTTCTAAACTGTACTACTAATTGAATAAATATTGGTTTTATTGTATAATTGTTAGTTGCCGACTAGTCGGCTTTCCCGACTAGTCGGCGACTAGTCGGCCCATCTCTAATTTTCATGTATCAATAAATATCGTTCTCAGCTCTTAAACTTTACTTGTGTGAGCTTTGTTTTGAGTATGGCTTCTTCCCAGCATGAGTCAATATATGGTTTTTCAAATGATCTTTTCTGTTACATCTGTAATTACACTGATCACATAAAAACGGCTTTTCACCAGTATGAGTTGATGAATGATTTTTCAAATGATCTTTTCTGTTACACCTGAAATCACACTTATCACATGAAAAGGGCTTTACACCATCATGATTCATTATGTGGATTTTGAAATCACGTTTATTATTACACCTATAAGCACATTTATCGCATGCAAACAATTTCGTATCGATGTGAATAATAGCATGTTTTTTTAAATTTCCTTTTAAGTTACATCTAAAATCGCACTTGTCGCATGCAAAGTCTTTCTCACCAGTATGCGTAATTATATGATTTTTCATATTAACTTTTCGAAAACATCTGTACTGACATATATCACATACAAACGGTTTCTCACCACTATGAATGGATAAGTGATATTGTAATGAACCTCTTAGATGAGTCCTGAAATCGCACGTATCACATGCAAATGGCTTTTCACCAGTATGAATTATTAAATGCTTGTTTAAATCATGTTTCCGACTAGATCTATAATTACACTTGTCACATAAATACTTTTTCTCATTATCATGAATCTTTAAATGCTGCTTCAATTTACTTTTTACATCAAATTTGAAATCACACTGTTTACATGCAAATGGCAAGTCATGAATCGTTAAATGCCGTTTAAAATATTGTTTTGTAAAACATTTAAAACCACAAATATAGCATAAAATTGGTTTTTCACCAACATGAGACAATAAATGCTTGTTAAAACTAGTTTTTGTATTACACCCGAAATCGCACTTATCACAGGCAAACGTCTTTTCAGTAGAATGAGTCATTAAATGTTTTTTCAAATCAACTTTTCGATTGCATTTATATTCACACCTTTTACACGCATATCCACCAGTGTGGGTCATTAAATGAAAACTTAAATCACGTTTATCATTGCATCTATAATCACAGTTATCGCATGTATAAAACTTGTCATCGGTATGAATAATTAAATGTCTTCTTAAATTTGCATAAAATTTACTTCTGTAGTCGCACTTATCACATGCAAACGGTTTTTCTCTGGTATGACTCGTTAAAATTGAATGGTTTTCTAGATCACGTTTATTATCACATCTATAATCACAGTTATCGCATGCAAAAAACTTTTGAGCGATATCAGTAATTAAATGTTTCTTAATTTTTATAGAAGAAGGGCTATTTTCGCCAGTATGAGTCATTAAATGCCTTATTAAATTTGCTTTTTGATTTGATTTGTAATTACATTGATTGCAAGCAAACTTCCTATCAGTATGTATAGTTGAATGTTGCCCTATATCAGTTGTGTAAATGCATTGAGAGGACGAGGGCATGTTTCGTTGTAGTCCATGAGTCGAGGCTGTATCGGTGGCCACAGGATGGTGTCTCGTGGTGATCGGCCTCTCTTGCTTGATCGCGGGACCGGCTGTGACAAGTATTGCTCAAAGTTACTTGTGTTCCAACATGTAATATTCGCTATGTTGGAATAATAACAGTTTAAAGGAGATAAAATAGTCTTTTGAACTATAAATGCAGTTTTATAGATCCTAATTGATACTATAATGTTCGGAAACGTATTTTATTAATGAAAAACAAATTTCGGCACCCAATAATTCATGTAATGTTAAAGATAATTAATTAACAGGTAAAAATACATTAACAAGTTTTAAAAGTGTAAGTTTAGCGTTTTACTCGCCAACAAACTGCTCGTCAGTTTGGCGGGAGTTTAGATTAAGTTTATATGTGTATTCTTTTCTGATTAAAATAAATAAAAAAAAAAAAAAAAATCACATTTCAGTTTTAGAGTTTTAAATTCGTGCCAAATCTGACGTGAGGTCGCTGCCGTAAACAAAATGACAATATTTACGATTTCCAGACGCTCATAAAATAAATGAACTTTAATTAATTTTCATTAAAAAAAAAAGTACCTAAACATCATTTTCATTTTATCAACTGTCATTTTTAAAGGAAATAGTAGATAAAGAGCTGTCACTTTCAAATAAATAAAGGTGATTTTTGTTTGCTTTGTTATTTTTAAGGTTTTGCGATAGTGATATTTCTCTTTATCTCTTTGCACTTTCTATTACTTTATTTGACAGCCGATGCATGCAAGTCTGGTCTGTTAGTATACAGTATGTTACGAAATGGGTGTCCGACCATAAAGGGACGTTCTAGACATCTAGGCAAACAACTTTTGGAAATTCTAATGTGTATAATACATACAAGCTTACTCCTACATAGCTTTAATCATGGTTTTTTTATTCTGATTGCAATGAATCTTGGTAATACATAGTTGTAAACCTGAAACTCATAGGGTGCCTCTAGTTACTTACCAGTGTCTTGATCTGAATTGAATCTTTTCCTGGATCCGAGAGTTCTTGAGGAAATATCTTGATCTGATGATGAACAATCCCCTTTATCTTTCGAGGTACCTGGAACATCTTCAGTTCCCACAACATCTGAAACCTTCGGGATCTCAAGTTTAACATCATATGAAAATTGTGTCTCTTCATCGTCAGGATCAACAAAATTCTGAACATTCACCCATTCAACATTTAGAATATTTCCTTTATCACCATCACAATCCTTTCTGATATCATTTTCATTTTTTATTTTAACATTTATATTTTCATCAGACATTTTTGTCTTGTGTTCATCATCGGATATCTGTGTATTGTCACAGTCTTCATTTGAAATATGTGTGGTATCATTTTGAACATCATCTACAGCAACTTCATATTTTATTTCTTTTTTTACGATAGCTCTCTCATCATCTGAAACATAGTAGATATTTTCTTTCAGAATAAACCCCATCCCAAAAAAATCCCATCCAAGATCGCATCTGATTATGGCTGAACAGCCGATTGCAGATTAAAAGGGAAATGAAAAAAAAAAAAAGAATAAACCCAGAATTTTTTCTCATAGGTTTATTGAATTGACTTGAATTGAATTCATTTATTTTCAGACTAAAATACCGCTTTGGTTTAAAAGTATAATAACTTTTAAAATAAGTTAAATTTTTAATTTTTATTTCAGAACAAGATGGGAGCCCGAAACCCGTCGGGCTTCGGATAGTTCCGATTCCACTCGGTTCCGTGGTTTACAATATCCAATATTACAATTTGAAAAAAAAAAAACAAATCGGATAGGTAAGGAAATTTAAACCGATGTCGTAGTCGAAAATGTAAAAAGAATCCGGATCTTATTAAACCGATGTCGTAGTCGAAAATGTAAAAAGAATCCGGATCTTAATTCAAAACCGATCCAAACTCAGTCTCAAAATCACTAAAATCGATTTAAACAAAAAGTAGCTTCGATCCTAACTCCCACCCTACGACCAAATCACACAAAATAAAATTAAAAAAAAACTGGTCACGAAGAAAATCTGAACCATAGTAGAAACTCCTTGGTTAGTGAAGGCAACCTAGTATTTGTCAAACAGCTCTTGACATGGCCGCCATTTTGATTCCATGACCGACTGGATTTCACTTCGACCAATCAGAGAGCCCCGTACTTAACCCCGAAAACAGTAACAAAATCTCTTTGAATAAATTCCCATAGAAACTTTCATCCCCAATTAAACACTCTTAGAGGTTAAATTATGGAAAAATAAATTTTAGAGATTCACTTACTACCCCATACCAATATCTATGTCAAATTTCAAGTTTCTATGTCAAGCCGTTACGAAGTTGCATACAAACGTTTTTCCCCATTTTTACCCCCTTAGGGGTGGAATTTCCAAAAACCAGTTCTTAGTGCTCACTTTCAACCCCTAGAGAACCTATGTTCCAAATTTCAAGTCTCTACACCCAGCCGTTTAGCTTCCCGGCTGTCCATCATTCAGTCAGTCAGTCAGTTACACTTGCGTTTTATTAAGTACTAGCTGTGCCCGCGACTTCGTCAGCGTTTTTCGGACTACCTACCCATCGCTGTGCAAAAGTCTACACTGGAACGGACGATCAGGGAAGTCTGTTGCTGAGCAGAAGAGAATCATGGCAGAGTCTATTTAAGTGTAGATTTTTCACAGCGCAGCGGTAGGTAACGTGTTGCATGCTTATTCACATTACTTATTATAAGAAGTAGCCTTTATCGAAAATATAAAAAAAATCAAAACCCGACTTCGAAAATAAGGTCAAAACAATAAAAATAAGCTCTCCTACATACAGTGCAACCGACTTATCTGTTATGTAAGCTAAAGTCGGGCAGCTTAACTACATGATATCTTTTTTTTTACGTGGGTAATGCGCCTTATGCACCTTCAGGCCACTCTCGTTGGGCTTCCTACCATAGGTTTATAATCTAAACCCCCATGGTGTCCCTCGCTCCACAAGGGTCGAGGCCAGTGAGAATTCCTCATGGACTACATCCCGACAACGGCGGCCTTTCCAAGCCTCATCTCTGCCTCTGCCCGATAGACAATTCCTCTCCATCTCCCCTCCCTCGGCACGATCACGCCATCGTCTCGAGGTCCCCAAAGCCGGTGATAAAGCCCCCCACCGAGTTCACCACCAGAGGCTGAAGTGATTTTTTATAGTGGTTGTCTTCCACGCGGCCCCTTTCTTGCGGAAAGGACCCCCGAGCCCGCTGACGCGGGATTACGGAGCCAGGCCAGGCAAGCCCGGTTTCCCACGTCGTGCGCCTCTTAGCTTGCAGCTACTGAGTCCCCTCACAACGGCAAGGTGGGCGACCATCTGGAGGGTAAAACGTAACGTCGTGTCCGGGACTCGGGACTCGAACGCGCAGCCCTCGAATCGGAAACCATCACTCGGCTCGGCAGGCCACCGTTCCTTAAAAAGGGAATGCGGTCTGTGATTCGAACGCGGAACCCTCGACTCGGAATCCACAACTGCCATCGTGCCACGTAAACTACATGCAATCTACCCAGTAAAACTGCCCGATTACGGCTATATTTTTTAATCATTTTTATTGCATTTTCGACTGCTACTAAAAATTATCAAAATTGTAACCGTAACTTTAATCACTGAGGGACTTTTGAGAAGGTGGTTTCAGGGGGTCCATCAATTTGTACTTAGTTCTTTATAAGCCGATTCTATTGATGGAAGTCCAAAAATTAGTAATTTACAGCATTATGGGATGCTATTCTGCTTAGCATTCCGAAGGTTCTCATCAGATCTCAGATCTTCACCAACAATTTATGGGACCAACTCGGGACTCTCACTTTCCAAATAAAAAAAGAATGTTCGAGACCGGACTTTATTTGCCGGAGTACGGTGTGAACATATTCACATACAAAAAGCCATCAATATGCGGGTAGAATTGAGCAGCTCCTCTTTTTTTTAAAGTCGGTTAAAACCAGCCATTATAAAAAATTCCGTATGTCCGAAGGATCCGGATATGTGGAGAGACATAGGTATACGGTATTTTAGGAATTACCTGCAAAAAAACTGGATATCCGGTTTTTTTTATTTTCGACCGGATATCCGGTTAATCATGTGTTGATTCCACACAACATACTTCTTCAATACAACATTCAAACTAATTAGGTAAAAACAGAAAAAACACTTTATCCGGATAACCGGATAAAATATCCGGATAAAAAGTACCCTATATGTTAATCGGGGTCTAAATCTATCTGCGTACCAAATTTGGTCAAAATCGGATAAGCCGTTTCTGAGATTAGCGGGCACAAAGGCACACACAAACAGACAAACAGACAAACAGACAAACAGACAAACAGAAAAATAGAAAAATAGGTTCTACTGCGTTAATAGATACCCCTACAATTTATCTTTTTTTTAAATCTTCCAAAAACAGACACCGTTAAGTTACGATTTTATTATATGTATAGAAAACTAATTAGGTAAAAACAGAAAAAACACTTTATCCGGATAACCGGATAAAATATCCGGATAAAAAGTACCCTATATGTTAATCGGGGTCTAAATCTATCTGCGTACCAAATTTGGTCAAAATCGGATAAGCCGTTTCTGAGATTAGCGGGCACAAAGGCACACACAAACAGACAAACAGACAAACAGACAAACAGACAAACAGAAAAATAGAAAAATAGGTTCTACTGCGTTAATAGATACCCCTACAATTTATCTTTTTTTTAAATCTTCCAAAAACAGACACCGTTAAGTTACGATTTTATTATATGTATAGATGATATTGTGAAGAAAACTTGGGTAATTTGTAATGGAACAATATACAAAACAAATCAGTGATCAAAACTTGTTGAATTGTTTTTTTGTTTTTATGCAGAGTTACTTGTACTATTTATGTATTTGGCAGCGTGCTTATTGTCGTTTTTTTAATGTGACCTTCAGCACCAACTGGACCGACTGGACCTTCAGCACCAGCAATAAACCGCCTGGTTAAGAATATTCAACAACATGGTACAGTAAGACACCTTCCATGTACCGAAAGACCATGTATGGTCCACATGTTAATCAGTTACCTACTGAGGTGCTTATTTGCTTTCAAGTATGAACAAACATCTTGCCTTTTTTATTAGTACCTCTGCCTACATAGACAAAGATGAGGTGATGACCAACTCACCTGTTTCAGAAGGCTCGTGTTTGACTGGTGGTTCCCTGATGTCTACTAACTCGGTCTTAGTCAACTTTGTCTGAAACCATAACATTTATAAATATTAGAGATGGGCCGACTAGTCGGGAAAGCCGACTAGTCGGCAGTTCAACCGACTAGTCGGCAAATTATGCTGACTAGTCGGCAACTAACAATTATACAATAAAACTAATATTTATTCAATTCGTAGTACAGTTTAGAAGGTGGGTAGTCAGAAAATCATAAACAAAACACGTCATAGCTTACATACATCATCTAAACATCTAAAATGTCATAATTATGCCTCAGCTCCATTTTTTTTCCAACTTTTATTTTTATTTCAACCATTTTTTCGAAGTTTCGCTACAGCTTTCGAAGTGCAAACTTATCCAAAAATAGGAACAATCGCCGAGTGATCATGATTAACCCAAATATCTCGGAATTATAATGATCTGCATTGCCGACTAGTCGGCAATTTTGTAACCGACTAGTCGGCTAGTCTGCTAGTCGGCAGAACCCCTAGTCGGCCCATCTCTAATAAATATCTTAACTGATATATGTGATAATTATTATACTATATAATGTAGAGAAGAGAATGATGGACTCACGCCTGAGTTTTTTCGGTTACGGTACCACCGATCCAGGGTAGTGTTGGACTTCTTCGCGGTCTGAATAAAGATGCGACACCGGCGCAGCTGCGACGCACACACGCGGCACAGCGCAGTCGGCCGACCAGCTCGCTGCAGCTGCAATTTTATTGTGTCATGGGTGTACAAATCCAATACCCTGTCTCTGTCACACACGGCAAACCCCGCACACGCCCTGGCTTACCTTGACGCCGGTTATCACATCATACGTCTGTTCGAGCGCCTTCGGAACGCGGTTTGTGCTTCGGTCGTCAGCTAGACACACTCTGCACACACCCTCCATAGTCGATACACAGCTCACAATATTTTATCACGAACCAAGTGGTCTACGGCTAGCTCAGATCTACGCCCATTTGTTTTAATACTTTTTGATACATATCACGGGCTGAAAGTCTGAAGGAGCGAATTATATTTTTTTTCACTAAAATCCACCGAATACTAACGCTTCACTCAATAAAGACGGCACGGTGATCATCATCCATCAGAATATTTATATAATGCACAGACCACTATGAGATACTACGATATAATGTGATATATATAATGTTTGTTTTATTGATTAAAGGACTATAATGCTCCCAGCCAGACGTTGTCCCTAAGCTATGCACAGTCCATACCATAAGTTTTTACTTTGTTGACATTGACAGGAAAGAAGTAGAACGACAGGGTGACATACAACTGACAAAAAGCGATAGGCTTTTTTTATTAATAAAAATACAATCTACTATATAAAAATAAGTCGGGTTTTCCTTCCTGACGCTATAACTCCAGAACGCACGAACCGATTTCCACGGTTTTGCATTCGTTGGAAAGGTCTCGGGCTCCGTGAGGTTTATAGCAAAGAAAATTCAGGAAAAATTTAATTATCTATAATTTATAAGGCAAAACAACGTTTGCCGGGTCAGCTAGTTTAAGATAAAAACTTTACGAAGACCGTTCAAAATGGACCAGCTTTGTTCCACAGATATCATATTCGACACTTCAAACAATTTGTTGTAACAAATTATTTCAATCGCAAGTTATGAAATATGGATTATTCGATTGATTACGTAAACTTAGAGCCATGGTGTTAGTATTTTCGTCCTATTCTTAATAAGTTTAAAGATATTGGGTGTTAAAGTTTCACATTTTTAGGAGTTTCACACAAAACACCACCAGATGTCGTTACTTGTCTCGAATGTCCATAAATCTGAATTTGTAAAACCATTAAATGACTACAGAATTCCACGTATCGGTCCAGAATTTATAAAGAAAAGAATTATTTTTAACTAATAAGATTTATTGACTGAAAGATGACTTGATTAACTGCCATATTGGTATACCAATTCAGATTTATGGATATTCAAGACAAATAACGACATCTAGTGGTGTTTTGTGTGAAACTCCCAAATGTGAAACTTTAACACCCAATATCTTCTAACATAATAAGATTAGGACGAAAATACTAACACCATGGCTTTAGCTCGCATAAATCAATAGAATAATCCATGTCTCGTAATTTGCGATGGCACTTAAAATAAAATTAAGGTACCTCTAACCCCCAGGTAAAATCCCTAAGGAAAAACGCCGATCTTCTTGTAAGGAAGTTTTTGAAGTTGGTTTGAAAAAATAATAATAGGCGAGTTTTTCTTTTAATAGCTCTCTAAAGTGTTTATAGCGTTTTGTCTACGCTCTCTTTATGAAATACTTTTTAGGGTTCCGTAGCCAAATGGCAAAAAACGGAACCCTTATAGATTCGTCATGTCTGTCTGTCTGTCTGTCTGTCCGTCCGTCCGTATGTCACAGCCACTTTTCTCCGAAACTATAAGACCTATATACTGTTGAAACTTGGTAGGTAAGTATTTTATTTGTAACAGTTTGGTTAGTGTTACGCCTTTTTTTTGTAACAGGTAACATGACCCTATTATTCAGCTCCACATTTGAGAAGAAATCAGCCAATTTAATTATCTCAATTATTGCAGTAAGTATAACCAAATAGGTATCAGTGGTCGCATTTTATTAGAAAAATGAGAAAAAAGGCCATAACTTTTAAACTACGAAAAATCGCGGAACATACATGGGGGTGATTCGGGTACCCCCTAAGGTCCTCTACCTCCGGACTTTCGCTTGACACTCGTTTCTGGGACACCCTGTATAAAAGCGAAAATCACTGACTGACTCATCACGAAATCTCAGAAACTACAAGTGCTAGGAGTCTAAAATTTTGCATGTTGAAGTGTTGTATGAAACAAAAAAGTTTCATACAACACTTCAACCCTTATTTTACACCGTTGGAGTTACACCACAGTTGAAGTGTTGTATGAAACTTTTTTGTTTTTAGAGTTAGATGTACGAAAGTCGGGTATTAGGTTTATTGTTCGGTATCGATAAAGGTGGACAAAATATTTTGAGGAAATTCATCCCCTAACAGGGTAAAATCGGGGTTAGGTTTTGTCAGCGTTTTCGTATTTATTTTAATAAAGTACAAAAGATTTGCTCTGGCACAGGGTTTAATATTTTTTCATAAAAATAAGCAAAAAAATATTCTGCTCGAAGAATCACCCACCTACGTGTGCAGTGAACATAAAATCAGTACAGGACATATCACGTTATGTACCTCTTCGAGAACCCTTCGTGCGCAAATCGGACTCGCACTTGGCCGGTTTCTTTTATCTTCTCTATCAATGTGTCTAAAAGGGGTGGTACACTAGTGGTGGTATTAGGTACTTTTTGCCAAAAACGGTTTTATACCATCAACGGTGTAGCTAGTTATTAATAAATAAGTAAAGAATGGCTTTGTTTCTAGTTCTTTATTTTATTTTTACATTAGAATGATTCAGCTAATGTTATAAACCCTATATAATGCGATAAAAATCGTTAACGAGACCCTCATTTCTTAAAGTTAGGTCGTAACTGTTTTGTTAAAAATACAAACAAACTTTTCAATTAATTATAATTTCTGTTTGGATATTAAATTTTTATTCATGTTACAATAATGCCCTCTTATCTTAAGCCTTAAGGGATTCACACACGGCAGCTATAATGTATGATAAAGTACATTACATTTGTACAGAACAAAAGTATACATTGTAGCTGTTGTGAGTGGTCTCCTGACGAATTCTATGGAATGGTCTCCGTCAGCTTGGCCGGACCATGCAATAGATTTACACCAAACTACACTCATTATTTAGTACCTATGTTTCGAAAATATTAACGATAAAAAGTGGCCGGCCATTCTGATGTCAGGTTGGCCGGACCAGCTTCCATTTGTCGCCATCCACTGTTACATGCTCCACGTTATATGCCAATATTTCAGAACATCAGAACCCCTTTGGCCACTTTGTTTCCTTAATATTTTCGAAACCACGTAGGTACTAAATATTTAAAAAAGGCACCAAATAGGTACCAAATAATGAGCGATTTGGTGTAAATATATTGCATGGTCCAGCCAAGCTGACGGACACATGGAATGATGTAGAGATGCATCATGGTATAATGTACATTGTCACATTATAGCTGTCGTATGTGAGGCCTTTTACTTGTGTGAGCTTTGCCTTGCACACGGTTTCTTACCAGCATGAGTCAATAAATGCTTTTTAAAGTAATTCTTTCTGTTACATTTGAAATCACACTTATCACATGAAAAAGGCTTTTCACCATTATGATTCATTAAATGAGATTTCAAATCACGTTTACTATTACAACTATAATCACAGTTATCGCACGAAAACTGTTTCTCATCACTATGGGTAAATAAATGTCTTTTTAAATTCCCCTTAAAGGTACATCTAAAATCACACTTATCGCATGCGAACTGGTTTTCACTCGTATGAGTCATTAAATGCTTTCTGAAACTATCTTTTAGAAAATATATAAAACCACACTTATCGCATACGAACAACTTTTCACCAGTATGAGTTATCATATGCTGTTTCAAATTAGCTTTGTGATAACTTCTGTAATCACACTGATCACATGCAAACGGTTTTTTATCAGCGTGAATGACTGAATGCGAATTTAAGTTACTTTTATAATTACATCTGTAATCGCACTTATCACATGCAAACGGCTTCTTACCAGTATGGATTACTATATGTTTATTCAAATCCACTTTTCGATTAGTTCTGTAATTACACTGATCACATGCAAAAGGTTTTTCATCAGCATGAATAAATAAATGCTGCTTTAAATAACTTTTGTTTCTACATTTGAAATCGCACTTATCACATCCAAATGGCTTTTCACCAGTATGAGTCAGTAAATGGTTTCTCAGCTCAACTTTTCGATAACACCTATAATTGCAATTATCACACGCAAACGGTTTCACACCAGTATGTTTGACTAAGTGTAGTTTTAAAGTATTTTTTGCATTACATTTGAAAGAGCACTGATTACATTCAAACGGTTTTTCATTAGTATGGGTGAATAAATGCTTTTTCAAATCAACTTTTCGATTACATCTATAATTACAGGTATCACACACAAACGGTTTCAAACCAGTATGAATAAATAGATGATGTTTCAAAGTACTTTTGTTTCTACATTTGAAATCGCACTTATCACATCCAAATGGCTTTTCACCAGTATGAGTCAGTAAATGGGTTCTCAACTCAACTTTTCGATAACACCTATAATTACAAATATCACACGCAAACGGTTTCACACCAGTATGTTTGACTAAGTGTAGTTTTAAAGTATTTTTTGCATTACATTTGAAAGAACACTGATTACATTCAAACGGTTTTTCATTAGTATGGGTGAATAAATGCTTTTTCAAATCAACTTTTCGATTACATCTATAATTACAGATATCACACACAAACGGTTTCTCACCAGTATGAATAAATAGATGACGTTTCAAAGTACTTTTGTTTCTACATTTGATATCGCACTTATCACATCCAAATGGCTTTTCACCAGTATGAGTCAGTAAATGGGTTCTCAACTCAACTTTTCGATAACACCTATAATTACAAATATCACACGCAAACGGTTTCACACCAGTATGTTTGACTAAGTGTAGTTTTAAAGTATTTTTTGCATTACATTTGAAATAACACTGATTACATTCAAACGGTTTTTCATTAGTATGGGTGAATAAATGCTTTTTCAAATCAACTTTTCGATTACATCTATAATTACAGGTATCACACACAAACGGTTTCTCACCAGTATGAATAAATAGATGATGTTTCAAAGTACTTTTTACATAACTCCGGAAATCACACTTATCACATGCAAAGGGCTTGTCACCAGTGTGAGTCATTAGATGAGTTTTCAAATAAGATTTTCGTATACACCTATAATGACATATATCACATTCAAAAGGCTTCTCACCAGTATGAATGTAGGAATGTTGTTTCAAACTACTCTTCATACAACATCTGAAATCGCATTTATCACATGCATAAGGCTTTTCACCAGTATGAGTCATTAAATGCCTTTTGTAATCTATATTTCGAATACATATATAATTACATATATCACACTTTAACGGTTTCTTACGAGTATGAATTAATAAATGCTGTTTTAAACTACTTTTTACATTACTTTTAAAATCGCACTTGTGACATTCAAATTTGTTTCCACTTTTATGAGACAGTAAATGCGATTTCAAACCAGTTTTAAAATTACATCTGAAATTGCACTGATCACATGCAAACGGTTTCTCACCAGTATGGATTATTAAATGTTTTTTCAAATCCACTTTTCGATGAGTTTTGTAATTACACTTATCACATGCAAACAGGTTCTTTTCACTATGACTCCATAAATACTGTTTCAAAATACTATTTACATTAGTTCTGAAATTACATGCATTAGGTTTTTCTTCAGTATGGGACATCAAATCTGTTTTCAAATCATCATTTTGTTTACATTTAAATGTAGACGTCTTATTAGAAGGCTTTTTATTTTTATGAGTCAGTAAATGCCTGTTTAGATTACCTTTTTGAAGACATTTATAATTACATTTATTGCAAGCATACGGCTTTTCGCCAGAATGAATCAATAAATGCCTTTTAAAGTACCATTTCCCGTTACATATGTAATTACATTTGTTGCAAACAAACTTCTCACCAGTATGTCTAGTTGAATGTTGCCCTTTATTAGTTACAGTAGCAGTTGTGTAAGTGCACTGTGAAGATGAAGACATGTTTTGTTGCAGTCCATGAGTCGAGGCTGTATCAGTGGCAACAGGATGGTATCTCGCTTGCTTAACCACTGGACCAGCTGTGAAAAGTAACGCTCAAAGTTACTCGTGTTCTGAAATGCAACATTCGGGTAATCACGAAATTCTGAGGATTGTGTGGCCTATTTTTCAGGAGACACTTGGGTGTATCCTTCACGGAAAAATTACTAAACTGATTGCAATGAAACTTGGTATGCAGATAGCTAAATAACATACAACATTCAAATCAAAATATCTGTATTATGACGATTGTAATTTAACACATGATCACAAAAAAGTAAAGCCTCCATGAGTTTCTTGTGGTCTCTTCTCATCGGAGGGCGCGTTCTGAAACCACACTAAAATCTCGACATTTCTAAGCGATCATGTAATTTATACATGTCTGAATGAATAAATATATTTGACTACTTGAAGCTTTAACATGCTTGCATTCCTTTAAGCAGAAACATAGAAATTGATTGCAATGAAACTTGGTACATAGATAGTTGTGTGCCATTATGTGTAGCTACTTACTCACCAGTGTCTTGATCCAAATTGATTCTTTTCCTAGATCCGAGATTCGATTTACGAGTAGCTTCACTTCCCGGAACATCTTCACTTTCCACAACATCAGACATTTTCTGAATCTCAAGTTTAACATAATCAGGCGTTGTGTCATCGTCAGCATTTGAAATATTTCCTTTAACATCTGACCCCTGTGTGCTGTCATTGTCTTTAAATGAAATATTTGTGGGATCATTTTCACTATCATTTTGAGTGAATTCATACTTTATTATTTCTTCCGTTGCGATATCTCCCTCATCATCTGGAACATAGTAGGTATGGAATTTAGTTCGTAATTGTCTCAGATAGTCTGAGCTCTCTTGCATCAGCCTCATTGTAGAACTTCAAAATTTTTCATGGAGGTAAAATGCTTGAATATTTTAAAAGTCCACCAAAAGAGCTTGGACTAAAATATGTAAAATAAGTTAGATGACTAAGAAACGCAAACAATAGCCATACAATTACGTCAATTATTATATTATATTCAATTTTATAAGTGCTTAAGCCTGCACTGGGCCTTTATAGAAATATTTTAAAGGAAAATACCTAAGTTGTGTCGATGGTGAGATACTGCTGCAAAGATTCAACATATGAGTCACTGACACCGGTAGTTTAATTGATAAAACGAGTACTCCTGGATTGAGTAAAGATGTGTTGTTGGTTCGTTCGCAATGCGTCTATCGTGGGTTGTGGTTTTGGGGAGGTATTTTTCCTTTAAAATATTTCAAAAAAATATATGTTTTCAACTATGAGCTTGAGCAATAATGAGCATTCTCCTGTCTTTCTACATTTATTTTGAAGTATGAATTAATGATATACATAGATAGTTACATTGGTCTTGGTCGCAAGAGTCACTTGTGACCAAGACCATTGTAACATGGCTGAAACATCAAGGTAAGAAAATAAACAATAAAAATAACAAATTGTGTGAATTTAAAAAGTTTAATGATATATTCGTGTGAAACTATATCATTGCATGAAGTTGTGAAAGCCTCCTCATCGCCTCACCTGTTTCTGAGGGCTCTTGTTTAACTTGCAACTCCCTGATGTTCGCTAACTCAGTAGTGGTCTTAGTGAAGGTGATCAAAGGATGTGCCGTCAGCTTCGACTGAAACCATAGTCGTAGTTATCATAAATGCAATAAGTCTTCATGAAATGATGAAGTGTGTGTTAATTAATGATAATGAGGTATGATAGAAGCAAGGGTGAGCTATCCATATCTTTGAACCCCTGGATTTTTGTATATGACAGTTTGTGAGTTCTAATAACCCGCTTGTGCTGTTATTAGAATACACTGATGCTTCAAAAATACTATCCCTGATCAGTTTGATTGAATGAATGTTTCAAATATGATGGTTCTATCAAATGATTTTGTTTCTATTTCTTTAAGTTTAGTTGACAAGGGTGTCATGAAAAACACCTATAATAAATCGGTGATTTTTTAGTTCATGACAATGATTTTAATATAGCCTATTTATTCAGTAAAAACTGTCACTAACAAGTTTTAATAGAGCACACTCTACTATCGGTACAGAGATAGAAATATTCTTTATCTTGGTATCCTTGGATCACATTGCCCCTAACTTTCAGATGAATCAGGCTTTGGAACACTTGTTGTAGATATCTAATAAAAGTAAATATGACTTTCCAGTGTTCCTTCCATCAAGACTAAGCAAAAGGTTGTCAAATAGTGAGTAAGGAAAGGAAACATTTGTTTTGCTGTGGAAAAAGGGTTGCACTTTAGAATCCTACGTCACGATTTTGGGGGTAGGGAGGGGTGGGGGGGAGGGGGGCAGTGTCGTAAAAAAACTTCCCCCTAAGAACTTCCCCACTTGAGCAGATGCATAATTTAAAAAATACCATTAATATAATAATAATTTAGAGGTTATAATTTTGCTAAAATTTGAATATGTGTGGGCTGAAGCAGCTGCCCCTCAGCCCTTGCGTGACAAAACGGAGCACCAGACACTCACCTTCGCAGCAGCTTAGTTTTATTTATAGATAGAATTAGGCGCTGTGTGTAATCATGTTCTAACATTAACCTAACCTATCCTAGTCGAGGTGATCCGTTTATTTTTTTCGAAGTTCAAGTAAAAATGTATGAAATTTTTTTTTTCATTGCTCAACTTAAAACTAGCAATAATGGTTAGTGCTCTTTCTCCTCTATCTCCTACAGGTCTTTTTTTTATACAAATTCGTGACGTAGGATTCTAAAGTGCACCCGGAAAAAGATCGAATGGGTACCTAATAATAAGAAGGGACTTACACCAGTGTTTCCCTGGTACCAGCGGTTCAGCGCCTCGTTGGACTCTCTTGCAATCTTAACGAACGTGCGACACCGGCGCAGCTGCGACACACACACGCAGCACAGTGCAGTCGGCCATCCAGCTCGTTGCAGCTGCAACCCACCAGCCAATACACTATTACATACGTCACAGGCGTACCCGTGCCGTGTGTAAGTGTCGTATTGGTACACCCTGGCTTACCTTGACGCCGGTTACTACATCGTATGTCTGTTCGAGCGTAGTATTCGCTACGTGGTAAGTGGTATCGTCAACTAGACACACTCGGCACACACCCTCCATTGTCGTGTCGATGCCGAGTATGGTACACGCAAAACTCACTGTAAATAACACGAACCTCGTATTCTAGATCGCTTAGCATCTATCTACGCGTAACTGGTTTAAAGTTATGAAGAAAAACACTCGTTTTTGCAATAACAACACGAAATTATTGTTATTATTTTCGCACAACGCTAACTACCACAGATATCTATTATACTAGTCAGAGACAGATGGGACACTATCTCTTTCTAAAAATTAGTTCAGCTAAAATTATCATTTGTGCCAAGCGCTAGTGTTGCGTAGTGATGTGCATTTATTTATTTTGAACTATCGACATCGATATAAATAGTGATGGGACATGGTCGATATAAAAATACCGTACCCCTACTTTATTTTTATTTTTATTAAAGGTTAAAATGAGAGAAGTTTAAATTTGCGTAGGTATGTTTAATTAGTTTATCAAAATTTAAAGAAAAAGATCGTTCTTGACTTAAAGTTGTTGCTGCTGCTAGTCTTTCACAAAATGAATTTTCTTTCACATTAGATGCCTGGATTTTCATATTGTGGAAATGTTCTTGATATTACCTGAAAATATGAAGAATACGTATATCTTCTTCTATAATATAAAAATAAATCGCTGAATGTGATGTTAAGCGCACATCTCGAGAGCAGCTGAACCAATTTTGCTAATTCTTTTTTGTCCTGTTTACTGTTGTCAAGGTTCTTAGGGAAGAAAAAAATGCTGAACTGATTTTGATGTATGTTGGTAAATGGTATGAAGATAGATACCTATTAGAAAGTCGTATTAGTAGGGTAGTAGTAGGGCAGGGTTGTAGGATTTTTTATATAACGGGCAGGACAACGTCTGTCGGTCAGCTAGTAATATAAATGGTAACTTCAAACTCTATGAATCATACATTAATAAAGAGATTAACTTACCAAGTGGTTAAACTTCTTGCTCTATGCCAAGCGAAACAGTTTCCACAGATTTTGCTGGTAGTTCTGAAAAGCAAATATAGAGGTGTCCAGAAATTGGTGCATAATAATATTATGCACCAATTTCTGGATCTCACATATTATGTGATATGATATACCTGCACGTACATTCGTGTAAGAGGCAGGACGACCCCCATAAATTAGATTTTCTAATTCAAGCGGTTCAAGATTAGAAAAACTCACTCTCCGTCCTATGGTTCATCTCGGTCCCAATTTTTTTCCAAATCAGTCAAGCAGTTTGAGCGTAGAGAAGGAAAAACATACAATCTTTCACCTTTATAATTTAAGTTAAATAAATGAATACAAATATTGCACGATGTTCCACACAGTGCAATCTAGCCTCAAACTAAGCACTAGGCTTGTAGGTACTACGGGTACTAGACAAAGAATCAGTGTTAGTTACCGTACTCCTCCGAAACGGCGCGACCGATTTTTATGAAATTTTGTATACGTATTCAGTAGGTCTGAGAATCGGCTACTATCTATAATTTATAAGGCAAAACAACGTTTGCCGGGTCAGCAAGTAATATGTAAAAATGTTTAAGTACCTACCGTTGACCGCAGAGGAATTCCATGACTTTCTCGGAAAATAAACAGGGGTTTATTTTCCGAGAAACTAATTTGATAGGAATCAAAATGGTTTTGGCTTTGTAACTAACTGTTATTTAGTTAAAACCACTGAGCTTCACGTTAATTTGATTATGAAACGAAAGCCACAATTGTTTCAAATCGTCCTTTGGTAGTAGGTAAAGGCGGTTAATTCACGACACAGCATTTTTGCACATTTAATTCTAATTAATTCTAAAAAATTTAAACATTCATGACGAATACAATAATATTTTGTAGATTGGCAGTTTACTGAGGAAAGATTTTGTTTGATTTGAGGCTTAATTCAAGCTAAAATAGCGAGAAATACGACAAAATAATCAACCCGAATTTTCCAGAAAAATTTCCGGTTTTGACAATGACAGTTCGTTCAGACCACTGAATGAACGGGAGCCAATAATGTACGACCAGATCCATGAGCAATTCCCAAAAAAAATCTGAATATTTTTTTTTTCGACTATAAAAATAAAAATGACTGTACCCTACAATTTCATGTTTCCGATTATAGAAGAATAACCATATTTTATTATTTTTAATGAAATTACTTTATGGCTTTAATATTTCTTGAAATAAATAGAATTTTGTGTGTCTAAAAAAAGTTCTTATTGCGTTACCCTATAAAATTAGTTAAAAAAATGACAACTCGTGAGATTTGCAAATTGTTATTAATAAATGTTTAAATTAACAAACGAACACATATAATTGGAATACAAAATAATTAAAATAATCAATACTTTAGAAGAGATAGACCACATTGTACCCATTTCGTTACCTTTGGAACACGTCCTTGGTAAACATATTAAATTATGAAGTCCACAGGCGGAATCTCAGTCTTTCTTATTTAAAATTACAAAATAAATCAACTAACAAATACTTTTGCATTTTTAATTATTGTGGTAAAATGTTTAAATTCTAAATATTATTAAAAATATCAGTCATCTCCATTAGGACATTAACGAAGTAGGAACTTTGGTAACAACATAAGAATTTGTAAGGCTGAGTTTACAATGTACTTCAAAACTAAAATGTTTTTCTGTAACTTAAACTAAGGATTAAAACGTATGTTATTTAGTTGGAAATTACAATTTTGCCACATTATTTAAAAAAAAATTTTAGTTAAACATTGTACTATCAAACACGTTTCACATGATGGTTAATTATGCCTAATATAAACAGTAGTAAATAAATCAAATATTATTATACGTCTTAATCATAATGACTCTTTTTAACATTATTTAATAAAAACTAATTAAATGAATATATACCTAATAAAACATATAAAAATATAATATAATAAAATAATATAATTTATATTATAGTTGGGTAAAAATGCAATGTAGATTCTGCCTTACGATTTCCAATTACGTTACTTCATTTTCCTCTTATACATAACCACACAAAAGTTACGAAAGATGAAGTAACGAACAAGGGATCGTAAGTTACATTTCATCTTTTTCTACAATAAAACTAAAAAAATCGACAGTGTGTGATGATATATCGAAAATATAATATACAATTCCCAATTCGATTCGAAAGTGTTGTTTGTTTTTCACCTTTTAATATTGTTACTTAATCTATTTGTGTGTCGTGATAATTAATTAATAATTAATTATTATTATTAATAAAACGTGAGACATTAGGTCATAACTTATTTATTTGTCTGTAAGTCTAGGCTTAAATAATATAAGATATTGTGTTGTTTAGAGTCCACTAGACCTTTCCTTAATTTAGAAATAAATATTTTATTCCCAATTCTTAATAATCAAAACATAAAAGAGAATAAACTTACCCTTGTTTTTCAGTTACGAAACAAGAAAAAAATTTTGAATCCTGCGAATACCCTCAACGATCACAATGTTTTTTATAAAATTATTTTGACAAGAGTGACAGAAACTTGACCATTTCGTTCTTCAAATGTTGCCAGTGCACAGAGAACTATAATCCAATAAATTTTATTTAAATATTCTTGATTAACTGCGTAACATAGGAAGAAAACGGATAAGGACATTTTTTAAAGACATTTTAAAATATTAATTATTTTAAAAATATGCATTGTTTATGGCTTATTGTATTTTCTAATGGTAAATGATAGTAACAGCTTAAATTAGCACGAAAAATCTAAATGAATCACCTTAATATTTTTTAAATTATGTTATTTTAAAGTCATACACTGCAAATGGGACATATCACTCTCCATACATTTGAACAGGTCAACATTTCTTCTTTTTATTGATTTTTGCATAAATATTTTTTTTTTAATAAGAATTATAGCTGGAAATAAACAGTAATTTAGTGAGTTTTATTTATGTATTTTTTTTATTATACAAAATATTATTTTACTACATAAAAAAATTAACTCAATTTAAGGGACATCACTAAAAACATTTTCAGATTTTTTTTGGGAATTGCTCACATAGCGCGATGTCCTTACCCTATTGACAACGATACGATTCTGCTGCACAGCAGCGCTTTTCAAAAATGATATTATTTTAGGAACTAGGTACCTATATTTGTCGTAAGCCTGCTAACTACGAAACGAGAGCCGAGAGGTTTTTTTTTTTCTTTCGGTCTAAGACCGACATAGCCAATCTGGAACAGCCAGGGTCAAATTGTTCTGTATTATTTTACAAGTTCTTTAATAATATTTCAAGCTTCTTCTTTTTCTTTTAGATTTGGCGTGGGTGTCGGGCTCAAAGTTTTCATTTTCAAAGTTAAGTTTCAAATTAAGGGTGTTTTGGCGGGAACGCGGAGACAACATGTCGTGCTCCAAGTTCATTTTCGTGAAACTTTGTTTTAAACCCGGTTAATGGTGAATTTTTTGGTGGAATCCTATTCAATTTAGTTCCGTGAATGTGCACAAGTGTAGTGAAAACAAAATTGAGTGTTAAACGTGGACTTTCCTTCGTTCCCTCCAAAGTTCCTTGAAGGTTATGGAAAAGTTGCCATCGCTTTACCACAGGCTTTACCATAGCTCCTGACTTGAAGCTATGAGCCCGATCGGGCGAATGAGGTGGCACACGCAAAGCTGTGAGCAGATGGCGCTGGGGTCGGATGATCTCCTTTTTTTTTCGGTCTGAGACCGATATGGCCAATTTGGCGCCGAGAGTTGTAAATGGAAAAAAACACCTGTTTGACAGTTCTTAATTCAAACCAAAGATCAGTCGACCAACACCCTCTGCCGGGATAAAAAGTTAGTGTTCCTCCTCATTTCATGCAAAATACTTGATACTGGCAAGATATACGTACAAGATGTACGACGCCAAAACTAAACTAGGTACATAAATATAAATCTTCCTCCTCCGAAACTAGAAATATTGTCCAAAAACCCCGCATATCGGTCTCAGACCGAAATATAAAAAAAAACTTGAATTTATTTAGAAAAACTTGACCGTGGTTATTCCAAAATGGCCATATCGGTCGCAGACCGAAAAAAAAACAAGACAACTGTGGAAATTGTTTTTTAGTGATTGGTCTCGCTCGAGTGACATTTTTCGACTCGAGTGACTCGCTTACTTGTACTCTACGAGTTACTCGAGTAAAAAGTACACTCGAGTCAAAAGAAAATCACTCGGCACTCGAGTATTTTTTTCGACTCGAGTCAAACAAATTCTTTGTTTTGTATTTTTGGGTAAGATGGAGGTAGAACAAAATTAAAAATAGTCCTTGGCGGATCTCTATATTTAATTATTTGAAACTAGCTGCGCCCCGCGGTATCACCCGCGTAAGTCCCGATCCTGCGGGAATTACGGGATAACAGTAGCCTATGTGTTATTCTAGCTGTCCAGCTATCTATATTCCAAGTTTCATCGCAATCGGTTCTGCAGTTTTTGCGTGAAAGAGTAACAAACATCCTCACAAACTTTCACGTTTATAATATTAGTAGGATTTGGAGTAGTAGCTCAAATAAAATTGTAGTTTTCATCCTAACAACATACAATCAAACAATCAAATTAATTATTATAACTGGCGTAAAAATCGATTATTCGAATGACTCAGTAGGTTCGATTCGAGTCCGCTCGAATGGCGATTCCACTCAAGTCACTCAAGAATCGAGTCAAGGTTTTTTCACTCGAGTACGAGCGATAGGGAGTTATATTAAACAAAACGAACTCGAGTCCCATCACTTTTATTATCACTTTCATTTTAAATTTTTATTTATAGGTTTGTTTGGCTGATGGATAATCAAAAAGTTTAGAGGTTTATTAAACGGAAATGACTGTACCTATCTCTGTTATTTTATTAGCTGAGGATAAATAACTTTGTATTATATTCATATATGAGTTGTGTGTATCGACAATGGAAGTTGTGTGCCGAGTGTGTCTTACTGACGATTATAGATCTTACAGCGTAGCGAATACTACGCTCGAACAGACGTACGAAGTGATATCAGGCGTCAAGGTAAGCCAGGGTCAATACACATGATACTGACGGACTTGTGCCGTGTGTAATAGTGTATTGGATGGTTGCAGCTGCAGCAAGCTGGCCGGCCGACTTCGCTGTGCTGCGTGTGTGTGTCGCAGCTGCGCCGATGTCGCAAGTTCGCTGAGGCCGCGAGGGAGTCCAACGCCGCTCTGGACCGCTGGTACCGGGACCACTCATATGCAGACGTGAGTACCTACCTCATGCTCTTCTCTAATTTCTTCGAGAGTTTTTTTTTAAATCGGACTCGATATATCATTGAAATATTATATAGAATAATAGTTTTTTTTTGTTAACCTATATTGTCCCACTGCTGGGCAAAAGTCTTCCTAACATCCTTCCAAGCAGTCCGGTCCTGGGCCAGGTTTAGCCAATTTCCGTCAAATGGATTAAAATCATCGTGCCACCACCATATAGGATAAATACTAGAGATGGGCCGACTAGGGGTTCTGCCGACTAGCAGACTAGTTGGTTCCAAAATTTCCGACTAGTCGGCAATGCAGATCATTAAAATTCTGACATATTTGGGTTAATCATGATCGCTCTGTGATTGTTGCTATTTTTGGAAAAAAATGGAGCCGAGGCATAGTTATGACATTATAGATGTTTAGATGATGTATGTAAGCTATGATGTGTTTTGTTTACGTTTTTCTGACTATCCACCTTTTAAACTGTACTACTAATTAAATAAATATTAGTTTTATTCCATAATTGTTAGTGGCAGAAGTATTTATTAGAGATGGGCCGACTAGTCGGCCCATCTCTAATAAATACTTTTGCAAAAACACAATGCATGTATCACTTGCACACAAGCCCCATCCAGGCTTAAGCACTTAAAATAAACATAGAATACTAGCCTCCCTACATCATATTTTTATAGACAACAGTTTAAGAATGTCTCACCTGATAGTTAGTGATAATGTAGTGGAAGATGAATGAACACCTTTTGAGGATATACCTGTATGTACACTTATTATCATGTTAAGTGGAATTGCATTTATGAAAGTTATGGTTTCAGTCCAAACCGACGGCACATCCTCTGATCATCTACACTAAGACCACCACCGAGTTTGTAGAAATCTCGGAGCCCCCAGTCAAACAAGAGGCCTTAGAAGATGGTGAGTCAACACCTTATCTATCTGCAAGGAGTAGGTACACCTTGAGAGCACCAACTTTTTATTAGAACAATCTACTTATATCGCATTGTCTTTTAAGTTCTAGGCATATCTACAAGAAATATTTTCAAAGGAAAAATTCATATTCAAAAATCAAAATTATTATATTATTATTTTTAAAGCTGTATATTTCTAAAAGTACCTAGATAGAATCTAATGAGCAATTTAATGCATTTTGATGAGTTGTTCTGCTTATTACTCTGAAGTTTATTATCAGCAGGTAAATTCCTAATTCGGTAAAAAAACAAACTGGTTCGATTACAGTGATATCTTAGTCGCAATTGCAATTGCAAAAAGTACACTTAAAATCGTAAACGAAAACAATAAACAGTAATTTTACTTTATTAGGACTTAGTAAGATAAGCCAGTCAGTGATGGATGATAGTCAGTTAGGACAGTAAGAACAGTTATGCTATTAAGTTAATACAGGAGGCTAGGATAGTACATGATATAGGACCATAACTTAGGATAGTAATAAAATTCTACCTCAACTTACTATTATATCTTAGGTAACCGCTAAGTACAATTTTATTGCAAGTGCAACAGATTGACAATTGACACAGATCACTTTTATCCCAGTAATGTGAACTACGCGGGTAAACCTGCTGGGCACAGCTAGTGATGTCTAAAAGTCAGAAGGTAGGAACCTTCTCACCTTCTATCTTACAACAGCTTCATGTAAGGCAGGGGTTCCCAAACTTATTTTGTCTACTACTTCGAGAATAAATTATTTTTTAGCACCCCCATTTTTTCACCTAGGTACAAAACCCTACCGTTTAACCGCAGGCAACATTCGGTCTATTAGCTACCTACGAAAAAAACCTATCTAGGAATACTAATAAGAATAACTATTAAATTGCGAAAGTGTGTCTGTTGCCTCTATATTTGTTTGTATGCGTCTACTTTCATTTCGAAACGGAGCAGGACAGACATGTGAACTACACTGAGTTCTCTCAGTGTAGTGTATATTTCTATATCGAACCTAGTTAGCTTGAGCAATCTCATAATTAATATTACTTGATTTTCACAGGTTGTAGTTGCTCAGTCGGTGTCTAAGAGGCCTCAAATTACAAATCACCCCCTAAGCCTCTACCTACACAATGTCCCTATTTTTTCACTTTGAGAAAGGCTGATGCAAGAGAAAAGCAGAAAACAAAACTGAAACTTTTCTTATTGTGTTTCAGGAGAGGGAGCAGAAAAAATAAAATATGAAGTCACCGATAATGATTCTTTACATGTGTTACATGATGACATTGACAATACACAGATGTCAGATTGTTCATCATCTGACATCTGTGTATTGTCTCCGTCTTTGTGTGATAATGATAACACACAACATGTACAAGACAACATACACATACCTAATGATAGTAAAAATATTACAAAACAAGGAAATGAAAACCGACCGGATTATGATGGTATTAAAGGATATATACCAGATGTTGAATGGGTGAATGTACAAGATTATGTTGATGCTGAGTATGACGAGACGCAATCTTCAGATGATGTCAAACTTGAGATTCAGGAAGTGTTAGATGTTGTAGGAAGCGAAGATGTCCAGAGAAGTGTAGCTGCTGGGATATCGAATGTTGAAGAGGATTGTTCATCGTCAGTGCAAGGTATTGCTTTACGAACTCTGGGATCCAGGAAAAGAATCAATTTGGATCACGACATAGGTGAGTAACAACCTGCACAAAGTGGCACCCTCTGTGCTGAATCAGGCTCATATATCATCATAACTCACTTTCCCGAAAAGTGCACTTTTTATAAAGGATCACTTTCTTGAAAAGTTGAAAGTCTCAAAAAGTTGACTTCATAATCGATACACTTTCTCAGATAGAGCACATTCTCCGACAGAATGTACACTTATGATTCCATTTTACAAAACGTCTTAAAACGACATTGTAAACATTTATATTTTTTTTATTTTTTTTTGGTTTATGTTTATTCAATAATTAAAAGTTATAATAGCAAACAATTAAATATACAGGGTGTTTGGTGGAGGGTTAGACAAACTTGGTGGGCGTGTAGGTGTACCTATTTGTAAAATACAATTTGAAGGAAAAGACCCTAACTCTTCACATTTTTTTTTAAAGATTATTTTTGTGATTTTTTATTTTTTTCCCAAATTTTACCTCTTTACCCATACAACTTTTTTTTGAACATGTTTTCGCTTATACTTTTTATTCAATTTTGGTCCCAGATGTATCCTTGATCTATCGAAGGCATTGTTAATCCAAAATAATGACAAAATAATTAGTTATGGGCTCTCAAAATTAAGAAAATAAAAAAATGTTGCCCGAAAGGTCAACTAAACATCAATCTAAAAAAAAAACTAATAGTGATCGAGGAATTCAAATACTCTTAAAAACTGCTCTTGACATCCCTTATTACAACGGTGTATTCCATGTAGCATAAAAATCTACCAACTTGTCAAAAATAAGGCTTGTGGGGAAAATGGAGTGAAAATTCAAAGGAAAAAATACACATTTTTATTTTGTTTAATTACGAATTTTGTTCAAAAACATCTCCCATAGTTCCAATACATAATGTGCGCGACAGGTGGAGCCCATGAAACGGGGCCAAGTCATCTAATCCACGAGTTTGTGAACTCTCTAGTTGGGAACGCTCTGTCTAGGAACACTCTTACTGTGAGACGATAGTGTGCTGTCCGACTCATTTTGAAATACTACTAGTCGATCTTCATGAAATATCAGCACGTCGCTCATCACTCCAGGGCGATCGTTTTGCAATAATTCCAAGAATTCCAGTCCCCGTTGAGGGTCAGGTCAAAAAATCCATATGTAATTAGGCAAGCATCGCACCAAACGCGAATAAGAATAAGAATATTTTTATTGCTATAACTGTGTACATTGGAGGTCTTAAAATATAAATAGTTTCAACAGTTTACTCATTTCGAGCATGCAATAGGGTGAGGTGACAGTGGGGCCTTAAAATATAATTTTAATCTAAAGTAGAACAACAATATTTATATTATCTTTCATCGTTATCGAAAAATTCTGTAAGATTATAAAATACCTTAGATATGCGCCAAGCTTTCAATTTGTTTTGGAATATAATACCGTTTAGTAACTTAATGTGTAGGGGTAAATGATTATAAATTTTTATTGTGGTGTAATATGAACTTTTATAAAATGTATGATTGTTTACTTGAGGTATGCTTATATTATATTTATGTTTGTCTCTATGACTCTCAGACCTAATTGAGATTTTGCTAAAAAAATAACCTTTGTTGTTTTTACAAATAAGCAGATTTCCAATATATAAATACTTGGGTTACTATGGGTTAGAAACTTTTCATCTTTGAAAATCTTACGTAGGGTATCTGTGTCTTTAAGGTTATAGATTTTTCTTATACATCTTTTTTGTAGTATAAAGGTGGATTCGAAATTAACAGAATTTCCCCAAAAGATAATACCATAACTCAAATGAGGATAGACATAACCATAGTATGCCGTTTTAGCAACATTTATTGAAGTTATATTAACTATTATTGTTAAACTAAAGCAATATTTAGATAAAATGTTATTTACTTTCTTAATTTGAGTTTTCCAGCTAAGGTGACAATCGATAATTATACCAAGAAATTTAGTTTCCGAAACTTCAACAATTTTTGAATTCCTGTGCATAACATTTACAATTTTAGGTTTAGCTCTGTAGCTTTTAAGTTGCATAAACATAGTTTTATTTACATTAACTTTCAAATTAATATTTCCTAACCAATTTATAAATAATTCTAAGGTTCTGTTTATTTCTATTTCAAATTCAGCATGGGTCAAATTGTCTTTTGAGATATACACCGCGATTTTCCGTCAACGTTTGGCCAGGTCTCACAGTCAGAGAGTTCATAGACAACGCGTTCCCAACTAGAGAGTTCACAAACTCGTGGATTAGATGACTTGGCCCCGTTTCATGGGCTCCACCTGTCGCGCACATTATGTATTGGAACAATGGGAAATGTTTTTGAACAAAATTCGTAATGAAACAAAATAGAAATGTGTATTTTTTCCTTTGAATTTTCACTCCATTTTCCCCTTAAGCCTTATTTTTGACAAGTAGGTAGATTTTTATGCTACATGGAATACACCGTTGTAATAAGGGATGTCAAGAGCAGTTTTTACGAGTATTTGAATTCCTCGATCACTATTAGTTTTTTTTTAGAATGATGTTTAGTTGACCTTTCGGGCAACATATTTTATTTTCTTAACTTTGAGAGCCCATAACTAATTATTTTGTCATTATTTTGGATAAACAATGCCTTCGATAGATCAAGGATACATCTGGGACCAAAATTGAATAAAAAGTATAAGCGAAAACATGTTCAAAAAAAAATTGTATGGGTAAAGAAAATTTGGGAAAAAAAATAAAAAATCACAAAAATAATCTTAAAAAAAAAAATGTGAAGAGTTAGGGTCTTTTCCTTCAAATTGTATTTTAAAAATAGGTCCAGCTACACGCCCACCAAGTTTGTCTAACCCTCCACCAAACACCCTGACACTAAAAGTACACAATACACACATACATACATACATAAAAATTAAATCAAAAATTGTAACACAAAATAAATCCCACATAAATAAATAAATTTTGAGTTTCTTTATGAATGAACCGCTAAATGTTGTAAGATGAAGGAAAATATACATTTCAATACATAATTATAGAGTCTACAAGTACCAGATAGTAGTTTAGAAACATAGTTCTAGGTGGTTCTACTCTGCCGATTTCATAATAACGGCATACCTAATCAATTAATCATACTATAGTAGGACGTCGATTAACCGAATGATTGCTTAACCGGACCCGTGTGATCAAATATATTTCGAAAAAAAATAAATATTTTTCGGACCCTACATTAATCCCGTGAAATCCCATCTAAATACCGCTAAAGATTTTTTTAAATTTCCATATTGCTAAAACATTCATTTCATTACGAATAATAACATCTCATAATATGCTAAAATCGCCTTCATGGTTTAGGACAGGGGTTCCCAAACTTATTTTGTCTACTGCCCACTTTGAGAATAAATTATTTTTTAGCGCCCCCTTTTTTTCATCCACCTACTTAAAAACCCTACCGTTAGAGACAGGAAGGCACAAATCGGGTTATTTAACAAAACTTTATTCAAAAACACAGGACCGATATATTAACTACTCGGAGAGTTAATCGAACTGAGTTAATTTGAGTAATCTCGATACATCTAGGAGGACTCCTAGACGTCTAAAAGTCCTCCTAGATGTAATTTCAAATCGCCCCTAAGCCGCTACACAACGCTCCCTTTTTTTCTGGGTCTCTTACCGCCCCCCTTTAGGCCTGCAGCACCCACAAGGGGGCGTTATCGCCCACTTTGGGAACCCCTGGCTTTAGGAGGTTCTTCAGCTGATATTTTTTTGTGATGGAGATGACATTTTTAGTACATTTTGGAAAAGTACCTATCTTAAATCGGCAAGAGTATATTTTCGGAGTATATCTATTAATCCCGTGAAATCCCGTCTAAATACCGCTAAAGATTTTTTTAAATTTCCATATTGCTAAAACATTCATTTCATTACGAATAATAACATCTCATAATATGCTAAAATCGCCTTCATGGTTTAGGAGGTTCTTCAGCTGATATTTTTTTTGTGATGGAGATGACATTTTTAGTACATTTTGGAAAAGTACCTATCTTAAATCGGCAAGAGTATATTTTCGGAGTATATATTTCGCATTATAGTGTACTTTTAGAGACAGTGTTTGCCCTTAGGCTTTCCTTCCCAAAAACAACACATGGCAGGGTAAGTCCATAAGCTGTCTCGTTCGTGGTTCTAAAGTTTTAGTTTCAATTAAAAATCATTTATTTAATTAAACACGACAACACGACATACAAATAAAAAAAAAACAACAAAAAAGGTGGGAAAACAAACAACACTAAAACTAAAACTTAAATCCAAAAAGAAAAAAGCCCGTCGTCGATGGCTCCCTCCCGAGACGGTCCCCAATATGCTGGCGGCATTCCCCCTCTGAATAGCGAGACTAACTCCACTCCGCTGGGACAGAAAACCACCAGCTCTGGGATCACCGGTCGCCTCGATTAGACGCCCCGACAAATCCCTTAAAAACAATCTGGCACTGGGGCCCCAACAACCCAAAGTCTCAAGGCCCACAGGAGTAAATATGTAACAGCCGGGAATGTCCACATACTTTCGGCCCTTTTACTTTCTTTTAGTTTTATGTATCAGTGTATCATGCATGAGATGATGATCAGTCATCGCGAAATGTTGCTTTAACTCCTCCCGTTTTATACTTTAACCCCCTTACTTATAAACGATGACTTAGTTTATGTTACGTTTGTCTTTTACTGTGACATAAAGTTAAAAAGTTAACATAGGACAAACGTTACACAAATTTAGTCATCGTTTATGAGTAAGGGGGTTAAAGTCAGCCTGTTATTTGTCGGTGAACGACTTTACATACGATACGCCTGTGGAATAGACGCGTCAGAGTCTTTAAAAGCGGGAATTACTGCTACAGATCGTTCACCGTAAGATATCCGCGTCTGAGGCTTGGAAAGCGCGAATTACTGCTACAGATCGTTCACCGTGAAATATCCGCGTCTGAGTCTAGGAAAGCGCGAATTATTGCGACAGATCGATCGCCGTAAGATATCCGCGTATGAGTCTTTGAAAGCGCGAATTACTTCTACAGATCGTTCACCGTAAGATATCCGCGTCTGAGTCTTTGAAAGCGCGAATTATTGTTACAGATCGTTCACCGTAAGATATCCGCGTCTGCGTCTTTGAAAGCGCGAATTATTGCTACAGATCGTTCACCGTAAGATACCCGCGTCTGAGTCTAGGAAAGCGCCAATTATTGCTACAGATCGTTCGCCGTAAGATATCTGCGTATGAGTCTTTGAAAGCGCGAATTACTTCTACAGATCGTTCACCGTAAGATATCCGCGTCTGAGTCTAGGAAAGCGCGAATTATTGCTACAGATCGTTCGCCGTAAGATATCCGCGTCTGAGTCTAGAAAAGCGCGAATTATTGCTACAGATCGTTCACCGTAAGATACCCGCGTCTGAGTCTAGGAAAGCGCCAATTATTGCTACAGATCGTTCGCCGTAAGATATCCGCGTATGAGTCTTTGAAAGCGCGAATTACTTCTACAGATCGTTCACCGTAAGATATCCGCGTCTGAGTCACTGAAAGCGCGAATTATTGCTACAGATCGTTCACCGTAAGATATCCGCGTCTGAGTCTAGAAAAGCGCGAATTATTGCTACAGATCGTTCGCCTGATATCCGCGTATGAGTCTTTGAAAGCGCGAATTACTTCTACAGATCGTTCACCGTAAGATATCCGCGTCTGCGTCTAGGAAAGCGCGAATTATTGCTACAGATCGTTCGCCGTAAGATATCCGCGTCTGAGTCATTGAAAGCGCGAATTATTGCTACAGATCGTTCACCGTAAGATATCCGCGTCTGAGTCTAGGAAAGCGCGAATTATTGCTACAGATCGTTCGCCGTAAGATATCCGCGTATGAGTCTTTGAAAGCGCGAATTACTTCTACAGATCGTTCACCTTAAGATATCCGCGTCTGAGTCTTTGAAAGCGCGAATTACTGCTACAGATCGTTCACCGTAAGATATCCCACGCCAGGCAAGACAGAGGATATCTTACGGTGAACGATCTGTAGTGTGCACTGTAGCGTCATAAAGTGACAATATAAATATTGCACGATGTTGCACACAGCGCAATCCAGCCCCCAAACTAAGCACTAGGCTTGTACTATAGGAACTAGACAACGGATAGGTATATTACATATTCTTTTTTTGTAAATTATACCATAAGATACATAGAAAACACCCAGACCAGTCACAAATATTTATTTTTTAAGTTTTAATACTTGATTCCGGCGGGAATCGAACCAGCAACCTTCTGCATTGCAGTCGGGCCTTCCCCGATGGGCCACAGAGGTTGGCGTATGGAATGTTGCATCTCGTAACCTTGAGCAATACTTGTTACAGATGGCCCCGTGATCAAGCAAGTTAGACTGACCACCGCGAGACACCATTCTGTGGCCACCGATACAGCCTCGACTCATGGACTGCAACAAAACATGTCATCATCCTCTCAATGCACTTACACAAATGGTAATGTAACGGATATAGGACAACGTGCAACTATACATACTGGTAGGAAGTCATTAGCGAGTGATTTCAGAACTAATGCAAATTGTATTTTGAATAAGAATTTATTGATTTATACCGGTGAGAAGCCGTTTTCATGTGATGCGAAGTGCGATTTCAGATCTACACACAACCAAAATTTAAAACAATATTTAATTACTAATACTGGCGAAAAACCGTTTGCATGTGATAAGTGCGATTACAGATGTATAGACAAAAGTTATTTGAATCGGCATTTAATAACACATAATGCTTCTCACCAGTATGATACTGGTAAGAAGCTGTTTGAATGTGATACTTGTGGTAAAAAATATAAAGAAAAGTATAAATTAATACGACATATTATTTGTAAACATGATGGTAAGAAACCGTTTGCATGTGATAAGTGCGATTTCAGAACTAATTTGAAAAGTAAATTAAAACAACATTCATTTAATCATGATGTAATGTTGTTTGTATGTCGTAAGTGTAGTTATAGATCTAAACTAAAAAGTGATTTAAAAACTCATTTATTGACTCATTCTAGTGAGAAGCCGTTTGCGTGCGATACGGCTAATTACAGAAGTATTTCGCAAAGAGGTTTAAAATTACATTCAATCATTCATTCTGGTGAAAAACAGTTTGCATGTGATCATTGTGACTACAGAAGTCATCGAAAACACAACTTGAAAGCTCATTTGATGACTCATATGCCAGATGACAAGCGGTTTGCGTGTAGTAAGTGTAATTATAGATCTCAACATAAAAGTAGTGTAAAAACCCATTTATTGACTCATTCTAGTGAAAAGCCGTTTGCGTGCGATACGTGTAATTACAGAAGTAATTCGCGAACAAATTTAAATAAACATTCAATCATTCATTCTGGTGAAAAACAGTTTGCATGTGATCAATGTGACTACAGAAGTTATCGAAAACACAACTTGAAAGCTCATTTGATGACTCATATGACAATGACAATCAGATGATGATGACAAGCCGTTAGCATGTGATAAGTGCCATTACAGAACTCATACGAAAGATCTTTTAAAACAACATTTAACGGTCCATACTGGCGAAAAACCGTTTAAATGTGGTAAGTGCGATTTTAGATCTTCACAGAACGATCATTTGAAACAGCATTTAAGGACTCATACTGGCGAAAAACCGTTTGCATGTAATAAGTGCGATTACAGATGTATACGTAAAAGTTCTTTGAAACACCATAATTTAATGACACATAGTAACGAAACACCGTTTACATGTGATCAGTGTGATTACAGAAGTAAGACAAAAGTTCAATTAAAAAAGCATTTATTGACTCATAATCCTACTAAAGTTTTTGAAAGCATTTTTTCAAAAAGCAGTCATAATGCTTCTTACCAGTATGATACTGGTAAGAAGCTGTTTGAATGTGATAAGTGCGATTTCAAAACTTACTTAAAAAGTAAATTAAAAGTACATTCATTTAATCATGATGAGAAGTTGTTTGCATGTTGTGAGTGTAATTATAGATCTAAACATAAAAGTAGTGTAAAAACCCATTTATTGACTCATTCTGGTGAAAAGCCGTTTGCGTGCGATACGTGTAATTACAGAAGTATTTCGCAAAGAGGTTTAAAATTACATTCAATCGTTCATACTGGTGAAAAACTGTTTGAATGTGATCACTGTGACTTCAGAAGTTATCGAAAATATACCTTAAAAATTCATTTGTTGACTCATATGGCAGGTGACAAGCAGTTTGCATGTGATAAGTGCGATTACAAAACTAATCAGGAAAGTTATTTAAAAAGACATTTATTTATCCATACTGGCGAAAAACCGTTTAAATGTGGTAAGTGCGATTACAGATGTGCATTGAAAGGAAATTTGACAAAACATTTACAGATTCATTTAAAGATCCATAGTAGCGATAAACCGTTTTCATGTGATAAGTGCGATTACAGAACTCATATGAAAGAACATTTAAGACAACATACAAGAAATCATCGTGAAATGTTGTTTGCGTGTAGTAAGTGTAATTATAGATCTCAACATAAAAGTAGTGTAAAAACCCATTTATTGACTCATTCTAGTGAAAAGCCGTTTGCGTGCGATACGTGTAATTACAAAAGTATTTCGCAAACAGGTTTAAAATTACATTCAATCATTCATTCTGGTGAAAAACAGTTTGCATGTGATCATTGTGACTACAGAAGTCATCGAAAACACAACTTGAAAGCTCATTTGATGACTCATATGCCAGATGACAAGCGGTTAGCATGTGATAAGTGCCATTACAGAACTCATAAGAAAGATCTTTTAAAACAACATTTAACGGTCCATACTAAAGTAAAACCTTTTGCATGTGATCACTGTGACTACAAATGTCATACAAAACGTAGCTTGAAAGATCATCTAATGACTCATATGGCAGATGACAAAAGACTTACACACAAAAGTTATTTAAACCAGCATTTAAAGATCCATAGTAGCGAAAAACCGTTTTCATGTGATAAGTGCGATTACAGAACTCATATGAAAGAACATTTAAGACTACATTCAAGAAATCATCGTGAAAAGTTGTTTGCGTGTAGTAAGTGTAATTATAGATCTCAACATAAAAGTAGTGTAAAAACCCATTTATTGACTCATTCTAGTGAAAAGCCGTTTGCGTGCGATACGTGTAATTACAGAAGTATTTCGCAAAAAGGTTTAAAATTACATTCAATCGTTCATACTGGTGAAAAACTGTTTGAATGTGATCACTGTGACTTCAGAAGTTATCGAAAATATACCTTAAAAATTCATTTGTTGACTCATATGGCAGGTGACAAGCAGTTTGCATGTGATAAGTGCGATTACAAAACTAATCAGGAAAGTAATTTAAAAAGACATTTATTTATCCATACTGGCGAAAAACCGTTTAAATGTGGTAAGTGCGATTACAGATGTGTATTGAAAGGAAATTTGACAAAACATTTACAGATTCATTTAAAGATCCATAGTAGCGATAAACCGTTTTCATGTGATAAGTGCGATTACAAAACTAATCAGGAAAGTAATTTAAAAAGACATTTATTTATCCATACTGGCGAAAAACCGTTTAAATGTGGTAAGTGCGATTACAGATGTGCATTGAAAGGAAATTTGACAAAACATTTACAGATTCATAGTAGCGATAAACCGTTTTCATGTGATAAGTGCGATTACAGATGTGCATTGAAAGGAAATTTGACAAAACATTTACAGATTCATTCTGATCAAAAACGGTTCTTATGTGATAGGTGTGATTTCCGAAGCAATGAAAAGCGTGCTTTGATAGGCCATATAATGACTCATGGTGGTAAGAAGCCGTATTCAAAGCAAAACATACTTACTACCCTACTCAAGTTAAGAGCAGGCTCCCGTTAAAAAAATCTTACGGACGTTCTAACCACTTTTTTTTTTTTTTTAGTTTATCTTCTAAAAATTTACAAAACAAAAACAATTACTTAAATAACATTATAAAAAACCAATGAGGTTTGTAACAAATGTTATACTATCTAATCTACGACGTCTATCATACCCCGCCACCCGCGAGCCACGCGCACTTAAGCACGTTCAAACGTTGCTTGTAACATTTTTGTTTCGCGCTCTTTGAGTCAGTGCAACGAACAGAGAAACCGTGATGTTGCGTTTGCGGGAGAGGGGTCTAACCCAGCGAGACAGGGTGTCAACCCGAGCGCTGACACACTGCCCGGTCCGACTGACTGTGAGACGCATATTGTATTAGAGCATTATAATAAATATTTGTAATAGTATATGTAATAGTACCCTATCTTTTAATTACGCGCCCACATCCTGAGAACCGTAAAACCGATTTATTTTGTCATAAATACACTGCCGGCCAAAAGTTTGAGACCACTTACATTAAAGAAGGAAAATGCAATAAAACTCAAAGTATAAAGCAAAAATTTTAATTATTAAGTAAGATACTTATTTACTTATACATATACATCTAAAAGGAAACAAAAAAGTTAAAGTAATATCAACTATTTATGTCTTTAAGCTGTTTATAGTTAAAACGGATTTTTCGTCAAAAAAGCCTCCTTTGCATTTTATAACTTTTTTAACTAGCCTGGGCAACGAGCAATTAATTTGTCGATGGTTTCTTGCGAAATATTGTTCCAGCTTTCTTGTAAGGCCTTCCACATGTCTTCTTGCGACGAGGGACAACAAATGCACACATTTCTATCAAGCTCTTCCCATAAAAGCTCAATTGGGTTAAGATCGGGGCTCTGGGGGGGCCACACCATGTTTTTTAACACCCCTTTTTAACACCCTCTTTTTTCTTTATTTTCTAAATGCATAATTTAGAACTATGTTTTGGGTCATTATCTTGTTGGAAAAAAAATCCCGTTCCAATCAAACTTAGACCAGACGGAACGACATTTTGCTGTAGTATCCGTTTGGAGTGCTCCTTTTTCATAATTCCTTCGATTAGTACCAAATCTCCGGTTCCATGGCCTGAGAAGCATCCTCAGACCATAATGGAACCATCACCATGCTTGACAGTTGGCACCACACAGTCTGGCATCATCTTTTCCTCGGCGCTACGTCGAACAAAAATTCATCGTTTTGAACCAAATATCTCGAATTTTGATTCGTCTGTTCAAAGAATTTTTTTGAAGTCTTTTCAGTCCAGTCTCGATGGGTAAGGACCCACTGCATCCGTTTCTTTTTGTTTTGTGGCCTTAGTAGTGGTTTTTGAATGGCTACGCGACCAAATAGATGAGCATCTCTAAATCGTCTTTTTACCATAGTCAATGACACTGGTTCAGATCGGGTTTTGTTCACTTCTGCGCGAATTTCTGGAGCAGTTAGGGTTTATTCCGCTTGCTGGTAACCACGATGTAATTATCCTCGCTAGAAGTGGTAGCTCTCGGTCTTCCCGATCGCGAACGATCTTGATTACTGCCAGTTTCCTTGTATTGTATTATGACCACAAGTCTTCGACAACTTGAGTTGAGAGGCAATTGCACGTTCAGATTTACCTTCGTTGTGTATAAGAACTATGGCAGAACGAGTTTCACTGCTAATTTCGCGCAATTTTCCCTTTTTAAGATATCTTCACTGTAACAAGGACGAGCTCAGACTAACCAAGATAGAGAAAGATTAACTCCATGAAAACTAAGGAAATTAATATATTTTAGGAAGCTTAAATAATCTACTATTTGACGTTAACCAAAACAAAACCAAAATAATGAGTAAGGAGCAGCTCATAAAAATATTACAATGAGAATACCTCCTGATCCTTGCGCGGCACTCATCGATGTTTTGAAACAAATGACCTTTCTGGGATGATAACTCATAGACAAAAAACATGACCCTTAGGAATTCTCTAATAACAATAGAATACGCAAGTGTTCCAATAAGCTCTTTGTCTTATGTAGTTTTTAAATATTTTGTTGTTGACAAAGATTTTTACAAGTGGTCTCAAACTTTTGGCCGGCAGTGTATATTTTCAACATTGTTTCTATAACCTATACTTACCCAACTCTTGTAATAAATTTTAATTCAGTGTAATAAAAACTACCTTCTATATAGAAATACTAACTGCGTCCTGCGGTTTCACCCGCCTTTGTCCCGATCCCGTAAGAATATCGAAAAGTACCCTAGTATGTTACTCCTCGATAATGTAGCTTTCTATTGGTGAAAGAATTATTGAAAAGTGGTTTCGGCCTCTACTTTAATTATACGAATTAAATTAATTTTACGAATAAAATTAATTTTACGAATTAATTTTGAGATTACCCGGAAAATACATACACACATAAATATTACCAACGTAACCTCTTTACAATGATTATAGTACTTATCTTCTATCTATACTAATATTATAAAGCGGAAGAGTTTGTTTGTTCGTTTGAACGCGCTAATCTCAGGAACTGCTGATCCGATTTGAAAAATTCTTTCGGTGTTGGATAGTCCATTTATTGAGGAAGGCTATAGGCTACTTTTAATCCCTATATTCCCACGGGATCGGGACTTATGCGGGTGAAACTGCGGGGAGCTGCTAGTATTAGATATATGTATTACAAATGGGTTGTCTAAAAAAATTCAGTCCAGACTAATATTAATTATGTTTATTTTTTTACATTTCACAACCGGGATTTGGGACTGAATTTTTGCAGACAATTCTATACCACCTTCGCAATGAGATAATTTATTGATAGATCCATAAATTTCTTTTTAATTTTTGTATGTAGCTCAAGGCTATTTTATTTAGAAAATTTATTTTAAAGGAAAAATAGCATTCAAAAATTTTCACTTGCGGCGAGGCTTGAACTCGCGTCTTTGGGTCGGTACCCCAACGTCTGTTCCAACTAGACTACGCAAGTCCACGCTGCGTGCCGTGAAAACTTCCAATGCTATATTCTCCTCTGATTGTTTTACGATTAAGGCTCGTTAAAGCGCCATCTATCTAACGCTACAGGAACAACTTTCCAGTTGTTTACACCTGCGTCGTAATGGTTAACTTTACAGTTAACTCATTACTAACGTAAGATGTCGCTTGTAATTTTTGAATGCTATTTTTCCTTTAAAATAAATTTTCTAGATCCATAAATCTATCTTCTATCTACCTTCTATCTTCTTCTTATTATTATAAAGCGCACGAGTTTGTTTGGTTGTTTGAACGCGCTAATCTCAGGAACCACTGGTCCGATTTGAAAAATTCTTTCGGTGTTGGATAGTCCATTTATTGAGGAAGACTATAGGCTATAGGCTTTGATTCCGATATTTCTATGGGATCGTGACTTACGCGGGTGAAACCGCAGGACGCAGCTAGTACCAGCTATTAGTAGAGTATCTACCATTTAATAATTATTTATGACTAGCTGACCCGGCAAACGTTGTTTTGCCTTATATATTATAGCAGCTCCCCGCGGTTTCACCCGCATAAGTCCCGATCCCGTGGGAATATTGGGATCAAAAGTAGCCTATAGCCTTCCTCAATAAATGGACTATCCAACCCCGAAAGAATTTTTCAAATCGGACCAGTGGTTCCTGATTTTAGCGCGTTCAAACAAACAAACAAAAAAACAAACAAACTCTTCCGCTTTATAATAGTAATAGATTCATCATTATAATCATTATTTATGATTATAATGAATTCATTCTTTAAGTATCAAAAGTAAAATTATATTTACGATAATTATGTGCACGGGACTAATTTCACAAAAATATTTTACTCATAATTTCTACGCCTTGTGCAGAGTTCATTATTTGTGTGCTGGCAGCAATATCAACATGAAACATAGTTGTAACACGTTAACAGTCCAGTTACCCTATGGGCTATGGAGTACACGCCGAGCGGTACACTACCACTACCACTAACAAACTCTAGTGTTCTGAAATTATCATATTAGTTTGGTTGTTATTTCGGGACTTTTGGAGGGCCAATTCTTATGAAAACGCCACGGGACAACTGAGGAGGTACCTATTCAACTGTTGACGTGTTAAAACATGAAAAACCTTGGTACGTTTATTATTCTGAGTTACAAGCCGTGTTTACACATACTTAAGTTAAAAGTGTAAATTAACATGTTAAATAAATAAAATAATGTTTTCCGGGACCTGTAAGACTTTTATTATTCTATATTTACACTCATTAAAATATTATATACATTTTAATATTACACTGGAACAAATGTGTTTTCACTAATGAAAAATGAAAATTAATTTCCAATAAAATAGGACCCAAGACAATAGAATGACTGCTCATAAGTAGGTATATATTAAACCCCCGCACGAAAATAGTACCTACGTCGTTTTGGTAGTAGTTTCTGACCTCTAAGTATAGATAGGTAGGTAACGCATCGGCCAATCACAACGTTTGATTATTATCTCACCCCCTGCAATGGTGAGGTTTGTTTTGTAGAAAAAATCCCGAAATTAAAGAAGACCGTTCAAAATGGACCAGCTATGTTCCACAGATATCATATTCGGCACTTCAAACAAGAAGACCGTTCAAAATGGACCAGCTATGTTCCAGATATTTCGGCACTTCAAACAATTTGTTACACGAACTTATTCCAATCGCAAGTTATGAAATATAGATTATTCGATTGATTACGTAAACTTAAAGGCATGGTGTTAGTATTTTCGTCCTACTCTTGATAAGTTAAAAGATATTGAATGTTAAAGTTTCACATCTGGGAGTATTCACACAAAACACCACCAGATGTCGTTACTTGTCTCGAATATCCATAAATCTGAATTACATACATGTCGTGCTCCAATGCGTTAAATATTTATGCCTGACATTTTATGCGTAATGAACATGAATGATGATGAATGATAATACTTATTGAAAATTATTATGCTAAAAGTTTTCATGCGTTTTGAATATTATGCCATGATTTTTCTTGCGTAGCGTTTTATGCCTTCTGAATTTATTACAAAAAAGTTTATGCCTGACGGAGGGGACCCATATGTCATACATCATAACTATGCTCACCATGGATTGGGTTCCGTACCAAAAGGGTAAAAATTGGCTCTTTTATTAAGACGCCACTGAACATCACGCTAAAAGACCCAATTCGGTCTATTTGCGGTAAACGAGCCCGTAAACAATTACAAGACTCCACTACAAGAGTCCATCTGATTGTCACTAGGCTGAATCTCATGAACCGTGATAGTAGACAGTTGAAATTTTCACAGATGATGTATTTCGCTATAAATAATAAACATAAATAAATAGACATTTAAGTGGGCCTCCCAAACAACAAACATTATTTTTTTTTGTAATATTTTCATATCCTAATTTGGTTGATGCGGAAACAGTCTAGTAAGTAGGTATTTTTGTATGGAGATAGAGCAGGTATCCTTTCTTCTTAGACCTGGTTTTTAGCAGCTTGTCTCATGCATGGCCCATGAGACCATGACACAGTAATGAACACTATTTGCTGGGTTTCTTTCCATATTCTTCAGAAATGTATGTCATTAAATCATTTAATCCGCTGAATTCTGTTCTTGATTGTGGTGGGCTGTTCTTTGGAAGAACTGGTAAGATATTACCCATTTTGATTCTAAAGTCTTTTAACTGTAACAAAGATATTGCTTGTAAAAACAAGATAGTCATAGCATTCAATGATAATATCTAGGCATATCATTGAGTGTACTACTAATATTCTATATGGGAAAGTTAGTGTGTAGTAAATAAGTATGTTTGTTACTCTTTCACACAAAAAACTACTACACCGATTGTGATAAAACTTGGTATGCAGATAGGTGGACATTTGAAAAACACATATTATTATTATTATTTGTTGTTACCATTACGGATACTCGGGGCTATGGAGCACCCGGACCTTTGGAAGGCGTGCGTGGGGCCGAAGCCAACACGTAGAGGCCTGTTTTAGTAACATTTTAATTTAAATTTTGTGATGGACACCAAACCGGCGGTTATCCCTGTCTACACTATAAAATGCAACCAAGGACAACCCCCGGTTTGGATAGAACTATTGTGTAAACTACGGGTGAAAGACTACTTGGGCTATGGAAAGGGGTTGGTAGTGGATTGGGTACTGGGGGGAACTATGGGGAATATGGCGCCTGCCGTAACAATGTTCAATAAACATGTAAAAATGGCAGACGGAGACTCGCCAACTCACAAACTGGGCCACCCTAATTAAGCCGAGCAAATTACAGCCAGGGGGCAACAGGGGCGTGAGTGGCTGAAGGATGGAGCAACCTCACCGGATTTTAAACCATCCTAGGTAATCCTGTGGAGCGGGCCAACTCATCACTGACGTGAGGTGTCCATCCTCCGAGCATTTCTGTTCTCGCGACTCCACTCCGACCAGCCGGTGAAGGCAAGCCAGAGGCGGGGGACCGCTTCCTCGTCAGTGTTCACTCCGACCAGCCAACTAAGGCAAGCCGGAGGTGAGGAACGGTGATTTCCCCCTGGAGCGCTCGGGAAGCCGCGGGGTCGCTACTCCCCGACACCTCGCCTCAAGGTGCCCTGCGGGCTTATTATTATTATTATTAAGAGCCCGAACTGTCCCACTGCAGGGTAAAGGCCTCTCTACCTTCCTTCCATTTGATTCGGTCTTGAGCTTCTGTGAACCAGTTGCTTCTATAGGAGTCAAGGCCATCCCGCCATCGCCGTCTTGGTCTGCCGCGTGGCCGTGTCCCAGTGGGGTGCCAATCGGTCGCCATCTTGGCCCAGCGTTCGTTTGACATGCGGCATACATGTCCAGTCCAATCATACTTTAGGTTTGCAGCCTTTAAGGAGACGTCAGTGATCCGAGTTGTGGAGCGCAGGTACGTGTTTCTGATTCGGTTGGTTAGTTTAACCCCCAGCATACTGCGCTCCATGCCTCTCTGACTGACCTTGGGGGCCGACCTCTGTTTTTTGGTTAAAGACCAAGTCTGAGCTCCATATGTGAAAACGGGAAGGATGCACATGTCCATGAGCTTACGTTTTAAGGATATTGGTGCGTCGCCCTTCATTAGATGTTTAAAGGACCAATAGTTCCTCCAGGCGCTTTCCGTGCGTCGAGCGACCTCTTTCTCTTGACGCGCCTTGAAGGAGACTAGTTGGCCCAAATAAATATACTCATGGACATGCTCAACCTCCACATTGTTCACACATATCCTGCGTCGGACGCTATTTGTCATTAACTTGGTCTTGTCCATGTTCATACGAAGTCCGGCCTCGAGGCTAGCTATTCTTAGCTCTTCGAGCATTTCTCCCATTTCAGTGGCAGAGTTAGAGAACAAGACAATGTCGTCGGCGAATCGAAGCGAATCGAATGAAAAACACATACCTAGGCTATTTTTTATCCCATTATTTCAGAATAAAATAAGAAGCTGATCAAATATTTAGGTAGCCCTAAAATTTCATGTGTTGTTAAGAAACTTACATCTTTAGCACCAGACAGCTTCCATATTCCATAGCAGAGGCAAGAAGTACCCGCAATGGCATACACCGTGCCCCACCCCAGAGCTCTCAGTGCCAACAGGGCTCCAGCATCTGCTAAATCTGCACTACTATGCAAACCTTTAAAGAATAGCCAAGAATTATTATATGGCTAGTTGCAGCAGTAAGTTCAAATCTTGTAGAAATATCAGTTCTGAATCATGGTTACAGTGACCAACATTCTATTTTTTATTTTGTCTAAGTATTGATTTTTTTTATAAATTTAATTTTTATGATGTTTTTAATGATGTATTTATTAGCCATTGAACCCTTGTTATATCTTCCTCAAAGAGCAGTTTGCACTCCTGTATTAAGTAAACATAGGGGGCCAATGAAACACTGTTCTATTAAATAAAAATCATATAGGGAAGATGCTGAAGCAAATTGAATTTAGGGTGTTTAAGTTAAGTAAGCCAATACTACATAATTATTATCTATACATTTCCAAAGCGCACCACGGATTGCGGAGTGAAATGATTTATTTCTTTCTGATTTTTCCAAAGTTTCCTCGGGGCTTAAGTAAATGGGTATAAAATTGGTTTGTGTTTCAGAACTTTGTTATTTTAGGGTATTTTTATAAACTTCGTATTTTTTAGGTAGGTACTTACTTATATAACTAGCATAGATTTAAAATAATTGAAGGTCCTACTCACCCTTACTGAAGTATTTGGGATCAGTTTTCTTGGCCGCTGCTAGGGTAGCACTGAAACCCACAAATGCTGAGATCCCCGCTACAGAAGCCAGGAATGCTCCAGCTGTGAACAAGAGAGAACTTAGCGCTTTGCAAGAAAATAAATGTTTTGATTACCATAAGCCAATAAATTGAAAGTATTTAGGTTCTAACCTTTTATTCTTTGTAACCTTTCTTCTTTTTCCATTATATAACAGAAATATAATATTACTATGAGGCCAATTTATAACATTTCATAGTTTTCACAATGACTTGGGTATCTTGAAAAGAAAAGTTTAAATTAAATTCAATTATTTTTTGAGATATTTTATAAAAAGTCAAAACATTGGCTCGCTCACAAACAGAATTTGGTTTTTTTTTCTGGCAAGGCAATATGCGAAACTGTACTGTCAAACTGCTATCAATGTCAAAAATAGATAGGCCTTTGTCGGCTGTTAAGTCCACGGAATAAATCTTTATTATTGTTCTTCTTCTTCTTGGCACGGTCGGTCCCTTTCCATGGCCGGTTGAAGTGGCCAAACCAAATTGGTTAATTTACTGTCATTGTCACGTCGCGTATCTATCATTGTCATCCTGGCTCAACATAACCTCAATCAAAAAATAACCTCAAAACTATTTTGTTTTGAATTAAAATATTAAAATCAGTCTATTTATTACTTATTAAAACGTTTAGACTATAAATCTTGTTGTTAATTTCAAGTGAGAAGAAGTTATTCTCAGTAAAAGCAACTGAATGGAGTACTGCAAAGATATCATGAAATCTGAGACCGATATTCTAGACCTATTCAGGCTCGCTAAACAAAATAAAACTTACGTTAAAGTATGTGCGCCAATGGTCCGATACAGCAAAGTTCAATTCCGAACTCTAGTAAAAAAGTGAGTGGCAAAAACCTTTGTAATAAACTAGTTTTATAATATTACTTTCTGCGTCCCGCGATTTCACCCACGTAAGTCCGGATACCGTGGCCATTTCGAAATACCCTTTCTTATTGGATGCTTATGTTCATCAAAAAAAGGATCACACTCTCTAAACAGCAGTTTAGGCTGTGTGTTGGTTCATCAGTCAGTCACTATAAATAAAGCATTTGTATAAAATCAAATGGTTTTTTTTACAGTTACGGTGTCGATTTGTGCTTCACTCCAATGATAATGGCTGATTCTTTTTGCCAAAACGAAAAAGCAAGATCCAGTGAATTCTCAACTACAACTACCGATTCTAACTTAATCGCACAATTTGCTGCTAATAATACAAACGACTTTGTAGATGCTGCTAAACTAGTCTATCCTTACGTTGATGGTGTAGACCTGAACTGTGGATGCCCTCAACGATGGGCCATGAAAGAAGGTTATGGGTGCTCAATGCTTACTAAACCAGAACTAATCTCCAACTTAGTCAAAGAGATTCGAAGCAATTTACCAAACAACTTCAGTGTTTCAGTGAAGATCAGAATTCTAAAAGAGTTAAGAAAAACTATAGACCTCTGTCAACAATTGGAGAGATGTGGTGTTACCTTTTTAACAGTACATGGGCGAACACCTACTCAGAAAACTGGGGACAAAATAGATACTGCAGCACTCAAAGAAGTTTGTGATTCTGTATCTATACCAATGATAGCGAATGGTGGAGTAAAGTCTCTAATAGATTCAGACAATTTATTTGAAGAGTTAAACTGTGCTGGAGTCATGGCCGCCAGTGGGATTCTCACCAACCCAGCGTTGTTCAGCGAGGCCAATATTACACCTTTGAGTTGTGTTAAACAATGGATAGCTCTTAAAAATGAAGCATCTGATAAAATAACATTCCAATGTTACCACCACCATCTAGTTTTTATGCTAGATAAGCTCCTATCAAAGTCAGAGAAGAATTATTTTAATTCTTTAAATACTTTTGAAAGTGTAGATGAGTATTTATATAAAAATGTACTGAAAGATTATGTCGATGATTCTGTGTTGAGTCATTGTTTAGGCGAGTTCATAGATTGTTGTTACTCAGATGAAATAACTATGAAACATTCAAGTAAATGTAGAGGGTGTGGTAAAAGTGTAGGTTATTGTATTTGTAGTAAATACGATTATAATTCAACTGATGGTAATTTTTACTCATCTTATGTAAAGGATAAAGATGATGATTCTATTAATTTTATGAATTGTAATTTATTTGATGAAGTCTGACAAATTAATAAATACCAAAACTTATGTTGTGTTATTCTTTTTTTTACCCTTAGTTTGATACTATAATTAATTAGCATACTTATACAGGGGAACTATTTAAACTGGCTTTCAGGGGGAAATTCTAAACTATAAGAGATAGAAAAAGGATGCTGAAAGAAGTAAAAACCAAAATGGCATATTTTAGATTCTTGTAAAAAAAAATACCCTTGCTTAGTTTAGGAGGATACCCCTGAAGACCTGTTTAAATGGGTCGTGTATAAAATGTACTACATAATAATTAACAATTATATTGTTGTGTAAGTAGGAAAGTAGCTTTCGATAAATATTTTATTATTTACCATTATTCAACATTAGATTTTACCCTACCACTAAGCAACACTTAGTGAGATAATAGTTTTCGAGGTTACCCTCGAAAACTATTATTTCATTATGTGTTGCTTTATCGTAAAGAGAGCACCATAATGACACTAGCTAGGGTTACTGCTACTACACTGCTTTACCGTAAAGAAAGCACCATGACTTTACTATGGTACCTACCTACTGCACTGCGTTACCGTAAAGAGAGCACTATTATCCATCTCAATAAGACCACGGTATTTGAGTGTTGCGTTACTTGCGTTCCATAGAGACATTACCAGAGTTCGTTGAATAGCCTTGCCTAACCTTACATGCCTTTCGGGGTATGACGCAAATCGTCCCATTCGCAACTCATCACACATACGCAACTCGTCCCATTCGCAGCTCGTCCCATTCTCAACTCGTCCCGTTCGCAGCTCGTCCCGTTCGCAGATCGTCCCATTCGCAACTCGTCCGGTCGCAACTCGTCCTATTCGCAGATCGTCCCATTTTTTACAATTCCTGATCCCGATAACGATTACCTATCCTGGTAATGCTTGCTATAGCCCAGGGGGTGATTCAGTAACCAATATTATTCTAAAACACACCCCTAGACAAAACATGAGAGCAATCTTGATTATTAATAACATTGCTAGTGAAGTTTCGTGATCACAATTATTACTCTTTATTATTAGAGGGTAGTTACATATAACTTGTCACTGACATTGACAAATGTTAGTGAAACCACTTATTGATTTTTGATTAGACGTGTTTGTGTAATTATGACATTCTTATAGTAATTTAGAATTATATACATTTTTTAAAGAATAGAACTAAACCATAGGGACCATTAAACGGCTTAATCTTTTTTTTTCATTGAATAAAAGAATTTGCATATTCTTTTTTTGTGAAATCTTGTGTAAGCACGGGTTCGTATTCAGTATTTTGTTATATTTTTAAAAATAATTTTGTACGGCTTTTTATTAAGTACTATAATTTGGAAAATTTAGTATAATTTATATTAAAGTCAATGCTTTTCACTCCTTAACTATATTTTTTGGGAAAATAAATGTTTTGCAGCATTTTTTTATTATGGTTCAGTAAGTTATATACCCAATGCGAGCAATGAACGGTACAAATAGCAAATGGGACCAGTTGCGAAAAAAAATAGAGGATGGGACGAGTTGCGAATGGGACGAGACGCGACAGGACGAGTTTCGAATGGGACGAAACGTGAACGGGACGAGATGAGAATGGGACAAGTTGCGAATCGGACAAGTTGCGAATTGGACGAGTTGCGAATGGGACGATTTGCGTCATACCCGCCTTTCGATAATTTGGACATTCGATGTTCCGTAGGTCTGGGTACTCTGATATAAGACTTTGGACAGATAGCGCCAAGCGGACTCGTCCGTGTTCCGATACGTTGGCCGGTGCAGCCACTAAGGTACACGTAGATAGGTCGGATCTTGTTCCACTGTGTCCTTCCTTCTTCTAGTCTAGATGAACGTGTAGCATTTTATACTATATCATCCCTTACCATCAGGTGAGATAGTAATTGGTCTAACGCTCGTCCATCGTGTATTTTTTTTTATCTAATGGATTGGATGTAGTCGCTCGCTAATCTATTCGACATTTAAAACTTTCCGTAGGTACATAAGTACCTATTTTAATATTTGATTTTATGATGATGCATTGCCCGTGACTTCTTCCGTTTAATTATTTTGAAAATATAATATAGCCTTCCTCAATAAATGGACGATCGATTGTGTTCGACATGATACTTTGATCATGAAGCTACGACACTACGGTATCGGGGACGGCGCATTGGATCTTCTTTCTTCTTACCTAAGTGATAGGATTCAGTGTATCGACATTAACGGTAAACGTTCCCCTGGATCACCTGTAACTTTAGGAGTTCCTCAAGGATCCATATTGGGACCTTTTTTATTTCTAGTATATATTAACGACTTACCTTTCCTCGTAAAGGAAAATCATGGGATAGTATTGTTCGCAGATGATACCTCATTGGTATTTAAAGTAAAAAGACGACAATCTAATATTGACGACGTGAACAATGCTCTCTCTAGATTAGTATATTGGTTTAATGTTAATAATATGCTACTAAATGGATCTAAAACTAAATGTATTCGATTCACACTACCAAATGTAAAACAAGTTAAAACTACTGTAAAAATTGATAATGAGGAGATCGAAATAGTCGATAAAGCTGTCTTTCTGGGTATAACTTTAGACGCTAAGCTTCAATGGGGCTCACACGTGGAAGCTCTGTCCAAAAGGCTTAGTTCCGCAGCTTACGCAGTTAAGAAAATCCAGGAATACACAGATGTTGAGACAGCCCGCCTAGTCTACTTCAGTTACTTTCACAGCATCATGTCATATGGTATCCTGCTGTGGGGGTGTGCTGCTGACATAGAAACCATTTTTGTTTTGCAAAAGAGAGCGGTGCGAGCTATCTACAAAATGGGCCCCAGAGAATCGCTTGAAGAAAAGTTTAAAGAGATAAACATTTTAACTGTTTACTCTCAATACATTTATGAAAAATCTGCTATACATACATAAGAATAAATTAAGTAAATTTCACAAATAGGTACAGTGATGTCCGTAAGGTTAATTTGAGACACAAGGATGATCTGACTGTGCCCTATAGTAGGTTCCAGAAAATAAGTAAGTCGTTATGTAGCACAAGTGAACTTTATTATAATAAACTACCTAAAGACGTATGTGACATGTCCATTACAAGATTAAAAAAATATATTAAACTTAAATTGTGTAATAAGGCGTACTATAGCACGTCAAAATATTTTGATGAAAAGAATCCATGGACATGATTGTTAACTGCTCCTGTTCAAATTACAAATATATGTAATATGACTATTGTAATATAAAACATGATAAAAAAAAAATAATTGAAAAAAAACCCCATGAGTTTCTTGTGGTTTCTTCTCATCGGAGGGGGCTTCGAAACCACAGTAAAATAAAATCTCGACGTTTCAAAACGTACGTATGTGTGTATAACATACGTTCTAATCTAAATGAATAAATGATTTTTGATTTGATTTGATTTGACTATCCAACACTGAATTTTTCAAATCGGACCATCGAGCAGTTCCTGAGATTAGCGCGTTCAAACAAACAAACAAACAAACTCTTCAGCTTTATAATATTAGTATAGATTTAAAATTCCGATATTTTGAACGTATGAAATTTAAAGTCCTGGCCGACGTATTACATATATCAACGCAGAGTCCAAACCTCCCGCGAGATCATGACTTTCGCAGGTGAAACCGCGGGACTCTGCTAGTCAGTTATAAATAAACGGTAAGCGAGCGGACTGTCCTCCGAGCCGTAGTACTTAGGTACCAACCAAACTTTGCGTAAAGCGACGTAAATAAGTCCCGAAATGTCTTATATTCTATTTAGATCATTATCTTCATAATTTAGGTAAAATTCTTAGAATCTCGCTTTAAAATTCTCTCCACTTTTAATCGCTGTGTTCAAATTACGAGCGTCAATTTTGTTAATATCTTCGTACCAACTAAAAATACTATTTGGTGAACGTTTACAGTCATAATGAGTTCAAGTCGACGCAGTTTAATAGTGAGAATGGTTTTAATTACTCAAACGTGAGTAGGTATTATTTAGTAGGTAGGTAGCAAGTGGTGGGTAGATACCTACCTACCTAGCTACCTAGATTGCTGTATGGTATACATAGCCTGCCATCAGAGCCCATCCTGCTGGGAGCGACTTGCAATGGCCAATCTGGAATTCGATCAATCGCCTACGTACACAGGTTGACCGATGTAAGGGAAACATGGCAAGGTGGGGTTTTTGACAATGGCGCATTTGACGGTTTGCCCTTAGTGTCCTGTTAACTGCTCTGATCTCAACAGCGCTACAGACAAGGCAGTAGCCGTCGCCGAGTTTTGGGTCCAGACTCTGTAGGGCAGACTATAGCAGACTGACGCAGTCCACGCATCCGCGTTCAACCGTTTAACCGTTAAACGTGGAAGATCCAGTGGGAAAATCGGGAATAACCCAGATGCTGCCATACCTTAGTGAACCCAGGGTTATTTTATTTATTTATTTGTTTTATTTTATTTTATTCGGAAAGCAGACAGTGAAATATAGCATTATAACATAACAAATAATTAAAACTAAGCACCATTTATAAGCTTTCGCATACAAAAAACTAAAACACTTGTTAGTCACAAACACCAATATTGACTCCATCGACTATAATAAACAAAAAGGAAAATATATAAAAAAAAACAATGAGGAAAACACAAACAAATCTAAGAAGCAGCCTTAAACCACTTCCTAGCCAATGCATTCCGGAAACAATTAGGTGAGGAACTAAATAAGTCCAGATCTGGATCGGTGGCCAGCCTATTCACAAATATAGCAGATCTTAAGAAAAATGACTTGCTTCTGTATTTAGTCGCAGTCACTGGCACACACAACACAACTTTTTCAAATTAGATAATTCTCTGATAGGTAAATTAGGGGGTTTAAGCACAATCCTGGATAGAAGCTCTGGAGAATCTACCCTAGACTGAGCTATTTTAACATAAAATACAATATCAGCTATTTCACGTCTCAACTGAAGAGGTAAAATATGCTGTCTTCTACATCTAGCTTCGTAGTCATCATCATACTGTTTACACTTAAATTGCAAATAACTCAAAAAACGTTTTTGCACGTTTTCAATACGATCTATATTGATATTAAAATGTGGGTTCCATACTTATAGGGTCATAGATCAGTCCACGTCGCTGAATCTAGGTTAAACGAAATGGGTTTTTTCCCATCCTCATATCATCATATACGCGTCCTTACTGAAACATGCGGTGGGCGAACGCAGCGACTTGAATACAGTACAATCAATTGCCTAGGTTTCGCCTATAATATGGTAAAATTTATCGGCGGACCTACTAATCAATCAGTGTCTGTCGAAGTAGGGGCCTTCGAAGTAAATTATTTCGAAGATTGTTGTTTCGAACTTATGTTTGTCGTAAATGTTCTCTCGAAACAATGACCTATCGATCTATCGATCGATATATGACTTGTCGAAAAAAGAATAATCAATCAATCATAGCTACAGAGGGAGGCGGAGCTTCTAAATAAATAATTAATAAATATTGTAGGAAGCTGTAAACATCGCCATCTAGCCCCAAACTAAGCGACTAGGCTTGTACTACGGGTCCTTGAAACCGATACGACTATTTTACTTTTTTTTTTGTAAATCCATTACATATGAATATGATACTTAGGAAGGTTCATTTATGCAGACACCCAGAAACAGAAAGAGAGAGAGAGACCTATTTAATCGTTTAGTTAGACTAAGAGTAGGTACAAATTATCTCTTTTAATCTTCTTACTAATGCATCATTTATTTCTGTGTATACTCACTCATCGCTAACTTTTGAAAGCTGCGGTCCGCACCATGCCACAAAATAGATAATTCATGATTAAACGAACTTACCTGTACGTGAAGTTCTATCATAATTATATGAAGTGTTACATCCGAATAGGTAAGATAGATAGATAGACTTGTAGTACCACATAGTTTGCCCACTTTAGTCGTAAGTTTTTTATGCTGGTATCCCTTCCTACTTCCTGCTCATCTCTAGCGCCCGGCTTGGCTTCATTAAGTCTGGAGACCTTTTCTGTGATGTTTCTGCCTAATGGGGTTTACCGGGATGGGGAGGACTTACCTATTCGGATGTAACACTTCATATAATTATGATAGAACTTCACGTACAGGTAAGTTCGTTTAATCATGAATTATATTCGTGTTACATCCTTCTAGGTAAGATAGATAGATAGACTTGTAGATGTTGAGAGTAGGTATATCTAAGGAAATATCACAATGAAAAGGATAACCCTTCAATGATCTTTTATTTATAGGCATAACCTATCATAAATAATCTTTACTTAACTATAATCACACTTATAGAACTTAAGTTTAACTCTTATAGAACTTATACAACCTTTATAGGAACTTTAATTATTAGGTAGGTCTGATACCTACTTACTTAATACAATAAGTAAATTTAATCTATGAAAAGAGGATAACATCTTAATCAGCTTAGCGTTAAGTATTATTTACTTGTAATATAGACCTGGCTAAGGTCTGATTATAACAAATTAATGCTAACGTATCGTTTTGACTTAAAATTAAGCAAACACAGGATATACCACTCCATTAATACATAATCTTGTTTATTGTAAAATGACAAATGTTCGACCCCTAGGTTGATTTGCACTCTATGCTTAGAGGTTTAAACAGATCAGAACGTTTAGTTCTTACTCTCTATTTGGACTGATTAACTAGTCCTACTATGACTTAGACACTGTACTATTACTGTACTTTTTACTGGGATAATAGTTCAAGTGAAATATTTATATATTAAGATATAGCAAACGCCAAATACTTTATTGTCATTAATGTATTGTAGTTATATCCTACAAAGAAGCCCTATTTTGTAAGCACCTTTACAAAGTCTAATCATTCTGTCGAAAAGTGTTAGCCCGCGCTTTACAAAATTTATAAATTTGGTACTCCGTCAGGAAAAATCACCTATAAGGACAGGACAGTGTCGGTCTGAGACAAATATATACCAATAGATTGATTATTATTATTATAAATATCGCAAAGACTCCTAGAATAAGATGGTCTAAATGTTAAATCTAGATCCAATTACCTATTATTGCTAGTTTGTTTACAATAGTTGTACTAGCGTAGGTATGTAAGAAATATCGTATTACTGTGGGGTGTAACCTTGCAGCTAGGCCAATATGCCAATGTCAATAAATGCCTTAGGCGAGATGCTTTGTTTTAGCATTGCCGTCGTGATAACTGATAACCCAATGGTTACCCTCGAAACATACATACACTAATGTACGTTTGAATGTTGCGATTGAAAACTACCGTTTCATTAGAATACCGATAACTTAATTATTTATCTTAACACATCAATTGAAGTGAGAATTAAATTGATAATACTCAGTAGTCCTCGATACGATTAGGGGAGGTAATTAATTGCATAACCGTTGAGGGATCACGGTTGACTAGTACCTCATATTTATGGTAAGGTACCAAGACATCTATTGCCTTCCCAGACATATATATATCTATATCCTAGCTGACCCGGCAAACGTTTGTTTTGCCTTATAAATTATAGATAGTAGTCGATTCTCAGACCTACTGAATACGTATGTGGAGTTTGGTGGAGATCGGTCGCGCCGTTTCGGAGGAGTACGGTAACTAACACTGTGACATGGAAATTTTATATATTAGATATATATATTTTAATCTTAAAAATCATTTAACAGCAGTAAAAAGAGAGCCTAAAAGCTTCTGTCTAAGGCCACATTATTAACACAAAAAGGAAAACTGTCATACATTTTATTCGAAATATTTGGTATGAAAAGATCTTACGTGATTTAAACTGTCACTGTCAAATCTCGTTTCAATTATATTGCTACGAACACGGGGATATTGGGCATCCTTCGTGTGATTGATACAGCATTTAGCTGCGTTACGTTGGGTTGTCAATTCGAAGCATTAAACAAGAATTACTACAACTTTTAGCTAAAGTTTTAGAACAAAAACTGCTGCCAAACGTTTTAATTGGTTAATTGCAAATGAGATTAATTTTTAGACCACCGCCTGCTCAGGCCCGGCCCGCCGCCATGGGCTCTTTCGATATTACAGGGCACACCCAGCAGTTAAGAGTTCCGATAGTATTATAATAATATCTCTAGCACGTAAGAACCAACTCTGATTGATAAATTAAATTAGAATTCCTACAGGGAATTACAAAGGACCGTGGAGTAGTCATGTAAAGTTGATCTCTTAAAAATCCTACTTTATGTTTCCGTTGATTACGTGAACCTGTAATCATCTTTAGGTCTTTATTCTACTACCAGGTACTTAGGAACTAGATATCCTATTGTGTATTTAGGTTAGCCGTTAGCGTATCTCCCTAATTTCTACACGATTGCCCTAGCAACGTTCCTACAGAGAATCAATGGCGAAGACATTGATTACCGTTCGATCGTACCCACTGACAACGAGTGGGAATGTAAATCTTTATAATAAGTATCTCCAATTATTCTCATCGAATAAGGTTAAGTACTTTAGAGCTGATGTACTAGGCGTCCATTAGTTACCTATGGATGGTGTAAAACTTGCCCATTCATACTTTACTGGTTAAGGAGTAGGAAAAGTATTCACCTTTGTATCTAGAATGGGACAAAACGGACAAATAGTGAAAACAAAGTACAATATACATTGTAAATATTTTAACGGAAAATACATCCTCAGAAATTCACTGGCTGCTAGGTTTGAACTCGGGTCTTTAGGTCAGTACCCCAATGTCTTAATTAACTAGACTATTGTACAATTTGTACATTAATTAAATATATGCTTCTTGTAACTGTAAAGTTAGCAATACATATAAAGTGCGTTTTTTACAAACATCTTGTAAAATGTTGTATTTTGTGGCTATATCTAGACATTGAATCTAGTTACCGGTAGGTTACCGAAACACGAGGGTACTTACTAGTCATTAGTAGGTTTACTTTGTGAATTTACCTTGTATTTTTTGCCTTGGCTTTATCAATGTACGATTTGTTAACCAATCGAACAAATTTTTATTTATTGAGAACCTAAACCTTAAACCAAGATAAAATATATCGTGGCGTAATTACGGAGCTCCGAACACTATAAAAATAGGCAAGTCTACCAGCATAGCGTAGGTTTCACGTTGGGCTGGAGGCTGTGTAATCATTTGTGATAAAATCCCTTGAAGCGATGCATTCGCTGAGGTCATCGGAACCCCGCTGTAGGTTCGCGAACAAATGTACCTTCTAGACTTTGCTACTTCCTAGTTTGTTGCCATATTTTTAGCTCAACTTCTGGATATTGAGGCTGATTTTCAACTCTCATGTACTTAAATTTTTACGAAATAAAATATTTATTATTTTGTTTTGAGTTATTTATTCACCAAAAAATAGGGTGGAGTCACTATTGACTAAGAAAATTGACGTTTTGTGAGTCAAACAACAGATGATCTGTTCATTATAGCGCGGAAACCCGAAGAGCTTGAGAACAACATGATTAGCGAGCAGAATACGCCCCATGTAGAAACGCTCATGAGCAGAAATATTAATCACGTTACTCGCCATGCGTAGATACCTACAATATATAGGTAGATATATATCTAACTATATTCATTTTAGCGAGACAGGCGCGAGCGTGGGCTTAGGGGGTAACTCGGACACAAAATATCTCATCCACGGCCGAGTTTCCTACTTGAATATTTTGATGTAGCCTTCTCGGGCGAACCACATATCTCAGTATCCGAGATTACTTCGTTCACAATTTGAAGTAGTAAATTCGGCCAAACATAGACTTTTGGAGGAATAGCTTAAAATCACATACTATAAATTGTTTTGTTTTATTTGCCGTGGTACTTACCTATATACAACAACTATTGGAAATAAAACATAACAACTATAGCCGCATAAAAATACGAAACAATGACAATGTCAAATAAACGAGTAATGATTACCATACTCAATTCAAAAATTAAATCAATATTTTACAATAATATATTAATACATACACAAAGAAATAAATAGCATCTACTTTAATTATAAACATAATTTTAAACAGACTTCCAAAAAAAAATTAAAAACCGTCTTCAAAAAAAAGCATAATATAACCTCGCCTACATACAGTGCCACCGAGTTATCTGTTATGTAATCTGAAGTCGGGCAGTTTTACTGGGTAGGGTGGGTTTGTAGTTTGGCTGCCCGACTTCAGATTACATAACAGAGAAGTGGGTGGCACTGTATGTAGGCGAGGTTATTTTATGCTTTTTTTTAAGTCGGTTTTTATTTTTTTTTATTTCATCCTTTTTAGTGTACTTTCAACAACCACTAAAATCATTAAAATTGTATCCATAACCTTAATCACGATGAGAAGGTGGTTTCAGATGTGGCGAATCGGAAACCATATTCTCATTCATCGGTATCTATAAAAAAAAACCGACGAATTGAAAACCTCCTCCTTTTTAACCGACTTCCAAAAAAGAAGGAGGTTCTCGATTCGTCGAGTTTTTTTTGTATGTTCCCCGATTACTCAAAGATGCCTGAACTGATTTGGATAATTCTTTTTTTGTTTGAAAGGAGATATATCACAGTTGGTTTCATAAAAATTTGGTGAAGATCGGATGAGGATCTTCGGAGTGATGAACAGGATTGCACCTCGAGAGTGTAGTAAAGTGCTCAGTTTTTTTTTCCACCAGTAGAATAAGGCCATAAAGAATAGATACTGATGAATGAGAATATGGTTTCAGAGTTTCCACATCTGAAACCACCTTCTCATCACAGAACTCCACAATGATTAAAGTTATGGATACAATTTTATAATTATTTTAGTGGTAGTTGAAAGTAGGTTACACTAAAAAGGATGAAATAAAAATATTAAAAACCGACTTAAAAAGCATAAAATAACCTCGCCTACATACAGTGCCACCCACTTCTCTGTTATGTAATCTGAAGTCGGGCAGTTATACTCGGTGGGTTGGGGTTGGGTGGCATTGTAGTTTGGCTGCCCGACTTCAGATTACATAACAGATAACTCGGTGGCACTGTATGTAGGCGAGGTTATTTTACGCTTTTTTTTAAGACGGTTTTTAATTTTTTTTGGAAGTCGGTTTAAAATTATGTTTATAATTAAAGTAGATGCTATTTATTTCCTTCGTGTATGTATTTTTATTTTATTGTAAAATATTGATTTAAGTTTTTAATTGAGTATGGTAATCATTACTCGTTTATTTGACATTATCATTGTTTCGTATTTTGATGCGGCTATAGTTGTTATGTTTTATTTTCAATAGTAATAACAACTATTACCACCACCAATGCAAAAAAAAACAATTTATAGTATGTGATTTTAAGCTATTCCTCCAAAGTCTATGTTTGGCCGAAATGACTACTTCAAATTGTGAATGAAGTAATCTCGGATACTGAGATATGTGGTTCGCCCGAGAAGGCTACATCAAAATATTAAAGTAGGAAACTCGGCCGTGGATGAGATATTTTGTGTCCGAGTTACCCCCTAAGCCGAGCGTGTCGTAAGAGAGGCGAGAGGAACAGTGTGGCCGCACCATTAGTTTTGATTCTGTACAAATACCTAGTTAGCACGTGGCAACTGGTTGGAAATAACTTTCCATAAAAGCACAATAATTGGTTACTGCCATATTTCGTTTCTGTCTACCCTCGATAGATCTGTCTCGTAGTTATTCGAAATTACCGTTCTAATTTCGGTATTCAGCCTAAGTGCTGAGATTACATAACAATTGCTTGATATTTTAAGCAATGTTGTTGTTGTTTTTGAAACAATTACTCTTTCCTAAGCTTTATTTCTCAGTGTTAACTGACACATAAGAAAATTTGTTTTGAAAAATTATTCGCAATTTTCCGTAATTTTTTATTTTTTTTTTGGTTGTGAAATGTGCAAATCTAGACGTAGATTAGCTTTTAAAAACAGTTCCGGGTGGAATTTTACTGATATTATTGGACATACTACAAAATGGTGTAGTAATTCGGAATTTGGTTCGCCCAAATGAGTCCATCCTTGCTACGGATCGGTTGCTGGCGCAGCGATCGGTTGCTGGTGTAGCGATCGGTTCCGTGGCGGCTGTAGGCTGTTGGCTGAACAGCTGGCACGTCTGAATCAGACGAGATTTTTATCGTTATCCCTGGATACGGACCCCGACTTGGGACCCTCGGACCCCGAGTGTAAAAAACGCCGTTAGCGTTAGTGCATAACTGCAGAAAAAATTGTTTGAGAAAAACAAACAATTTGATTCTGGTTTGAAAAAACCGATAGTGTAGGTACAGTGTAAAGACACTGAGAGTGTAAAGACACTCGCTATGGGGCGAGTGAAAACTTGCCCCATAGGATAGGTACTCATGCGGCGAAGAATCCTACAGATTAATCTGATGCATGATACACTAAATGTGGAGTGTGGAGACACTCGCTATGGGGCGAGTGAAAACTTGCCCCATAGAATAGGTACTCATGCGGCGAAGAATCCCACAGATAATTCTGATGCATGATACATTAAATGCGGTGAAAAAGTCTCTGAGACTTATCTGGTGCATTTATTAAAAATGTAGGTAGGTAAGAACCACGTTTTCACTGTCCGGAAACGGCATGGATCACGAAGAACTTGAGTGCTGCTTGATGATGTCGAATCTTGCTAACTTTTTCACTAGATTTCTTCTTTATTTTGCTAATATTCTTTATGCGCGCGTTTCGATTATATTTATTATTTTTTCAATCGAGACCGCAGCGCACGACTATCGTGGAGGCGCACTAAAATGCGAATGAAGCCAAGCCGGACGCTAGAGATGAGCGGGAAGTAGGAAGGGATACCAGCATAAAAAACTTACGACTAAAGTGGGCAAACTATGTGGTACTACAAGTCTATCTATCTATCTTACCTAGAAGGATGTAACACGAATATAATAGTAGTACTACTTGTACTATTTATGTATTCTGTGGTAGTACCCAATGCCGCCACACAAGTAGGTACTGTCACAAAGACACTTGCTAAGTGCTAATTTTAATGACAGCAGCGCTAAGTAAGCAGATACGCCCATTTATGAACAAGTCCCGTTACATTATCTATTGTACGCACATTTCTATCATTCTAAATAAATTAGTTTTTAAATTAACATGTCACTGATACAACACATAGTATGAATAAAGTAGGTAAATTACCTACGGTACCTACCTACTTACCTATAGCTGATGAAATGAGCGAATAGGTACCTACCTCTATCTATCTAATGAAACTTGTGTAGTACGGATCTTGCATCTGAAGAGTGGTGTTTGTTACACGCACGCCGGACGTAGCTTGACAGAGTGCCCACGCGCATGTCAGTTCAGAGGATACGACCGCGCAAGCCGGTGCGGCCACCGCTCACTTCCCGCTGCATTTCCGCGCTTTTCACAACAATCGCGCAAGAGGGCATACTGCGGAAGAGTTTTTGAAAAGTTAGTACAAACTTTAATTAGTATTTAAGTGCTCTTTGTTATAGGTTCTGACATTTGATAACATTCTAAAACTAATGAAATTGTAAATCAAGAATTTCAATAATTTTTCTTCGATTTTTTGAAATAATCAAAACATAACCCTTCATTGGCAGTCGGGTAAAAAGAAACATTCATACATTAATCCCGTGAATGTACTTTTAAATACCTAAAAAGGTATGCTTAGGTACAGACAGAACGACAGACAGACGCGAAAAAATAACGCAGTCTCTTATTGTTTATTAGCTGCGTCATGCAGTTTTACCCGCGTAAGATCCAATCCCGTAGCAGTATCGGGTAAAAAGTAGCGTATGTTACTCCTCGATAATGTAGTTTTCTATTGGTGAAATAATTTTTGAAATTGGTTCAGTAGTTTCGGAGCCTATTCATTACAGACAAATCTTTCCTCTTTATTATATTTATGAATTGAATAAGGGGTGTCGTTGATGTCTTTTGGATGAGTTAAATTAATATTGTACAAGAATCTAGGTAAGATTTAGTCAGGGCAAAACAGGTCACATATTCTACAACTAAAGCTTTTAAATTACGCCGTTACGCCTGTCTGTTCCTTGTTTTAACCCGTTCAACAAATTTTCGGAAAATAATAAGTCTCGATACAGCTTTTGCAAAAAAATTACCGACAATTGCTAATCCGTTTAAAAAAAAGAGTTGAGTGTCATATAATATGTTCCTGTTTGTGTGTTTTGCTGCGCCTTAGAATTTGTAATCAATAATTAGTGAATTAAATACTTACAAACAATCACCATAATTATATTTTTATCTTTGTAACGGCGCAGTTTAACTCTTATGCCTAAACTCTGTTTTTTAAGAAATCGGTTTTAAAAATAGTGAACATTTTCCAAGATTTCGCTAAAAAATTTAAAGTAATAGTGAATATTTGCAAAATTACCAGCAATTGATGGACCATCTCCTGCTGGAGCTGAGGCATGGTTATAGAATAGGTGCATAGAAATGCAACTATACTTCGGTACTACTTATAAATTCAGACTACGATCTGTCGTTTTGGTTTTGGTATTTGTCATTTTTTCTTCAGGAAGATGTGTCAAATCATAGCCTACAATTAAAAAACGAAGTATAGTTGAGAATTTTCGTATTAGCACCGTTAAAAACATCCCATCCACAACTTTACTCAATTAGCCAATATGATAAGTAAATCAAATTGACAATAGGCGTTGCTAATATTACTATAATATTGGCACGGTCTTTCGTTCAGACACTCAATGCACTGTGGATAATTGATAAAGTGTTAGATTTAAGCTTTCTTTTAATTTTTCGCAATCATGAAAGCTGGAGAAACAAGAATTATAACCATTTACGACCGTAAACTCCAATCATATCAGGTTTTTTGAATTAATAGTATATCCGAAATAGTTGGCGTGTTGTAGACACTGAAATCTCAATAAAGCCGATCGAATTTCTATTTTTTTAGCGCCATGTGAACTTAGTTCCATTTCGTAAAGTCTCACTTACAGAAACTGTTAATTTACTATGTAACATGTTTGGGCATGACGTGAGGAACAAATTACCCGCTTACTGTAAAGTAAACGAAACGAGTGAGGAAATAGATGGATCGTTTAAGAGAACTTCTAATTTTCGTGTTATTTGATCAACTGTTTGCTCTGTACTTTCACACAGGGTGCTACTTTAAAAACGTTGACCTGGTCTTGTGGGTACCGATGTCTGGTTAATTTCGCGTGTGAGATATGCTGGGACAGAGTGTGCGTTACACAGCATTCGACAGAGCTGTTTAATGTAGAGTCCATATCACAAATAAAGTTCCGCGGAAGCTGCAAGATTTATTTTGACAGACGACATCTGTAGTTGCGACTGAAGGAAAACTGATTACGTAATTCTGTTGCTGACATAATATTTGGATCGAAGCAATTGGAATTGTTGATTTTTGCGTTAATGGATATACAATTTGACAGTTACCGTCGCTTGTTTGCATTGCAATGGCAATTTCTTAGTAACTGAATGACGTGAACAATAACTTGTAACCAATAATTTCAATTGCTTCAATCGAAACGTGTTAGCAATATAGTAACGTAATCAGAGGCCTGGTTATCGGTGTGTATACACACCGACAACTATACCTGGCTCTATAATCACTACATTACAAGCCTAATTAATTTATAGATGTCACTGGATCTCATATCCTGTTTACAATATTTCTAATTTAGAATGGCAACTTAGCATAGCATTTAATTATATAAAATGTTTAATGTTGCAAAAGATTGATTGAAGAAGATTGTAAAAAAGCAAAGAGCGCCATCACTGCGCCGGTGCAATCATAGTGCTACGAATGTCTGTGGCTTAAACGAATAGAACGAAAACGAAAAGTCATTTTATTTTTATCTCAGCTCGCTAAAACCTAAGAAAAGTCTATTTATACATAAGACATTAATAGTGTCCAAATGACTGAAATCTATGAATATTAAGGTTGATAAAGTCTATATCTTCTATGTCAACGCGATACATCCTAGTTACAGCACAATCTGCGGGAACTAATTTGTGAAGTAGTCTATACCTAGCTACTACGACTTCATTTGCTAACATTTTGGTAGGCATCGTTTTTCTGTTTGTTTGTACAACTAGCAAAGAGTTAAAAGTATGCCACGAGCATAGCGTGTTAGCGTCTTCATTTTTACCGGATACCACTTAGGCCTCATCTAAATTGCCCGAAAATTGCGTGGAAACAACTATAAAATTATTTTCTCTAATTCAATTCGTAACGGTGCCCGTTCTCAGGCTATTAACAATTTGTGATTTCAGCAGGTTGTACCTAATATCCTGTGTATTTTATTGTTTAACGTAGATAGATGGACTTCGTACTTACCTGCATACCTACTTTATTAATTAAAAAATCATGAATAACTCATAGAACTACATTTAGTCTAATTTCTTAGGTAGATACAAAACTTTGCTTTTAAAACACCTCTGTGGCTCGTCGTCGTCGGGCAAATGCCCAATTGCAATGCAGAAGGTTGCGGGGTCGATTCCCGCCGTGTGTAAGACTTAAATTTATGCTTAAAAATAAATATTTGCGTCGGATCTGGGGTGTTTTCTACCACCTTCTTGCCTATAGTGCTTAGTTTTGGGCTAGATTGTGTGCAACGTCGTGCAATATTTAGTTTTATTAACTTTATTGTAAATTATTATCCCCTCAAAAACATTTTCATGTAAAATGTAGCCAAGACGAGAGCGAGATCATATGATGGGCACTGTCAAAAAGTTATCAGATGTCATGTACCTAAAGCCAAGCTTATAACTCTACACGCCCCAACTCCACAAGCACCTTACTTCACAAACTCAACATCTTAGCCAAATATATGGCTGGCCGTTTCGCTACCATGCATGGGTTTTCTGTTAAACATTTGTTCTTGCGGTAATGAAACGGCCAAGCCCATATATTTTGGCTAAGATGTTGAGTTTGTGAAGTAAGGTGAAGAAGGTGTTAGAAAGGTTTACCGCTGTAAACCTTTCTAATTATCAATCAATTTTCATACCTCAAGCACCTCTTATACACATTAGGTGTTGTGGGGGCGCTTAATTACATCCCCTAATTTAAAGGGTAGAGGGTGAATTACTAAAAATCCTGATTTTCTGTATTTTATTATTTATAATAAGAAGTTGTTCTACCTCTAGCATCAAAATTTGCGAAAGTCTCATACAAATAGCCATCTCTTAATTTTAGGAGTTGGGGGGTGAAAGTTTCAACTTTTAGAATTTTTTAGTTGTTTGTGTACTAATACCAACCTACATACCAAATTTTAGCTTTCTAGGACTTCGGGAAGTACCATTTGAATTTTGATGATCATCAGTGAGTGAGTGAGTGAGTGAGTGAATGAGTCAGTGACGAAATCGGGGGTTTTTAGATATCAATAAAATCTAAACTATAGGAGCTATGTAACTGAAACTCTGTATTTTTATTAAGTTCCCTATTGACATTATACCCCGTGATTTACATTCATCTGGTATATTCCAAACCCAAGTTATGAGGGTTCAATATACCGACGAAACCTTTCGAGAAAAGGTAGGTAGTGCCCGTACGCTTCGCTGGCTCGTCTTGGCGGGGGCACTACCGTGCCCCCAGATTTGTAAATATTTCTTACACATTTGGAGGTAATCGCATTTAATTTATGTTTTCTCCTTTAGATGTGCGATTGGCTTTCATCTGCGGATTGGAGCGATGTGCAAATCGTATGCGGAGGTCGATCCTTTGGAGCGCACAAAGCTGTGCTTGCTAGCGTTAGCACGTTTCTCAAAGTGAGTTACTAAACGTAAAAAATGGAAGATTTTATCATGTTATTTTTGAATGCATGCTTATTTCTAATTATTTTTAGGAAATATTTCTATCCTGTTTGGGTGATGAAGTGCCCATTTACATTATCTTGCCAGAGTTCGACATGGAAGCGATGTCGTTCGTCCTATATTATGTCTATAACGGAGAAGTCACTATAGATAAACATAAAATCAGATTATTCATGGAGATTATCAATGCAATGCATATATACTTAGATTGCGAATACCTAACAGAATCCAACAAAATGAAAAAAGAGAGGAAGTACCTTAGTTTCAATCACGGAACTGATTTATCGACCAAACGTGTATTCACACTCGCGAACAACAACGAAAATAGCCAGAAAATTATCAATATAAAGAAAATAAAGGATACACATACCGTGATCTTAAAATGTGAGCACAGCGAGACAGATTACGACAATAAAAATGTACGATGTCAGAATGAGAGTGAGCCCAGTAAGGCTCGTTTAGGAAATCTGAATTCACCATACTGCGACCGACAAAGAAACTCTTACCTACGTGATTTATTTATCGAGACATATCCTCGGAACGGTAACGTTAACGGTCGGAGTGAAGGCGTGCTAGCAATATCAAATGAATGCTATCATTCGCCGTCATCTGTTCTCTCAGGGAATGCAAATGGCAAACATCTCGACGGTAACGACGCGCCTCTGACTATGTGTAACAACTTGACGCGCAACATTTTGCATTCCCAAAATGTGCACTTCAATCGGCAACAAATAAGCGACGATATCAAGATCACACGCAATACAAAACACCCAACAAGCACCAATACTTCATTTCACATTCCACAAACATTGGATTTCGTGAAAGAACTTCCCATGGAACGGGGTTATACTATACCTTCTATAAATTCGCACTCTTCCTTACTACCAGAACCCAACAATAGAAACTTGGAAACATTACATACAGTCACTGAAAATAACGCTAAATATGAAAATGTTGAAAGTAGCCCGCGTAGAAGAACGGGCCCGTCCAAAGTGATATTCAATCAGGTGCTTCAAGGTCCTTGGTGCTCTCGCAAGCCGAATAATTACAGACCGTTCCGTAGAAAAGTCAATAAGGATTACTCAGAATTAAAGGTAAGCTACACTTAAGAATTTAGAAGTTAGCAAACTCCACTGACTTTTTCACATACTTACTCTCATAATTATGATACAAAACCCGGCCAAGTGTGAGTCGTAGGTAAGGTAGGCTTGTTTGAACTTATACCCTATTTCAGAAACTTAGATAAAAATACTATACATTTATTTAAAAGTGACAGTTCTTTTCCTTTAAAATTGACAGTTATTTATTTACAGTTTTGATCTAAGTTTCTGAAATAGGGTTACCTATTAGATATTGTTTAAATATCTACACTTCTATAATCATCCTCTGTCACATTTTTTTTTAAACAAGATCGGCCTTGTTTTAGTACCGATCGTCTTTTGATTCTACTTTGATCATCATTTGTTTCTATTTCGGGTAGCTAATTGTATAATGCGTCATTGCATTGATAAATGTGCTTAGAATGCATGCGGACAAAACAACTGCGAAAATATAAAAAAAAATTAAATTAGTTCTTTCGCCCGCGGGCAAAACTTTGTTGCGGGTGAAAGAATTAACGAAGAAAGTAAAATGGTACACGACAACTACTGTTATGCGGTGGGTGTATGTACAATCATTGTTTCAGATAGAAGACCCAACAATTTTAAATGACAATAACAACAATATAAACCAATCAACGCCATTAAAACCTGAAGTTGAAAGGATTCCCGTTGAAGAGAGAGTTCCAGTAGAAACTACTGTATCAAATCTCACCATTGACAGTTTTAAATGCACATATTGTAATCAGGTATGTCAAGTCTAATCCTACTTTTTAACCGACTTCAAAAAAGGAGGAGGTTCTCAATTCGACCGCGTATTTTTTTTTACTTGTCTGTCCTATCTTATTATAATATATAGCTCCGCAGGTTGGAGCTATATATTATAATAAGATAGGACAGACAAGTAAACACGTACACACAAGTAGGTTTTACACGCGTAAGTCTCGATCCGGCGGGAATATCAGGATCAAAAGTCTGTGTTACTCAGGGTGAATGTAGCTTTCTTTTGGTGAAAGAATATTTGAAATCGGTCCAGTAGTTTTTGAGTTTATTCATTACAAACATACAGACACACACTCACACAAAAATACAAATCTTTCCTCTTTATAATATTAGTGTAGATGTAGGTTTTCGTAAACACGATAGATGAGCGTTTGACCACAATTTCACCTGATGGTAAGTGATGATAAGGTCTTAAATGTAAGACACCAATCTAGAAGAAGGAAGACAGCAGTGGATCAAGATCCGTTTTCCTTAGTGGCTGTACCGGTCTTCGTATCGGAACACAGACGAGTCCCCTTGGCGCTATGACTTAGGCCGGTGGGTGGCTAAAGCCGCGGCCGAAGCTTCCCTTGACTCCCATCTTCATCATCATCATCATCATCCGAGGGATGTTCCCGGTAGCATCCCAATCGCGAGCCCGGGGTCCGCTTTCCTACTTTTACGTCTCCACTTCGCACGATCTTCGGCATCCGGTGCGTAGTGAGGCCATTTGCACGCATATCCGATCTTACGACGTCAAGCCAGCACTTCTTGACTCCCATCAAGTATCCCTAGTACCTATTTTTGACTCTTCAGACTCTCGGCCAGAAAAGAAGCCTTGAACGAAGTTTCTAGAAGATGGGACATAATTTTTAAACATTATTTTTAGTTGAGTGTTTACGACATCTCAGCAGATGATAATAAAATAAGACACGATGTGTTCTAAGCTCAAGCACGCTCACCTACAATATCCAATCAAACATATAGGAAGACGACAATAGAATGTTTTCCGAGTCAAAAGTCCGCTAGGCGATGCAAATGAATGATTAACACTGATGTCTGATATTTACGTAAATGATAAAATGAAGAAAATATTTAAATAAGCACGTATTGATGAAGTGAAAGTTCAAAGTCGAATACGTTAGGGAGAAAATATTTTATATGAAAACGCACTTAGGTTTCTAGGAAGTGGAGATAGGAAAATCTTCTAATATATAAAATATCCATGTCACAATGTTAGTTAACGTACTCCTCTGAAATAAAACGGCGCGACCTATTTTTACCAAAGTTTATATGCGTATTCAGTAGGTCTGAGAATCGGCTACTATCTATAATTTATAAGGCAAAACAACGTTTGCCGGGTCAGCTAGTGTTTATTTAAAATTAAAGACATTTTTCGGTTTGAATCGCGTGGTGTTTATTACTTTTAGCATTGTTACAACTAAACCGCCAACGTTTCGAGACCTTTCCAGGTCTCTTCTTCAGGATAGACTGAAAAGTGTCTTTAATTTCAATACAACATCGCAAAAACAGAAGAAGAATCTATGTTTGTTTAATATTTGCAAATTATATGTAGGTATAGGTAGCTAACCATTCATAGGTGTAAGTACACTAAAAAAAAGGTATAAAATATGTAATATTCTTTTTAAATTCACACGATTTGTTACCATAGTTACATTATTGTCCCTTCGCGACCAAGACCATTGTAACATGGTTGAAACGTCGAGGTAAGAAAATAAATAATAATACGCGATAAAGACCCGGGAAAATGTGACTGTAATATTCTAACTGTGTTGCAAAAGGTAGCCTCATCATTGTCCTACTTCATTTCCTATGCATTCGAATTATTTATTAAAAAAAAACCAGCCAAGTGCTAGTGGGGCTCGCGGACGAAGGGTACAAAAAATAATAAATTAATAGGTACTGATAATCCCGCGGGATCAGGACTTACGCTTAAAATGGAAATATGAGTACAAATCGTGTTAGTTTAAAAAGTTTACAATATACAGTAGCATGAGAAAATGATAAATGAAATCACTTTTAAAGTGAATTGTATAGTGTTCTTGTAACAAGTGGCTATGCTTGGCACTTGGTTGAAGCACTTCGTACAACATGCTTGACACTTATTTAGAGTGGATATGTAGCAGGTCACTTGTTAACAAGTCTACAACGATAAATTATAACACAGTAGTGGCTCCCCGCGGTTTCACCCGCGCTAAGTCGCGATCTCGCGGGAATATCGGGAGCAACAGTAGCCTATGTCCTTCTCCAAGATCCAAACTAGATCTTTACAAAATCGGTTTGGCAGTTTAGGCGTGAAACAGACAGACAGACATAGTTATTTTCGCATTTATAAAGTTAGTATAGATAAACAATTCATAATTTACAGATATTTACCAGTAGAGAAGTCCTAGATCTTCACTTAAGGCGCCATTCTACCAACGCTCGATACACCTGTTCCGAATGCGGCAAGACATTCTCTCAACTCCGAAACTTCAAATACCACATGTCAATACATAGGGGCACGAGGGAGTTCGCCGCAACTTGCACCGTTTGCGGAAAGTACTTCAATGATAGAGGATATTTGAGCAGTCATATGAAGATTCATAGGTGGGTCTATGGTTTTTTTAACTAGCTTAAACTTGAAATTAAACTCACCGTTACAGGTCTCTTCTTCAGGATCGACAGTAAAGTCTATCCTGAAGAAGAGACTGAAGTTGAATTTTAAGAACTGCTTAAGTTTTAGTTAAGTAACATCATTTTATAAAAGTATCATAGTTTTTCTTCTGTTTTCGCGATGTTGGATTGAATTAAACTCGGATCATTATTTTTTATTTTGTTTTTTTTTAATTGCGTGGTGTTAAGTACCTACCTACCTACTTTTAGCATTGTTTTAATACTCATAATTTCGATTCACAATAAACAATTACCGCCTTACATGTCTCTTCTTCAGGATTGACAAAGAAAAAAAAGTGAAAAAGTATCATTCTATGAATAATATTATTATGTTCTTACTAAATAAAAAAGATAAGTCAAAAATCAAAAGTTATTTTAGGATTTAATTACATAAAAAAACTAACATCAAAAATGTTTTGGTTCATTTCAGAAATCGTAAAGAATATAAATGCTCCCAATGTCCCAAGTCTTTCAACCAGCGCGTTGCTTATAACATGCACGTTAGAATCCATACCGGTGAGTCTATTTCGCTAAGTATGTTGAAAGCCAAAGACGATTTGTATTTAATAATCCAAAGAAATCCTCTTTGATAATACGAAGGTAGAGTGAATATTTTAGAAAAGACTTCTATACCGAAAAATCTATAAATAGTAAGAATAGACTAGAATAGAAAACACTCAATGATACCTCTTACAAACTGGATGTAAATATTTAAACGACCTTTATTAAATAAATAAATATTTCACAACGTTACACCCAGCGCTATCTAATCCCCAAACTAAGCACTAGGCATGTAATATGGGTACTAGACAACGGACATACTACATAATATACAGTTTTTTTGTAATACATAGTACATATAATACATAGAAAACACCAATACCAAAAACAAATATTTATGTGTGGCATGTCGAGCTTTTCCCCGACATGCCACAGAGGTCGTCAAATTAATCAGCTGTTCATGCCAATTCAAACTTTTCAGCGCGATAATGCGGTTTAAGTAAAGTTTTAACAATATTTCAGGCCTAAAACCTCACGTGTGCGATGAATGCGGAAAAGCATTTTCGCGCAAAATGTTACTGAAACAGCATCAACGCACGCACTCCGGCGAGCGGCCGTACGCCTGCTCTCATTGTGACAAACGGTTCGCAGACAGATCCAACATGACGCTACATCTTAGACTACATACTGGTAATTTGGATTCAGTTTTTTTATTATTACCTATATAAAACTTTTAATAGCTTACCTAATCTTTCTTAGCGTTAAAACATAGTATTATGTTAAAATGCTATTAAACTTATAATATTATTGTGTGATAGGCAATGCTCGAAAGTCGATAAGCTATTTAAAAGTCATGAGGCGCTTAAAATAAATAAATTAGAAGGTGCTATAGGTGCTTGCTGGCTGCGCTACCAACTACGCCATAAGGGAACTTACAAAACACATTGAAATTATGATTATGCGTCTTTCCCTGATCGTTTTTCGACTAAGGCTCGATTGAACCTACCAAAACGGCTCTATTTCTGATGCTGTATTTTTCCTTAAAAATATATCTAGCATTTATAGTGAGAAATACTGCATTACTTTTTTATTTTCTTTTCCTTTTCTTTTAGGGGTGAAGCCATTCTCGTGCTCGCTCTGCCCAAAGTCTTTCACCAAGAAGCACCATTTGAAGTCTCACCTGAACTTCCACACCGGTTCGAAGCCCTACTCCTGTCCTAGATGCGACCTCTCGTTTACACAGTCTTCAAACATGAGGACTCATTACAAGAAGTGCAACGCTCCGGAGAAAGTAGCTGAGAATGAAACAAGTCCTTCTTGAAGGTTTTCAAGATGAACATTAACGGTTCTTAAATTATGCCCCTTAAATAAAATCAGTCAGTTTTATTATTTTATTTAATCTATATGTATAAATGCTTTGTCCTGACTGACGGACTGATCAACCCATAGTCTAAACCGCTGATAGTAGAGGGCTGTTTGGAGAGTGTGTTCTTTATATGATGGAGGCATCTGCTAAGAAAGGGTTTTTCGAAATTCCCACAAGATCAGAACTTTCGATGGTAAATCGCAGGACCCAGCTATAATTGATAAGAGTTAATCTACCTGCGACATACCTACTCGGTGGATCAAAGACATTGAAGCGCTCGCTATATCTATATCTGGTATATCTGGCATCGTATGGAGGATGCCGATATGAGGCAGAGCACGGATAAGGGCTGAGATGATGATGAATATACCTGCCTATTATGTAGTGTAGAATAATTCAAATTATTTATATATTTATACCAAACTTAAGTAGTTAGCAATAGTTAAGTGTATTAAACTTGACTTATTAAAAAGCTTTGTATTTTTAATTTGTAAGTTAAGCAACCTCACAAAATAGTAAGGAACGATGAGGTCTAAGATGTAGCTTGCTCACCTCATTCACAATCTAAGTACTTAAACTGATTCGAGGGTCACGTACGTAAGAAAGCTGTCGTTAGAAACCTCACTAAAGTCTATTCTCTATTCCCTTCATTAAACGTCTATTAAACTTGTTTTAGGTTAAATAGACTTATAACTTTATGCAACATGCAATTAAATGTGACGTCATTAATTGAATAACCTAATTTTCACGACGTAAGACGTGTAACGTAACATATTTGCACATGCAAGCGCCTTGTTCCTTTTGCACTTTCCCAACTGTCAGATGTTAGATTGACGCAAACTAAATAAAAGTGTAAGTAGATTCAGGGACCATAAATAGATACTCAGCTTTTAAAATTAGCCGTGTTGCAAAGGTAGTTCAGTGAACGAAGTACGAACCATGGCAAGCGACTATAGACCTTGGTGGGATGCAATTACGTCGCCGACTGTACATACATACTAGATTCGGTTTTCTTAACGGAGAGCTAACTCGTGCCCAAAACGGCACATGGCCACGGCATTTGGGGACACGATCTGTCTGTAACAGATCCCTGACGGTTGCCCCTGGGGCCCTGGGGGTGGCCTCACGGTACAGCGGACCCCTCTTTTTTTACCCTTACTGGTCATAGCTGGGGACGCTATAACATATAGGTCATTATAGGTATTAGAGAACTGGGTTTGCTTGTACATACATACAATGTTATGTATGATGGATAATATTCATAGTTCTTGTAATAAAACAAAAATATATATTTACTTGTTTTATTCAATTTGGTGTTGCAAAATTAATCGATCGAAGTGTACAAAATTACAGGCCTTCAGATATTTATGGGTCTGGCGCATTAAAGAGTAGGTACATCATAATTTGTTAAGTTTATTACATACGAGTCCAATATATTATATGTGTATGAACAATATTAGCCCAAGTTATTGATAGGTATACATAGAAACAAAGCGATTTGATTAACTATAAGAATGACCTAGGGCCATGCTGGGATCTTGTTTGAGACAGCAAACTATCCTCCTTTAAAAGGAAGCCGCACTGAAGGAAATATTTCTTACATTATTAACACAGAGAGAAAGGTATGTATAAGAAATTGAAATCTTTCTGTATTGCGACTACCCTTTACATGAGAATAAAATTCATATTTGACCTGGTTTTTCTGACACTGGGACCTATCTCTCAACTCTAAATAACTCGTGAAGACTTATTAGGTCCATTTGAATTGTTTGGTTTGTTTAAATTGGAATATGGTTTAAATACATAACTTACTAATACACCAAAACATCCTGTTTTTTTTTTTCAAATTATAATAAATAAATTAAATCTAATGTTAAGAATTGCACGAGCTAGCTTCAGCGATGTAGAGCTGAAAGTGAGCCCACTGCTTTATTTAAAAACAAGCTCGTAAACGTGTTGTAAAGACATGTTAAAATAGTGTTTAGAAATATTCAGCTCCGGGTAATAATAATAAAAAGAACTGGACAAATATCCCCCGAATTAAAAAGAGAGATGTTGTAAGTATGAGGTGTCTGTGTATCTGTGTGTCACCCAAATTAACGGAACTATTTTGATATAGATCTTTTTGTTTAATAGGTCTGTGATTGATATTTAATGTCATTAAAATAATTATGATAGTTTGAATTCCCAAGTAAACTGAAGTTGGATTTCTTTAATTCATCATGGCGCTAGGTAATTATCTACTGTTAATCAAATCGCATTGTAATTTATAAATAACATATTGCTTACTTTGCAGTACCTCGAATAATTACTTACTTGTAACTTTATGACCGCTGGTTGGTATACAAACATTCTTAGATGATCCTTAAAGGAGATATTTACATTTTTATATGTAGATATTTATTTATAGATAAGTAAATATACAACTGAATTTGAAGGGTAAAATAGAATATGTCAACAAATAACAATATTAGGTACGCAAAGTAAAGTGCAGAGTGTAAAATCTGAGAGAGATGATAGTTTAAACCGAACGTAAGCCGACTAAGCTAAGTTAGTTTCACTTAGCTCCGCTTAGAGCTATTTCTAAGTAAGAGAGCGAGATTAGCTCACTTGTAAGCTAAGCTACGTCGGCGGTGGACGGTCAGTTAAGGTTGGTCGAAATAAAAATGTAGGTAAGTATATTTTAGATAGATATTCTATGAATTTAGGAAATGATGAAAAAAACATACGCTCTAAGATTTTATACTCTGCTTAACAAAACATAGATATAGAGATATGATTAATGAAGATTTATATCTCTAACGATTGAAAGCTTCACTTTAAAAAAAAAATCGTAGAAATGTGTTTTTTAGTAATATACCCCCTTACTTATAAACGATGATTAATAGATGACTAAGTTATGTAACGTTTGTCTTTGTCTGTCAACGTTGAAACTTCATGCCACAGTAAAAGACAAAAGATACATAGTTTATGGATCTGTTTACCATCGATTATAAGTAAGGGGGATAAGTTACAAATCTTCAAATATAATAGGTGTCAAAATATAGGTACTTATTGAATATTACTACATTATCATGTAGACTTATTATGTAGGTAGATTGAATTTACAGATTGGAAGTTAATATTTTATTTCTGTACATTGTTAAGATATCCGTGGTACGCTGGTATACGTGCAGTTTTTTTTATTAAATGGCTTTCCATGTTGCCATTGTCAAATAATAAGCATCAAATTGAAATGTCAAATTGTAACCGTTATTTGAGATCAAATAAGTTTTTGGACTAAAAATATCTTGTTTGAGCTTATGTGCTACGAATTTCGTAGAGGCCTCTACGGCGTAACACTTGTTTTATTATAACAAAGCAAATTGATTCTTAGGAATAGTATACAATTAGGGTTGCGGGTTCTTACAATCCGGAGAAATTACATCGGTACCTATTCTATAACTAAAACGACTCAGTAATGCCTCAGAATTATTAGATTTGTCCTGAAAACGGGTCATTTTTTTAATAATTTTAGTGATTTCTTGCAAAATTACCGACACATTCTGAACTGTTTTCGAACAGAGCTGAGGCAAAGTTGAGACATTTTAATTATAGAATATGGTCCCCCGTCATCATTTAGGTCTAAATTAATTATTTAAGATGTGTGAGGCAACCCTAAGTATAAAACAATTAAAATAATTACTATTGAAGAGACATACAACTGAAAAATTAAATTCTTAGTAAACATGAACATTTATTAAAACCCTGTACGTCTGCTCGTCTGCGACCGCAATGATTAAAAAAATAATTGACTCTCTTTAGTTCATTTAAATGAGTTTCCGGTTAATTCCTTAATTTTTTTTTCATTTAGTCCGCACAGACGAGCTTAAATGAAAAAAGTTATTTAAATACAAAAATATAAGATATATCAAATAGAAAAGTACTTTAAATATAGTACTTTAATTAATGCCAATAGCTTACCTCTGCAGCGAAACAGTGGCAAAATGGCGAGACCGCTGGACTTTATTATAGGCACAATTACATAGTAGGCCTTAACGATTTGAGACTAACATGAACATGGTTGTTTTCACTACAAATACTATTTAATAACCAGTAATTTACTATGTTTTTACGGAAAGTTAAAACATGGTAAATACCCCGTTACAAAACATCCTATTTATAGTACGCGAAAACTGTAATACCCAAATATAGTTTCGCAGCAGAGATGTCCTACTGGCGTAAGGTATAGAAGAGACTCTTTGAACATTTGCCAGGTACTCCAGCTGTATGCTAGTCGGTACAATAAGACAGGGTTTTCAAACACAAGTGAAAGTTACGACTCCCCCGAATGGAAGCAATTTATTTTCATAGATTTTGCTTTAAATTGAGAATTTACGTATAGAAAGTCAAGTACGGTTAATAGGCTATAACGTCTTCTCCTTACGTAATTGAGAAGTATATTTTTTTAATGAAAATTCCCTACAAAGTGTTGAGTATTATATTTTGTTTGAGAAACGCCAACGCTTTATAAACAACCTACGAATATCATCTGGTTTAGTATAAAAATGTAGCTCTGTAAATACGTGTAGTATAAAATATACGGACACTAAACTCTAATAAGAATTGCTTGTAAAAATCTTAATTTTGTATAGTAATATACAAAAAGCTATCGTTTGGTTTTCATCACGTATAAGCTATAAGTTGATAATTATCTAGTTATGTACAATCCACGGTCAAAAGTTCAGTAACAATTCTAGTAGATGGTTTTTATGTGCACAGTGCTCAACGATTCAGTATCTGTCTAAAAATTATAAATTTTTGAATTTGCTTTAGAAACTTTTATTATTGTTCGAGCATGTAAGACTGATACTGCACTTCTGACCGCGACCGTACATTTCTTACACATAATGTAAACCGATAAATCTTATGAATGTCCGACAAAGGTTACATTACATAGGTAATTAGAATTACATAATATCTCAGCCTTTTTCAATAGGAGAATTACATTATTAGGGAATATAAAATACATAGATAGTTAATTACCCAAGCAACATTTTGGTGTCAATTAAAACTTACTTTGAATCTAAGGCGAAAAAATTCAGGAGCGATAATAACCGCGAGAACGAAAATCATCGTTTACATGTAAGGGGGTAAATCGCCTTAGGTTAGAAGTAAGCTCTGATTGACGTCATAATATTTATCGAGTACAATAGACTCGTTCAATTAACATTACGATGTAGTGGTGTGGGGCTCTGCAGGAGCTCCGGCCACTACCACTCTACGATGTGAAGCACCATTTGTTCTAGCGTAGGGATAATGTACACGATCCGACAATTATATTTTATACATACGAATCCGAATGTTCGTTCGCTCATGCATGTCACGTCACATTCGCTCTTCTTACTCAACTCTCTTACTCTCCGATTAATCATTAGGAACAACAATTTAAAATACTATACGAATATCTCAATAACTTAAAAAATATAAAACGTGCTTTTGGCACCTAACCCTAAATATTTAATTTAGATATTTTCGTTTCAATGATAGTTGATAGCAAACGCAGGGGCAGATAATTATTGTTTAGAATAATTCGTCTTGTCCTCTCGCATTTAAATAAATACTAATGAGTGACATTGAAGTGGTATTTATCATAGCATAGTAGACTCTTTGGTGTTAAAATGCAATTTAATTTAATTGTGGCGATTTAATTGTGATTGTTTAAAGCTGTTTCCGGAATCAGAACCAAATACCACGTCACGTTTACCACGCGACTTTTTTCTACGCGTTCGCTAGACAAATATAGGTATTTATTTACGCATACCCGCGACACAGACGTTACAACTAAATTAAGTCGATGTAACAAATATATTTACAAAACGTAGCTCTATTACTATACAATATAAAATTGAGCATTAGTATAACAAAAAGGTTGACAAGACCTCGGATGTAGGTAAGATAAAAATGCTTACTTGTGCTTATTTATACAGATTTCCGTAAGGGACTATGTTACCCGAGTACTTAGTACTCATAATAGTATCGCGCTATTCTATTCTAACATTTTTTATACAAATATACAACTTACAGTTCATAACATAATCTCATAGCCACCGAATGAGACGGGACGAGGCGTCGCTCGTCCGCTCTAACGTTCCTATTCGATACTACTGTTTGATCACAAGGGCGAAATCACATATAGCGGCGGGAGTAGGCCTCGAGGCGTGTGCTGTGCGTCGGCAAGGCCGGGCTGGGCTCAGGTGCACTCGATGATGAGGGGCTGGCTGGACTCGATGACGGTGGGTCTCGGCTCGGGCGGTGGCGGCGGCGGCGCGTAGTGCGCGGGCGACGTCGCCGCGCTGCCCGCCTCGCGGTACTGCGGCGCGGGCGACGCCGACGCCAGGTGCGGAGTCGTCGAGTGCAGCGCCCCACCTACCACCAGCCCTCCACCGGACGGAGAGTGCACCTCGTAGCCTTCGTGCCCCTCTCTCTCGTGACAGTCTTTGTCGACGGTACCTGCAAAGAGCACGCGAAAATGAAAACGCGCTCGTTCAGCGAGAGCGCAAGTGAAAGTTGCGGTTCACCTACGAGGAGAAAGTGCACCGCGCTGCAGTTACTCTCCAGTTTCCACACGGGTTTCACGATCTGACTGTCTATAGTGGTTTTGGAGTGATTATTTAAATAATTAATTTCATTATATGTTAAAATCAAAAACAAGAATCAAGTGTTTTCGAATGTGAATTTTAAATATCTTAAATGAAATTAGTGACTTACCTATACATTCAGTGTTGGCCGCGTTTGTGATGGCCAAAACTTCTTCAATGTTGTTCGGTTTACAGCTCGTAGTTTTCCAATGCGTGCGAAGTCCCGAAGCGCTAATGTATTTCTTGTCGCACCCTTGGCATACGTAAGGTCTATCGTTTGTGTGAAGTCTTTTGTGCAGTTTCAGATGAACGAATTGAGTAAACTTCTGCATGCAGAGATCGCAAGCGTAGGGTTTTTGACCAGAATGTAACCTCAAGTGTGTTTTTAAGTTGGAAGTCGAAGAAAACCGTTTTTTACAAATGTCACATTGGTGTGGCTTCTCTCCCGTGTGAACCAAATGGTGTTTCTGGAGGTGAGCAAGTTGCGTGAAAGATTTACTGCACACGTTACATTTGAACGGTCGCTCGCCAGAATGTGTCCGTAAATGAACTTTGAGATTAGACAGCTGCCCAAAGGTCTTGCAACATACATTGCACTCGTAGTGCATTTTTCCATCCTTCTTTTTCAATGGGTAAGGAAGACTTCTGTAACCTCGAGAAGCTTGAGAGTTTGGGCTACCCGGTGACATCAACATACCACAAGACCCGTCGGGACTCATACTGCCATGTGGAACTAGTTGTCCGTTCATGTTAGGATTCTGTATCAAGTTTAATTGATGCGTGCAATTTTTCAGAGTAATCACACTAGTTGAGGACGGATAGTGGTGATTGCCTTGCGCGCTTTGTGCTCTATCGTATTGATGCGTGGATGTTACAGTTGGCGAATAGGTGCTGGGAGGAGATCCTAGTTGTGTTATTATAGTTGAATTCGGCGGAGAATAAATGTTGTACGAATAGTTTGGATAATGGCTTTCGTATCTCGTTTCTCTTATCTCCCTTATTTCTCTGATTTCCCGAATTTCCGTCGTGTGTGGAATTGTATGCGGTGGAGATGAAGAGTAGACGGACGTAGCACTGGGTGCTGGAAGCTGCTGCGGTAGAGGCAGCAGAGATGGAAGAGGGGTCAAGTTTGAGCTGGAATCTGGGCTGCAAACGTTGCCGTATCTCTGACTTTTCTTATATGAGTATGCCATTTCTGTTGGAGAAGATGGTGGTGGAGTAGCGTTAGGTTGACGTCTGTTCGGGTCATTGTTGTTTGTATCAATCCTATTCCCAGTGAGTATAGTTTCTAATATACGTGTGTCTGGTGGAGAATATCTCATGAAAGCCGGTTGAGGGGATGGTGAAACAGAACCGTCTTCATAGTATGGTTTATTTATTGGTAAAACTGTGTTTTGAGATGACTCCAAAACTATTACGGTTGAGGTAGCCGGATCTCGACGAGGTGGCGATAAATTCTGCGGCATAACATCGACCATTTCTTCAGCGATGACTAATTCCTTTTCACTTTCACAGTCCATGTCTTTATGAGTCTGATATTGATACGCCCTCGTCATTTTCTTCTTGACCTTTCTATATTCATTCCTATGCATATCTTGATCCATTTTTTGAACAATAACGGTCTCTTTAGGCTCGTTCGTTTTATTCGAACAGTCCAGAACGTAATTTTCTACGTCTGAATCACTGGAGTCTTCTGGTGGTGGAGTAAAATCATCGTGATAGCCATTGCTGTAGTAGCCTTCGTCAGATCGTACTGATCCATCATTAGGTGTAAGTTGGGGTTCGTAATGCGGTCCCATGGTTTGAACTAGATTCGGAGATTTATTTCCCAATTTATCTGGATTGTTTTGTGTCATAGGTGATGGTCCACGAACGTCTCTCATTAAATGATTTTGAGCAGGAGATCTATTACTCTGTATTCTTGGGTTTTCTAGTTGATGTATAACCACATGAGAGGTGCTTTCCTTGTGCTGATGAATTATTAGTGTTGAATTGTCTCTGTGATGAACTTTCACTGGCATTGGGCAAGGCATCAAACTGTTGGGTGACAAAGGCTCGTTGATCATTGAGTTTTCTGTTTTGTTGTGAATAATATTTGTTGAAATATCAGTCCTTATAACTCTCTCATTTTTGTTCACATTTCTTGAATCATCACGTAGGGCCATGTTAGGGATTTCATGAAAAGGTTTTTCAATTGACTCTCGCTTTCTTCTGCGACTTGGGATCTCAGCTTCTAATAGGTCCTTGGCATTAGACAATCCGAGAACGTACTTCATGTGATTGAATGCTATTTCTGGATGCACTGGAGCCGGAGGAATACCGTAGGCTTTCTTGATTGTTTCTTCTTTACCTGAAAGTGATCAATTTTAAATAAGATTGTTGTTTTTTGTTTAAAAATAGGCATTTAAAGTACCTACAAGGCCTGAATAGGTAGCTATATATTTTTAATAAAAAGTGTAAACTTACAAATTGAATAAGTAGCTCGTTCTGGATCAATGTCGTAGCCTAGTCTGGTTGCGAAGTCTTTACAATACCAAACCATTAATTCCTCATTCGGCATTATATCCCTGTGAACAAAACAAAGCAATTATATCAAAGACTGAATAAAAGATTACAAGTGATTATGAAAGCTACAGTGAGTTTATTGTTTAATCTGAAGTGATAGTGTGATGCTATATTTACCTGATGGTGTAAAAGTAAATGTGTTCCTGATGCTGACATGCCACGAGGTTCATCACGGAAAGGGAGTACGCTGAGGCAACATATCGCATCCAGTTAGCGACGCTGGTGTCCGAACCATCAAGGTAATAATAGTCACTGTCTTTGAAAATCTGGAAAAGTAACGAAAAATACTTATAAGTATGAAGAATGGGTCTTCGCTGTTACCGCTTTCTTGTTCTCAAACAAGACTCGATAATACCATATGTAGTAAGATTATCTCGATTATAAGTAGTTTAAAATAAACTCCATTTATTTCCAAATACTGTCCAGATTCCATCCACCACTTGAAGATGTAATATATTACAATTATTAAGTAAGAACCTGGAAGTTTCCATACTAATAAATTTACAAACAATCATAGAATTTGTTAATGACGCTTACGTTTATTAAACTAGCACTCTTGTTTTTGTTTCGAAGGTATTTAGTTGTTATATAACGTACGCGCTCATGTTTAGTAAAGCACGTGTCACGTGCAGGATATTTACAGCGCGCGTGCAGCTGATAGCGAGCAACATGGTTGCGTGGAACCGCGCTGGAGATCAAGGACGAGATCCAATGTCATTGCTGAGGCAATATAGGACGTACAAGATAACGATTACTTCGACAATACATTATGTTCATATTAACTATAATGTTGCAAATAACGATTATGAAACAAAAGCATACATCTAGCATAATAATACATGTGATGGTAACAGATCCGATCCAGTTTAAAACTATGATCAATCTAAAGTTATTTCTGACCCTTTAAGCGACAGCGAATACGAGTTTAAACTTAGCTAAAAATATGACGAGAAGAGACCCAATCTCACCTTAATGTTTCCATAAGTATGATGTCTGACAGTTTCCTGCACCTGGCCCAAAATAGACGGAATAGGTTAGTTGAAAGTAATGCATGTAATGAAGAATTTGTGCATAGCAAGTCCTATTACTAATGTATGTTCAGTAGATACTATAATTTTTAATAAAACTATTCTAATTATGTATATTTATGATTAGTAGTGAGATGAAGTTTAAGCACAGGGTTTAAAGTGATTGGCTACTATATATATAAATATAAGTCGAATTGTACAAGCCACAACCAAATATTCTCAGATTTTACATGATACAAATATACAGAATATTCTACAGAAGCTTTAAATAACTTACCCTCCAATAATACCGCCAAGATATTTTGTCGTTAGGTTTGTTAGGAGTTCTGGTCCCTTCAAAGGGTCCAAAACGTGTTCCTCTTGGAATCACTCCTATGCTCCATACACCTTCGGTCTGAAATTATTATTGCTTTTAGGAAACAGAGCTAGGAATTTAGAGTCTAAAAACAGACCCATAGTTGGAAAACTGACAAGGGAAAAAGGGTTTTTTTAAAGATCCTGGGGCAACTTTGAAATAATTAGAATCAGAAACCTTCTAATTTAACCATGACCTTATAACAAAATATACAGTTGTGTTGTCAGGATTCGCACCCTGAGCTGAATTGAATGTAAGCCAAAATGCTTTTTCAAAACGTATCATTGCATTTTTTTTGAAACATATTAGTATAGTTATATTTGCCGCCAATTTCAATAGTATAGCTTGATTTGGTGTTATAGATCCTAGTGGTATTAGAACTGGAGTTTGACAACAATAAGTGCAACTAACCGGTGTGTTGGGAGTTGATAATACTGCGGAAGGTCTGAGTGTGAGGCTGCGTGGTAAAGTCCTCTCGGCTCGGCTGGGCGTGCCTCTCTCGCAGGGCACATCAGGCACGATGTACACGGTCAGTTTCTCGAACTCCTCTTCTCGCATACGAGTGACATCGTATGCGCCCGCGCCAGGCACCGGGTTCGCAGCCGCCGCTCCTGCGGGGCTGCCTGTCCGACCAACTGTCGTGCTGGCCACTTCTTCACTCGTTGACTGTCGAATAACAAAAGCAATTCATCTCCGCTTTGTAAACAAACATCTACTAAAACATCACTGAAATTGAAAACCATACGCGCACACGAATCAACAGTTTCTCTTCAATGTGAAGTATTCACACTTGACAATTTTTCTTCAATAAGTATTGAATTTCACTGTATATTGAAACGTGATATGCAAACGACGATCTCCGTTGCGAATTGCAATTCACCATTTTTCAGCCGACATGCACTTCCTGTGTTTTATTGAATTTTGAGTGTTATTTCCTGGGTGAAAGGGTTTATTTTTGCAAAGTAATTGACAAGTGGCGGCGTTCGATAAAGGGGCGGCGTTACCACTACTGACCCAGTTTTCAGTGAAGTGCGCACTTTTCACTGCGCAACGATACTTCCTTAATAGTGGTTCATAATTTAGAAAACTTAAACATTTTCGAGAAATTAGGCAAAATAATTATACATTTCAAAGAATAATGTATAGAGAAGTTCCTACGTTCGTCGTTTACACAATAGGTATACTTGAGTAGGTATAGTAATAATGAGGTGCCAATCAAAGATAAATTATTATTGTTACCCGACTGCGCGACGCAAAGAAGGGTTATGTGTTTATCAGTCTATGTATGTTTGTATGTTTGTTCCTATGTGGCGCTCCAGAGGCCAAACGGCTGGACCGATTTTGATGATTCGCACGTCAATCGATTCGTCTTAGTCCTTCGGGAGTGTCACTAAAGACATGACATTTATCAAAATTCAAAATGGCGTCCACCAGCCGCAATATTGCAAAAAAGAAAAAAAGAAAAATTGTCTGACTATGTCGAGTGGGGTATCGTCGAATAGGTAGTTGAAAATCATTCTTAGGTTTCCTTGATCATTTTTCATTTAGTTCAACTATTTGGGATCTACAACGACTTAAAGTTGGTTAAGAAAACAAAAGTTGACTGACTATATCAAGTGGGGTATCGTTGAATAGGTATTCAAAAATCATTGTTAGGTTTCTCTAACCATTTTTCATTAAATGTAACCATTTGGGATCTACAACGGTTTAAAGTTGGTTAGAAATCGTCCATAGATACCTACCTTAGATTACCGCAGCTTACTGAATAATCCTCAACTTAATAACCCTCTCAATAAAATGATGCGATTGCGATTAAAACACAAAAAAATTGATTTAATAATACGTCTTGCACCTAATGCTGGCTAAAAAGCACAAAATAAAAAAATTAAATAAAAATTAAAAAAACCCGCCTGCTTAAAAAAACTTTAAATAAAAACATATACATAATAAAAACTGAAAAGAAAATAAAACAAGTCCAGTAGTCACAGAACATAGCGACTTTAACAGTCGGGACCCATTACTGAAATAGTACATTATGATATAAGTGCGGTAAGTTGAAAATTACAGCCGAGGCGATATTGCTAGCCCGAGCCGTAGGCGAGGGCTACAAGAAAGCAGAGGCTGTAATTATCAAAGCGCACGTATGTCATACGACGTTTTATAACACATTTGCGAGGAAATCAAATAAAAACAATACAGCGAAAAGAAAAAGCGCGCGGAATAATTTTTATTTGTAATTTACTGTCAAAATGAATTAAATTAAAGAATTAAATGTTTATTTTTTATATAAAATTTAATTTTATTCATAAAATATTGACCACTTTTCTGACATAAAAACTTTTTGATTTGCTTTCTTTGCTTTTTTTTTCTTAAGATTTAAAAAAGTACCGTTGGTTTTAGACGGAGCATGATAAACCGTACGTGTTACCTTATTAGAAAGAAACTCGTGCGTTTTACTTTACGATTACGCACAAGTACGTAATGACATACATTACGATATTGAAATTGGTGAAATAAGAGGCCCTTTACGAGCAAATGTGTTATAATAGTACATTATGATATAAGTGCGGTAAGTTGAAAATTACAGCCGAGGCGATATTGCTAGCCCGAGCCGTAGGCTACAAGAAAGCAGAGGCTGTAATTATCAAAGCGCACGTATGTCATACGACGTTTTATAACACATTTGCGAGGAAATCAAATAAAAACAATACAGCGAAAAGAAAAAGCGCGCGGAATAATTTTTATTTGTTCACAAATTAGCGATGCGCGGGCATCAGTGCTTTTTTTTTTTAAGGCAACGGTACAAAAACAGCCAGTGTTACTAATAAAGTAAATTAATATTTTTTTGTTTCTGTTACAGATGTAATTTACTGTCAAAATGAATTAAATTAAAGAATTAAATGTTTATTTTTTATATAAAATTTAATTTTATTCATAAAATATTGACCACTTTTCTGACATAAAAACTTTTTGATTTGCTTTCTTTGCTTTTTTTTTCTTAAGATTTAAAAAAGTACCGTTGGTTTTAGACGGAGCATGATAAACCGTACGTGTTACCTTATTAGAAAGAAACTCGTGCGGTTTACTTTACGATTACGCACAAGTACGTAATGACATACATTACGATATTGAAATTGGTGAAATAAGAGGCCCTTTACGAGCAAATGTGTTATAAAGGTATATTATGAGCTAGATTTTAGGTTGTCAAGACTGTTAAAGTCGCTATGTTCTGTGACTACTGGACTTGTTTTATTTTCTTTTCAGTTTTTATTATGTATATGTTTTTATTTAAAGTTTTTTTGAATTTTGAACTTTACTTACCAGTCTCATTTTGATGTTTTTTCTGTATTTTAAGAAAGTATTTCCATAGTAATTTGAAGTTTTTGATTCTCTCTAGGTACCTGAAACAATTAAAAAACTAATTAAAAATCAAAGTACCTAAACACACACAAATGTGTAAAATTACAGCCACTTTTTCGTTGTTGGAAAAAATGAAAATATCGTACAATGGAAAACCAATTTAACATCTGACTGAATCAACATTATAGCCTAACGTTGTTATCGGTGCATTGAAAATTTGCCAAATTGGCAATGTGTACGTGGAACACGGAACCTGCATCTAGACTAGTTGAATGATTCTTTACATGTGTGTACATACTTCACATTCACTCGTATCTACAGAGTAGAAGAAAGCTTTTTCAAAGAATATTTGCTTACACGCGATGTATCTTGAGAATGCATCGATAATGCAGTGAAGCAATACTGCCTACTCTAGCTGGTACCGGCGTTTCGTTGCATAATTGCGGAAGCGAAGCGGTTTACTGACGGCCATCGACTCCGCTGTGACTCTTTTCTATGACGGTGAACATGGACTACATATTGTTTTATCGGGCGATAGCTTGACGATCGTTCGATTAGTTTATCTTCGTTTTTTAATTGTTTTTTCCGAATCGCACGACAAATGGCATCGTGTGCTAAGTACTACATTTTTTTCATCCCTTTTCGAATACAGAAAGATGGACAGACTACAAGCGAGTGACCATATAAGGGTTCCTTTTTTACATTTTAAGGCACGGAACCCTAAAATTTTGTATTGGATTTTGTTTCTTTCTGTATAATAGATAGATAGATTAATACCTTTTAATTATTTATTACACAAGAACAATATGCTCTTACAAGAATCGCGTTGATATCTATACTCCGTTTTTTAATTGTAGACTATGATTTGACTTATCTTCCTGAAGAAAAAACGTCAAATACAAATAAACATACCGTCATATCGTAGTCAGAAATTAAAACAGACAGCGAAGTCTCAGTAATAGGGTCCCGTTTTTACCCTTTGGGTACGGAACCCTAAAAAACGAAATACCTATCGAGACAAAATGAAATTTCCTCATGAAACAATCGTCGAACTATCACACGTCTGCACTATGCTACTCTATGAGAACTCAAATACTATTTTTCAAAGCAGGGCCATTTGACATTCAAACTGTTGCGCAAATGCCGGCTGAGTGCTGCATTGTAAACATTAAACACGAAATATGTAATAGTTTTATTTATGAGTTTTGTAACTGCAGCCAGAGACGCATCGTAAATCTTACTACGATTGTTTTTTATTACACTTTATCCCCTTTACTTATAAACGATGACTAACTTTATGTACCTAACGTTTGTCTTTTACTGAGATATGAAGTTTTAAAGTTAACAGACAGTGACAAACGTTACACAAACTTAACCATCGTTTATAAGTAAAGGGATAAATTCTGGATGTATATTTGGATATTTGGGTGAGTATATTTGGATAAATTCTAAACGGTAATGGTCATCTTTGAGTAAATTGTTTTAAAAACTTTAGTAAAGCTATTATTTAAACAGGGTACAGCGTACTATACCACTGTACTATGTGTAGAACCTACCTTAGATAGGCATATAGATATAGAAACATAAGAAAATGGATAAATATATCGCAATATACGAAAAGAAATCAAGTTAAAACAGTTTTAGTTGCAAAAGTCAACGGCCCTATCGTTGAAAAGGACGGAAAACGAACGAAAGAAAGAAAATCTATCATCCGTCCTTCAAAACCTGGAAACAAAAGATTTTCTTCTGGAATTATCGTTCGTAGAATTAAAGTAGAGGCCCAGGTTTTTTTCAGTACCTAGCTGTTTTCAATCTACCTGGGATGAAGTTGATAATTAAATGAAATGACTAGCTCCGCGGTTCGAATTTTTTTTCTTAGCGGATGCCTACATCACATAAAGAACACACTCACAAAATTTTAGCCCTCTACTAAAATTTAGGTTGATTGAACCGCTGATATCAGTCAGTCAAAAGCTTAAACTCAAACTCAGGTATATTAGAAAAACTAATGCATTACAAATACCAGCTTATAATTCATTGCTTCATCAGTATTATCATATCGAATGAAACAGATATTGCCCTTGTAGAGTTTTAAAATTGACAATTTATCTTTACCGACTAAATCAGAATTTTAAAGTAACGAGAATTTGAAGCCCAACATTAAAAGCAGAATCACAGAATACATAACAGTAGAAGTCATTTTAATCAACTCATAATAAAACGATGAGGTTCTCAATTCGTCTCGAATATTTTTTAGGGATGTTACTCGATTACTCGAAGACATCTTGGCTAATTAAGCAGATTATTTTTTATTTGAAAGGTGGGAGCTCCGAGTTGGTCCTATTAAAATTGGTGAGGATCTGATGAGGATCTTCGGAGTGGTGAAGGGGATTGGTTCTTTTAAAATGCGGTAAATTTGACACTTTTGATTATGAGGATCTTTAGTGATAGTTATATATTTTTAATAATTCTACTCATTGTAATATTGTAACTTTGGGTAGGACATACAACAAAGGTTTCTTTGTTGTATGTCTTTGTTGTATTAATATTAAGAAAAATGGAAAATGAATTTAATTTCAATCCTACATCGCCAAAAATTAATCGCTATTAGAGAATTAATCTATCGGAGAGTCAATCCCGAGGCCTGTAAAGGTCTCGAAACGTTGAGCATTGAGACAATGCTAAAGGTAATAAACACCAGGCGATTAAAACCGAAAAATTAGCAACATCGCGAAAACTGAAGAGAAGAATTCTATTAAAGAATAATTGTTAACATAAAATAAAATACATAAAACAATGCAAGTTACATAAGGGTAGGTATGTTTATACCCGGCAGCCGGCAGCGCAGGCGCACGTGACCGCGAGGGCGAATTGCGCAATGATTTGCGTCCGCGCAATGTCACGCCGCATGTGCAACTTTAATCAGTAGCAGTTTCTTACTGTTTCTTGTGAAAGTTGTTTTGATTATTTTAATTATAAAGCTATAATTAAACAAAAAATATATATTATGCTATTTTAATTGTAATATTATGTTCGCATTTCCTACTGTTGAAACTATGAAGGAACGATTAACATTTTTTATTATTACATTACATTATACAGAAGCACTTTTGAATTTAGCCGGTTGCATAATTTAAAAAGAACTCCATCGAAAAATAATAAATTGTAAATAGAATCAGAAAAATGAAAAGAAAAACGAAACTCCGCATACAAGTTTTTTTTCCAGACGCAATTTCAAAATGGAAATCAACGTCCATTAATAATTAAAAAGATCTTGACTACTTTCACAATTAGATGGAAAAAAATAGCAAGAAGCGCATGGTAGCACAGCACAACCCGCGCCCGCGCCGCGTCCGCCCGCGCCGCTGCGCACCGGCGCGCGCGCACCAGGAAGCAACCTTGGCTTGATACACTCGCACTTGCGCACTTGAACTTGCCCTGCGCATCTAGCACGTTGTGTCCGCGAGTGTATTACACTGCGCGCTCGCTTCGCTACTAATCAATGTTACATAAATAATTATGTTTATTGCTATAGTACTCGTAATGTCTTGAATTTTGCTAAAATATTTACTGGGTTGAACTGAAAGATATCATTTATAGTCATTGTCTGGCGACAAATAATATGGATTTTAGAATAGATACGTCATTTATTTAATTTTAATCCTTGAAAATTTACCTACCAAGAATTACTGTCGAGTTTAGAAATGTTAATTGTAAGTTTAGTTTTTTCAGGGGTTTTAGCAGTACCTACTACGTGTTTAAAACATTCATAATATACACAATAATATATAGTTATATCTCTGATTATTCTTTTTTTGTATCCACGACTTTTCTATCTTTTGTATCCCTTATTTATCTAATTTTATTGTCATTCCTATTATTAGGAATGATAATATTCCTTAACATATCCAATTTAATTTAAGTAAAACATTATACCTAGTTGATTAGTAGGTAGGTAAAAACTATTTCAACTAAGGAGATGAATAAATGAAAAGTAATATGTGTAGATAGGTACACGCACTACTCACTATTTAACTATGTATTTATTACAAAGATAAGTCAAGTAACTGATAAATTGATAATAGAAACAATAGGAAATGATTTATACTCAATTGCTTAGTATCTTCAATAATTTAAACATTGCAACTAAGTAAACTTTATATATTTTTATAAAAATATTTTTGTTTAGTCATGGTTAGCCATTGAATTTTAAAAAAAGTATTGGCTTTCTTTGAAAAAAATTAAATGACTAATTATGCAGGCTACGCCTACGACTACGACGTAGTATTTGAAGGCTTGTAGACGTTATAGTCGTCTACAAGCCTACAAGCTCTATGCCAAGAGTTTAAAAATATAATAAAACTGTGATGTTACGTAGTATAAAATGGCATTTCGTCGTGCCAGTGCAAGTTTTTTTTCGATATATCCGATAGCGATACCAAGTGCGCTGGGTCAGCAAGAAAATTATAAAAATTGATTTCATTTGAAGGTCAAATCCATGATTTCAATGTTTTTCTTGGAAAGTTAAGTTGTAAAATAAGATATATTTAAGAGGTTTAAGAACAAATTTATACTTTTTAAATTAAAATCTCTACTAATAATGACATTGGTATGTAATTATAAAGTGCCGTGCGAGAGTGCTAAGGGAACGCTAACCTTGTATGCTATTAATAAATCTAATACATATATATTTACATTAATTTACACTATGACATCAAATCAAAGCATCTTGTTTGTCCAATTGAAATAGTTGATTGCAAAGAAATGATAACGATATACCTACCTATCTATCTATCGATTAAAGGAAAATTTGTCTAAAAATTGTACATTTAGAATTTTGTCGTCGATGTTTTTACGATATTATGGTGATTTTCCATCATCGGAGTTGTCTATATATGTACGGATATAATTTCTTTTAAATTTGTTTTTTTTTCCTTTATTCCCAAAATGCTCAATCAAAATCTACATTTTGAGATTCAACATTTTGGGAAGTTCAACATTTTCGCACTAAAGAGTTTTATTTTCCTTCAAACATGTTTTTCTCTAAATTGCCCAAGGTAATTAAATTTGATTTTAAGAATAATGGGTCTAAATCGCGGTGTAGATAATTTTACATTTAAATTCCCGAACCCAATGACGTACCGATTTTTAGATCCGTAGTTATAATAATGGACCGAAATTGTGTAACTTTAAAAAGTGAAAAAATCATGATAATCCATGTTGGTTTATTAATTCAGTCGGTATAGGTAAAGCCCATATAGCTAGTCACTGTTGAAGTATTTTCAGCAAGATTTTGGTCCACTTTCACTATTAAAAAAATGGACTTAAAGGATTACAACAAAACAATTGTAGCAATACTTACAATAATCAAATTGAACGAGTTGTTAATCCTGAAACTTTTCTTTACAATCGCGTCTCACTTTCGGCGCAAACATGGGGGAAGAACAAGTAGTTAGTCTTTGTGTTGTTGTGTGGGGAAGGCACCGCGGCCGAGCCTGTTGGCCGACACCGTGCTCGCCGCGGGAGCACCGTGCGCATTATGCAACGCCGGTCATAGCTGCGCCAGCCGGGCCTGCCGACCTGCCTCACGTCTAGCCGACGAGCGCGTCGCACTAACACGACGACGCCGAGCGACGCCGACACAGCCCACCGACCTAGATGCACTTTTACGACGCCGAGAATGCAATCGACACACATATTCGCGTCTCGTTCCGATAAACGCATCGCCGACGAAAGCGGCCTGTGATAGAGAATGCGGACGAATTTGACAGCGAATGCAGCGAGTACGTCACGTTCACTCCCTCGGTTCTCTCTGTAGAGCAGAGCGAGACGGTCTAATGCAATGCGACCGAGAGCTGCATTCAAGTTCATTACTTCCGTAGTGTTGCTATAACGCACACTGACCGTGCTCTCGATTTATTTCGTAAGTGCAAAAAATGTTGCACGAAGCTGCATAATACAGATTTTTCCATGTCTCTTATGATTTGAATATAAAGTAGCTGTAATATCTGTAGCATTTAATATTACCATTCCCAAAATTCCATAAAAACCCCAGAACGTAACTGAAACTAAAGTAGGAAGCTGAAAACATTACGTCTTCAACTGACCAATGCTTAGAGCTGCTAAATATACGCACGAACGATTAGCTCATAATTATAATAACATGTTATCGGACACGATGACGATGTCTCGTCGTGGCGCGCTAATTAAAAACAAGTTGAAAACAAGGCGCGAGGTAGTGGCGTGAGAACGGTAGCGAAAGCCGTGCCAGGGCGGGTGTCGGGCGGCTGCCTTACCCTCCCCGGAACACGCTTTCACTCTCACAGGTCGACGACATAGCTCGCAAAGCACCCCCTTACCCTGGATTTTCGATGCATTCGCTGAAAAATCACGAAACTGCGTCCAAAACTTTCCCAATTAACCACGAATTATGAACAAAATTAGCTCTTTGTTGATTTCCTATAATAAGACGGTCAATGGTGTCGAAATTTTGAAAATTTGTGTTATTTAATCCTCGATTGCAGTAGTAGGATGACGCCCGACGCTCTCCTTTGTCGGTACCACCACACCCGCACCCTGCCACCTACCATTTCCAATATTGATTTCACTATATTTACAGCCTGCAATATGTTAACGGTTGTTATCTACGTATACTACTGATGTTGGTATTACAAAGAGTAGAGATTTGCTCTTGCTGATTATTGGACCAATTTTAAAACACTAATTTGTACTGTAAGCTGGTCTAGTAAAACGTATGATAATTATGTATCTATTATCAATTTATCATACAAGGGCTACAATTTTCTACACTCTTTTAAATAAGGTGGTCTTTATCATCTCCTCACTTGTTATGCTAAGTGTCTTTGTTAAATAATTGCAGATACTAAGCGGATTATAATTGTGTTAGCTGTTTAGTAGAATTGCTACTTTACTTGAGAATATTTATACTTATTTTTTAGTCTTTATTGTTTGAAGGCAAAAGAGAATCAAATACAACCCTTCTGAGTAAAAAAAAAACTTAAAAAAGCTTTCTAAATAAAATCGCTATAGGTAACTTCATCGAGATAACAATAGTAGGTAATTGACATTCTCATCTAATTGTAGATGATTTATACAGCGCAAGCAAATGTTTATCCATGCTATTTATGGCGCTGTAGTGCCTGGAACATTGTTAGGTAGACTAGACTTGTCTAGTACCTATACCACCCTCCCAGTCTATTCAGAGGCAAGAATACATAGCTGATCATAGAAATTACAGGCGTTATCTACGTAAATTTTCCAGTGAGATTATTGTCCCCTACATTACCATCACCCCATATCTACAGGAATGACCTGCCCTAACTACGTCTGGCGTGCCCTGTCTCGACTGCGTCTGGGACGGTATGGGATCACTTCTATCTACCTATATATGTATACCCATATTTTTCACTGGAGATGTAATTCTATTGCATCTACTTTTTATTACTTTTTTTCATGCGATCTTGCTTCTCTTGAGACATTTAGCCATAAGGTTTTGTGTAGTTCTTACTGCATTGGATCATTTCGTATCTACATTGTATGTACCCCATATATTTGCAGACCACCCTAGGGTCGATAGTCGCTTGTTCGGGTCTTACATTTACTTTCTTTAGAATACGCTTAATAAGTGGTTTTTATGAAATGTCAGTAGAAGAAATTAATCGTAAGTTTTAAACGATTTAAGAAAAAAATTGAGACAACTGAGTCTGTAAATATGAAGTCTGACTGACTAGTGATACTGGTGTTGTATTTTTAATTGGAATGGATAGTGCAGTCTAGCTTGAAATGTTTATGCTACTAATAACTTGTATTCTCACGTGAAATATCCTATTTTTATGTTAAAAAGTTTCCCAGTTGGAAATCTAAAAATAGTACACTAATTTAAGAGTAAAGTACACTTGCCTTTTTAGGGTTCCGTACCTAAAGGTAAAAACGGGACCCTATTACTGAGACTTCGCTGTCTGTCTGTCTGTCTGTCTGTCTGTCTGTCCGTCCGTCCGTCCGTCCGTCCGTCCGTCCGTCCGTCCGTCCGTCCGTCCGTCCGTCCGTCCGTCCGTCCGTCCGTCCGTCCGTCCGTCTGTCCGTCTGTCACCAGGCTGTATCTCATGAACCGTAATAGCTAGAAGGTTGAAATTTTCACAGAAGATGTATTTCGGTTGCCGCTACAACAACAAATACTAAAAACGAAATAAAACAATTATTTAAAAGGGGCTCCCATACAACAAACGTGTTTCAAAAATAACAAGGAGTCGAGTCAGGACAGGAAGAAGGACAGGAGGACAAATCGAGTTGGTCATGGAATTCAAAATGGCTGCCCTATCTGTCAAATATACCAGTCTGCCTTACTTACCAAAGAGTTTATTTTATGTTTCAGATTTTCTTTGTGCCAAGGTTTTTTTTTCAGTGATTCGGTCGTTTGATGGGAGTAAGAATCGAAGATAAATATTTCATATTTTCCTATAAAATTTAAAAATTGGTTGTTGTAAACCATTTTAGGGTTCCATATCCAATTGTGATAGTGGTACGGAACCCTTTATGCGCGAGTGTCGCACTTGTTAATAAGACTAATGTAGCCGGCCACTGTAGGTAAATTCCGAAAAAACGTGTAAAAACAGAGAACAACCTCAATTTATTAAATCATCGACGACACAGAGCGTGAAAAGCAAACAGCGTTAAAGAAAATTATGAGCGAAGGCTTGAGCGGTATCAAAACACTGAATCTTCCGGGGTGAATGTCCTCGGGTGGCTGTCCCGGGCGCACTAGCGGCTGCCGGCGGCGTCGCTCGCTCCACCGTCTCGCTTCAACCCGCGCACTTGCCGCGTCGCGCGAATAAATCGCAAGCTGCGCTCGTGTGCGAAATGCGTTCACTGTACAACTATTGGGCACCAGGGTCGTTGACATTCTCGTAAATTTTCTTTTAGTCGCGTAACACAAACTTTTCAGCTCGCTTCACGGATAATGTGGTACTTAATATAAACTTAGTTAATATTTTCACGTAGTTGAGTTGAGAGTTATGCTCATGATGAGTAATATCTACCTATACTATTGTTTCATATTTTTTACATATTTTATCTGTTACAGGGTTCTTAGCTAAACTGAAGTCTAATTTATTTAGATCAATATTAATTAAAATTATCAATATTATCAATATTTCGACTAGCTGGGCCTCTCGGTTACAGAGGAAAATTCGGGAGTTTTCACGGATGCCGATGGATAGCTCAGGAGCGACTTTTCTACTTGTTGGTTTCAACGTAAATTATACCACGACACGACCTTCCTTTAAAACAGCAACCAGAACAATACCAAATAAAAACCAAATTTAATCGGTTCAGTATTTTTTGAACGCATAAGCTACAGAAAAACAGACATACATGAATTTAAAAAACTAAGAATTCATGTTTTACTGGTTCGCCTAAGTGACCTAAATAGGTATACTTTTTTTTTTATTTTCGCCTAGGAACAGACTTTTTGTCCTCTCTTGCTAGTATAAAATAAAAGAAGATATACACAACGAGTATAGATTATAATACATCACCTGTCTGTTACTAATAAACGTTTAGGTATATTAAAGAGAATATTTTAGAAGTTATTTGAAGTAAATGTTGATGGCAATCAAAACACAGAGTGGATGAACGTTATCGATTGCGTTGTAGCAGCCAGTTATAGAGCCTGTCTATCTGTGGAAGTGGTGGTGCCCGCAGTGCAAACTCGATTTCCCCCTTCTTGGCGTTGGGGTAGGCTTCAATACTCATTCATGCCTTTTTCCCGCTCTAGCGGGGTAGGAGCGCGTATTTCGCTCCCTCTCCGGTCGCTTCCGTGTTCATACAGCCACATGCACGCGTCTCCGCTAGACCTAGCCCAATGCAGCGAATTTTGCGTAGGGTCATCGTCCTCTCCTACATCTGTACCATACCCGTCCGTTTAATCTAGATATATATAGGTACGTCTCTCTGTCGTCTGGTAAATCTAGCTAAATCCCCGGCCACCGGCTTAATGAGGAGCTTAGAGAAATCACTACATTTTTGTAATACGTTGGCTGGCACCTAGGTATATTTGTTATTTTTGCTTTTTGCTATGTTGCAAATGCTAAATGTGCAATTTTATCCCTCAGCGATTGTGTCGGACCCTTTGACCATTGTTCATTAGAATAATGAAGGTCGCAACGATGTGCAACAAAAGCACGAAACAAAACACATTTTATGGCCAATTTGTTATTTACAAATGGGATACGCTAAAAAGTGCCATTTGCACAAATTGCATTCCGTCCTTTGAAGAAAAGTTGGAGTTTTTTTTTGTTCGTAAAGAAACGGTTTTGATGTTTTAGTCACTTTTTTATGATCGTTGAAAAACTGCAAACATCTTGGAAGGACTCCAGGGTCATTATTTTAAATGGCACTTTTTACAAATTTTATTGAACAATTGCTACACCTTGTAAAAATTTAATGTATTCTTCGTCGGCCGCGCCTAATGTATCTACCTCAATTTTTTTCGGCTATTAAGAACTACCAGCTAGTAAGGTAGATATTCAATAAAATTATAATAATAATAGATCTAAACAATAGGTAGGGTGTCAAATGTAGTGCATGGAAGTGTAAAGTACTAGTCTAGAATGTGGCTAGGGTCAAAAGCCGCGCAGTATGTCAGCGTTTAGTATTCCGTGAGCCCGAGCTCGGCCGGCTAACGGGACCCGCCGACCGTCTACACGGGCCTTTACTTTCATCGATCGACCAACACAACACCACATCGACGGTTACTTTCCTTTGTTAATTCTGATCTCTAATGCCATAGAGTTTTCTTACAAAAAAATAGACTGATTCGACATCAGACTCAATAGATAGGTTAATTAAACTTTGATTAATAGCCAAGCCGAACTTGATAAAACCTAGTCGTTTAAAATCAAATCACAAGGAATAACAAGATTCCTCCAAACATAATGCTTATAATAAAATACATTATAAAGAGATTATCTATGGTTTCAAAAAAAAAACGAACGGCAAGTGTTTGGTTAAATCGCAGGTAGAGACCGAAAAAAATATGAGGCTTGGGACAACGCAGCCTTTGTCAGGATTTACCGTTACTTCTATCTAAGAGGCTGTTGAGCAAAGCTGCAATCTCGAGAGTAATTTTCATAATTCCATGTTTTATGAATCCGCTCCATTGTGTTGCGCGTCTTTTTAAAGATGTCATTATGTAATCGATCAAGATATTTACCGTTCTATAAATCAATAAAAATAGACAAACATTCGTTTATATTTTTAGTTTTACATTTAATTTCCCAAATAATTAAATGGGTAAGTAGATACATAACTTTTATAAAGAGCTCGCCATAAATGATAAATCTCGAAACTATTTTGCTACCATTTTTGTATGATTTTTTAATTATTTAAGTTGCATATAAGATTTGGCTCTGTGAAGACAAAACAACACAAATGGAAATTGGAATTTGAAAAAAAAAAACTTTTTTATGGGATCGTAATGGAATTTGTTTATAAGTTTTAATAGTCTATTAATTATATAATACCTTTAATTAATTTCATAATAAAAATGATGGTTACTTGCTCTTGTTAAACAAAAACAAATTCACTAAGGCAGTGCTGTAGCAAACTGAGCATAGAGTTGAATTTCGCACATGCCTAGCCGCCGCGCCGTGGACTCGAAATTATGGGAAAGGAGGTTTTGAGGACTTTTCCAAAATATTGATGTTCCTTATTGTGGTCTCAACATTCTTGTTGGCCAATTTAGCTTTGTTAAGCTCTCGTAGAGTATTCTAGTTTGGAACCTTTACACTTGCAACGATTACGTATTGAGCAGGTTATTTAATTATTTATTTGAATAGGTATTTATTGTTATTATTGTTAAGTTTATCATTTAGGATTCATTTCATTACTTGTTACCCGACTGCGCGACGTAAAGAAGGGTTATGTGTTTATCAGTCTATGTATGTATGTTTGTTCCTTTGTGGCGCTCCAGAGGCCAAACGGATGGACCGATTTTGATGATTCGCACGTCAATCGATTCGTCTTAATCCTAGGAGTGTCACTGAAGACATGACAGTTATCAAAATTCAAAATGGCGACCACCAGCCGCCATATTGTAAAAAAGAAAAATTGACTGACTATATCGAGTGGGGTATCGTCGAATAGGTATTTCAAAATCATTCTTAGGTTTCCTTGACCATTTTTCATTTAGTTTAACTATTTGTTTATTTAATAGTCTAGCCTAGTCTAGTTTAGTTTTGAATAGGTTTTATTTAATTAAGTACCGACCTACAGTAGGTTATTTTTTCTTTTTAGATTAATTTCAGTATATTGTCAGAAAACTCTTTCATTTAAAAGATCGTTTTTGAAGTAATTCCACTTGTCTACTTACTTAATACATAATAATTTCGTATATTTCGTAACAAACAGGATGTTCACAGGGAATCGCGATAAAAAACCTGGTACGGTATTTATCAATAGGAATAGCTACCGTTAGGGACACTCGATAAAAAATATATTATTAGGGTGAAACCAGAGTTCTGCGGGAAGTTTCGTCGGCAGGTAGGATACACAAACTCAATCAAATGATATCGGAATTTTAACTACGTACCCACTTTGAAATACCTACATGATTTTATAAATATTCAGGACTAGCTGCGTCCCGCGGTTTCACCCGCGTAAGTCCCGATCCCGTGGGGATAATGGGCAAAAGTAGCCTCTGTTATTCGAGGTGAATGTAGCTTTCTAATGGTGAAAGAATTTTTGAAATTGGTCCCGTAGTTTTAGAGTTTATTCATTACAAACATACAGACACACATACACACAAAAATACAAATCTTTAGATTAAAGTAGATTAAAGGGAAAGGATTTCTACTATTTCTGCAAACGTAGACGACTGCTTTCTTCCTGGAAAAAGACATTAGAGCCAATATGTTTATGCCATAAAACCTGTCTTGTTCATTAAAAATGTCTTGATCCAGGGAGGAAACAGTCGACTACGTTGGTATGGAGAACGAGTAGCTATTTCTAAAGATTGAATACCTACCAACGTTTTTTTTAATACTATGTAAGCACGTTGCAAAGTAATTATTAGTCAATTTCAATTGTATATGAGTCCTTCGTGACTTGAAATACCTAAATGCTTTTTATTTTTTTTTAATTTTATTATTGTCTGTCATCTAAATCTAGATTATACCTTTATCAATAAGCAAGAAAGTAAACTAAAGTATAAAATATATATTACTGTTTATATTCGCGACGAATCAATAATCTCCTCCTTCGGTTTAGTTAAAGTCGGTTCAAAAGTGATTAACATTGTAAAGGTTGACGCAAACTAGGACCGGAAGGGAAGTGGCATACATTTTATAGTAACTCATAATAAGGTATGTGGCACATAATAATGTCTACACCTATTCATATAATATATTATGTATACTCCACTAAGTCATAGATATTTTTAGATTTGCAATATTGGCTGCACTTTCTTTAAATATGCTTGTTGGTAATACATAATAATAAGAAATATTTCAAAGAAAAATCTGCATAATAATTGGCTTAGTATGTTTTGATTCAAGATGAATTTTAAAATTTATGGATAGATCATTGTTATTTGACGTAACACTACCTATTCATGTTAGCTATGATTTTTAGCTATTCTAGTGATTTAGAGATAAAGATTTAATATCAATTTATATTGTAGGTGTAAAACTCAAAATACCTTAGGACACTTCCACTTACACTTTACCTAAAACAGACCACACCTACAGCACACATGCACGAATTCCTTTGTATGTGTGCTGTAGCCTGTAGGTGTTTTCTGTTTAAGGTAAAATGTCAGTATAAGTGTCATCGTTTATTTTGAGCTTAATACCTTAACGTAGGCACGAGAAAATAAATAAGTACAAATTACTCAAGCAAGAAAAAGGTTACATTACATAATAGGTGCGTGTTCACTGCCGAGGGCATGATACGAGGGTACCGTTGTTCGAACAGGTTCCACGCATTACTGCCCTCCCCCTCCTCTCTCGGCCCTGCGTGCGCCTGCGCCGGCCACGCGTGCGCATCGGTTTTACATTTACTTTCTACCCATCAAGGACTTTTCCGGCACGCCCAGTGCACCGTATGCCCATGACAAAATGTATCAATCCAATCCGATAAAGTAATAAAAGTAGGTACATTATTTGCTTGCAGTTTTTCACAATTAAATAAAAAAAGTTTTTTTTAGTAGGTAAATGTCTGTAACATGGAATGGGACAGGTTCAGTGCGTCGAAATATCTGATTCCAGAAACTGAGTTGTTCAAAATTCTATGGCTATATGAACATAGGGTATAGAAACAGGAAAGAACGTTTATATGGATGGGTTACTTATCTAAAACTGTTAATATATTAATAGGATTCCTAATGTTTTCCGACTTCCTATTTTCAGAATATAAAGGAAATATTTTACCATATTATTATATTTGCGTCACGACGTTTTTTTTTAAATGCCATAACTGTATGTGTATACATTTGAGAAGCTGTCATTGTTGTTGTAATTTGAACTCTGTGTCTTCGAGCATAAACATAAAAATCGCATAATCGAAAGCGGTTATAAGTAGGGTAGAGTCACGAGCGGCAGCGCTCGGTTCAATGACCGACTTTTCACAAGTTTGACAGCCTTCTGTTATATCATCGGGCGTTGTCATTGTCATTGCCGAAACCGCAGCCGGTGCGAGTATGCTAATTTGTGGCTTTTCCGCTTGCGATTAAGTTTACTTTTGTTTGGCGAGGAGTGAACGTATTTTTTATACAACGATTATTTTGGGCTGTATGTGAAAATGTATGTGCGTCGTAATTTGATGATATCATAAAGGTAAATGGTTTTATAACATTTCAATTACATACTGTTGCGGATTGCATTTATAGTTTAAAACTTTAGTTAGAATATTCAATATCCTTAACAAAACTCTGATTTTGTGTTACCTCTACGTTGCTCAAAGTAAAGCAACGTAGAGGCAACTTAAGTCGTCATAAGCATAGGGTCTCGTTTTAGTAGGAAGCTTAGATTGATTTTATCACAATATTCTTCCTTATCAAGAACATGAGAAGCTTGATGGCCTACTGGCCCGGCCTAACTTATATAGTCGTGCGAGTTAAGTAAGGCCTGGCGCGATAATTACTTGGGTGGGTGACTGGTAATGTGGCAAAGAATCATTTTCTGGAGCTCCTCCGTGCTTCAGAAGGCACGTTAAGTAGGTGGTCTGTTTGTTGTCTCAAATAACAGTCGTTAGAGGCCTTAGGGCGACCTGAAAACTCGAACACTAAGTGAGGCTGTATTCTACAAAATAGTAACAACGAAGCCTGCATAAAATCAAAGTCGAATCAGTACTATCAACAACCTATATAAAAACAATTCAAAACCCTGACTTGATAAACATCAACGCATAGCCTAAACCGCTAATTCCAGAGACAAGAAAGGAAATTACTCCACTAAGAAAGATAGTTTTCTGCAATTCCCACGGGTTTACGAGTTACACAGGTAAAAACACGGGGCACAGCTTGTTTAGTAATAAATAAATTTATTTATTTCCCACCTCAAAATCACATAGACATTTAGGCTTAAAAATGCTAATTTACAATAAATTGTATATTTAGGTATGTTAGGCAAGATATGGTGACAATTAAATCTTCAGAATAGTAGACTGTACTAGGAGAACCTGTACGACAGTCTACATTTGATTCGTCGCAACTGGACGCGCCTATATATTATATGTTACACAGTAGGTACACCTCTATAGGTATACCTACTGTGTAACATATAATATAGGTAGTACCTATGGTACTTAACACCTAACCAGAATGTAAACACGTATCGTTAAATAATTCATTCGAGAAGCAATCGCCGGGGGTTGATTACGCAATCGTCGTGTGGGCACACCACGTGCTCCTGATCACCTTGGAACTGAACTCAACAAGTTCAAGGCTCTGTTTTTGCAGAATATGTGAACACCCAACAACAATAGTTGCGTTTGTGTGCGTTACACTCACATGATAGCTACCAATTTCAAACTCGAATATGTAATTATTTCGTCTATGCCTAGACATTGTTCTTTTATGAACCTATTTTTTATATTACGGTGCTGTGGAGCTTTGGGTATTTGGAAGGTGAGCGCGAGGCTAAACCCAACATTATAATAGGGATCTATAAATCTATGTAAAGGACTATAGAAAGAAATTTTTTCATTTGCCAAATATAATATGGATACTTGACCAGCTTCTTTCCCTCTCTATTATAATGAATTATTGAATGTTATCTTCATTTTTATATTGATATCTTGGTTACTGCGATACAAGCGCGTACTTAGTGTAGAACTGATTTATAATGTAATTTGGGAATTTGGGAAATGTTTAATAAGTTTCATAATAAAATAATAAATAAATATTGTGTTGTATGAATAAGAATAGGAGCTACAGTTTGTATATACCTATTTTTACTACTTTTATTTAAAACTATCAGTAGGTAGGTAGGTACTCCTGCGTTACGCCCGCCGCTGTCATAGCCTGTTTTTACAGTGCTAATTACTGCGTAGCCAGTAGATAGCTACTCGTATGCCATCGCTCGGATGATGATGATGATGATATAGCAAGTAAGTGGTTGATTGAGCTAATAGGGATATTTTATTGAATGAATGCTAGACAATTAAACTATGTAGAAGTTACTTACATGTGGAACAGCATGTTAGTAACTTCTGACTTCTGGACTTCTTCGATATCCCGAAGCCGTATTAAATCAAAACAAAACTGTATAAAGGCTGAATATTATTGTACACCTATGTTGTTATTCAATTGTAAATATAAACTACGAAACATAAAGAAATACCCAGACTACAATAACATAAATCATTATACTTATTTTACATTTTATTTGGCATGGCGGGAATCGAACCTGCAACCTCACCAACTATTACATGCAGAGCTAAGCACTACCATATTACGGTGAAAAATTGGATAAATCTAATTTATAAAACAGTAAAAATGAACAAATACTACTTATCAATACGTTATCTGTAAATAAAAACATGCATATTTTATGCTATACAAATAAAGTGTTAGACTAAAAAATGCTAGAAAAAGTGTTACTATATGAGTATTATATATCAATGTATAAATAAGAAAAACTATAAAAGCTGTAAATAAACTAAAGAAGCCTAAATATTATTCATTATTACATCACACAAAATAATAAGAACCAAATTTACGCGCGTTGAAGTCTTTTGATCGCAGCAACTTGTTGCAGACAACTTGCGTGATTTTGATTCATATCTACTTAATAGTATGGTTAATATTATAGTTATGTCATTAAAAAAAATATATAAATTACAAACCATTCGATGTCTATCTTCTAAACGCCGACAATATCGAAGAAATCCAAAATGAAAATCCCAATGGGAAAAGTTTGTTTTTCACTGCCACTTAAAAATAAATCCACACCACACTGAGAACGTTCACTTAAAATAATGAGAAGATTAATAAAATAAGTCTTAAATTGAGATCTAAGTTGCTTTCAGTCTAGTTATAAATGCAAAACGTAACGTTAAGTATCGTGTTATAGCATGGTTGTGATAGAGCGTAGAGCGACACGGCGTGGCGCACCGACACCTCCGGATAACTGATAAAATGTAACTCGGTTCATGGTCGGCGTCGTCCTTCCTGCGCGACTACCCGAGCACAGCCGCCCGCGCCAGCGCTGCTCTTCCGCACACCACGCCGGGTGAATGAACCTCTGCCAGAGCGAGATCACTGATCACTCTTCTCACTCGCAACCATCATCGACTCAATGCCATGGCCAGAATAACATTTTTGATACCCACTGAGGTGATCTAGAACAATGTTGTATTAAGTTTGGAGTATCGTATTGGGGATCGTAACCATCATGTTGAGGGCCTATATACTAGTCTCAGTATACATGATAATCTGCTAGTGTCGATTTTTATCTTAATCGACAAAAAGAATATTGTCAAATTAAAATCATTATGGAGGTCATAATGAAACATACCATATAAGACTGGTAGACAACCGTCTACTCAATGCTATGGCCAGAATAACATTTTGATACCCAGTGAGGTGATCTAGAACAATGTTGTATTAAGTTTGGAGTATCATATTGGGGATAGTAACCGTCATGTTGAGGGCCTATATTACTAGTCTCAGTATACATGATACTCTGATAGTGTCGATTTTTATCTTCTTCGGCAAAACTGATCTAGAATATTGTCAAATTGAAATCATTATGGAGGTCTTAATAAAACATTACCAGTCCCTCAATGCTATGGCCAGAATAAAATTTTTGATACCCACTGAGGTGATCTAGAACAATGTTGTATTAAGTTTGGAGTATCATATTGTGGATGGTAACTATCATGTTCAGGGTCTATTCTATATATTAGTCTCGGTATACATGATGCTCTGGTAGTGTCGATTTTTATCTTCATCGGCAAAACTGATCTAGAATATTATCAAATTGAAATCATTATGGAGGTCATAATGAAACATACCAATTAAGACTGGTAGACAACAGTCTACCTATTTAATGCCATGGCCAGAATAACATTTTTAATACCCACTAAAGTGATCTAGAACACTGTTGTATTAAGTTTGGAGTCTCATATTGGGGATGGTAAGTGGTAACCACCATGTTGAGGGTACTAGTTTCAGTATACACGACATAGTCTACTAGTCTTGCATGAATCACACTAGTATGTCCAGTTGTTCTTCCTCTTAGGTTGGGTTAGGTCTACCCGCTCAAGTATACTATGACGAAACTTGGAGGAGGAGCTTGATAATCTAGCTGATATCAGATTAGCTAAGGTACAGTTCAGTTCTAGTACTAAAGAAGTAGGTACTAAAAACAGTTACAACGAAGCCTGCATACTAAGAACAAGAGGTGCTGTATAATTTGCTCGAGAGCTCCGAAGTATCATGGAATCACATTGATCAGTCATGGTCCATCAACGGCATCGGCGGATATGTTCCTATTAAAATGCGCCACCGTGATCAGTTCCTAGCAAAGTTACAAGAAAATGGTAGGCGGAAGGAATTGTGGAGATTGCTTTAACGTAGCACACATAATTGACTGAAATTCCTTAAGTGGAGATCTGTAAGTTAAAACCATTATTTTTCTCATATTCATAAACATTAAAAATAACATAATTACTGGGATCTATGATTAATAGCGCCAAAGCTCACAACTATTAGGTAAACTGTGGATTTATGTTCTCTATTTATTGAGTGCCGTTTTTGTTTGAGTTTTAATTGTATATTATTTTATACGGCAAATGATATAAATCTGTTTCAACATTACAGTTACGTAAAGGAAACTCAAATGTGGCACAACAACAAAGAGGCTTTATTATGTCAGAGCAATAGCATCCATAATCGCTGGCTTCGATCGAAAGATTTGCTCTACCTGCCGAACCCCAGCGTTTTTTCCTTAAAAGGGTGGCCGTTATAATGTGTAATAAAAAAAGAGAAACTAACGGTTCTTAAAAACCAAACACACATTGCGACGACAAAAAACACAATGACATACAGACTATTGTGTTTCCTACGATCACAATGTGTATGTATCGATTTGGAAATTGCAATTATTGAAAGGCTCGTTTCTGATAGGTTGCTTGTATTGTAACTATGAATAAAACTATGAAAATTTGCTTCAAAGACCGCCTTTGGAATATTTACAGGAGTACATCATATTTTTAAAGAGACACTACTTACATAGGTATATAAATCTATAAGGAAAATTATACCTAAAAGCTAATTGATGTGAACGGTAGATTTTACAGTTTGTTGTTGTCGAGATGTGTGTTGTAAACCAAATAAACTATTTGTATTGTATTATTGTTATTGTAAATGTTACTTGATGTTTTATTAATTGCTAGCTTGCTAGACTATTGTCGTTGGTAATTCAAGATAGAGCTCAAAATAGGTACCTACCTAGGTAGGGGTAAGATATATGCCTATATGCTCTATGCTGAATTACGTAATATATAGGTACCTTCAATCAAACTATGGCAAAGGCTCTCAATCTTAATCTTAAATGTAATAATAATAATATAACATAAACTTGTTTTGAATAGTTTAATTTTGCTTTAAAAACAAACGTATACCTTATTTTTGTGTGGTAAACAATAAGAAATAATGATTACTAGTTTAAAAATATTTATAATTTTAAAATTATCTTCTTCACACGGTAACTCATTTAAGTCAGTGTCCACTAAGCAATCAATCTTCATCAAGTGCATTAAAGTTTATTTATTTAACATTAATTACATTATGTACGTCCATACATAACATGTGTTGACAGTGCCTACAACTGTACCATAGTGCCTTTTAACTAAAAAAATCAGTAGCTGCACGACTTGAACTAATTTCATTGTTAACCCGCTCCGTTTAGAGAAAGAGTTTTATTGGGCGGTAGCAAAGATAAGAGAAGAAAGGGGTACATTCATTTTCTATTCATTGTTAGCTGACCACCCCTACAGTGGAGAATTTGTAATAAATCAGGGGACGACTTTCTTCATTGATTTATGATACCAGTAGCTAAACTGCTGTTATTAAAGCTACTCGGACTTTTGTTACGAGATTCTGAAAAGTAACAAAAATTATCCGGATGTAGTTTATTATAAACAGGGATTAAAATTGGTAAGAAAGTTTAAGTACAATAGTTAACTTGTTCGTTGTTCACCGCTCGATATTTTGCCGGCTTTTTAATACCCCTGTAGGGTTCTGTATTGTTTTTTATTAATATCTTAATTCCTAAACCCCATTATCTATTTTTTAAGATTGTTAGTTGATGTATGATCAAATCAAATGATAAAAAAACTTGACATGACAAATTAAAATCCTCTAAAGTTTTAGGAGTCTACATTGACTCAGATATGTCTTGGAAAACGCATGTGGAGCACGAGTATAATAAACTAGCAGATTCCCGCGGTTTCACCCGCGCAAGTCCCGATCCCGTGGGAATATCGGGATCGAAAGTAGCCTATGTTACTCAGGGTGAATGTAGCTTTCTAATGGTGAAAGAATTTTTGAAATCGGTCCCGTAGTTTCGGAGATTACCCCCAATATACATACCTACATACATACATACATGTTACCAACGTTACCTCTTTAATATATTAGTATAGAAGTATAGATTGAGCCAGTTTTCGTATGCGCAGCTGATAAATCAGGTAATCATTAAAAAAATCAATGACGGCATCTCATGCCTAAATTGCCTTGGCATTAAAATATGGCACTCTCTGTTGTAGATTGCACTGATTTCGGGATATGTAAGTGTAATCACAGTTCATGTATAGTACTGTGTACTTGTGCGCCTAGGCGTGACTTCTTTCTACCAAGGTGCAATTACGATCTGAATTCAGCGCCGAGGAGCATTATCTATTGAGTAAACTGTGGTAGTAATGACATCCTAATCCTAATCCAATCATAAACTTCTTCTTCTTTTCTTCTCTTTCGTATAGTGGTGTGGCTCAGTATTAGTTGCTTCTTTCAGGTTTTCAGTTCGCTCAATTTGCTCTGTGGGTTGCTCTAAGGCCTCTAACTTGACCTAACGACTGCTATCGGAGATAACAACCGGGACCAACTGCTTAACGTGCCTACTGAAGCACGGAGGAGCTCAGAAAATAATTTTTTGCCACACAAATTATCGGTCACCAATCCAAGTAATGACCGCGCCAAGCGTTGCTTAACCCGTGCGAACATTCAAGATCGGCAAGTACAGCTAGGCCAATGAGCTCCTCAATCAAAACTTTCATATGACGATACGGTAAACCTTGACTGTGTAGTTACACTTCACTTTAATAATTACACCTAACCCTAGTTACGAAATAACCAAATTGAATTTAATTAAAATCAACGATCAATAAATTAACAATGAACAATTTCATATTCCGAATCTCAGACACAAGCGACCAACAAAGTAGGTGTAAAAAAGATTGTTAGAAAACCTTTAAAGTGAATACCATGAAACAGGTATTTCATAGAAACCAACGAACTCTAAGCTAGTTCTGTGTTATTAGATGTGTATTAGTAAAAAAAGAAGTTACTGCCCAAACTGGCCCGGCGAAGTCGCCCCTCCTTGGCAGGACGCGATCAGCGATTTGGGAGCAACGGCCTCGGCCTTGAAACTAGATGAACTTACATAACCGCCGCCGCTTCAGGGCACAAAGCAAAGCTCTTCAACCAAATGAACCAACAGTTTTTGCACGTCCTGTCAGATACCACTGATAAAAACTATGTGTCTGCGTAGTTATACCTATATAATAACTTAAGTTATATTAAACTCAGCGCACCTGATGCTTACATCATATTTTTGTTGTCTAAGCAACAGGAGCTTGTACCTAAGTTTTTAATTATGAACTATACTAAGTGCGTCCCGCGGTTTTACTAAGTTAGTTGGTAGTTACGCAGTTGGTCTCGGTTGTTATCTCAGATATCAGTCGTTAGGTCAAGTTAGAGGTCTTAGGGTGACGCGAAAATTCTAACACCAGATGAGCCACTGCACTATGCAAAAAGAAGAAGAAGTTGGTAGTTGTGGCCAGGTATAAAAGTACCTTACCTATGTTTTTCTCCTATGTCCTATGACATAGGTTTACTTACTCCAGAGAGCATGTCCTAGTTCGCTTATCTCTATAAAACACATTTGTCTGATTTCTTCCTGAATATTGCCACCAGAGCATTGAACAAAAAAAGCTTTGCTGTTCTTACGACTGTTTAGCTTTCTTCCAAAGTTTGAAAGAAGGCAAAACTGACCGCGGCATTTCAGGAGATGACAAAACAAGAGATGAAGCGCGCGCCTGTGTTGATTATTTTGTAAAGTTAATGTTATTTTATAATTATATCCTCTATTTTTTTAATTATAGACTAGACTAACAGACTAGCTGCGTCCCGCGTTCACCCGCGTAAGTCCCGATCGGGGATATAGGGATCAAAAGTAGCTTATGTTACTCAGGGTGAATTTAGCTTTCTAATGGTGAAAGAATTTTTGAAATCGGCAAAGAAGTTTTTGAGTTTATTCATTACAAACATATACACACACACACACACACACACACCCAAATACAAATCTATCTTCTTTATAATATTAATGTAGATTAACACCACGTAGCGTTAGGCTACCCGACTAGTGACTATGGTAAGTGACTTAGGCTTGGTGATACGACTCAGATCAGTGGGTGGTGACAAGCCATAACAAAAACATCCTACCAAGTGATATTTACACATATTCATACACCGCCATGAGCACAAAAATGTGTACCTACTTATTATTCGTCAAGAACCATCCATCCACTTTTTACAAATAAAATTATACATGAAGAGGATGTTATTTACAGGTAATACCTAAACATAGTCGAGATGATGTCATAACCCAAAGGAGGAATGCACAAAAAAGCTATTGTGTAAAGCGTCGTGAGACTAGCAAACTCCGAGCAACGTGCGTTGAACTCTTTTGAGTGGCGGGCAGAGTCAATGCCTGCTATTAGCCAATCCTACAACTAAAATATTAACAGCAAAGGTTTGTATGACGATGTGTATGTTTGTTGCTTAGTAATGATTTGTTTTGATCTTAAGATTGTTGGATTCAGAGTAGGTAATACTTTTTTCGTGTCGATTGTGTAGTTTTGACTAAATTACAAGTGTCTTTGGTCGCGAGGAGACTGAGCTGGTTATCTAATACAAAGCGAGTTAATTTTAATAACTTAAAAACATTGAAAGGTTTCTGAAACGTGTTCAAAATCATTGTTTAACAAGCTTCTTTCCTGTGGGGGCACTAAAAACCTAGACTTATTATTAGGTTTAGTTAAAGGCATTCGACATTAATATCAAAACTTTAATGTCAACATATTCAAATCACTCAGTGCCGTAATCCTTACATTGAAAATGAAACAACGGATGGCCACAGTCACCGGGTACACTCCGGATTTTCATTGTTTTCTACAAGTTGCTTGAGAATGAGACTAAAATCTGACGCTTCTTTGAATTTGACATTTTTTTTCAGGAAGATGTTGTAAGAAATCGTAATTTACAATTACGATTTCTTTAAATCAGTTATAGGGTGCCGTTTTTACCCTTTGGGTACGGAACACTAAAAACGAAGTACACATAGCCCAGTTGTTTAATTTAGAACTAGACAGGCCACTGTGTTAACTATATTTTACAATATTTTCTAAAATAACTAATAATTCGAAAATACATTGGTAATTAGGTAAAAAAACTCAGCTAAAGTGGTTGTCGCATACAAAGTTTTAAAATCATCTGAAGCTGTATAAATCATCTGAAGCTGTATAAATAATCTGTATTAGATATATCAGTCAATAAAAGCTTTCATTATCTGTTCGATACTTCGAGATTTCAATAGGCGAAATGAACGCAGGCTAAACCGCGAGCCGCGACTAGTGACGGGGTAACGTACGTTTGTTTTACAATTACAAGTTATATACTTAACTATCGAAGATATTCATTTATTGCCTATTTTGATTAAACTACATGGTATAATCGATGGAGTTAATTTCAATAATTATTTTGTAATTATTTTTGCCACTCTTATTTTTTTTTGTATTTTTGTAAGTGCTACTTGAATTAATTTGAAATTTATTGACTCAAAAATGTAAGGAAAACGGTATTCTTCGAAAACAATTGACAAATGTTGCTTGAAATCAAAGACATGTCGGTATTAATCGCGTGGTGTTAATTACTTTTAGCATTGTTTTACCTAACTATCATTTCAACAACACTTCGGTTGTTGAAATGATAGTTGGGTTATTTTAAAATGAGCCATCTGCGGTAGACGAACTAACATAAGACGGTTATTGTCGAAGTAGATCCAAACGATGATGCAATGATTTGGTTGTATTTGACGCAGAGTGGTCAGGGAAAGCTGAAAATCAGGACACATGGAGTGAAATGAGGGAAGCCTTTGCCCAACCGAGGCTAACTAAAGTAAAATATAAAACGAATTGTGGATGAGACCAGGAACAAGGATCTGCGCTTCAAGACTTAAGTAACGAACTACTGCCCAACTCAAATGAAGGTTGATGACTCTGCTGCGTGTCCGGCGAAATGTTGGCAAAAACCATCAAGAATTGGTTCCGAAATGATCACAATCGCATCAACGCAAATAAGGAATGATGCTGGCCTTTACAATATAAAAATACCTTTTTTGCATTTCTTATTATTTTATCGGGGCATAAAATACTAAACTTATAGGTGAAAACGATATTTTAGTTATTAACCTGAGAAAGATACCCAAGAAGCCAGGTACAAATAGTGCAAATAATATACCTCACATCAAAAACTTAACTAAAACGTAACCCGCATAAGCAAAGGTGTTTGACATTTGCGGCAAAGACCGTGAATTTTACTTAAATTGCTAATAAGTTGTTTTTAGAAACACGGGTACAAATCGGTACAACCACCTTGTCCATATCGCTCGCTGCTACGCGTTATCAAGCATTTTGACTTTAAATTACTTACATATTATGGTGGTATTTTGAATCCTACTAATATTATACAATTTACATTTGTTACTTTTCTACACAAAAACAACGACCTACTGTCAACATTTCGAAAACTGCGCAGTCAGCCTACATCACTGAACTCTATCTATACAAGTAATAGAATTGCTATACCATACAAATTACATTAGATCTTTGTGCCGATTTGATTTGCGCCATGTTGCGCTGTTGTCGCGCGTTTTCTATTGAACGTGATGGTAACCGTCCATGGAACTAATAGTTCTGTGGACGGTCACCATCACGTTCAGCGCTTCAAACAGCGCACCATGACGCAGATCAAATAGGCACAAAATTCAGTGCGCGACCTCCTGTCCATATAATGGAGGTCAGTGGTCTACACGTATACAATACAGTCCTCCTGATACGACGTTTGTGGACATAAGCTAACCTATTGTCCCAGGTGAACGATGGGACCCGAGATGAAGCGATGCAACGCGAAGTGTCGAAGAAACGTACTATGGTTGACTATGTCACTATATAATCGACCATACATATCGACATTTTTGTCGATCGATATCGACAAATTGGCAGACAGTTTGACGCGACAACGTAGAGCACAATCCAGTATAATACCACGAGAAACATTTTTCTGAAATTAAAGACATTTTTTGGTTTTAATCGGGTGGTGTTTATAACTTTTAGCATTGTTTCACGCTCAGCGTTTCGAGACCTTTACAGGTCCCTTCTCCAGGACAAACCTGAAAAGGAGTCAATCCTGAAGTAGAGATCTTTAATTTCAATAGAACAATTGAAATCACAGACGATTACCTACATATTTGATATTTTAGCATCCCGTTGAGTTACCGCGTTTGTCGTTTACCGAGGACAACGGATAAGGGTTGATACTGGTATCTTACTAACCAAACCAAATTGTACTTTCAAAAACTCGTGTCAAAAGTTTAAATCTTCTACAACACAAGCATTATACCTACTCTTTTTTGGGGCTAAAACGTAGGTAACTGTAAAACTGAAATCGCCTTACACCACTTGACCGGAACAACGAACTTTGTGCAATTAATTATTAAATAAACGCGGCTGCCGTAAGCGCTACGTAACGCTAAACGGCCTACGCATTGAATGTTATATTAATTAAGCTCTCCAAATATACAGCAGGGCTATTGCGTTTCTTTCGATCGATAATTTCTGAGTTATAAATTCAAATTTGTTTGAAACAGGTAAAGAAAATTATCGGTAAATGACGAAATAAAGGCCCTACCTCAGGAACAGTGGTCTAGTGGTAGATACCACAAAGGCAAGTAGTCCCCTGACTGACTTTGAGACGAACGTGCTTCAAGTATGATGTTATCTCCGATAGCAGTCGTTAGGTCAAGTTAGAAGTCTAAAAGCGACCTGAAAACTCTAACTAACACTAGGTGAGCCACACCACACCACTACACGAAAAGAAGAAAAATGTTAGACGAGGTAACATTGGCGATTATTTAATTTTCATAACGCTGATTTATCAATAAAAAAATCAAATATTTAGCATGCGTACAGTGGGCTATTCTCTAATATCGTGTAGACACTGGCTGAATTATTATGTTCGCGAATTATTAGATTTTTTTCGTTTTCCTTTGATGACCGTTTTACCACAAAACTTGGTAATATTTGTGTGACGTCATTGGCTTTCAGAATAGCGAGTTAACTTCACAGGTTCAACGTAGTTTTGGAAAAGTTAACTGGAACTTCACAGGTTCACAGGTCTACATCGGATCTATGTAGTATTTCTTAGAGAATAGCCCTACAGCAAAACTAAATAATTACTACGTCAATAAAATGTTTTGGAGGCAATAAAAAGAAAAGAAACAGTTGATAGCGAGAATCCGTCTTTGTCCCAGCCCATAATTCATCTAGGTATATGGATTTCATGAAGTATAGCAATTATGTTTTCACGAGCTCTTCTGTAGGTAGTACAGGCACGTGTGCGCCATTGATCTCGGTTGCTAAATCTTGTTGAAGTCGTTACGTCCAATTACAGGCCTTAGACGGGGCTATTAATAAACGCGAACTGAGGTCGTTTTAGCTGGAACATGTTTTTTAGGGTTCCGTACCCAAAGGGTAAAAACGGGACCCTATTACTGAGACCTCGCTGTCTGTCCGTCAGTCTGTCTGTCTGTCCGTCTGTTTTGGTCTGTCAACTTTAAAAGATCATGACACTATTTTTTTAGCTGATTGCCGAAGGTGACGTATAATACATGTATTTTTAACAGTATACTGTAACTTAGGAAATATTGTTTTTCAACAAACAATATTTAGAAATATTTTACAAGTAGAATTACAATTTCAGGAAAAAAACCGTGATGGGCTTCGAACCCGTGCTCCTCGCTTGCCGGGCTGGTGCGCCAACAATTTTTGGATAATGCCTTTCTCTTTGTACCTAAAATATTTCTAGTTGAATAATAATAATAAATATTAAAAAAATATTGACTAATTGTGAGTGAGCACTTTTAGAAATAATGTTTTTGTTATTATTTTAGTGAAAACAACACTTATTATAAATATTTACCCGCGTAGGTCCCGATCCCGCGAAAATATCGGAATAAAAATAGTCTATAAAATAAAAATAAAATAAATAAATAATGCACGACGTTACACACAGCGCAATCTAGCCCCAAACTAAGCACTAGGCTTGTACTATGGGTACTAGACGACGAATATACTACATATGCTACTACTACTATGTGTTATTCTAGGTATCCCTCCAGCTATCTATATTCCAAGTTTCATCGCAATCGGTTTAGTAGTTTTTACGTGAAAGAGTAACAAAGTCACATACACACATACAAACTTTCGCGTTTATAATATTAGTAGGAAGTAGGATCTTGTCATGTTAATCTTGTCAAAGTCTGCGTTTAGTAACCAACCTGAAAAGTCTTTCAATATGTGAACACCACTATTACTAATACTAAAGAATAACATCTCCTTCAATTAGTTGAACGCGGAATTCAACGCCATCATTTAGCGATAGAGATACGCCGAATACATATCTCTATCGCTAAATGATGATTAATGGACGTAACTTTTATGATAGTTCATTATATCCACCTTTTAGTGTTCAGTTCATTCACATTTCATTCGTGCTGCTGATGATTAATACTTTTAAAACAGTGAATGCCTAAACGTGGCCTAAACTATCTTTACCTTTGATTTTTTTATAAATAAATAAATAAATTCTCCGAACAACACACAGCGCCATCTAGCCCCGTGGTAAGCGACTAAGCTTGTGTTACGGTGACTAGACAACGGATATAATACTTATATTTATTTTTCTTTTGTAAATACATACATTTTATACATAGAGGGACACCCAGACCAGACACAAATATTTATTTTTAAGCATAAATACTTGCACCCGGCGGGAATCGAACCCGCAACCTCCTGCATTGCAGTCGCGCTTTCGCACGACGCGCCACCGAGGTCGTCTCATACATAAGTCTCATACATCTACTCAAATGATTTTTTATTTGTTGTATTGTGTTGTATTTATGTCTTTTTCATTACTGAAATTAAAATTTTAAAGTAATAAACACCACGCGATTAAAACCGAAAAATGAGTTTTATTTAATTTCAACATTGCGAAAACAGAAGAAATACTAAAAGGGACCTATTAAGGTCCTATTATTAGGACCTCATAGGACCTTTTAGGATAGGACCTAGTAGGACCTATTAAGGTCCATTTCCTTCCAAACGTTGAGCGTTGAAACTATGCTAAAAGTAATAAACGACAAGCGATTAAAACCAAAAAATGTCTTTAATTTCAATGAAGAATGTTTCAGGTACGCCTTGATACTACTTAAATCTTGATACTACAAAACAAAACAAAGCTAAAATTTTAACGATAAATCTATTAAAAAATAATATTTTAAAAGATCTTGGTAAAAGTTCGAGTTAATCTATACTAATATTATCAAGAGGTAACGTTGGTAACATTTATGCATGTAGGTATGTATTATCCAGGAAATATCTGAAACTACTAAACCGATTTTAAAAATTATTTCACCAATAGAAAGCTACACTATCAAGGAGAAACAGGCTACTTTTGATCTCGATATTTCCACGGGATCGGGACTTACGGAGGTGAAACCGCGAGAATCTGCTCGTTAATAATAATAACCCTGCAAGCGACCTGAAAACTCCATCAATATGTGAACCCCACTATTACTACTAAAGAAGAACATCACCCTCAATTAGATAAACCTATTTCATCATCATCATCATTTCAGCTGTAAGAAGTCCACTGCTGGACATAAGCCTCCCTCATAGATCTCCAGATGCTTCGGTCATAAGCGGCCTGTATCCACCGTGAACCCGCGGCCTTAACCAAGTCGTCCGTCCATCTTATTGGTGGACGTCCAATGCTGCGCTTTCCGATCCGCGGTCTCCATTCGAGAACTTTTCGGCCCCAACGACCATCTGCCTATTAAACCTATTTAATCTAAAGAAAATCTAAACATACACAAGTAGATGCAGTTCATTTCCCCGTGCGCTTGCTTCGTCGACGTGCTACTTGCATATTTATAGAAAACAAGATGTTTTCTCCTTCTTTAGTACAAGAACAACTTAAGTGCCAAAGCGCATGCTAATATGAAAGGTTAGTCAACTAATATATCGAATGTTACATTACATTGTCGATGTTATTGCTACACGTTATGTATCATATTTATTCTATGACTGGTTGTGTCCTGCGGTTTCAACTGCATAAGTCCTGAAAATGCCATTATCGGATGCCATTAAATAAAGAATACACTCGTAATCAAAGACTTTTTCGGTTTTAATCGCGTGGTGTTTATTACTTTTAGCATTGTGTCAACGCTCTACGTTTCGAGATCTTTACAGGTCCCTTCTTCAGAATTGACAAACCGAAAAATGTCTTTAATTACAATACAACATTGCGAAAACAGAAGAAAAATCTAAGAATAAATCTTCAAATTTCAGCTCTTTACAATCAGCGGTTTAGGCTGTGCGTTGATCTATCAGTCAGTCAGCTAATCAGGACAAACCCTTTATAGGCTATAAAGGGTTTGTCCTGATTAGCTGGTGGGTGAATCCGCAGAGGCGTCCATCCAAAGGTTGCCTGGAAGAGATCGTTATAAGCGATAAGGTGGCACAATGGGCGACCTTATCGCTTATAACGATCTCTTCCAGGTACCTAGTTTTAAGTTGCGTATGTTTTTTTTTAATGTACCTACCTCATTTATTTGGTGTGTATAAATAAAGAATTTATTAATTCATTGAAGATATATATTTTTCTGTTTTCGCGATGTTGGATTGAAATTAAACTCATTTAAACACAAGTCGGTTGTCAAATCCATTGAGGTAATAACCATCAGAAGCAAAGAGCTGTATTAAAAGATAATTACGATGATTTTTCCAAACAACTTGTAGATTTTATCAAAAAATTATATTTACCGTAAAAGTAAGTAGTTCGTATGATAACTTAACGTAGGAAGTAGGTGTAAGGTTTTTGACCTTTTAAACGTTTTTATTTCGCACTGTTTTGCTTGTTACAGAAGGGTTCAGAAGTAGTTCTTCACCGTAGAGTGCTAGAAACTGCTTTTATCAGAATGTTTTGTTTTGAAGAATTGACTTTAGTGCTCTGTTTGAGTTAAATAAATAATAAATATTGCACTTTAATAATAATAATGTATGGTATTTATTTATTTAATTAATATAACTATACCAACAGTATCTTATTTATACCATCTTATTTTACAAAATTATTTAAAAAATGAGTTCCTAGGTATGGTACCCAAAAGGCTGGCTGCATTGCCCTTTTGGATGGCAATACCTATTCGTTGGCTAAAGTGGCCGCCAGCCCTTTTGGCCACCAGAAGCTAATACTAATAATTTTGTAGGATTATAAACTGCAACTCATGAATCTTTGAAGTTCTGCTTTAGTTGAAAACGATGTGATCAATTGACAATTGAGACACTCTACGGTGGGAACCACTTTTGGACTTGGACTGTACATGCAATGGTGGCTTGTCGTGTTTAAGTACTTAAACATGTTTAAGAATTGTTATGCAAGCTTGTAACGTGTTAGTCACAAACGCACAAATTGCATACAATTTTGTCTTTCAAACATCATTAGCTTGATATGTTGTATTCTATATAGATCACATAATGGAACTAGCTACGCCAACGCCATCTTAGTTAGTTTTACCCAAGTAATTCCGCTATTATTTTAATTCCTGCGGTCCTATAACTGTTTGTGGATCTTTATAATTTATCTATTATTTAATATAAGTCCCGATCCCGTGGGAATGTCGGGATCAAAAGTAGCCTATGTTACTCAGGGTGAATGTGGCTTACTAATGGTGAATTCTTTGAAATCGGTCCAGTACTTTTCGAGTTTATTCATAACAAACATACAGACGCACACACACAAAAATACAAATCTTTCCTCTTTATAATATTAGTATAGTATAGATATCCGTTGTCTAGTACCCATAGTACAAGCCTAGTGCTTCGTTTGGGGTTAGGTTGCGCTGTGTGTAACTTCGTGCAATATTTATTATTATTTATATTTATTTATTACGTTCTGATAAAACGTATGACGATGACGTATGACGTACGATAAATGAAATAAAATTTTTCCTTTTCAAATATAAAACAAAAAATAAAATTTTCTTCATCTTTTAATCACCAAACGAAATGTTACATAAAACGAAGCCATCTGGTGGCGAAACGGAGTTCGCCTGGTTTTCTAGTTATTTATATTTATTTATTACGTTCTGATAAAACAAGATCGAATTTCTAAAAGTTGTTCGCCTAAAGATGTCTGAAACAAGGGTCCGTAATTTTTATGCGAAAAACATATGCTCGATTCATGGATGATCGACTGAACGATTGTTCGAATGGACTTTAGTGCGAAACAACTTTTTGCCGAAAATCGCTACATCGAATGAACAATTTATCGAAAATTTATTGATCGAGGGACTGCTTTTTCGAAAGTTGATACAAATGTTGTCATTAAGACCAAAATGTTGCCTATCCAAAACGTTCAACAACTGTGAAGCTGAAATTGTGAAATTTACATTAATAGGTAGTTTTAGGAATGTAACTAATACGCTCACAAACACTGCCATATCCTTAAAAGTGTCTCCTCTCTAAGGGTCCGTTCACACAGACCGGTTTGAAGAGGAGAGTCGATTTTTTATGCTTTTTAAACAGAGTTTTGAACTATTGTAATAATGTTTATTTTTACATGTCACTTCTTTTATTATTGAGATTGCTTGAGAGCAAACCCTTACAATAATACAAAACTCTGTTTTAAATGTCATAAAAATCTGCCCTCCTCTCCGAGCCGGTCTGTGTGAACGGACCATAACTCGCCTACGGCGTTACGTTATTGTACATCGCAATAACGAACGCAATAGACGAGTAATCTGTGTAATTCTGGTAAAATATTAAACAAGATAAATATTCCGTTATTAAATACTATTTGCAGTTATTTGTATTAAATACTTTTTTAAATTTATTTTTAACTGGATTTTTTTTTATAGATTTTAGACAACATATAAATAAATAGGTGTACATGTTTGTAACTTGTTATTAATTATTTTAAATATGGATGAGGTCAATGGTTTCCGATACATCGAGATTTAAGACTTCACAGTTGTTGAACGTTTTAGATAGGCAACATTTTGGTCTTAATGACAACATTTGTATCAACTTTCGAAAAAGCAGTTCCTCGATCAATAAATTTTCGATAAATTGTTCATTCGATGTAGCGATTTTCGGCAAAAAGTTGTTTCGCACTAAAGTCCATTCGAACAATCGTTCAGTCGATCATCCATGAATCGAGCATATGTTTTTCGCATAAAAATTACGGACCCCTGAAACAACCCCCTTTCGGTTAATATTACCGTCCCTGATATCCACTGTATAGCTAATACACTACAATAGTACATCAGTTATTCTACTCCGATATTCCTATGGGATTGAGGACCAATCGGTGGAAACGGTGGGATTGAGAAAGTGTAAGAAAAATAGGTATTTTTTTCTCGTAGCTTTCGTAGCACGTTCAACACGAGATCTGCTTCAATACACAAACAAACTCTGTGATATTCTTAAAAACATTAAGACGACCCTAAATAAATATACCTATCTTTTTATTTACAATTTTAAGGGTCGATCCGTGGTAGGTATAATTTAATTTAGGAAAATCATTGAAAAGTAGGTACCTTCCTACCTACATTCATTACGTTTATTAGGAACAAGTCAATTTATATTACTTAAAACCCCTATAAGCACCGTTTTAACTCTGCAATCCCTAAGTATAGGTCTCAGACAATCTTGAATAATAGCATAGTTTCATACATTGCCTAGATTTCTATAGTTCTATGTTAGAATCAGGCAGCGGCGGCTGCGGCGTCGGTCGGTGCGCAGTGTACGCCGAGTCAAGGTAAGTGTGTCGACGCCCGACTGTGACCTAGTGTGGCTCCCCTCTTTGCTGCTGCGTTCTGCACTCGCGAAAGTTCAACGAACCTCAAGCAGAATTCTCACAAGCATTGACGGCGGTTACATTACCGGAAAGCGTTGCATGCGACGCGGCGCGGGCGGCTCCAGCCGCTATTACTCGTCGGTATGCCATTTCGCCTTATCACTACGCGGGTTTTGAGAAGGGAATCTTTGTTGCTGATGTAATTTGGGTTTATGTAGGTAGGGACTCTTATGCAGTAAGTGCCCAATCTTTATCTAGAATCTGTAGAAAGTAGTGGGGTTTGTTCTGAAAGTTAAAATTGAATTTAAAACAGAATGGCGAATGATTAAATTAAATTGTACACAAACCATAATGTTAAATTAAATCAAAGCGGAAGGCGGACCATTAGCCACTAGAAACATTAAACTTTAACATCTTTCAACATTTGCTAAATTGTTATTTTTGTAGAATGAACTAAAATATTTTAAAAAACATTTTTTTTCAGCAAAATAGGGGCTTAAAACTGCCATTAAATCTACTAAGTAGTAGTAAGTAAATCTATTAAATCTACTAGGTAAATTTGTTCAAAAAATGTTTGTCGATTCACAAGGTTTGAGTGGCTGCTGAATTTGGTTTTAATTATTTTTCCTCTTACAAAATGATTCACAACACATCGAAGGAAATGAAAGGGGTTTAACCGAAACCATCAGCATAATGTTAATTTAGTTTATTATGTCACAGCGAGGTGCGCGGGCGCAGGCGCGGGCGCCGGAGCGGGCAGTTTCGTGAATCATGCGCTCACGTACAACACGTATTCACCACCGTTATTACTTTCTACCTTCTCAATGGTTTTTCCTATTAAGAAATGTATACGTTTATTTGAATTTTGAAGTGTTTAATTTAGCAGAACGAAAACAAACATTGCTTGATACTTAGTTTCAAAATGTTGCGTATGTTTTCGTTGCATTTGTATTAAACTACCTATATATAATATTGAAAAGACTGTAGTACCAAAATGTGCAATTATTGTTTCAAATAGATTTCATAAATATAATAGTTAATTATTTTTTATAGTAGTAAATAAAATAGTCCTCCCGTCCCTACATGCCAGGAAAAACTCACTGCTAGACGAGTGAGCTATAACCCGAATACTATTCAAAACTCATAAAGCGGGAAGCGGTACGGTAGCGGCCCCACAATGTCCCAAGAAATGCTAGTTGTTCTGTGCTGTAGAGTCGGTTTTATGTTGGCGCCTGCAGCAAGATTTTATCCGAGGTATAGAAGCTGAGACATAACAGCACATTGGGATTTACGACAGAGTAACTGATTATTTTAAAAGACAATACATCCCACTCACAAAATTGTAGTTAAACTTACCATGACAATAGATTAATGAGCAGTTATTATAGCATGATTGCGAAGTGCCGTTGTTGATAGCATCGCCATTCGCCGATGACGGTTGGTAGTTGACAAATACCTGAGACAAATACATCTAACATACAATATTAACATAGAACATTTTAAATTTTCGCTCAGCATTTTAGGCCTGAAGATCCATACTCCCTTATTATTAATTTTACCGGGATTTTTTTAGAATCAGGGACTGTAGGTACTTCGTTCCATTCCGACACATTATTTGAGTGGGTAAGCTTCCCAGGTTGTAAGGGCTTTTTTACAAATGTATTTCCGCTTCAGATTTGCTAATGTTTTGAGAGAAATTTTATCTATTACACTATAATGTTATTTCTGTACTCGCGCGCGGTAACGGGCAAATGGGGCCGATGAACGCAGCTGGCCTTATTCCGCACAACCATCGTAGTCGAGAAAACTCGACGCGTACTTTCATTGTCACCTCGCTCGTAAGCTACTTATCTTGCCACTGCAACTAAATATTTGAAATGCATCGTCTGTCCAGATACTTCCGTGATATGTTATTTGTCTTTGTCTAGGTGTGCAGCGAGACAACGCTGCCTGTCGGCCTATTTTGGACAGGTTAGCAACTTAGCATCTTTTGCGGGGATTCTACTCTGGATCTAATTTAGAATCCCTCGTTCATTTCTGGATTCAAGTATTTAGCACTCACGCCGCCAAAGAGTGGTTTTTCCTCTTGGATTACCTAATAGGTAGTTAATTTTTCTGTTTTGTGAAGAAAGGCAATTTCAGTTTCAGTTGCAATCCCAGTTAAGAAAATTAGTAAAATATATGTATTTTTTTAGGGTAGGTCAGGTACCTACTGCGCTATATTTCGATCCAAGTTTTTTTTAATGAAAATATGTATATGAGCATAATTCGATCACTTGCATGATTGATTAGACCATTTTATACACTTGATACATAACAAATCTATTGAAACATAGTTCCCTCATCATAGAGTCAGAATAATCCAAACAATTATAGAAATAATAAAAGCATTTACCTAATTAACAACAACATTAGGTATAAAATTAATATTTATTATCGATAACGATTACAAATATAATTAAAACAAACTAAATTATAAAAATAAAACACTATAAAATCTTCAAACAAAAGCCTAAATAAATACCTAATTAAAATTCAAATATATTTAATGCAGTCGCACATTCGACATAGGTATCTGAAAAAAAAGTTTCGGAACGTTTACTGAGGAGCAATAAGAAGAAACCACAACACACTCTTAGGGGAAAACTGAAGAACTCATTTAAATATTACCCAAGCAAGAGACCATTGTAAGCTAATCTTTTATTACACTAGTAATATAGTTTATCTGGAAGTGAATCTATGATTGGGTCAGGTACGGTATAATTGTCGGCAGAAGAGAAACAATGGTGTAATAACGACCGTTGACCCCGCGCCGCGTGTCAAGTGCACCTAGCGCTGACATTTTATTGCAATTAAAAAAACTATAAACTATAGTGTTTTCTTTTGTGTGCCGTGTTTTTGCAGTTATTAATTGTTTAATATTCTACCTATTCTATTCTATTGAATTTGTAAAACGTTGGATTTGGATTTGTTTTTAATTTTTCTGTGTAATCTTTGTTGACTCATAAACTTTGTCACCTCGCGAAAAGACCATTGTAACATGATTGAGACGTCGAGGTAAGAAAATTAAAATGTAAAAATTACGCGATGAAGACCAGGGAAAATATACCTACAGTTATAAATATATGTTTAATTTAAGTTTCGGTACAATAACGCATTAATTTTAATGCGATGATAAAATTCAACTATCTGATCACTAGAAGCTATAACTAATACTATGATATATTTCTGTACAAGGTTTGGTGCAGAAAAGAGAACTGCAGTGGAAAACACTTACTTAAAGGTTGACTGGAAGAGATCGCTTTAAGCGATAAGGCCGACTTTACACCTATAGGTATATTCATTTTGCTACACAAATTATCGGTCACCGATCCAAGGCCAGGCCAGGAGGGTTACTGCGGTTCGTTTTGATACGACATCGATACTGTCATACGATGATTCTACTGTCACATTCTGATATTAGGGTGACAGTAGAACCATCGTTATGACAGTATCGTTGTCGTATCGAAACGAACCAAGGTAACCCTCCAGGCCTAATGATGCCAGGCGTTGCTTAACCCTCGGGACCATTCAAGATCGGCAGGTGCAGCTAGGGCAATGACACTTCGCTCGAAGCCTTAATACCTATAACTTTTGTGCCTCTCTACCCCAGAATATCCTATGACAGTAGGAACTAAATTGCAATGTGTATCGCTTTGCAGATAAGAAAAGACACATAAAGAAAGTTAAACTGCAATTAACAAGCTAAGTTTGAACTTAGGTGTTTTGTTTTTGCTCAGTGTCGGCAGGATTTAGAAGTCGGCCTTCTTTCTCTGGGCAATGTAAAATTAACAAGTTTTTCCATTTCTCTCTAAGGGCGAATATGGGTTAGAAACTGTACGATCGCTCGATTGGTCGCCGTGTATCTCATCTCTTCCCGCGGGTGTCGTAATAGGCGACTAAAGGATCTAAGGCATACTAGTAAACCTTAAGTTCTAGAAATAAACTGCTTGGTCCCTAGGAGGGTTGGTTAGGTTAAGCGTTAGGTGGCCGGCCGTAAAAATCTATTTGCAGAAGGCATGGTCAATGATGAAGACTTACCTAGTGCGCCGAACCCCAAATCTGAAGGCGGGGGGTGAAATCTCAATTTCACCTTCCGTCTATGAAATCTCAAGAACACAACAGCAGGCAAATTTATACCCCTAAATTGAAGGATCAAAGCTATCGCCCGATCAACCATATGTAGCCTGTATTTCCCTTAAGTTCGTGTTGGTGAGTGAAAACCGCATGGTCGCGCGGACGTCATTCCACTTTTACGAGGCGTCAGTGATTTACAGCACAACTAACATAAGAAGATCTCTGATGCTTAGCTAAGACTGTGCGTGGTGTCGTCCACTGCGGAAGGCGAGAAGGCTCTGCGTAAACTGGCAGGGTAGGTATATATCCGCAGAAGTGAGCGACGACGCGCCGTCGATGCATTTCGCTGGCTGTGTGCAGTAGGTAAGTATGTCAATGCACTCTAATCCCCTCCACCCCTTCTCTCTGCAATCACTCATGACAAGTTCAACTTGTCTAGTTACCATGGATTTTATGTGGAACAAACCTAGATACGAAAAAGATATCTTAAGAAAAAAAACATAATTGAAAGCTCACTTATGAATGACTTTAGATAAACGTTATTTGATTTTAGGTCCTGCCGGAGATAATCTCATTGTGCTCTAAAGCCTTTTTAAAAAACCGCCTAAATGCGAGTCAACTCACACACGAAGGGTTCCACTATCACAATTGGGTACGGACTCCAAAAATGAACACGGGACCAACCAATCAGTGAACGCAACGCGAACGTTAAAAATTACTTTACCACTGCTGCCTATCAAGTCTACCACTCTATCACTAGATGGTGGCAGTGGTAAAAATACATCGCGGTATCGTTAAGTTTTTATTTCAAAAATCACGTTTGTTGTATGCGAGCCCCCCTGAAATATCAGTTTTATTTTGTTTCTAGACAACTCTTTAGCTATCACGGTTTATGAGATATAGCCTAAGGAGGTGCTTTAATTCTACGAACGAACAAACTATAGAAAGAAAATCTGTCATTTGTCCTTCAAAACCGTCAGAAAATATTTTTTTCGGACGGATGGATGACAGATTTTCTTCTGAAATTATCGTTTCGTTTTATCTTTCGTAGAATTAAAGTAGAGGCCCTAGTGACAGACGGACTGACAGAGAGCGAAATCTCATTAAAAGGGTCCCGGGGTACAGAACCCTAAATATAAGAGAAATGAGTGGCAATTTTCTTAGAGACGACTAGTCAAACGAAACTGTAGGAAGATGAGACGTCTCGCACAGGTTCGTTGGCCTGACTCGTTTTCATCGGCGCAGGCGCTGCGTGCATCTACCGCCAACACTCGATCGTGCCTGAAATACTTTCATGAAACAACACGTAGGTAGGTAGATCACAAGAAATTTACCGAACATACTTAGGTATGAATTGTCGGTTGAGTATTTTCGTTTTGCGTTGATTTCTATGTTGCTCTATTTACTACGTGCACTCGCTTTTGTCTTCAGAATGTAGATACAACATGATGATTCTTATTTGCTTGTGTAAAAGATAAATTTAGGGTTGGTTGGTGATAGTGAAAATAGTCGTAGTTTGGATTAAGTTAGGTTTCTTAGATTTTTCTTCTGTTTTCGCGATGTTGGATAGAAAGTAAACTTATTTTTCGGTTTTAATCGCGTGGTGTTTATAACTTTTAGCATTGTTTTAACGCTCAACGTTTCGAGACCTTTACAGGTCTTATCTTTAGGGCCTATATTGTCAAACATTGAGCGTTGAAACCAAGCTAAAAGTAATAAACACCACGGGATTAAAACCGAAAAATGAGTATAATTCCTATCCAACATTGAAGAATGAGTTTAATTTTTGAAGTTTTTTTTTATATAAGTAAACGAGCTATGTAGTACCTACCAGGAATATATTGGTGTGGTGCTTTAAAGTATTCGCTTTGAGTGATAAACCCGCCTATTTGTACCTAAATGTGACATTGAAATCACTTTTTGCTAAGTGGGTAATAAATTTGGGCTTACAAAAATGTGTTTGTGTTTCTTCACCGTTTGAGGAGAAATTATATTTTTGCATATATTACCTATTTTTTTTATAATGTTTACAATGTAATCTTTAAGAATAAAACCCAATTTAACTTTTATTAATCGCTAATGGTAACTTATATAGGTAGCAGTATACCTTCCATAATAGTATGCGATAGAGGGTCATAGCACAATCAGAAGCAGGCAGGTGGGTGAGCAAGCGCATCGTCGAGTTTCCTATCCGTATCTAGGCGAGTGACAGTAGCTGCTTGCGAAAGTGCACATAATTGGATCGACGCTTTAGAAAGGGGGTTATGAGTTTGTAAGTGCAACGAACCTGCGTGCATTTCCCTGGGAAGATGCAGTCGCTCCATCGCGCCGATAGCGGCGGAGACGCGGCCGTGGAAAGCGTGGCTTCCTGGAACCGGCGACACCTCGCGCGGCATACCGGCTCTCTCGCGGACAGATCTAAATGGCGAAAAGTGAAAATAATTACGCTGGATTCTAACACATAGAACGAACACAAATACTTACTTGCAGTTAATTAATGTACGTAAGTACAAGTTCTTTTTATACTATATAGGTAGGTGATCGTTTGAACATTATATCGCCAGATATTTGAATAAATATTGCACGAACAAATATTGCATTTAATAAATATTGCATGACGTTACACACAGCGCCAAACTAAGCACTAGGCTTGTACTATGGGTGCTAGACAACGGATATACTACATATTACATATTTTTTTAAATACATTACATAATAATATGATACATAGAAAACACCCAGACCGAAAACAAATATTTATGTCCCGGCGGGAATCGAACCCGCAACCTTCTGCATTGCAGTCGGACCTTTCCCCGACGAGCCACAGAGGCCTTCGAATAATAAATTATGAAGATGTCTAAGACGTAGCACGCATATCTGAACCACTTCTGGTGCGACTTCTTTATTTCTTTGTTATCAATGGCATCTTCATAATAAATTGATTCTTTTCTTTTGAAACCAGGACAGATTTATCACAAATTATAATAAAAAGTACAACCACCTGGCGCCTCCTGCATTAATTCAAGAGATTGGACAAAAAACTCTTCTATTATATTCATGATGCAACTGTTAAACAAACGCCGAGTAACGGGGCTAAAGGGTTATGAGACCATATGCTCGATAGTGCCCCAAATACCGGATATGGGTTAAGTAATCACAGGCTTTCTGCATTCATTCGTTTAACTTTTTGTCGGTCCCGTTAGAAGTAAATTAAGAAACGACATTTGTACCCATCAGCGGTTTGTTAATTGAATCGCTTACTGAAGAGAGTATCCGCTAGATGTTGCCAGTATGTAGGTAGTATCTAAGTATAGTTAGTATTTTTAGTTCCGTACCTAAAGGGTAAAAATGGGACCCTATTACTGAGACTTCGCTGTTTGCTTGTCTGATACCATGATAGTTAGACGGTTGAAATTTTCACAGATGATGTATTTCCTTTGCCGCTATAACAACAAATACTAAAACCAAAATAAAACAATTATTTGAGGGCGGCTCCCATACAACAAACGTGAAATTTGACATAAAACGCAACGATACCGCGATGTATTTTTAGTATACCTATTGTCTTTAGTTATACAACACATACATAGGAAACACAACAGATACAAACACAAGAATAAGTAGCAAACATTTTCAAGTTGTCCACATATTTCAATAACTCTAAAAAAATCAATACAACACGTTTAATACAACTGCAAATTTGAATAAGCCCCAGCACTTTCCGTTGCATAATGAAGTTCAACAAATAAAAACAAAGCGAATATTTCTCTCATAAATTGATTTACGATCGAACGCTATCAACAATGCAGTGGACCGGCAGCAAGTTGTGGTCAAACCCAGCTCCTTTGTGTGAATCGGCCTTTGTAAGAATAACGGGAGACCTTTCAAGGAGTGCCAATGACGTCCCCATTGTGACGTCACACGTAGAACCCAACATTTTTCAATAAAATGCACTTTTCCCGTCATACGGGCTTGTAACAGTTCCTGTCGTAAACCGGGACTTTTAGTAACAATCATTTCTCAGAACCAACGGGTCCATTAGAACAAAAGCTCAAAAAGATATATGATAGTCATTATTCTTCGAGCTGTGACCAATTTGAGGTTTCTTCACAGCATTATCGGAGGTTGGGTTTAATTTTTTATAACTGTGGTCAAATGGGATATGAAATGCGACAATGTTTTTTTATAAAAACCAACGTAATACCTATTTATTTTATTATTAATCAGGTAGTACTTACCTACGTAATCATTTTCTGCAACTGCAACAGTTTATTAATCATATTCAAACAACAATCATTGGGTATGTTGGGCTACTTGTAATTAGGTATAATGGTTTTTCATATTTTCAATTATACTCTATTTCAGAATCATAGACCCATAATGTACAATAGTGTCAAAAAAAAATTATACATTTATTTGAAAGTGACAGATCTTTACTTACTTTTTTCTTTGATATTGACAGTTCTTTGTTTACATTTTTGATCTAAGATTCTGAAATAGAGTATAGATACTTATAATATTTTAATTTTAACTAAGATATTTCTATTACCCACTTTAAATCTGATATAGTTTAAATCTGAAATTGAAAACATTTTCCGGTTTCATTTGTGTCTACCTGTGACCAGGGGGCACTGTAAAGTCCTCGAAACGTCAGAAGTTGAAAAATGTCAAATAAAAAAGTTTTTAACTACGAATCAGAACCTCGAAAACAGCAAAAGAAGTATTGTTAATTAACATTAATATTTACAATACAAATGGGTTTTATCAATTTTATCATACAAAACGTGTCACACAGATAAATAAATGGTTTTTTTTAAAAGCTTCGTACCTACCTAAATCACTTCAAATAAAAAAATACTAGTAAATCATTTTCTTTACTAGTAATCATTTACTAGAATCTATCCGTTAAATTCGTAAGAGTTTTAACTAAAACAGAACATCGTTATACCATACTTACACATAGGAAACGAAGGTTGCATCCAAAAAGGTGTGCGTCATTAAAAGTGAACGCATGCCTCGGATGGTTCGAGGTTGAAAAAAAGTAAAAAGCATACCCGAGTCCCGTTACATCCCGGGGACCCGCAGAGATGCAGCCTACCATGAATAGTTTAAAATATACAACGTCATGATTAATAGTTACCTGTTATGAGGCAGCAAATATTGTAGGAAATTTACTGGAAAATAAATATATAGGCACAATTAAATATAACTTACTCGTAGATATATGTAATACTAAAACAGAAAAAAAACAACGCAAATGTGGTCCGTACGTAGCATACCAAAACGATAGCTGCAATGCCTGTATTTTTACCCGATTGCACGACGCAAAAAAGGATTATGTATTTGTCAGTCTGTCTATGTATGTATGTTTGTTTATTTGTCATTTTTTAGCCAAACGACTAACGCAACCTAGTTTAGCTTAGTTCGTCAGATTTAGCTGGTATAGTTTGCGGTAACACTCATGTATGATTAACTTAGCGAATTCAGTTACTTTAGTTCACTGTGGAAGGCTTAAGAACTTAAGACTAGAGCATTTTTATTTACATTTGTTTTAAACTGTCTTCGAAGAGCAATTCCCATCACGATGAAAGTGTTTTATTTATCTTCCGTGCTTGGCAATTATTTTTTTAGTTATTTGTCGTTTTCCATTTTATATTGAGGAGAAGGTTATATTAGACGTAGCAGATTGGATAATATCGAGTATAATATGAGTAGACTTACCTAAAATGTTAAAATATCTTAAGATTAACCTCTATACGTCGTTGTTTAATTTCAGACTACGATCTGAAGTTTATTTCCTTGTATTTGACATTTTTTACATAGGAAGATGTGTCAAATCATAGTCTACTATTAAAAAAAAAGTGACTGTGACATACGGACGGACAGACGAATCCATAAGGGCTACGGAACCTTTAAAAACGTGTAAAAAAAATGTGGTTGGTGCAAAGGGCTTGACGCAGAAAGTAATTTTTATACGTAGCTGAGGTTAGATTTTTTTAATAAGTTTCGGTGCTTTATTATTCTAACTAAATAAAAGATGAACTTCAAATTCTGAAAGACTTGTAGAGCAGGAATTTAATGACGACAAAATGAATGAAGAAAACGAGCAACGATGTTCCAAGTCTCAGGAGACTGTTTAACGGCAATGCCCTCTCGATGTGAAATATGTGAACACCCGATGTACCTACTTCCTGGACAAACAGGACTCTTAGACCAGGAGGTGTCTGTCGCTTGTGGATATAAAGTGAATTTTGATGTGAAACATTTATAGGCGAGGTTAAACCTGATTATTGGCGTGGCGATACAGGCCGTGGCGACGTATATATTTTGATGTTTCACACCAGGCAGGCGTCCCAGCTCTAATTTTTTCTACTTTTAGATTGTTCCGACTGTTAAAGTGTTAGTAGGGTAACTTAGTTTTTTAATTTCAGACTACGACCTGACGTTTTAGTTTTTGTATTTGACATTTTTTCTTTAGGAAGAATGTGTCAAATCATAGTCTACAATCAAAAAACGAATTTATAGTGGTTTTAATTAAATAACCTCAAAATATTGATTCAACCTTTTCAATAATAAAAAATAAATTCTGTGAACAACACACAGCGCCATCTAGCCCCGTGGTAAGCTACTAAGCTTGTGTTACGGTGACTAGACAACGGATATATATAATACTTTTATTTATTTTATTGTAATAGAGCATAAACACTGGAAAGTACTTAGCCTGTCTGTATACAACTGAATATTACAATGCAAAGTTCTAGTTATATTTCCATCATGGCATAACATTGCAATACAATGACGGATGCGTTTTATTGTAGATCCACTCTCTATGACACTGATACCCAGTGGCTGTGTACAACAACTATAACAATATACTACATACATCATTATAAAAACGATAATATGCATAATTATTAGCTGATCAATATGCAAATCGAATATTTTATGTTAATAAGAATAAGAAGTAGGTACGTATAGATTGATTGATTTTCTGAAGGTTTTTCTCTCACTAGTTCCAACCATGAGGATCTCAAGATCGGAATCTTAAATAGTAGTATTAAGCGGAGCCAGGCGCAGTCTTTACTTGGATGGGTAACCGATAATATTTGAAGCAAAAAAACGTTTTCTCGAGCTCCTCCGTGCTTCGAAAGGTACGCTAGGCAGTTATCTCTGATAGCAGTTGCTAGGTCGAGTTAGAGGCCTTAGGGCGATTTGACAACTAACACCAGCTGAACACTACCGCTATACGAAAAGAAGTTCAAGGTCATCGAGAGTCCAAGCCCTTAATCTTAGGGCCCAACTTAGATTAAAACAAAAAAAACGGGGCAAGTGCGACACTCGCGCATAAAGGGTTCCGTACCACTATCACAATTGGATACGGAACCCTAAAATGGTTTACAACAACCAATTTTTAAATTTTATAGGAAAATATGAAATATTTATCTTCGATTCTTACTCCCTTCAAACGACCGAATCACTCAAAAAAAAAAACCTTGGCACAAAGAAAATCTGAAACATAGAAGAAACTCTTTGGTAAGTAAGGCAGACTGGTATATTTGACAGATAGGGCAGCCATTTTGAATTCCATGGCCAACTCGATTTGTCCTCCTGTCCCTGTTCCTGTCCTTCGACTCCTTGTTATTTTTGAAACACGTTTGTTGTATGGGAGCCCCTTTTAAATAATTGTTTTATTTTGTTTTTAGTATTTGTTGTTGTAGCGGCAACCGAAATACATCTTCTGTGAAAATTTCAACCGTCTAGCTATTACGGTTCATGAGATACAGCCTGGTGACAGACAGACGGACAGACGGACAGACAGAGAGCGAAGTCTCAGTAATAGGGTCCCGTTTTTACCTTTAGGTACGGAACCCTAAAAACTAAAGATACGGTACCTAGCCTCGGAAAATGAGACGATAAAACTTCGTATAGCTGACGCACTAGCCTCAGTCTTAATTATGTCGAACCGTTGCCGCGTGAGCACGTGCTGTCACACTGCGATTATCATTTTGACATCCATAAGAATGTCTTTTTGCTTATTATTTACAAAACCTGACTCATTCTTAAAGACAAATGTTTTTAAATACCTATACATTTTTTTTATAAATATCCAAGTTGGTGTTTCTAGCTCATTTTTCGAATACGCAATGTTAGAATATACCGTAACTACCTAATTTTCTTTTCATCTAAGGGGCCCAAGCCCTAATTGAAGTTTAGGTTTTTAAAATAATTTTAGTTCGATATTTTTTTTGTTCAGATTTTAGATATAATGTTAAAACCAATTTGTAAGTTTTCGTATCCAGTCTATTTTTATACAGCTAAAAACAACGAATACCATTAATTAAAACAAACGAGTATAGGTAATACTAGGAATGGTCATAAAATTACGCGGTCCCCTCCCGGACTAAAAAGATTCGAATTGGAACCGACTATCCCTCTTTTATTACCCCGCGTCCCGGTATCGGTAGGACTAACTAAAGTCAATACACTTTGAGTCCTTTACATTCCTGTTTCACAGAATATTTTATATTTCCTTGAATAATCTTACAACGAGGGTCCCGATTCCCGGATTAGACGTATCTAAATTGCTTTTCATTACCATTATAATTGCGTTTCGATTGCAAATAAAGATGAGAAGTTTGTTCTCAACGAGTAATACCCTACCCTGGTACTGATACTGGTTTTGCAACTGATCTGCTATCGCAAATTCATCAATGGATTTTGTACACTTCAGAGTTAATGTAGTTTGAGTTGCAAGTTATTTGCAAATCGAAATGCAATCAAAACTTCATTGACTCTAAAATGGATGGATAATGGCAGTTCAGTTGCAAGTTAGCTGTAGGTAATTGAAACACAAGTGTAATCTTCTTCTTCTATCTTCTATTATCTTCTATCTATTATTAAAAAACTAAAGAGTTTGTTTGTTTTATTGTTTGTTTGTTTGAACGCGCTAATCTCAGGAATCGCTGGTCCAATTTGAAAAATTCTTTCAGTGTTGGATAGTCCATTTATTGAGGAAGGCTATAGGCTATAGGCTTTGATCCCGATATTCCCACGGGATCGTGACTTACGCGGTTGAAACCGCAGGACGCAGCTTGTTAGGTATATATTGATATACAATTTTATACAATTCTAAAACGGGAATCGGGACTCAGGTGAAGTAGCGTGTAATATTCAAGTGCAACTGTAGAGTGGTGTGCAATTACTGTTTGCAACGCAGAAAATTGCCGGTTTGATGCCAGTCGTGAAATAGATATTTGTATGACGTACTGATATTGTGTCTGGTCTGACTGAAGTAGGCAGTATTAATCTATACTAATATTATAAAGAGGTAACGTTGGTAACATGTATGTATGTATATTGGTTGTAATCTCCGAAACCACTAAAACGATTTTAAATTCTAATTCTTTTACCATTAGAAAGCTACATTCACCCTGAGTAACATAGGCTACTTTTGATCCCGATATTCCCACGGGATCGGGACTTACGCGGGTTAAACCGCGGGAATCTGTATAATATATTGAAGAAGTTGATCCGGGGTCTGGTATCTACATTACAAGTATACTCGCTGGGTAAGGAGCTAGATGGCGCTGTATGCAATGTTGTCAAATAATCTTATTTTCGTATAGAAGCGTGGCCCACTTAGTATAAAAGTTTTCAGGTCGCCTTAAAGCCTCTAACTGGACTTAAGGCAGAGACAACGACTGCGACAAGCTGCAAAAGCACGAATGAAAATTTCGTTGTAGGGACATTAAAATTGACTATTTTTTTAGTTTTCGCGATTTTTCTAGTTTTTAGTTTTCGAGCTCTAATGAAAAACTCATTTTTCTATTTTAACCGCATTGTTTTAATTATTTTAAATACTACAAATAACAGTTAAAATATTAATATAATTATTTTCTCAACTAAGAACTTAAACTTTCACCATTAGAAAAACCTATAAGATTTTCTAGACGGGAGGCGTTCAAAAGTGGAGCTTATTAGAAAGTCTTTATCATCGATGTCGTGCTATACCGCGTTCGTATGTTCAGTGCAATGTAAAGAAAAGTCATTGGCGTTGTATAAATTAATTATTTTCTTGTAAAGTGGCGCAGAGCAATTCTTGTATGGAGCGTGTGAGGTGTCTGCTAGAGATAGCAGACGAAATACACATTCTCGCCATCGCTCCACTAATTGCCTGTCAATGAGCCTATATTTATGGCGCCTTTTTAAATAATTGAGAAATCAAAACTTAATTAAGTATATCAAATCAAAATCAAATCAATTTTTAATTTATAACTATGAAATTTATTAGGCATATCTCAAATTATAACAATCATCGGTCGATATAATAAATTAAAAAAAAAACGTTTAAGATTTTCGTTACACTTTATCCATACGTAGTTTCATAATTGGGTCATTGTACGTGATTTCAAATCATCGCAAGGAATCCTTTCTCGCGATGATTTCTTTCGCCGTAAGATAGATGGATAACTTTATTTGTACAACATAAGATAGAACACAATTGGATAGAGCGAAGAGCTATGCTAGCTAAGAGTTTAGTATAAATAAACAGCGCACCGCAATCTAGGATCACATCGTGTATCTCAAAAGTATTGAAAATATTACAGATTGTATAAGAGGGATTGTGCTATAAACATTAAATATTAAAAAAAAACAAACAGAAAAAAGATGTCTCCTCAGTCAAGTTTTGTAATTTTGAGATGCCTGTACGGATTTATCTGTAAACAAAGAATAAAAATAAGTAGAGTGAACATCGCGACAAGCAGGCTAACTTGTTGACGAAGCGATGACAGCTGTGCAAGAGTCGTAGGCTCGCATAATCGGGGGGCTGGTGGCGCGCCCGCGCCGCTCACAGCGCAGCGCATTGCTAGTAGGAAAGTTGTTTATGACGTCTGAAAGTGTCACGTTGAACCACTGTGAACCGCGACCGGTGCGGTCTCTTCCGCGGTCCGCGGTGCCTGCCCTACTCACAAAATTGTCATTCTATCTATTCGTCATCATGAGTTAGTCTTTATCTTCTCTATCTGTGGGAGGCATCAACATTTGCAAATGTCGTATGTTACCGTTGCTCGTAAACTATCAACAATCGGACGTAGCTGAGGCGTCCGAATCGGGCTGATGACTCACAGATATTAATAGTTGCATTTTTTGGATGCTCAGATTGATTGTGTGAATATATTATTTAGGCCATTTTATGCAGAGCAAACTTCTTTTCTGTCGAATAAGAAAATTTCAACTGTCTTGTTATCACGGTTCATGAGATGCCTGGTGACAGACAGACGGACAGTAGAGTTGAGACTCTACCGTAGAGTCTACTGGTAAAAGGAACCCGTTTTTAGATTTTTTTAAATCCAAATGAATTGTTACCTAACCCAAATGATAGGAATCGATTCTAGAATTCAAAAAATACCTGTCCAAAAACCAATGCTCCCGGTAGGTAAAGTTTTTTATTACAAACGAAATGCCTAAACCATTATTGAAGAATTCAGGTTTTATTTAATTTGTATAATTTTACGTAATATAATAATTAAACAGCTATTATATGTTAGGTAGGTATTTGACAAAAAATATTTAAATATTTTATAACTAGGCTTTGGGCAACATGTTAATTTTCATGATGGCGGACTTTGAGAGCCGAATCGTGACGCCAAACGTTGCTCGACCTCTTGCTGTGTCGGTTCAGTGGCGAAATAGGGGTCATTGACAAGACCTAGCTTGTACCACCACCAACACTAGTCTATTTGATTCAAAGTTTTTTGTCCGCTTTGCTTTCAATTTATACCCAGTAGCTAGATAGAAAGATTAATTGTATTATTAAAACGCCAAATTACAATTATTATAGGTACATGTTTACGGTATACCTATATGTGTTGTGTTGTGCGTGTTAGAGGAAATATAAGAAATATGATAACCCCATTGCATTATATTCGATTGTAAACTATATGTGTAAACTAAGATTATTTTGCCGTGTTTGTTTTTGCACTAGCTCTTCCGGTTTATCCCTTTGATAACTTTAGAAAATTCAACTTTTTGCCTTTTTTGCAGTCTACTATTTATTTTAATCTTAAAATATTTGACACCTATTGTAACGTCAGGAACTATGATTGATGTTGTATGGAGTGGTAGAATAGATTGATTTACAGTCGTGAGTAGGTTTTCTGAACATTTTTTTTTGTTTGAAGAGTGACGTGCTTTTTGTACTATATGCTACGCTACATGCTAACAGCGCTGAGCCCTAATCCCATGGGAATATTAAGATAAAAATGCCCATGTACGTACTCCAGAAATTCAAATTATTTTCGTATTAAGTTCCATCAAGATCGGTTTCAAAGCCTATTTAAAACAAACAAAAAATCTGTACTCTGTAAAATATAACGTAACTACCTATGTTAGTAGGTAAAGGTATACCTATCTGTGGATCGTGATCTAAGTTGGCAGAATCGAGGGGGATAGGGGGAGTGGGGGAAAGGGGGGACACGCACACATTGCCGCAATCAACGAAACGAAAATTTGTGAGGTCAACGAACGCAAGTGGCCGCGCACCGAAACACCAGGTTGATTCACTTTTCATCTACGCCTCACTCCGCTGGAGGTGTGGATGGCTACTTTTTAAATGAAATGAAAATTTGCTTTTTATGCTGATATGATATCATTTGATAACCAATAATACCTACTAATAAGTTACTACTACCAAGTTCGAGTCTAACTCACGCGGTAGTAGTTCCATACTACCATTATTACAAAAAAACACGTTTGTTGTATGGGAACCCCACTTAAATATTTGTTTTATTACGTTTTTAGTAATTTGTAATTATTGCGGCAAAAGAAATACATTATATGTGAAAATTTAAACTGTCTAGCTATCACGGTTTTTGCGATACAGCCTGGTGACAGACGGGCAGACAGCGGAGTCTCAATAATAGGGTCCTGTTTTAATTACCCTTTAAGTACGGAATCATAAAAAAATATTACTAACTTATGATTACCTACAATACTAAAAATACTGCGCTTTCCATGATTTAATTATCAAAAAGCAACAAGTATTTTATATATTCGAAATGAATAGAAATGACTGCATAGAAAATGCTACAACACTTGGATCATTGTCAGGATGGTTTTTATTGTGTCGTCTATAGCTGCCATCGTTAAAGTTTGTGTGTATTTTATTGTATACGTTTTCATGCTTAAGTTAACTAATTACTGAAATCCAGATACCTATACCTAGAGTTGGAGTAGGCTATTATTTCGATTTCCACCCTCATTAGTCATTCATTAGTCACGATCCACTGGGAAATTTTAAAAATCATTTCTTATCGATAATACACTCTACGAATTTCAGCTCTCTATATATTCGGGACTTCCCAGTGTCACCTTTTACTAAGAATTTTAAATAAAAAAAAAGATGGAAATATTCCTAAGCTTTATCGAATTCCGAAGCAATCGTCTATCAAGCAAATCAAATATTAAATATTTGATTTTGTTTGATTATAGATAAGTGTTTAAATTCGCGAATCGCACACGAGTTGTGTACCACGGAGCCGGTCAACGACCTCGGCACATGTAAGTAGGTACGATAAAAGTAAAACTTCACTCTACTGCTTTTTACCAAACAACTGTCGTTACTAATGTGATTCCACTCACTAACAGCCGAATACAGAAAAGTCACTTAAAATTTGAGACCTACTTTAATATTTGAGTAGCTTCTAAATTTAAAATTAGTATGGGAATTTTTGACTTTGAGAGGTGCTTAATTGTTTAAATAGAACTTGTAGTAGAACTCAAATTTTGAGTAGCGTTTCTGTATTCAGCCGAAGATCGTCAAACTTGAATCGACAATATTTGAAATAGCTGCGTCCCGCGGCTTCACCTGCGTAAGTCCCGATCCCGTGGGAATATTGGGATCAAAACTAGGCTATGTTACTCTTTGATAATGTAGCTTTTTATTATTTTACAAACATACACACATACTCACAAAATACAAATCTTTCCTCTTTATAATATTAGTTATACTGTAGTCTGAGATATTAGCTGCGCTATCCGCTGCTCCTAGAGACACGAAATTAGGAGACTGTATGTCCTTTGTGATGTGGCAGGTATCCACTTCTTATCTGAGCGACTTTCACGGTTGCATCTCTCTCGGGAGCCTGGGTTCCGTAGAGTTCCGCTAAACCCCAAATTATTTGCGGTCGGCACATTGGTAAGTCATTAAGAGTCATCATTGACCATACATTCTGCATATAGATTTGGCAATATTTTTACGGTCGGACACCTGCCTGACACTAACTGTCCTAGGGACCAAACAGTTTATCCGCCACCACGTGGGGAGAATGCCAGTCTCCCCTAGATTCCTGATTCGCCTTTTACGACACCCTCGGGGAAAGATGGGTAAGCGTATTCTATGCGGAGGTCACACGATGAAATTCCCACGGGATCTGGACTTATGCGGGTCAAACTACGGGTCGCTGCTAGTCATTGATATATCATCATCTACTAATATTATAAAGCTGAAAGTTTGTGAGTATATATGTGTGTGTGTGTGTGTGTCTTTGTTACTCAATCGCGTAAAAACCGCTGAACCGATTACCATGAAACTCGATATGTAGATAACTGAAGACCTGGAATAACACATAGGCTACTTTAATCCTGATATTCCCGCGATATCGGGACTTACGCGGGGCGCAGCTAGTGGCTTATAAATAGGTAGGTACGTGATTATGTATGTAGGTAATTGAATTGATATAAAATATTCATCTGAAAACAAACACGTGGAATTTTAGATGAAGGTATTTGAATCTCATCTTTTCTCTGTATGTAATTGTTTTAAATAGCTTTATAGATGGCTATCTAAGAAACTAGTAGTCGTGGAACTCTCTCATTCTAAATACAGACAATGTTAGGAATAATCAATATTACCTAGAAATGGCCACCCTGGAGCCTTTGAGCTCTAACGACATAGGTGTTTTATTAAAATTACATTTGTTGAATAGTGACAGTGAAGCTTGTTTTTTACATTATGAAGTTATACCTACTAATAAGCGCTAATATAGGTGTTATTGAGTTTATGTAAAATTCAATTTTGATGAATAATGAAACTACATCAAAATGTAGAAACAATGCCACCTATAATCCATACACAAAAAAATCAACAATTTTCTATGAACCTGACAGTGATTTTAAGTTTGACGTGTTTGGGGTGTATACCTACTTATATGTTTGACTTAATACTTTAATCAATTCCTATAATCAGCATGAGGTAGATATGACTGAACCTACTTTTTTAAACTGTTGAACAAAGAGTTAGGTATGTGTTGGCAGGTATAATAAAACACTTGCCATAAAAAAACACGTCTTCGCTAATACCCACTTAAAACCAGATCTAATGAATATGTCAATTACCTCTTATTTCAATTACGAAAACAATGGCTTATTATTATTTAAATTAAGACAAAAAATAAACAGCACGTTCACATTTCATCGGAATATTTAGCTACATTAATCTGGTTATTAACGTGGGAAATTATAACTGCATATAAAACAATAGGTGAACTTTGTCAAGGTAATTTTTAATTTAAATGCAAAAAGTTTTTTTTAACGTTCATTATAGTAATTAACCGACTTCGAAAAAGGAGGAGGTTCTCAATTCTACCCGTATGATTGTTTTTTATGTATGTGAATATGTTCACGCCGTACTTGATACAGCGGCATATGAAGTCCGATTTCGATAATTCATTTTTTATTTGGAAGGTTCCTATTTTGACCTATAAAATCTTGGTGAAGATCTGATGAGAACCTTTGGAATGATGATCAGAATAGCATCCCGTATAATCGTTAAATCCATAACATATTAGTCACTTGCACTGTAGGTATGTAGGAGAGCTTATATTGTCCTTTTTTTTGGAGTCGGTTTTACTAACATCTAACGTCCATTATAGTAATTTTGATGGTACTCTGTTATACGGGTAATTTCTTATTAACTGTATACTTCGCAGTTCTATTCTCTTATTCTATTTTGTAATGAAAACTAACGTCATATTCTACCAACCGGGGGGCTATTTTGTTTTGACGAAAAGTTCTTTTTCGTTTTTTATCGGTCGTATATTTTCTACTAAGTTTCTACTTTTACCGCAATTGCGGATGATCAAATTGTGTAACGTAAAAGAATTCGAAACTAGTTATGGCCTTATTTCATGTTTTCATGTTTTGTTTCAGTCGTTTTTTATTAATATTTTTAAGTTAATCGAAATCACGTTGAGAAGTCGTTTCGGTATTATCATTTTGTCTTTCTGGGCCTCTACTTTAATTCTACGAACGATAAAACGAATGATAATTCCAGAGGAAAATCTGTTATCCATCCGTCCGAAAATTTTATTTTCTGACCTTTTTCAAGGAACGAAAGACATAAAAACTGTCATCCGTTTTTAATTCTTTCGTTTGTTTTTCGTAGAATTAAAGTACCCCTCCTGATATGTCGATTTTTGTAGGGAAAAAGAGACGACAAAATTTTCCTCAATTACCTGGGCTGAGTTGAAACAAAATGCATTCTAAAGTCGTACTAACTTTGAAGTTGTTCCTAGATCTTGAACTTTGATCATTAAAAATGCTAAGTATTGCCAAGGGATAAATATCCTGAAGAAGGGACCTGGAAAGGTCTCGAAACGTTGAGCGTTGTCACAATGCTAAAAGTAATAAACACCACGCGATTCAAACCATAAAATGTCTTTAATTTTAATACAACATCGCGAAAACAAGAAAAATCTAAGAAATATTATATATATGCAGAACAAACCGCGGTGCATCTTCAACTGTGAAGTGTAAGGCCGTGTATCGCGCGCCCGTTGATGTCTTTTGTATTGTAACTTTTTCTCGACGCAAGAGTCAATGTACTCTTAAGATTTTACACTTTTGTAATTGTTAACTTTCTTTAACAAACATCTTTGAGCAATAACCGGTTAGTATAAACAAAACTGAGTATAATTTTATAGATTTACGCACATTGATATCATTAATTGAATACTATTAATAATAATTTTCAATTAAAGAGCCCTATAGCCGCATTACTGAAAATCCATATCGGGTTCATCGAAATTGTTGATTATTCCATGGCGAAATGTTGTTGAACTTTTTTTTGTGTATGAATTGTAATCGACATTGTTTCCGACATTTTAGTGCAGTTTCGAGACAAATATGTCGAAACGTATTGGAAGCCTGTCGACATTTTAGCCAAAACCGATTTTTTTGTCTAAAATTGGGATAGGCTTTGCACCAATAGAGGTTTTTGTCTTAAAACTATACCAAAGAGTAGGCAACAATGTCACCTACAATCCATACACAAAAAAAAGTTCTACGACATTCCGTCATGAAATCATCAACAATTTTCGATGAGCCCGACAGGGATTTTGAGTATAGCAGCTATAGGGCTAGTGATTTTTCATTTTTAACTTTCTACATTTCGACTATGTTACAGTAGTCTTGGTCGCGAAAAGACTGAAGCTTTACAATTTACAAGTTATGCTTCTTTTTACCGATTAACTGATTTTGATGTGACCTGAAATACGACATAGGATACTTTTTGTCCCGATATTCCCCGGAATCGATATTTACCCGGGTGAAAACTAGCAGAGATAGGGATTGATATGGTAAATATCGTTATAGCTTATAGCACAACGCGATCTCGCTCCCGGTTACAAGGAGAAACAAACTCTAACGTAAAATCAAAAGTAAATGTATATTGTTATTTATGAAACCAAAACTTATACCTAAAACATAATTGATTATAAAAACTAAATTAAAACTAAAACTGATTAAATAAAACTAACTAAATCTAAATCAGCGAAATTCTTGGTGAAGGGAAAAGTGCCCAGAATGCTGGCTGCATTGCTCCGTTGTATACAGATACTTATTTTCTGGGCAAAATACAAGCCAGGATTCCGGTCAAAATAAAAAGCATTCTCTCAACTTTCGATACAGTACATAAATTCCGACTATCATCGTACATAATAATCGATGATGCGAGTGTCGTCATAGCGTCATAGTACTCATAGTACACCAGGACGGGTGGGTACTGGTACAGGGCAGGGTCGGGTAGTCGGGTGGGAAGGGAAGGCAAAAAGGTTAGTTTCCGCATTGCGCCGCGCGCCGCCCGGCCGCGTCGCCGGTGCAGCCTGCAGCGCTTCCCCGGCGAGACGCTTGCAACACGAGCTGAGGGGATCGGCAACATGTTCTCCATGGGAATACTATAGAATACAGTTATATGACAGTATTTATTAAGCTATTGCATAGCTTTATAGCGGGCTTTGAGCGTGGCGACCTAATCAAGAAATTCTGTAACGAAAATAAAACCTAACACCCCCCACTCCGCCTACCATGTAGCCTAAAAAAAAAATGCTATGTAATAGCTTTACCGCAGCAGTCCCCGAGTGTCACACGTTTTTTTATTTTAATAACTTTACCAACAGTAATAGATTAGGAGGGGGAAGTTGGTTATCTTACCTCATTAGTACCAAGTGGAGACTTATATGGTGGAAAGAGTAGTAAAAGTTATGCCTAAAAAACTCTGTCAGCCGCGATTCAGCCTGGGCCCGTCTGAGCTCAGCCCGATTTTAGGGGATCAATCGGGGTAGGGACGGGCCCAGGCTGACTCGAGGCTGACCGAGTTTTTTAGGCATAATTTTTAGTCTACTTTCTACCATATTAGTCCCAACTTGGTACTCGATGAGGTAAGTTCCCAGGACCGATTGATCCCCTAAAAACGGGCTGAGTTCAGACGGGCCCAGGCTGACTCAAGGCTGACCGACTTTTTTTAGCATAACTTTTACTACTCTTTCCACCATATAAGTCTCCACTTGGTACTAATGAGGTAAGATGACCAACTTCCCCCTCCTAGTCTAAAACCTGGTATTAAGAGTTTTCAGGTCGCCTAAGGCCTTTTACATGACCTAATGACTGCTATCACTGATAACAACTGCTTAAAGTGATTTCCAAAACACGGAGGAGCTCGAGAAAGTGATTTTTTGCCACACAAATTATTGATCACCCATCCAAGTAATGACCACATCAAGCGTTGCTTAACTTGCACGGCCGTTCAAGATGGGCAGGTACATCTAGGCCGATCAGCTCAAGAGGTTCGCTCAGGAGTTCGTGGCACGAAGCTATATTGAATATACTGTATATATATTGAATATACTGTAATAATCAACACGGTAAACGCGGTAATTCAGAAATTCAGAATCGTATAATAAATAATAATAAATAAATAAATATTGCACGACGTTACACACAGCGCAATCTAGCCCCAAACTAAGCATTAGGCTTGTACTATGGGTACTAGACAACGGATATACTACATATTATACTTTTTTTTTGTAAATACATACATTTGATACATAGAAAACACTGAATATCCCATGTCATCGGACCGTGGTGAGTCCTAGGACATGTTGGTTTCCTTACGATGTTTTTCCTTCACCGTAAGAGCGATGTTATTAGCGCACATACCTTTTTCTTAAAGAAAAAGACATTGGTGCGCGGTCGGCCTGGATTCGAACCCACGACTCTCGGAATGAAAGCCGGGGTATCTACCACTAGACCAACACCGCTCTAAACTTTAAATAATAGATCTTGAGTTCTTTAGTGGGTCTAATTTTAGCATATTTTTATTATCAAGTTCAATGTACCTACTTACTTCTATACTTATAAAAATCGTTTAGAAAGGCAGCTTGACAAATGAACTAAAATTATTTTTCTCTCACAATAGAACGTATGGATGGGGTCAATGACTTATTTTTCACATTAAGTATAGTTAGAGGTAAATACTCTACTTATAGGTAAATAATACTTTTGATATTGACAAAACTATCAAAATGTTTACAATTTATTAATTGTAAGAATCAGTGCCCTATTCATCTTATTAGAAACCTTACTAATCACAGGTCACTCTTATTAGAATCAGTTATACCTAAGTCTGTATTTTTTTGATGGGTATAAGTTACTAATGCAATTCAACAACTGCAACATCACATAAACAAAAAACGGGTTGCACTCCGGGAGAAAACTTATCGCAGCTATAGTGTGTGCATATATGCACACACAATAGCTGCGTCTCGGTAACGGTGTCGCGAGTTCAGAGATTTTATATCATCTAAAAATATGCGTACCGCGCTACAAGAAGTTTTCACTTCAAAAAACAATGTGCTGTCACGGGACGCCCGGCAGATGTGAAACATCGACTCGCTACCTTAGTACCTACATATTAAATAATATAGCGTGGCGAAGCGTCGCCACGGTCTGTATCGCAACGCCAAATTTTAGGTTTACCCTCTCCTATAGACGTTTCACATATAAAATAACTGTAAACATCACACAGCGCCATCTATCCCCGTGGCAATCTACTAAGCTTATGCATGTTATGAACTATGTAGTAAGAAATCAAAGCGATAATGAAGTGCATGACGGCATCGGTCGTGCCTAGTGATGTGCCGTTCCCGGGAATATTGGAAATTTTCCCAGTAACGTTCCTGGCAATATTCCTAAAAATGGAACATTTTAGGATTACTCTCGCCTATAGATGTTTCACATCAAAAAATGTAAACATCACACAGCGCCATCTATCCCCGTGGTAAGCTCCCCGTCGTGCCGAAGGTTGCGCTTCCCGGTCCGCCATCGGCGCGGCGGCTAGCGGTTCGCAAGGTTCAGGTTCACGCAGGGTCATTGCCACAGTTTTGTAACCCTTCTTGTGTAACTCGCTCTCGGCCACCCTTCCACCGCCAGTCGCCTCTCACTTGCTCTCATTATTACAACTTTATTTACTAAACCGATCTCGAACGAGCGCGGTGTTGGTCCCGTGGTTGGTACTGAGGCTGGTTGCGAAGGTCGTTTGTTCGAATCCCGCCCGACTTTGTATGTTTGTTTTGTTCGTTTCAGTTAAGTTTCTTTTGTCATGCAATAGTTATAAGTTCGTTAAAGCTTCCATTGTGTTAGTGATTTCTTGCGAAATAATAAAAACCTAATAATAATAATAACCTTTTCAGAAAAACCTAGCTGAGTCCCCCACGGAAGTGCCGATCCCGTAGGAGAGACCGTCTGAGAGACCCTTTCATATCTGATCCCTTCATCATATAAAGAACAACTCCAAAATCCAGCCCTCTACTATCAACAGTTTAGGCTGTGTTGATCCATCAGTTAGTCAGTCAGGATGAAGCATTTTATAGACATAGATTAAACAAAGCTGACGCATGGTAGAAATAATTTTGTTGATGAAAACGTGCCCAGTTGTATTGATCAGTTATTTCATCTGGGAAAAGCTGAGAGGGTAGTGAAGATGCTGGGCCAGCAACGTTTTTATACCCTTCAGTTTAAAAAAATCATGGTCTACAGTCGAACTAGCTAGATAGACCATCTTTTGTATTTAGGGTTAGGTAGTTCAGGTTTTTATGTTCTACTTTTGTGTAATAGGTACCTATGTAAATAGGAACTTTAAATTACATTAGACTATGTCTATGTGCTACGTTATGTACAAAGTGAGGTATGTTTAATTGAGCAGTGGAATAACCACAGAGTGCTAGCGGAGTTGTGCTATGTGCATAGAGATTGAATACTTACACCAATAAAGAGAACACTCTTTAAGGGGAAGGGATATCTACTTTTCTCTCCATACTAACTAAACAAACGCAGTCGACTGTTTCCTCTCTGGGTAAATAAATTACAGAAAATATGTTTATACCTACCATATAGCCTATATCAGCAATGAAAGTGCCTCTACATTTTTTTTAATATTCTATTTAAAAAATACAAAAAAGTAGGTGTGTAAAATTAATTAATTAGTAATATGTAAATAATTTATTTTCATTTAATTATTATAACTGTTTCTATTCTATTCTACTTTTCCCAAAATGCTGGTCGCATAGTCACGCTGAACGGGAAGGCTTATTCTTTGCACCAAATACAGTCCAGCTTTCGGGTCGGGCGTTGTCTATTCATAAATCATTTATTTGTCTGTAAGTCTAGGCTTAATTAAAGATGTTGTGCTGTTTAGAGTCCACTAGATCTCGCTTTAATTAGCACACAAACATTAATATTATTATTATAATTTAATTTTATACTTTACTTTAATTTTGTATCTTTTCAATCTAATCTAATTATGTATTTCATTATATGAATTAATAAAGCGTTCTTCTATTCGTCTATTATGCCTCTATAGCTCAACATAGTGAAGGCAGCATGTTCCGCGTCTAGCGGCCGTTCACCCCACAGCCTTTCAAGAGTATCGAACTGTGGGTATTACGTCACCACACCGCACCGAGCGAGCCTCCCCACTCCCCACCACACCATCCAAGCCGCGCCATTGCCAACTCACTGAATCTACGACTATCTACCATACTTCGTTTTTTAAAGTTCCGTACCCAAGGGGTAAAAATGGAACCCTATTGAGAATCCGCTGTCTGTCTGTCTTCTGTCCTTCATGTCTCCTGTAATGAACCGTGATAGATAGAAAGTTGATTTTTTTACAGATAATGTATTTCTGTAGCCGCTATAACAAAAAATACAAAAAAAAACAAATATTGAAGGGCTCCTGTAGAACCAAAGTGATTTTTGACATAAAAACGTCCAGTGTTCAACTTAAGGGTCCGTACCCAATTCTGATAGTGGTACGCGGAACCCTTCTTTTGCGAATCCGACTTGCATTTGGCCGGTTTTAAATTTTTGACTACGATATGACGTTTTGGTGTTTGAAGATGAGTCAAATCATAGTCTTAAATTAAAAAAAGAGGTATAAAAATCTCCACACCATCTAAGCCGCGCCATTGTCAAGTCATTGATTCTACGAGTAGAGTATCTACTAGTTCTGTCTGAACATCTATGGAATATTCCGCCCTCTTTTTTTGCTTATTGAATTAAGTACTTAGATAAGTTTTTGTTGTAATCTAGCGAAGACGTTGGAATTTTCAATTATACAAGTCGATTTTGCTACTCACATGTTTTTTGAGTAGGATCATGTATTTTTTAGGAGGAACGTTGAGTACGAATTTCGTTCTCAACGTTCTTCCTAAAAAAGGAACGTTGAGTAGTTGGTATCTGCCAAAATAAATTAAACATGTAGGTAATCCACAAGGCATGTCCAAAAGGTTAGATAAAACAATAATATAGGATGATCATTTTAGATTTTTCTTCTGTTTTCGTGATGTTTGATTTAATCCATTAGAATAAATCCAGTCAATCCTGAAGAAACCTTGAGCATTAAAAAAACGCTAAAAGCGTGTAGCTAAAGCTACACTCCACGCGATTAAAACCAAAAAATGAGTTAATTTCAGTGATCATTTTATTTTGGAACAAGAAAATAAATATAATAATTAAGTAAATTTTGTCAGCAGGTAATTTAAATACCTACCTATAAACAAAAAGCAAAATTGCCTCCGGTTCAAACCTTAAAAATTTACTTAAAAGCATCGAATATTGCATAACAGCCATCCATCTTCGTAGTAAAGAGCTACGAACGAAAGTGCTACGGCGTAGCATTAAAAAGACAACGCACTTAAAAAAATTTGGGAACGAAGTTTGGCGGTTGACTTTCTTTGGTTACGCTCACTCCGTCGATAAGGTAAACATCGGGTCGATGACTCCGCGCCGCTGCAAGGCCACTCTCTTACACAACTTGCCACTAAATTTTATCGACTTACAATCTCTTAAAGCCATCCAAAGTTCGATTGCATCGTCCAATCCCTTTATTGCATAATTACAACGCCATTCCGCAAATGAGTAAGGTAATAACGGTGCAGGAGTTAGTGAACTCTGTTCTCTGCAAAATTTATTATTGTAAAATTTGTTCTTTGTTTTGAAGACATAATGACGAGTGAGAGACTGAGCCGTTCCCAATACGTTGAACTGTAGCGAGCGAGCGAGTAGAGCGAGAGAGTGCGCGTGGCTAACAAAAGTACTTTCGGCCGCGTAACGGGACCTCACGGAGAAATGCTCTACGAAATCGAAACACGGGGTCCCGTTATCCGGCCCTCGCTGCCCTACCCGCACCCGCGCTCTACCAGCCTCTACCCGTCTCTACCCGCCTCTACCCGCCCGCAGCCTCTCCATAATCTTACTAAATCATACTCCTCCACCTTCCGTTACCCGTCCCATTATGTTATTATATGCAGCATTATTTTCCTACACTGCAATGCGATCAAACTATAAATCACGAACTCTACGTCAAATGGTTTCTATGTATTTAGACAAGTAAGCGGAATATGGTTGTTTACATTTTGGAACGAATAACTAATGACTGTATAACGTAAAGTGTTTTTTTTGGTAGAGTTCTATGGATTGGAATTTTAAAAAGTAGAGTTCGTACCAAACAGTAGTGTTGAAAGTGAATGTTATAACAAATATTTTAGAAACATACCCTGTTTTTATTTATTACTTCTAACTGCATAAATCTTAGGACACAGTGAAATGTTCCAAATGCTCTAATGTTCTTTTTAATCGATTTCAAAAAAGGAGAAGGTTCTCAATTCGACCCGTATATTGTTTGTATTTAGGAATGTTTATGTATATGTTCACGCCGTACTCCGGCATATGACGTCCGATTTCGATAATTCTTTTATAATCATTTGTTTCTGAAAAAATCTAATTTTACTGCACGTTCTATCAAGCTTGTAATGTAGAGTGCTAAAGATAAACTTTGAATATAGCGCCATCTACCGGTGGAAGTATAAATTGGTACAACCATTCTTGTGGTACGGAATGGTTGTACCAATTCTTGTGGAACTTAATGGAAGAGCTTTTCGGATGGACTTACTTTTAAGTTTATGCTTTTGAACATAGATGTCTCTGATGTTAATTTTTTAATCAAAATGTACTTTTTTCAATTTGTTCTTATTTCAAATACCTATCTGGGGGCGCGGTAGTGCCCCCGCCAAGACGAGCCAGCGAAGCGTACGGGCACTACCCACCTTTTCTCGAAACGTTTCGTCGGTTTTTTGAACCCTCATAACTATGGTTTGGAATATACCAGAGAAAGGTAATTCACGGGGTATAATGTCTAGGGTACTTAATAAAAATACAATGTTTCAATTACATAGCTCCTATAGTTTAGATTTTATTGATATCTAAAAACCTCCGATTTCGTCACTGACTCACTCACTGATAGTAATCAAAATTCATAAGGTACTTCCCGAAGTCCTAGAAAGCTGAAATTTGGTATGTAAGCTGGTATTAGTACACAAACAACAAAAAAACCCTAAAAGTTGAAAACTTTCATCCCCAACCCCTAAAATTATGGGATGGCAATTTGTATGAAACTTCCTCAAATTTTGATGCTAAGCATAGGAATGCTTTGTATAGGCACGCCTTGTTATAAATAATAAAATACATAATTCAAGATTTTTTAATAATTTACCCCTTACCCTTAAATTAGGGGATGGAATTAAGCGCACGCAAAACACTTAATATGTTATTTGAGGTACTAGAAGTCTAAGTTTGATTAATAATTAGAAAGATGTACCGTTGTCTCCAGTGGTGGACAACGAGGATGCTTTTTAAAAGATGTTTCGTTATCCACCAGTGGTGGCCAAACGTGTGGTGGACATTAGAAATACTCGACTTGAACGAATGGCGGCGGCGCGTAAGTCGTTAATTCACGAACTATTAGAAATGAATTAAAAATAAATTTACTAATAATTTTAGGAAGCTAAATGCTATTTTTTTTCCTTTTTTTGATTGTAACTTTTAATCTGTTAGACTTACAGACTTAATATGTAGGGACGGAGTGTAAGGTTTTTTATTATTTACATACCTTTCTAAGACTCTTTTGTCATACAACCTACTGTTGAGACATTATTTAAAAAAAACGGCATTTTAACCCATAAAAGTCAAAATATCGGACATACCCCGTCGTGTCCCGAGGTCGAAAACTGAGATTTATATTAAGCTAATATACCTAAATAACATTAAATCATAAAATTTGTTACACCACCTTTTGCAAAGCGGCTTAATAGGAAAACTCCCCAGACGCTGGACTAAATGTAGCTAAATGACTGAAATAATTTAATGAGAAGAAACCCTTCAGTTTGTCCATATTAGTTTCAACAAAGTTATTTGATTGGTAGGTATATGAAGAAAGGTTGTTTATCATTTCTTTCATGCATGAGGATCCTTTCAATATACCTACCTTCAAAAAATTGCCCATTTTTACGACTGATAAGTGAGCGATTTACCACCGGATGAAAATGTTAACCACCATTTTAAGTGACGCAATGGTTTAAGATGTAGCATGCTTACCTAAAAGACACCCGTGCCATGTTCGTCACTTTTACGTGGTCACGGCGTCCATGACTTTAGTTTTCCTTAGGTGTTATAGGAACTATTTGAGGCTTAATGGCATTAAATGCTAGCGTTGAGAATATTGGTGTACCCAACAAGTGGCATGTGTTATTTTAGGTTGTTGAAAATCTACTCACTAAGCAAATTTATCTTAATCAGTCCAGTACTATATACAGATTATAGGTACTGATAATCATACAAAAACTTCCCCATGGACCCGTTAATGGGTCAAACAACGGGTCCACGGGTAATGACCCAAACTTTGTCAATAGCCCACAATACTTGCGATAGCCAGGGTTAGTTATTAACCTAAGATTTTAGACACAACTTGGACATAATAAAGTCAAACATGTACGCAAATAACCTGCAAAATAAATACATTTTTAACCCAGCCTGGCACAAGCCAGCCGCAAGCCGCAATGTTAGTGAGATGAACTTTACAATACAGAGCAGGCAATACATGTATGTACCTACACATACATAATACATAGGGGTAGAAAGGCCATAAAGCGAGTATGTTTTTTACCATTTTTATTCATTATTTAAAAAATGCGTGAATTGATTGGCTGCGCGGTTGTGCCCTCGACCCTTTGTAACTGCGCAGCTTCCCTCCGAAACGCGGCCAATAGGGGCGAGTCTTGTTGTGAGGGTTCTCGCCCTTTACTCACACATGAAAAATGAGTGTTTGTAAACGTAAAATATTCTTGAATCTACTTTATACTGGTTTGGAGTAAATGTGTCTCTACGTCCCTTGATAAGAAATTTTCTACCATTTTAAATTTACTTTAAATCGGCGTAGGTTGTATTCAATGTTTGTCTCTTAACTAGGAGATTTAGGGGGTACTGGACAGTTTTACTTTTGCATTATTGATAAAGTGTTAAATTGTAAAGGTATAATTGAGATAAACTCAAAATCCATGTCGGGTTCATCGAAAATTGGCGAAATTTTCATGACGAAATGTTTGTATTTTTTTATATTTTATGGATTGTAGGTGACATTATTTCCTACAGTTAGTGCAGTATCCATATTATAGCCAAAAATGGAATGTTTTGGCCAACAACTTTCAATGGACCCGACAGGGATTTTGAGTTTAGCTAGTTATAATTACCTACCCCTTAAGAGCACTATACTCGCTAAACTCAAAATCCCTGTCGGGCTTATCGAAAATTGTTGATTATTTCATGACGGAATGTCGTAGAACTTTTTTTTGTGTATGGATTGGAGGTGACATTGTTTCCTACATTTTAGTGTAGTTTTAAGACAAAAACCTCCTATTGGTGCAAAGCCTATCGAAATCAAAAATCAAAAAATGTCTGTTTTGGCTAAAATGTCGATAGGCTTCAATACGTTTCGACATATTTGTCTGGAAACTGCACTAAAATGTTAGAAACAATGTCGATTACAATACACAAAAAAAAGTGCAACAACATTCCGCCATGGAATAATCAACAATTTTCGATGAACCCGACATGGATTTTCAGTTTAGCAGGTATAGGGCTCTTAAACTACATTTTTTGAGGTTTGCTTCTAATGGGGTTGAATAAACTTTTTCAGCTTTATATTTTTATACCTATGTAATTTACGTACCTACTCATACCTATGAGTTTAATCAGCAATATTAAGAAAAGCTTTTAAAGTACTTTTGCAACTAAGTAGCAAGTAGTCAGTCTTATTGCTACCATAATATAAAATGATATACTTACTATTTATAACCCCTTATCTTGATAAAGAAAAAAAAAAGTGGATTAACTATATTTTTGTCTTCCCTGCTTTGTAGATATTTTTAGAGAGGTTAAATATTGAATTATAATTAAATAAAGATATTTGAATGTTTGTTGAGTAGAAGTAAAAAAAATATTTACTGTAAGTTTTTAATAAAGATCTATATCTGTTTCAATAAATGACTACTAAAGTTTACTTGCAACATCTATTTACATACAAAATTAAGTATTTATAAAGTTATGAATTGTTATCTACCTACTCATCCAAAACTCAAACATTTCATATGATGATGCAAAATAAAATGATTATCCTCATGACTAAACTGTCAATCGCATGTCATATTTTAATTCGTGTATTCATCGAGATTTGAGTGCTTATTTGAGGAATATGTAAACGTAGGACGTGAGTGTCTGATGCACAATGTGCGAGGGCAAAAACTTGTCACTTTTGTACGGGACAATATGATATTTAATCACAGATGAATAGAGAAAACATCATGCTTTCTTATATATTTACGTTACGTTACGTTTCTTGCCTCGGATTTAAGAATCTTATTTTTCTTTTTGGATTTTAAAAAATTAAAAATAGAGGAGGAATGCTTAATGCATTAAGAACGCGGCGACTGTTACCATTTCCATACAAACTTAATACCAAAATAAATTATGAAAAATTTAGTTTTCTACCTTAATAATATCGATACTATTCGGATTAAGATTTTACTTTTATAGGGTCCCCACCACAAGGTTTCCCAAAATATTCATTGGAAATGAAATAAAACGAAGAAACATTTTTTTTTTCATTTTCACCAAGACTTCCTTTTCTGTTTTATGTCCGGTTTAGTTTTATATTTTGATTTGTAATAAAATTAGTTTAATCCATGCACCCGGGAAATAGCTCGGATGATGATGAATTCCCTTAGTTTTGGTATTTCAATTTAATTTAATGTTAAGCTTTGAGTTTATAAATTGCATTTTAATCTTTTCATACAATATTTTTATTTTCTATAGAAACATTTTCAGAAATCGGACTAACATATAGGACTAACAATAGGTGAGCCACACAACTATACGAAAAGAAGAAGAAGAAGAACATATCTTAGGACTTAGTAAATATCAATACAAAAAAGTATTGCTTTCAAAACTGTTGTCTTAAAACTTTTAAAGATATACATGCAAGAAAAATCAGTTCTGGGGTGGTTTAGTGTTATCTCTATTCTATTTCAGTTTAAAGCTTTTTGTACGGGGGTGCAGTGTGGGCGCAACCGCCCCCACGCTGCGTCTCGCTCCGTTCTAACATTTCAATACCTACTGGTGAATTCGGGTAAATATTTCGCGACATTTAATGAATGAATGAATGAATAAATTCTTTATTGTACACACCAAATAAATTACATTACAAAGAAAACATACACAACTTAAAACTAGGTGGCACAATGGGCGGCCTTATCGCTTATAGCGATCTCTTCCAGGCAACCTTTGGATGAACAAGAAGTTAAGACAGGTGAAAGGTAGGGTGTTTACAAAGGAAAAAGGTGAATAAAATATAAATACATACAAACATAGCTAAATACAATAAGTCATACATATATGATATACCTATACCTAAACTATATATACCAAAAATAAAAAATAAAAAAAAAATAAAAAAAATATATATAAATATATACCTATTCATACATATATTATCTTAATATGTATACTACATGATACTAAAGAACCAACCACAACACGAAAAGTGACACAATCATAGGACTTGACGTTTCTCAGCCATAAGCAGATAGTGTTTGAAAACGCAATTCTTGAAAACTTCTAATGATTTCGACTGTCTGATGACGGCAGGCAAAGCATTCCACAACTCCACTGCCCGAGCCGTGAAGGAATCTCCATAAAAAGTGGAAAGACGATTTGGAACTTTAAGGAGAAGGGCTTTTGAAGAACGGACAGCTTGAGAAGGAGGATGTTGAAATTGAAACCGTGACTTAAGATAAGAAGGAGATGAAGGTAGAAACAGAATTCTGTAGAGGAGTGATAAGATGTGAGAGTTTCTACGCAGACGAATAGGCAACCATTTGAGTTCACCGCGAAATTCCGACACGTGATCAAACTTTCGAAGACCATAAACAAACCGAATGGCAAGATTCTGGAGCCTCTCAAGTTTGTCCAACTGTTCCTCGGTGAGATCAAGGAAGCACTCATCCGCGTAGTCTAGAATAGGAAGCATAAGAGATTGAGTTAGCATAACCTTGGTGGCAGTTGGAAGGAAATTCCGCAACCTTCTGAGAGAGGCATTAGACGCGAACATCCTCTGACTCAACCCAGACAGCTGCGAAACCCATGTGAGATTGCTATCCATAGTAACGCCCAGATTTCTGACCTCTTTGCTATACGGTACCGAAATACCGTCAAAAACGATGTTTGGTAATTGATTGAAATTGATTTTGCAAGTCAGTCTAGAACTACCAATTACAATGGCTTGAGTCTTAGCCGGGTTGACCTTAAGACCATAGCATCTACTCCATTGACAAATGTTGTACAGATCATTATTTATAGTATCAATAGCATAGCTTAATCGGTTAAGTGGTGCCTGAGTGTAAATTTGTAAATCGTCTGCATACAGGTGGTAAGAAGAAGAAATATTGTGAGAGATATTGTTAATAAAAACAGCAAATAAAAGAGGAGAAAGCACACCGCCTTGGGGAACACCGGCAGCTATATCACTCCAGGTGGAATGGGTCTGTTCGATGCAAATACGTTGCCGGCGTCCACATAGATAGCTACGAAACCATGCGATTACTGACGGACATATGTTAAGGGAGCTCAGAATTCCAAGAAGCAGGTCAAAGTCAACATTGTTAAATGCGTTGCTGAAATCCAGCAATGAGAGTACAGTAAGCTGTCTGCTGTCCATACCAAGCCTTATATCGTCGGTAATCTTCACTAAGGCAGTTGTGGTGCTGTGTCCTGGGCGAAAGCCAGATTGAAAAGGGTTCATTAGGGAGTTTCTGGTAAGGAATGTACTTAGCTGTTGATGAACAAGGCGTTCAAGTACTTTGGATAAGAATGGCAGAATGGAGATGGGGCGGTACTCGGAAAAGGCAGAAGGATTTGGCTTTTTAGGGAGGGGGATCACTTGGGCTTCTTTCCAGGCCTCAGGAAAACATCTTGTAGATATGGACGCATTCAGCATTAAGGCGATGACATGCACTATCTCATCGAGAATAGGCGTGATCATATTCCGACTAATGCTATCGTTACCTACTGCATTGGAAGAAATGGATTTTATGCTCCTCTTAACGTCAACGTCAGTGAATTGCTCGAAGGAAAAGGGAGAAATGTCTGGTGGCTGTATAGATGAAAGATACGAAAGTGTTTGAGATTTAGTAAGATTATCAAGATTAGAAGAACTAGATGTAGGTAATTAGGTATGTAGGTTTAATGTAGGTTTAATGTAGGTATTTTGAATGTGTACATTATTTTGTTAGCGGCTAAAAACAAAAAATTATACATTCAAATTCAGTTAACTTAAATCAACAAAATATAAAATATTGATTATGATGAGGAGCTCTTTGGCCTAGGGCGCTCGCCGATCTTGTAGGTTAAGCAATGGCGCGGTCTTTTCTCGGATGAGTGACCGATAATTTGGGGGTACAATTTAATTTTCTCAAGCTATTCCGTGCTGCGGAATGCACGTTAACTAAGCAGTTGGTCCTGGTTCATCATCATCCGAGCGATGTTCCAAGTTGCATCGTCATTAGGTCAAGTTAGAGACCTTAGAGAGCGACCTGAATACTCAATCACTAGAATAAACAAATACATACATACATACAAACAAACAATATACGGGTCCATTTAAGAACCTCCTCCTTTGTTTGAAGTCGGTTAAAAAGGAAGATCGGTTCAAATGAGGAATAATTATAAACGCGAAAAATCGTTCATTTTGCGTGCAGCCAGTAACATTATAAATTAAACCAAGTTAGAATTAGTACTATGACAAATGTGCTATTTTTTTTTATTCTAGGGTGACACGCGTCTCGTATCCTGCGAATACATGATAATACGTTTTTTTGGAAATTATTGGTTTTTTGGATCCTTTGTATTTCTTTTTTGCTTTTATACGTGGTCAACGAGGGGTCAGTTTTTTGCAATTAACTACCCCTCGTTGTGATTGATTGACAAGCAACGGTCATTCGGAAATTGCCATCTGCATTTACATCCAAATAGAATGAAAATACAAAAAAATCGATGTAGGTAGGTACCAGTAGCTTTTTATCTAAACAAATCGATTCCTAGCTAGTAGCATACGAACCTTGGTTACTAAGACCTAATAATTTTATCTTCATAAAACCAAAATTAAAATAAGTTAACATCGATCGAATAGCTCGATTTCTACCAAGTGCTCTTTATAAAATCTTGCTTTTCGCTGTTGTGGAGCTTGGCATAAGCCGCAACCAACCTAAAATAACATAATACATGACATCAACGATCACTTCAACAGACAGAAGTAAAGCGATTAGAAAAAGAAGAAGATTTATACTTAGTTTAGATTTGGATTTGTGTTGACCAAGAAAATTCATACATTTTGAAATTATAAGATGCAGTACTACTTGAAGCAAATTTTTCAATCTGCAGGTCAACGATATATCTTCTATACATATAAAATTCAATGTCCTGACTGATCTACATATCAACGTAGAGCTTAAACCGCTGGTCCTAGAGACATGATATTTGGAGCGTATGTTCTTTGTGATGTGTAGGCATCCACTAAGAAAGGGATTTTGGATAGTCCCGCTGGATCGGGACTTACGCGGTTGAAACTGCGGGACGCTTCTTTATAGAGTCGAATAAAATCAGACACTACAATCATTAAAGTATCTTAGAAAATTAGGTTTTTTTTTAAAGATTGTGACTTTTTTATTCGGTGGTGATACATGTTTTGGACAGATATCTAAAGATTGAAAAATTAACTCTTAGATAACTTTGATTTCCCAAGAAATGCTGGCTTGACGGTAGCGAGCAAAAAGCCTTACTGGCGCCGGGATGCCGAAGATCGTGCGAAGTGGAGACGTAAAAGCAAGAAAGCGGACTCCCGAGAGGGCTGCAACCTTTACAATGGCAAAACTCTACATTCTTACTCTACTGCTTGCAAAGAGTGGTGTTTGTCTAGTGGTAGATACCGCGACTTTCATTCTGAAGGTCGAGGTTTCGAATCCAGGCCGACCGCGCATCTTTTCACATGTCTCTTTTCACCTCTTCACGCATGTCTTTTTCTTTAAGAAAAATTTAAGTGCGCTATTAACATCGCTCTTACGGTGAAGGAAAACATCATGAGGAAACCAACATGTCCTAGGACAAATGCGGGGTAGGCTCCCGTGGCGTCTTAAGCCCTCTAAGAATTCACGTACAATGGCCCAATTGTGAGGCTAAGTGCGGAAAAGGCTCAGCGAAACTAACTACTGCTTGCAGTTGTCCATAAATCACTTAAATTTCTCGCTATCAATGTCCACTCTCGATTCTCACGTGATTATGGCACCACGGCCGACGACACGCGCCCTGTATATTTTTTGTGACTGTTTTTATACCTCTAATATTTCTGTATTAATTCATAAAAAAGTCCACCCTATTTATAAAATAACAGGGACCTTTGATCCGGCAACTTATTAAAAATAAATATTTCATGAAACATTATCTCGTCTTTTTATGGTTTCTGTTTTTTTGTGTCCATTTTTGATGACTTGGATCGATGATATCGTAATCAGAATTCGTATATGTAGTGCTTATAGGCTATATTCGCGGAGAAGAGGGAAGGAGTTCTTTGGCCTAGCTGCACCAGCCGATATTAAATGGTCGTGTGAGTTAAGCAACGCTTGCCACGGCCATTACTTGAATGGGTAACCGATAATCTGTGTGGCAAAAAATCATTTTATCGAGCTCCTGCGTGCTTCGGAAGGCACGTGCAACAGGTCCCGGTTGTTATCTCTGATTAGTAGTCTTTAGATCAAGTTAGAGGCCTTAGGTTCGACCTCACCACTCTAACACTAGGTGAGCCACACCACTACACGTAAAGAAAAAGATGGGCTGTGTTTACTGGACTAATCGCTAGTTCCTGGACATAGTGCAAGGTGGCGTGCGAGTCAGCCTGCCGAGTTACTGCACTGCAGTAGCTCTGAACTGCAGAATACTATTGTGTGAAGTGGAGACGTAAAAGTAAGAAAGTATTATGATTGTGCTAGATAAATCTGTGACTATATACCATCAGGTGAGATAGTAGTCAACCGCTTATCTATTGTATGTATAAAAATAATAACGTAACTAGTTTTATATTGTAATAAGTTAATTAGTTTAGTTTTATCCTAATAAATTTATACAAATAAAAAATTTAGTAAGTATACTTGCAAAGAAATACCAAAGTATGTACGTGTATATAGTATGCGACGTAGTTCGTTGGTACAGATACAAAAGTTAATTTGTAAGTCCGATGAAAATATAGTATATTGCTTTTGAGTTGGATAATACAATATTTTAAAAGTAAAATAGAGCATATTACTCAGATGTACGCAAACGCATGCTGCTATAGTGGGGTGGGTCAGGTAAGTAGAGTGACCATTTAATACGATGAACAGGGATATAACCTAACATTTTTTAAACCGTATCACGATGTTTTTGGGTAGGTACGTGTGCATTTTAAATGTAAGTAATGTAAGAAGTAATTTAAAAGAGGTATTGTATTTTTTGTTGTTGTATTGGATAAGAAATAAAAGATAAATAATAGGATAAGATAAGAATTATCGATATTATACGAAACATTGTCTTTTTAAACTAAGCCCATAGTCATAATTCACAAAACAATGTTTTTTATGATACATTAATGACGTCATGGATGGCCTGCTTGTAACGGACGAGGAAAATCTTAAAATTTCAGGGTTTTACAAAAATTAAATAAACACGATTAGGAACTTCATAAAATATAATAGATGGATATCTTTATTTGTACACCATAGAATATAGGAAACACACGAATACACAAAGTAAATAATAAAAGAGCTTAACTTAAGTTGTATTATTGCCATCAAAATACCTTTTTTTAACCGACTTCCAAAAAAAAGGAGGAGGTTCTCATTGTAAGATAGAATCACAAAAATCTTATAGAATATGAAAGTCATAGTCACCATAGTGAGTCATTGTGTCCACGAGCTGACCAGCAGATGTGCGCTCCTGGGTGTTTGTATTCACGGCGCATGCGCGACCCCGACTCCGACATCCGACAAATATGGCCGGCTAAATCACGAATTATAAAGAAAAAAAAACAAAACACCTTGACAGAAAATTTAAATAATAATATGAAACTACATCTAATGAAATCTATCCAAAATTACCTAAAACCGAACATATAAATTTACTTTTGAATTGACAGTGCAAGTGTTGTAGCACATCTACATTTGAAAAGATTTGTATTTTTGTGTGTGTGTCTGTATGTTTGTCATAAATAAACTCAAAAACTACTAAACCGATTTCAAAAATTCTTTCACCAAGAGAAAGCTACATTCACCCTGAGTAACATAGGCTACTTTTGATCCCGATATTTCCACGGGATCGGGACTTACGCGGCTTGTTACAGCTTGTTTAATACATTTTGTTTATGTTATTTTGTAATTAACACAAAATAGTTGTTGTATCAATTACTAAAATCAAAACCGATGATGAAAAGATTAGGAATAGGACAGTCATAGATATAGACCTCGTAGGTTCGATTCAACCAAACTGAAATAAGCCAATTCTACGCATAGATCGTCTAAAAAACTTTAAAAACACTTTAAATACCACAACAATTAAAATACCTACCAACCATAGAAATAAAAAATATGAAAATGTGTGTGATTAGTGTGTTTTTATATTGAAAAGAAACAAATAAATGCAACTTCATAATATACAATGGTAGCGATGAATGTATACCTTTATACCTACTATAAAATAGTGGATTGACTTTCAGCAATTCAGTTTTATTTACATATTGTGAATATGTAAGTATATTTTACTTATATGATAAAAAGATATAAGTTTATCTACACTATAGTATCTACATCTAAATTAATCTACAATATCTACACTTATATTATAAAGAGGAAAGATTTGTACTTTTGTGTGTATGTGTGTCTGTATGTTTGTAATGAATAAAATCAAAAACTACTGAACCGATTTCAAAAATTCTTTCACACAGCTAGTTGATTTATAAAAGAAACTCGTATAATTTTTAGCTGAGGTGTAACTGAACAGATAAATAAGTACTTACATCTATGTATTAATTACATATAGGGAGTAGACAGAGAGTGTAAACTTAAAACTAGCTTGAATTGTTAAAGCTATTGTGAAGGTGTCTTGATTTATTAACCTTTTGGTGGAAATCTGAAGGCTATCTTTGAAGTGACGAAGAGAAGGATTAAACCAAGTAAATTGCAGACTTTTAGAACTCTACCAATAGCATATAAGCTTTTTAACTATAACTACAGATTGATGACGTTCCTGGAACGACCTTTACATCAACGTTTTAATGGGTACAATTTACAATAGGGGTTGTAGTCGTAAAAATACCTATCTTTATATGTACTTACTAGCAATAAAGTGTGTGATCGCGAGGTCTACTGTTCGCAGAACTAGATATATTAAACACATCAAATCAACCAACTGTTTAGGCCGTTGGTTGATTTATAGTTCACTTAGTCCGGACATTGAATTTTATTTGTATATTTTTGATACAAACGAAAAAACGGCTTTGGTTGGTTGAGTTGACCGGTACCGTCGTTTTTCTTCGATGTGTTGCTCTGATCATTTTATTGTGACAAAATAAACCAATTTCATATGTGTTTTAGATAAGGATTTATGAAATGTTTTAATTTATTATATTTTTATCCGCTAAACCGTGACCAGCCAGCATCCCCCAAAGCGCGCGTCACCCCTACATCTACGCAAAATCACCACGCAGTCTTTTGGTACTCGCCAAACGCACAACAACTGCCACATATTGACCATATCTCTTCCTCGTTTAAACCACTAAAGACAAGTCATCGACTTCATTTTTACAACAAAATTAACTGTAAACACATCTCATTTAATAAAAGATACCTGTAATTGTGATAAATTCGCTATTTTCAATCGACAATGATTCTAATAAGTTGTTGTAACAGAAGAAAATATTGACAATATGACGGATCGCGTGTGTATTGAAATAAATTTTGTGAGAGATATCTAAAGAGGGCGGACTGCTTCGCTTTTACATGAAGGGTGAGCCATTTTATATATTTTACGTACATGATATTGTAAAGTGAGAGTCAGAGATGTAAACTTATATCTCAAAGCAATTAATTTAATCTTAAATATGAAACCAATAAATAATATCTCGATAATAACCATTATTAATATAAGTTTAATGTGATATTTACGTAATCCTTTTGGGAAGATGCGATTTATAACCTACGTACACATCTTCGTTTCAACCGGCTAAATACATTGAGGTTATACAGTCGATACAAAATGTCCTACTATTATTTATTAATAAGAACTTTGTGTGTTTGTATGTAGGTACTTATGTTATTAATAATACGTGGGCTTTTTATATCGAAATTCCCACCGTTATTGCAACTGATGAAACTGCAGGGCGCCACTATTTTGTTTAGTAATACACAAAATATGTTTATAATATTAAAAAGATCACATATATTCAGTAGTTACCTATTCACATTTAATTTATACTTAGGATAATGTAACAAAAGTGTAACCTACAAGTAAACGGCTTAGTAATCTTTTTTCTTTTTTTAAATCTTTATTTTGTAATGTTGTCTTTGCTTTTGTGTGTTGTGTTGTTGTGGCCAATAAATGTTTCATATTCTATTCTAATACTTTGCCCACCTTTTACATCCATTTAACACGCTGGTTAATCCTGCAATATTAATTAATAATTAATAAATATTCCAGGATTCCCCAGCGTTATCTTTAACATAATAAATAAGTAAGTAAATAAGTAATAGGTATTTAAGTATCTAGATACATAACGTTTAAAATTTATTTAAGTCATAAAGGCTATCTAGATTACCTATTTACCATTATATTTCTAGTTATTAAGGCAAATACATTCTAATAAGTATGATGGCCAACCAATCCAACTATCCAACCAACCTAAATATGTTTAAATATAAATTAAAACAATGTTTGATTTGTTTACTCATACCTTTCACAATATAGGTGACTATTATGAAGAAACTAAGATTTTCTTTTCCTAATAATATTTTTTTAGGTACCAACTCAAAATCAAAGCTTTGAGTAATATCTATGCCTGTAAGGGGCAAGTTAATGTAACTTAAATGACCTACAATAAAATCACTGTGTACATAACTTAGTCATACATGTCTTGATTTATTGATATGGAAACACCAATAAACGATTTTAATCAACAACATTACACATGAAGTGAACAATTCCTCCATACAAGATGGAAGCCTGCCTTGCGGGAAGAATTTTTATTTAAATGAATAAAACTCTCCAAATATTCTAATTGGATGGTATTAGAAATTTCAAAATAGAGGTTAAGTGACCCCTCGCGACCAAGACCATTGTAAGATGATCGAAACATCGAGGTAAGATAATTAAAAAGTTAAAATCACGCGATTAAGACCCGGGTAAATATAAAATTATAGTTATACTTACATTAGTGTCATCTTATTTTAATTAGATTTAATTTCATGGTCGGTAGACTAGGGAATTTGATTATATTTTTTTAATTATACTTCTTCTTCCTGCTCTTTTCTCAAATTATTTAGGGTCGGCAAAGTAGGTAAGTCTAAGGTAGGTCCTTAGACTTACCGACTTTGCCTTTCATTGACCATACCTACCTACTGGAAATAGCTTAAGCAATATTTTAACTAATGACAACCTATCGGAAGTTATATGAAACGTTTTATTAATTACTAGCTGCGTCCCGTGGTTTCACCCGCGTAAGTCCCGATCCCGTGGGAATATCGGGATCAAAAGCCTATGTTACTCCTCGATAATGTAGCTTTCTCTTAGTGAAAGAATTTTTGAAATCGGTCTTGTAGTTTTTAAGTTTATTAATTACAAACATACAGAGACACACACAAAAATACAAATCTTTCCTCTTTATAATATTAGTGTAGATGATGTCATGTCGTGGAAAAAATCGTAATATCAATCGATAAAAAAATATAAATTAAGTACACAACTTTTGCCTTTAGACACCTTGTCTTCGTGTCTTATTGTATTTCTGTCTTTTAATGTATCGTGTGTTTTAAGCTAATACAAGGTTTTCCATCCTTTTCTATTCTATTCTATTCTTTAACTCTTGTTCCTTGACGGTTTAGACTCTTGGTCCGAAGCCAAAAAATGTGTGGATTGGCGTTTTTTTTATTTATAACATTGGCCCTTAACTCCGAAATGTGTTTAGGACCTAAGGATTTTGCGTGACAGAATATATTTATAGTTATATCCAAATCTTTACAATCCAAATCTTTGTGTGGCCGATATTATGACTAGGTATGCCAAAATCCATACACATATTAAATTTCTGCTTTTCTTATTGGAAATTGAAAAATATTCTAATTTGTATTAGACTGATTTAGAGTGGAGTGTTTGATAATCATTTTTAAGCCTATAACAACAGAAACTAAAAAGTTCTCAAACCTCAGTTTCTTCTAATAAACGATATAACAATTTTTAGTACCGGAAGAAATAAGTTAAATTATAACATTTCTGTAACATATACTGAGTTAGAATCATCAGTATCATCTCTAATTGTTGCAGAGTGTAGCGTAAGCGTAATAACAATTATTAGTACCGGAAGAACTAAGTTAAATTATAACATTTCTGTAACATATACTGAGTTAAAATCATCAGTATCATCTCTAATTGTTGCAGAGAGTAGCGTAAGCGTAATAACAATTATTAGTACCGGAAGAAATAAGTTAAATTATAACATTTCTGTAACATATACTGAGTTAAAATCATCAGTATCATCTCTAATTGTTGCAGAGTGTAGCGTAAGCGTAATAACAATTATTAGTACCGGAAGAAATAAGTTAAATTATAACATTTCTGTGACATATACTGAGTTAAAATCATCAGTATCATATCTAATTGTTGCAGAGTGTAGCGTATGTGCGGCTGCAGCAGCCGCGGCAGCTGCTGCAGCGTCCTGGTCCAGCAGCCATGGAGGGGACGGCAGCAAACCACCGACCATCGTCAACGGAGTCGCCGTCATCGTGCTCAATGGCGGACACACGCCGCAGGTCCCGGCCGTCCTCAATGGAGCACATACACCGGTTCGGTACACTAATGGAAACTGTAAGTTGAAATGTAAGAGGAAAGACTACCTACCTTCTCACGATACAAACGTAGTCGATAGTTTCCTCCCTGGATAAATACAAAAGAGCCATAAAACCAATATCTCCCATAACCATGCCCCGAGACGTTAGGGTTTCGTACCCAAACGGTAAAAACGGGACTCTATTACTGAGACTTCGCTGTCTGTCTGTCCGTCTGTCACCAGGCTGTATCTCATGAACCGTAATAGCTAGGCAGTTGAAATTTTCATAGAAGATGTATTTCTGTAGCCGCTACAACAACAAATACTAAAACAATATAAAACAAATATTTAAGAGGGGCTCCCATACAACAAATGTGATTCAGTTACAGAAAAACGCAACGATACCGTGATGTATTTTGACTAGGTACTAGTTTCTTATTAGAATAGAAATAAAATATAGGGAATTTCGAATATGAAAAACATAACAAACCGTAGGGGTCTGGTCATGGCTGATATAGGTTTATGGGATAAACATATTTTCTCTAATGTCTTTATTCAGGGAGGAAACAGTCGACTACGTTTGTAAACTTTTTAGGAGAAAAGAGTAGGTAGACTTTCTCTTTAAAGGTTGGTTAAATTAGGTATGCCAAATAGTATAGCGCATTCCTGACTCTACATGCACGTAGAGACCGCATATCAAGCCTCTGGTGGCTGTTTTCTAACAAAATGTGAATGTGTGTGAAGCATCTCACTAATATTAAGATGCGACTAATATTTGTTACTACTTCGCGTAAAGCTAGCAATAAACTTAGAACATAGATAGCTAGAGTAGAGACTAAAAAACGCCAATTTTTAACCCGATATTCCTACACGATATTAGAACTTACTAGAATGACGAGGTCCAGTTATTTAAAGACTGTAAATGATGATTAACAGATGCATAAACTATTTTGTCTTTTACCTACTGCGATATAAAGTTTTAAAGTTGACAGACAGAAACAAACGTTACATAACTTAGTCATCTGTTAATCATCGTTTATAAGTAAGTAATATAGTACGTAAACAAAGCTTCTAATTCGATATTAAAACAATATATTGTAGGTACATTATGCTTTGTGGTGAAGGCATGTTATAGTTATTACAAAACTTTGTCATTAACAAATTAGTTGATAATAAATGTCCTACATCACAAACTAAAATTTACGAAATGAGTAAAGGACATCAATACAAATTACGCAGTGACTGAAAGTTCCAAATTCTCGCAAGATATCGATTCTGTTAGAAGAATGTTGCGACTAGAGTAAAATCTATAAATACCTACTGTTATATTTAGGGCTAAGGCGGGTACCACCCCTTCGAAGGAAACGCCTATTGAAATTACAATAATACATTTTATAGGGGACGGGGAAGCTCGAGCATTTTAAACGTTTACGTTGTTTATAATAGATGGCTCTGTTTCGGCTACACTGCTGCCATCTTACTAAAGGTGTTTTAAATTCGTGATGGATTCTCTGTGATAATTTATGGTTGGACTTTCTAAAATGCGATATGATTTAAGTGTCGGTTTATCACGTTGATGGATAGATGTCTCTAATTTAAATTTTTAAAATTGGTTTGATTATTTTATTTGTAAATGTTGATTCCGATAAATTTGGTTGATTTTGTTTTGTTTTTGTTAGCTCGCTAACTTATCCTACTGCAAGGCAAATACCTCCTCTTAGAGAGGTTAGGCATTAACGCCACGGGAGCCTACTTCGAATTGGCGAATGTCCCATGCCTTGGGTCCTAGGACATGATAACTATTCTATTCAGTAATATTCTTTAGAAACTACTAAAATGTTAGGGTTATTGATCTATGCAGACTGCACCCGGATAACAGTGATTTTTGCAATTAGAGAATTGTAAATATTTTTGAAAAAATATTTGAAATTTCTAAAGTCGTAAAACAAAAGTTGTTCCATGAGACGCCAGGAGGTAGCCCTTTCATAATTTGTTTCATAACCCTGTATTATTAGCCTGATCAATTTAAATTTGTATTTTTATACATAACTAGCTGACCCGGCAAACGTTGTTTTGCCTTATGAATTATAGATAGTAGCCGATTCTCAGACCTAATAAATACGAATATAAAATTTCATAAAAATTGGTCAAGCCGTTTCGGAGGAGTACGGTAACTAACACTGTGACATGGAAATTTTATATATTAGAAGAAGATTATAAATCTGTTCATTATCATTTCTCTAATAAAGTCAGTAAATATGTAAAACATATGTCATTCTTTTTTTTATTAATTTAATTCATAAATACAATTCAAATTGTTAAGGGTTGTTCGGGGACGTTCAAAACAATTAGCGTAGTTAGATAACAATCATAGAATAAGGATCTTTAACCGATGTAATCAGTTTCAATTAATTCACACATTTAAATATCCGAAATAGATTCGCTAACTAGCTCTCTTCAAGAAAAGATCAGGGAAAGTAAAATAATTCAGTTCCTTTATTGTTAAAACTCGTCCTTTACAAACGGTTATTCGTATAATCCAATGTTGTTGTACAATCACGTAAGAATTAGACGGTAATAATAGGTGACCAACTACTCGGGCTAGTTCGTCAAAATTTGACATTTTACAACAGGGTGAGTGAGAATCCTTTAGGGTTGGTTACCTACTTTCGCCTTGTTTGAACCAAATCGGAAAGCAGGAGCAATGGTCACACCAAATCACAATAGAATGACTGACTTGGTAAATCTGGCACGAATGAGGGGACGGAAGAAATTTGCCTGCTGGATTCAACTCATCATTCACAATTGTTATTTCATAAGCTTATTAAGTGATTTGTGATTTTATACGTAACTTTTAGAGCAGCTCCTACGCCGTATTCTTTTGCATAATATAATTTATGCATCTTATGCTTATTCTGTCAGACATTCCAAGGCAGTTGCAATGTTGTCATATTATTTCTATTCTCAAGCTCGGGTAAAAATCTTATAAATATACTGTCTACGAATTCCGTTGAGCGTGTAAAATCAAGTTATAGTTAACGTAAAGGTAAGTTTCAATAGTACCTAACGGAGTTTCGCAAAAATCATTATTTTTATGACTTTACCTTTTTATTGCGTTGACTTAGAAAAATGTTTTATTTTGTTTTTGTAAAATTAGATTTATCGTAAAAAAGCTATTAATACAAGAAGATTAAAGTTTATATGAAAATATAGGTAAATCTATAAATTACCACTTATAAAATTTGATACTCTTCTAAAAATTTTTTATAGAAGATAAAAGTTCAGTTCATAGTTCAAGAACTTCATTATTAAATTTCCTTTTAGATCGAATACTGTAAGAGACTGTAATTTGAAGTCAAGTTCGAACATCATAGCGCCCGTTTCTAATCGAAAATAAATAAATAAATAAAATTAAATAATAAATAGGTAAATATTTTTTCTGAACAACACACAGCGCCATATAGTCCCGTGGTAAGCGACTAAGCTTGTGTTACGGTGACTAGACAACGGATATAATACTTAGGTATATTTATTTTTCTTTTGAAAATACATACATATTATAGGTACGTAGAGGTGTCAATAACAGTGTCCATATCGAAACCTGGAGGGTTACTGCGGTTCGTTTCGATACGAAATCGATACTGTCATACGATGATTCTACAGTCACATTCTGATAGTAGGGTGACAGTAGAACCATCGTTATGACAGTATCGTTGTCGTATCGAAACGAACCGAAGTAACCCTCCTGAAGTCAGTATTCGTAGTCAGAACGAGGTGCATAATTCGGTAAAAAAGATACAGTTTGCGCGCAGCACTACGTAGAGATTTCTTAAGACCCAGTCATTTTGTTCAAATCAATCAAAGATCTTCAAAATGATTCATATTGAGGCACTTCCGAGGAAATAGTATCAATTAAGTAGAATTCTTAAACCGTTTCTAGTTTGCTACTTTATTCATAGGTATGTGAATCATTTCCGAATTTTTGTTTTGATGAATCAATGATGCCATTCGTTTGGCATGTCAACTTATTAGGGGAAAATGTAGGTACTCGTAGATTAGATTAACGTTTGATTCTCTTTGTGAGTTTCTTGTCTTTGCGTGTCATTAGAGGGAGCTTTCTGAGACAAGGCATCCTAATTGTAGTTAGGTATTAAAAAAATCAAAATGACCCCATGTTTCTTCCGAAGAAAATATTTGGATTTTTTGGAAACCTTTTTTTTTTGAAAATCCAAATACCTACTTACATATTTTTTTTGAAAACCATCCAAATTCTATTTAGATTTATAAAGGTGATTTTTACTTGCAGGTATAATATTATTATTTTCGAACATGTAAGGTCTAATTTCCTAGTTCTTCAGTTAGAGAGAATTGTGAAATTAAACGTAATAAAACATAAATTTATCGACCCAATATTTTCTTATTGAGTAAATTCATTCGAGACATCATCCGTCCATTATATATTTTATCAATTTATGACACACTCAAGGGAATAGAGGTCAAAGAAATGTTTGTTATTATCTCTACGAGTAAAGTTTGTAGAGAGCGTGTTGTTGTTCATTCATGACTTAGTAATTCGTTACGAACGATAAATATTTTTTACTAATTAAAAATATATTTATATTGTACTTTGTATTAGCAAAAATTAGGTCATTCACTATAGAGCTATTTGATTTCGCCAATCATCGTAATGGTACCACTTACACTCTTATAATCAACACAAAAGAAAGAATCAAGACAAATATTACGGACCTTGAATCTTTTCTACGAATAACATAAAAAACAAAAGATTTTTAAACATGGACATCTTTGGTTTGATCCCTTCGCGGTCGTTTTTACAGTGCCCTATTGAGTAATATTTTTTGTGAGTTTTGGCCGGTGTCGGGTGTTGTAGAGTAGAGTAGATTGGAGTAGGCAAGGCACCGCGTGGTAGGTAAGTTAGTGTAAGAGCCGCTCACTCACCCCGCAGCGGGCCCGTGTGCCGCGCCCGTACCTACGGACTGCATCACGTTCGCGTTGCCTTGTACTTCCAAGTGACACATTTTCGGTTGGGGTAAAGCAAACGGCGCTTTCGGGCAATGTACACGTTCCGTTAGCTTCTCTATTTTAAAATCGACTTACTTGACGATATCCGGGAAGGGATCGAGCCGAGGCGACGACGACGGGCATCACGGCAGTGCGGCGCGGCGTAGACTCCACTGTCACTCATTTTCGATGCAGTCGACCTGCGTACGCGTCGATGGTCGCTCCGCGCGCCCGCGCGTCCGCTCACATGCACCACGATTTTGATATTTGATAACTTTGAAACGTGCGAAAATAAAATTTAAATGAACTTTGATAAATTGAAGTGATTCTTACTTGACCGGAGGATGTACTCGTATGTTACAAAGAGGTGATACTAGTGGTGCCAGATATACAAACCTACCATGAGCGGGAGGGAAGGCGGAAATGCAGGTCCCTCTTCGAGTGAGTAGTATTTTTCACGTGTACTTTTGTTTTATTAATTCTTTGATTTATAACAAAGATTGTAAGAACTCATAGTTCACATAAAATGTTAGGTGAAAAAGTTAGGTGAATGCATGCAAAGGGGCTAGTCCTTATCGGACGGATGTGCTGGGTGATGGGTGTAGGGCTCGGGAAGGCAATCATAAACAGTTGTTTATAACATCATTGAAATTATTTAAATTGAGGTTAATAGAGTCTAGTTTTACTAATGTCGCACATATGTGTGCCATGTTTACTGAATATAACGTTGATCAACAACAAGATAAACATATTATACCGACTAATTATAAATAAATATACTTCCTAATTAGAGTAGGGAATATCTTCTAGGGAATGACGTCACAATCATCAAAATATTGTGCAAGTGATTCCGGTGTTTTGAACATCAACGTTGTTTATCCGATTTGATAATGTTACACGAAAAAAACAAATAAATACTTTATATTCGAAAAATACTGCGCATTTTGTGTAACTACTAGAAGTCCTTGTACAACAAGGGCCTCTAGTATTGAATTAGATACATGTGACGTGAGCATTTTATCAAACGGGGTCTACGCATTGAGAGGTTGATTGTTTACTATTTTACTATTCCTATAATACCGTATTAGTTGTTCACATGTGTAATGTCTTGCAACGAGGCACACTTTATCGTCCATATTGCACCTTAAGCTACTCACACCAAGATCTATATTTCCTTTCCATTGCTACCTTGTTTTCTTGCGCGTGAGCAATGGATTACTTTTCACATAAATTTACTGCATTTTAAGACTTGAATTTGGTTAGAAGTTAGAACGAAAGTTAGAGTCGTTCATTCTGTATAAATAATATTTAGTAGTAAAAGCCACACAAGTCTCGTAAATAGAACGAAATAGAACACAAACAAGGTTTATCTAAATCTTACGCAACTTGAATTTTTGTTATCATTAGTTTGGTAGGTGAACCGACAATAGCGTAACAACTATGCCAGGTTTCGAGGAACGAAGTCTAAACAACGGGAAAATAACTGAAATAGAGCCTGTACAAGTAGAATTTAAACAGGGCATGACCATAATTCTCTATACTAGATACCAAGAAGTAAGCGCCCGCGCAACCGGCGCCCGACGTTTCAAAAAGGAATTATCATTGAAGAACTATTCGGAATTTTTAGAAAGTCGATGTTAAGTAACGCGACGTCCCTACTGCAGGGCCCGAGTTCGTAACCAGTCAATTAAATCCGAATGGTGGTATTATATCCGTCTCTCTCACTCCTAGTGGTAGGATCCTGAAGCAGAAGCGCCACTTGACGATGATTCACGTTCAAATTCCATGCCCACGATTGATAACAGCAAAAACTAGTGAATGGCATAACGTTTTAGGTCATTTCATTTGCTTGCTGGACATGTGGTGTACTATCATCATACATTTTGTTTGCAACATGTGTCGTTGACAAATACAAACAACGTAATAGACTTACGTTTTAAAGCTTCATTCGTACAAACATATTTAAATACCTACTCATTTTAAAGTACGTTGGATTCTGAGATACCAATATTTTACCACCTTAACCGGAATGGGTTAGTCCACTTTCGCCATACCAGGTTCTACGGCTACGAAAAAAGTAGTAATCCTTTCGCCATACCTGCTCGACATGGTCGATAGGCTATGGCGAAAGGATACTCCAATTTATTTATTCGATTTTTATAAACTTTATGTTGAAAAGTTGTTGAGTGGAATCGTGCCCCTCGCGTCCTTCTACTCATCGTCGTCATCATTCTTCGCAATGAATTGGACGTGGGCGTGGTTTTTACCAGGCTTTAAGGACTGACTAGAAGTTATCCTGCACCGTACTAGACGTGTAAAATGTGTGATAGTAGGTAATTGGTATGGAAGTACTAGGCTATTATAAATCACCAGAAGGTCGTTACATACTTTTACAATTGAGATATTTCTCGCTTGAAGAAACATACGGAAATGTGATAAGTGTGAGTTATACATTCTACATACTTATGATAGCCTAGTACATCATACTTAATAATAGAGTATATTTTTTATTTCCTTCACTTTTTGTAAAAGTAGGCGTGGTCACCCATATGGCCACGCCCAGTTTTACGCAAGGTAATGAATGGGCGTGGGTATGTGTGTGTATGTTTGAATGACAAAGAAGATTATTAAAATTTTAGATTACTTAACACTTTATTGTACCAAAATTTACAAAACTCATGAAAAAAACATAAACTTACTAGTAATTATAATAAAGGTACCATGTGCGGCCTTATTGCTAAAAGTGATCTATTCCAGGTAACATGAAAAAAAGAGAAGTGTGATTAGACTTATAATAAGTCTTATAATAAGTAGGTAGGTACTAGTTACTTACTATCCAACACAATGCATATTTCTAAATCAATGAATTAAATTAAAACAAGCAGATGATGGCAGTTAAGTATGTGTTTTATATTGCCATGTTTTTGTAAAAAAAATAACAAACATTATTATTAGACACGGGTCTAGATAGAGTTATAATAATTTTTAGTAATTGCCTCGACATTTCGACAAACGGGTCACACCGGCCGTGGTCCCGAGTCTTCTCGGGACCACGGCCGGTGGAACCCGTTTCCCCTTACGTCGAGGTAATTCATAAAAATGATTATCTATAACGCGATCTAGACCCGTGTTGTGTGATAATGATTGACGGAAATCGTGTGAGTTTAATAAGTGTAGTTTTACCAAAGTCGATTGTTGTAGTTAAAAAAGTTATAAACAATTATTATGGTAGATAATCTTGAACTTGTAACGGCAGATATCTCGCCATGTCTTTTATATTGAAAATAAAAATATTGATAATTTTAGATATTCTTGTACTTGTTATGGCAAATATTTCGTCATGTTTTTATATCGGACTGTTTTAATTACTTTCAGCATAGTAGATTGGTTAAAGATAATTTTGGATTATCTTGTACGTTGTAATTTTGTGTAATTTATCTGTTTTATTTAGTCAATTGTAGGTTAAAACGCCGTCCTGTGATTTAAAATGTAAGCATATCTGCTGTTCTGTGATTTAAAATGTAAGCATATCTACTGTTCTGTGATTTAAAATGTAAGTTTAGGTATCTGCTATTCTGTGATTTATAATGTAAGCATAGCTGCTGTTCTGTGATTTAAAATGTAAACATAGCTGCTGTTCTGCGATTTAAAATGTACACAATGTAAGGTATAATTTATAGTTAAATAGTAAAATAAGGAGTTGATTCACATTATATTAATGCATTGGTCTCATTTCACATACCTATTATAACATTTCCATTGGAAACTATAAATACTATTTACCTGTCATATTTTTGTCAGGGTTTTGAACAGTTTTATCAAAATTTTAAAATAGAAAAAAATCATAAAGTCCGTTTTTAATTTTTTTTCATTAGTTTTAGTGCATTTCTGCTGTCACTAAAAATCCTCTTTGTGAAGACCTTTCAATTAAAAAAAGAATAATCTCAATCGGTCAAGCCGTCTTCGAGTAATCGGCGAACATCCTAAAACCGACTTTTTTTGAAGTCGGTTTAAATGCTAAGATTATGAATCTTATGATTTAGAAATATGCATTGTGTTGGATAGTAAGTAACTAGTACCTACTTATTATAAGACTTATTATAAGTCTAATCACACTTCTCTTTTTTTACATGTTGCCTGGAATAGATCGCTTTTAGCAATAAGGCCGCACATGGTACCTTTATTATAATTACTAGTAAGTTTTTGTTTTTTTCATGAGTTTTGTAAATTTTGGTACAATAAAGTGTTAAGTAATCTAATATTTTAATAATCTTCTTTGTCATTCAAACATATACACACACACCCACGCCCATTTATTACCTTGCGTAAAACTGGGCGTGGCCATATTGGTGACCACGCCTACTTTTACAAAAAGTGAAGGAAATAAAAAAATATACTCTATTATTAAGTATGATGTACTAGGCTATCATAAGTATGTAGAATGTATAACTCACACTTATCACATTTCCGTATGTTTCTTCAAGCGAGAAATATCTCAATTGTAAAAGTATGTTCCATAGTTCCATACCAATTACCTACTATCACACATTTTACACGTCTAGTACGGTGCAGGATAACTTCTAGTCAGTCCTTAAAGCCTGGTAAAAACCACGCCCACATCCAATTCATTGCGAAGAACGATGACGACGATGAGTAGAAGGACGCGAGGGGCACGATTCCACTCAACAACTTTTCAACTTAAAGTTAATAAAAATCGAATAAATAAATTGGAGTATCCTTTCGCCATAGCCTATCGACCATGTCGAGCAGGTATGGCGAAAGGATTACTACTTTTTTCGTAGCCGTAGAACGTGGTATGGCGAAAGTGGACTAACCCACCGGAATTAGCCTTTGGAAGTGTCATAAAATTTCATGTCGGATTTACCTACGATGTAAAGTTACATTAAATGTGTAATTTCTAAACTGTTGAATACTTTACCTTAAGTTAAAGATATTCTTAAACATTTGTAGGTTCATTTTCAAAGCTCACATAACACAGAGCTTTTTAAGGTTTCGCCAAGCAATTTTTGATATCCTTACTTCGTTTCTGTTAAATTTAAGTTTGAACTATTGTCATCCATGGGCTACATAGGTATATATTTACTAGTATAAAATGGCCTGTGCATGACTAAAACCCAAATGCAACTATTTTGTGTGACTGCAAAATACCGTGATTTCCATCGTTCAAAATTGTACCAGTAATTAGGGGAAAGATTGACAAGATGATCCTCTTAAGGGAGAATGCTAAACTTAGAAAATGATCGGCCCTACTCAAAATTTAATTTTATCTAGCTAGGTTGGGTTACCTACCTAGGTCTCAATATTTTCTTTTTTGCGATATTTCTTTTCCTTATTTTTTTTTCTAAACTTTACTGAAGAATTAAGATCATTCTAGGAATCATCTTGAACACTCCGGTGTTCATGATCTCCCGTCCCTTACCGTTTATTGTTTAGTATATTATTGAGGCATCATCTTTTTTTACTAACACACATTTGTCTATAAATGACATCAAAAATGGTTTACTTTTTTATTCAGATTTCAAAGATTAAAGTAAGTTTTACCAAATTTCAAGTTCTATCTTGTATTTACTTAGACTTTTCCTTTGTTTTCGCGATGTTGGATTGAAACTAAGCTTTTTTTCGATTTTAATCGCGTGTTGTTTATTACTTTTAGCATTGTTACTATGCTCAACGTTTCGAGAAATTTAAAGGTATCTTTAGAATTGGGAAATCTGGATCGTATTTATTTTACAACATAATTATCATGTCTTTAACATATTGTCTGTAGTCTCTACCTATCATTTAAGTTGTAATTACAAACAAACGTAGGTATATAATATGAAAAGTAAAATTCAACTATATAACAACAACTAACTTCTTTTTCAACATTGGGTAAGATCATACTTGAAAAGTAAAGAATATTCGGGAATTCCCACTCTGAAAACGGGAGTTGCGAGATAGAGTAGGGACTCTACCCCGCAACTCCTGTTTTCAGAAATAAAAGATACCAACATACTATTATCATAAAGTATTTTGTAATTGTGATAAAATTGAGCACAATAAGATGGCGTAAAAAATTTTTTTATTCGAAATTGATCGGCTAAAACAAATGGAACTTAAGTTCAAAATGAGGCATGACATTAAGTCGATTCCCATAATCAAAATTAAGAGGACAGTCTACATACTTTTTCTCCATACAGACGTAGTCGACTGTTTCCTCCCTGGATAGATACATTAGAGCAAATATGTTTACGCAATAAAACCTATATCTGCCATGGCCATGCCGCTACGATTTTTTAGTTTTAAAAAAAAAATTAGAATAGAAATAAATATCAGAAAAATCATGGTCATAGCATAGCCGATATAGGACTTTATGGCATAAACATATTTTTTTCTAATATCTTTATCCAGGGAGGAAATAGTCGACTACGTTTGTAAAGTTTGTATGGAGAAAAGAGTAGATAGACTGTCCCCTTATTGGGACTTACCCTCAAAGTTCAATTGTACACCTTTCCCCTACTTAGATTTTACTATGAATACGAGTACTATGGTAGAATTACTATAAATGTTTCCATGGTAGAATTAGGTAGTTAATAGAACATGCAAGACGCCGATGGTCAGTAACTGCGCAGGTCGATGCCTCTGATCACTGCATAACTGTAGGCACACAAATTATGGTTAAAATTTCCTTTAACCAAAGCACTGTAGATGTTACATTCTCTAAAGTCAAATATAAAAAAAATATCTAGTATAAATAACTTCTGTATCATTAGGTATAACCACAGTTTCCCTATTAGTTCTGCGCCTTGGCGCTATAAGTATAACTATATTAATGTGCACATAAAGTTATATTAGTTCAGTATCATAATTATAGAATAATTAGTAGTGTGCGCGCTCTTACTCTAATATTGAAGAAAGCAGAAGCTTTTGGATCAAGATTCTAGGGTGCGTTCGTAGATAGCGAACGACTTAAAATATGCGTAGAATTTCCCCTTCCTTCTTTTAAAATAGCCCCAACTTAATTTTAAGCTTCTGTTTTAAAAATAGTACCTCTAATCGCTTTGAGAAATAACAATAAACCAGAAATGTCACGATTGTCGACCCGACGAATGTTTTTGGCTCAATTTTTTTTGTCGAAACTTACTATATTTACAGGAAACGATTTAAATACATATATATGTACATAATTTCGTCATCAATGAGCTCTGTTGGCTCTAAATGGATTCAAAAGTGAGTTAGATAGTTTATATGCGATGTAGAGCAGCGATAAAGAATGCAATGAAATGCATGCCGATGGTAGTTGCATCAAGATTCCATGGTAGTAAAAGTGCGGCTATGTTATGTTGTGGCTTGGAATGTGCGAGGGGAAGCGAGAGGTACGCTTCTCGCGCCGCGCCGCGCCATGCTGAGTAAACAAAACTATGAAAGAGGCACGTACGTACCGCCACCGCTACCGTCACCGTACCGCGCCCGCGCCGCGCCGCGTTCGCATACTATGCCGACACTATATAGCTTGGAGAAAGCTCATTTAGGTAGTACTGAAAATAGGTCCTTACCATTTGATAAACTAATCAAATGTTGTATTTTCTAAGCAATGAATCTAAATTAAAGAATTTTGCTTTTAAATATTAATCACTTTGCTTAGCTATTTTTGATGGCTCAATTGGTTTAGGCTTCACATGCTTCTATCCATGATCTTTATGTCTCGTTTAGGATAACAACTGGACTAGAGAGATCTACTTTTTTGTATTTTCCTCCATGTAATAGGTGACTGTAATAATTTTCCATATTGTATTAGCCCACAGGCAATCTGCCATAAAAGAAAAGAAACATTTCTCACAGTAAAGGCGAATTATGCAGTTACAACATACCGGTTAGTTTCCATTGGAAATATTTGTCGACTGACCAATGGATTGGTTTTTGTTTACTTTATTGTAATATTGAAAAACAGTTTAAAATAGACCCTCCACGTAAATTAGAAACGAGTTTCTACGGTTTCTCATTAATGCGGCATAGGGAATAATAAATATTGAATACGTACGGCAATGGCGGTGTGCTCAACTGCTCAGGTTGCGTTCCGCGGTTCCGAGGCCGCCGGCCGCCCGACTAGATGCAGTGTTACGGCAATGAATGAAAAGGTACCAGAAACGCAACCTAAATACCGAACATTCTTCCAGTGGTCGCGGCCGTTTGCGTCCACGTGTGCATGCCACCTCGCTTTTACCGTACCGCTCTCGCGCGCCACTCGCGACTCAACACAAATACTCAAGCATAGCTTTCCTAGGACAGTCAAAATATTAGCTATGTTATCAGGTAGACTTTTAAACACTTTTAGACTCTAGACTTTTAAACTAAAGCTCGAAAACGTAAGCGTCAATTTTGCAAAGTTACCCACAATGCTTAAAACCGTCTATAAAATACACACTCGAAATCTGGCCTATAGGACTGTATAATACTATACCAATAAACATTTTTGGGTCAATTAGAGCTTACGCAAAACCTAATGCGAATGAAATAGCACTAAAGTGTATAATAGCGTAGAGCTTTTTCATTGGCGTGTATAATTTGGTGACTGAAAGTGCATTAGTATTAACTCACAGTTCTGTTTACACTATTTCTAATTATCTCTAATTTTGGTCTCAATTCTTCTAAGTTGCCAATAAGCTTTTGAAACTTACAACTAGGTATGCAAAAAACACACATGCTTTGCAAAATATCACTAAACTTAGAGCGTAGCTAAAATTGACAAGACATTTCCTGAAACTTCTATTGCATTGGGATTCTGCGTGGAACGGAAAAATAGTACTTAAGAGGACAGTCTACCTACTCTTTCTCTATATAAATGTAATCGACTGTTTCCTCCCTGAATAAAGATACGTTTGTAAAGTTTGTATGGCGAAAAGAGTAGTTAGACTGTCCCCTTAACAGTTTTTCTGACATGTTGCCAATGTCACACGGATAGGTTGTATCCTTTTGTAGCACGTATAAATATCTATCAACGTATCTATCTACTATATATCTAAATGCATTTATCAAGGTAATTCGTATACCTACTACCTTAGATTAAAACAAAAAACTAAAGATACGGTACCTAGTTACGGAAAATGAGACACTAAAACTGCGTCTAGCTGACGCACTAGCCTCAGTTGTATGTCGAACCGTTGCCGCGTGAGCACGTGCTGTCACACTGCGATTGTCTTTTTGACATCCATCAGAATGCCTGTTTGCTCATTTTTATAAATGCCTGAATCATTCTTCATGACAAATGTTTTTAAATACAATAATTTTATGAAAATGCATGTAGGTGTTTTTAGCCTATTTTTCGAATACACAATGTTAGAATATACCGTATCTACTATTTTTGTTTTCATCTAAGCCTACTACATGGTATTTTTCATGCAGATATCGCATATGAATTCTTACGCTACGCTACAAAACAAGTCAGTCTGCGAAGAGCATGATTCAATGCAACCTACCTATAATATCTTGGAATCTGATTCAAGTATTACTCACATTTCTTGGGAAACAAAATAATTAATTTATTTCATTAATCATTTGACAATTTTAGAATTTAAGATTGATATTTGAAGTGATAAATTCAGACAAGAATTTACTACTATTTATTATTTTGCGAAATTCAACATAAAAAACGTGATCAGAAAACTTATATTAGTAAATATCTCATTTTTGAATAGGTAGGTAAGTAACTTACTTGTTTTAAATAATTATTATTTATCTTTATCTAAACTAATATTATAAATGCGAAAGTAGGTAACTCATTCTGTCTGTCTATTACGCTTTCACACCTAAACCACTAAACCGATTCTGATGAATTTTGGTATAGAGATAGGTAGGATCTTTGAGAAGGACTTAACTTTCGAGCCCGATATCCCGAGATCGGGACTTACGCGGGTGAAACCGCAAGTCCCGATCCCGGGATATCGGGACCTACCCGACGCAACCGTATGTTAGTAGTAAAAATATCTACTATTAAGAGTAGGTACCTAATTCCTAAATAGAAAATTAAAAGCATAAATCGTAGTAAACACCGCTATGTAATAGGTTCCCACAGTACAAGCCTAGTGTTTAACTTAATGGCGCTATGTGCATCATCTCATGCAATATAAAAAAAACAAGTAAGTAAATATCATTCAATAATCTCGGACGTAATTTGTAATTTAATATTCTTAAACAAATTTAATATGGAATAATGGCTATTATGGTAGATATAAATAAAGAAGTGTCTTTCTTTCATTCGGTTCCCACGTTATTTTTTGTTAAGGATACCGATAAGGGGAATAGTATACCCTTTCTTGGACCAGTCGACGTTCGTGGGCCCTTATTTATTGCTAATAGATTTTCGAACGTTAGAACGTCCGTGCATGCATTAGAAAGGAGGGACCACAACACAATCCACTTAATGCAATTTAACTATACGTACCTACTGTGGATACTTATTTGATAAACAAGTAGGTAGGTACATCATTTTAATGTAATTTCTATTAGGATAACTAATGAAGACAATGGATAACTAACCGGAAAGTCAAAGTCGAAATATTCATTGAATGTGGGTATTTAAAAATAATAGAGGAGGAAGAAGAATGAAGAAAGGAGTTTTTTTTGAAGATGTACTTTTCCTTTAAATATTTATAATTGTAGAAGGTTAAGCTAATGAAGATTTAGTTTATTAAGTAGTTCGTTTTATTTTAATCAGGTTAATCATAATTTTTAATTGGTAAACCCGTGGGACAGCTATTAAATAAATAATATTTCTATATTTACTCAAAACAGGACTTAGAATCGTAAAAGCTCTGTGTACTTATCTGTGTATAAATGCATTTTTGTAGAACACGCTACTCACATTATGATGAAATATGTTCGGAATGAGGATTGGTGATTTGCTATGTTATCTAGATTTAGTTTTAACATATGTCTGGTTGGAGGTGTGTTGTTTGCCCACTGTCAGAGGAAGCTTTGGCGCTTTACCAACTTGTTTTTTTTGGGGTTGCGTAGACGCTGAGTTGCGGTGATGGCCTAACAGAGCGACATTACCGTTCAGTTGGTAAAGCTCTTGAACAAAAATAATAAAAAAAACCGCATTTATTATATTACAGATATATCTACCTACCTATAATACCTACCTACACAACGTATTACCAATCTAACTTAACACACGTAGGTACCTACCTACTCAAAACAACAATTAGTAGCGTAGAGGCATTAGCTGTGTATTTATAAAAGGAAACTAACTTGAAGCTTTAGTTGTAAAGTAACGCTAACGTATTGCTTGCAGGTGCGAGCGCGAGCGCGGGCGCAACCGTGACGGGTGTGACGCGCCGCGGCCGCTGCAAGTGGTTCAACGTCGCGAAGGGATGGGGGTTCATTACCCCAGACGACGGTGGGCAAGACGTCTTCGTACACCAGGTGATTATTGTATTATTACTTACAGATGTTGAAAAAGAATTCTAAAGGTAGAGGTAGATAAGCTCATCTTCTATACTTCGTTTTTTAATTGTAGACTTTGTTTGACACATCTTTCTGAAGAAAGAATGTCAAATAAAACCGCCAGATCGTGAAAGAATTTTTCAAATCGGTCAAGTAGTTTTTGAGTTTATTTATTACAAACATACGATACACACACACACACGCACACAAAATCAATTCTTTCCTCTCTATAGTAGAGAGCTGAAATTTGGAGAGTGTTCTTTATATGATGGAGGCATCCGATAAGAAAAGATTTTTCGAAATTCCCACGTGATTGGGACTTACGCGGGTTATGCCGCGGGACTCAGCTAGTTATAACTAAGGCTTAATAATACACGACGACACTAAGAGCTACAGCTGAAGCACATCTACAGCAATTAATGCCCATAACAAGATTTTTTTTATATAATGTGTGCTGTATGTGTGCTCTAGCTCTATGTGTCGTCGTATATAATAACAATACTAAATGTAGAGATAGATAAATAAGCTCATTAGATATTTAAGGACAAGCACGACATTTTCGGGTAAATGCTACTTACGAATCGTACCAAATAATAAATAATTAATTAATTATTGTACTGTCCTCTTAAGGGCCCTATACCTGCTAAACTCAAAATCCATGTCGGGCGCATTGAAAATTGTTGATTATTTCATGACGGAATGTCGTAGAACTTTTATTTGTGTATGGATTGTAGGCGACATTGTTTCCGATATTTTTGTGCAGTTTCCATACAAATATGTCGAAACGTATTGAAGCCTATCGACATTTTAGCCAAATCAGATTTTTTTTGTCTAAAATTTGGATAGGCTTTGCACCAATAGGAGGTTCTTGTCTTAAAACTACACCAAAATGTAGAAAACAATGTCACCTACAATCCATACACAAAAAAAAGTTCTACAACATTCCGTCATGAAATAATCAACAGTTTTCGTTGAGCACGACAGGGATTTTCAGTTTCAAGGTCGTTGGCGTTGTTATTCCTCTTAATAATGTTGGTTGTCAAGATTCTTCAGTGCATCATAGGGTATGTTTGCGGATGTGTAGATGATAAATATGCTATTTCTACGTAAAAGAACTGCATCCCTAATGGCTCGGGTTCGTGGAAGCTCTAAATACTCTGATGGTATTTGTTGTTGATAGTGCATGCCGGTGCATTGATAACTAATTCAGTGATGCATCCTACTTCCGACGAGTATTATAAATGCGAAAGTTTTGATGTTTGTTTGGATGTTTGTGTTTCAATCACGCAAGAACTACTGAACCGATTACGATGAATTTGGTATGCAGATAGCTAGAGAAAAGGGTATTTTTTATTCTGTTATTCCCGCGGAATCGTATGAATGAAAACGCTGGGCGCTGTTTGTTTTAAACTTATTTTAAAAATATAGACCTACATAAAGTTAGTATTTTTTTGAATTTAATATAAAATTCTTTAGATGGAGATCTAATATTACTTAAATACAATTCTTTCAGTGTTGGATAGTCGAATTATTGAGAAAGGCTACATTATATATATTTTTTTTAATTAGGCGGACGAAGTCGCGGGCACTGTTAGTATGTTATATCATCTTTGCTTCCCATCAGGTGTATCTCGTACAAAAAGTTCTTAACTTAAACCTTAAAACTTAACAGACCTATTAATAAACACATACTAAGATCGTACCAACTAGCTGAAGCAGCTAGACTTTTACCGTATCAAGAACATAAAAGAACATAAAAATAATTGTTTTATTTTGTTTTTAGTATTTGTTGTTGTAGCCCAACCGAAATACATCTTCTGTGAAAATTTCAACCTTCTAGCTATTACGGTTCATGAGATACAGCCTGGTGACAGACGGACAGACGGACGGACGGACGGACAGACAGACAGCGAAGTATCAGTAATAGGGTCCCGTTTTTACCTTTAGGTACGGAACCCTAAGAACATTTTGTACATGCTTTTTTAAAAAATGCCTTCAAAAACTTTAGTTTACTTTAGTAGAACTAAAGTTTACTTTAGTAGCATAGTATGGTGTTTATAACGTTTAGGCATTTTGATCATATTTTTTTTCTATGACAGATAGAAACAAAACATGATCAAATAATTGCACCCGACAGGACTGGATTATTTTTGGAAAGCATTTTCTGTCAATAATTAGTCATTCAAATGTAGGAAACCCTTTCAAAAATAAATCAAAACTTGATCAATTTAGCACAACATTAGTACCTACGAATTATTAATAGGCCCGTAAATGCTTTCTATTTCATACTTAACATTAGAAGAAATGCCATGCCGTACCGGATATGATCGTGGCATGATACTCGCGGAATTTGCTGATGCAATGCTATTCAGTCTCTACAATTTGATAAAGTACCCGACCATTCGGCAAATTAAATCGACTCTGAGGCACTCACAATAATCCCGATGATTTGATACTTGTTTTACGAAATTGCATTTATGAATTTGAAGATGCAACTCCATGCATTTTGTTTTGATTTATAATTTTAAAAACTAGCAGAGCCCGCGATTTCGTCCGCCTAATTTTTTTTTAAATATAAGATGGCTTATCCTATAGCCTTCTTCAATAAATGGACTATCCAACACTGAATGAAATTTTCAAATCGGACCAGCGAGCGGTTCTTGAGATTAGCGCGTTCAAACAAACAAACAAGCTCTTCAGCTTCAGCTAGTAGGTATAGATGTATAAATATTACAAAGAAGAAAAGTTTGGATGAATGTTTCCATGTAGGTATGTATACTTGTAGGAGGTAATCTCTGGAACTGCTGAACCAATTTTGATGAAATATAATGAGGTTTCATTGAAGCGTTGAGAGTAATATGAGCATATATTCATCCCATTATTCCCTGGGCCTCATGATTGGTGGGTGGAGGGTGCAACCACATGGCACTGCTACTATATTTATATATGTTTACAATTTAAATAAACTTTTGACGAATATGCAAATATCTATTATTGATCATTGATCAAGTTCACACTTTAAAACGCAATATTTTATTAATAGTACGCTCGAGTAATATTGCGTATAAAATTTGATCACGAACCTACCGTATTCCATGTATAATCGTTTCTTTATACATACCTACTACAACTACGATCTATCATAGTTGAAGTAGAAAAATATAAACCCATTCACAAAATAATGTGGCGTATCTAGCGGTTGACCCGATAGTGCGTTTATTTGTTAGTTCGGCTTATCATGGCCGGATGTTTTTTCTATACATTTGCGCCACCAAACTTGTACGGCGTCGTCGATCGCTGCAACGACGCTAGCGGTAAAATTTATATTAGGTCAAGACTATATTATGTTACTGGATGCCGATAACGTTGATTTTTTCTCATAAGTGATAAGCAAATAACCCACCAGTTTGAAGGGAGCCGAGTCAATAATAATATCTTTCCGGAGCTATGACCTTTAGGCTCACCGAAAAATTCCATAAATATAACATTTTGTATACTTATTGAACACTGTAGAAGGTCATTGAAATGATTGTTGGTTTCTTAAGGAGACAGTCTACCTACTCTTTTCTCCATACAAACGTAGTTTGTTTATGCCATAAGTCCTATAGCTGCCATGACCATGCCCCTACGTTTTGATTTTCCTCATATCCTATTTTTTTTATGTTTTATTATTAATTAGAAAATGAAAATATAGGTTTTATGGCATAAACACATTGCTCTAATGTCTTTATCCAGGAAGGAAACAGTCAACTACCTTTGTATCCAGAAAAAGTAGGTAGACTTTCCTCTTAAAGTATTAAAATTATGGAGATCCGAAAATATCTCCAGTAGGTATGAGACAAGTATAAATTATATTCGAAAGTATTACCTAGTCCAAATATACAAGAATGTTATCGCATGTCCGATCTAATGGTACTACATCTCATCTCACGTTTGCGGCAATGTAACTATACTTACGCTTTTGCCAACAATCCACTCCCGTTTTCTAGACAAATCTACAAAATATTTATTTACATATATTTACATAGGTACAGGTACAGGTACATATAAGAAATATAAAACTAAAGAAACAAAATAATAACTTAGGTATATTAAAATAACCCACCCCATTTTATATCTACAAAATATAAACATCTTTATTATTAGAAATTTCATCATTCTACCCTTTACATTTCATGGCAATAACTGTATTGGTCTAATATAATGCATTTTATTAATTATAGCCTTAATATCTTAGACATCCAGATCATCTATCTTCTTCTACAATACAATACAATACAATATTTATTTATTATTATGAAACTTATTAAACATTTCCCAAATTACATTATAAATCAGTTCCACACTAAGCACAGCTTGTATCGCAGTAACCGAGATACCAATATAAAAATGAAGATGACATTTAATAATTATTCATATAAATGTATACCTTATAGACTAACATACATACAGATAATATAAACTAAAATTAGAGTTTATCTTCTATCTGATATATAAAATTTCCATGTCACAATGTTAGTTACCGTACTCCTCCGAAACGGCGCGACCGATTTTTACCAAATTTTATATGCGTATTCAGTAGGTCTGAGAATCGGCTACTATCTATAATTTATAAGGCAAAACAACGTTTGCCGGGTCAGCTAGAATTATTATAATACATATAGTGACCCGCGTAAATCTCGATTCCGCGGGGATTTCAAAAAAGCCTTAGGTCTTGGTCTTAGTGGATAACTACACATCACAAAGAACACACCCTGCAAATGTCATGTTTCTAGGACCAGCGGTTAAGGCTGTACGTTGATATACAGTTCAGTCAGTCAATCACTCAGGACTTTGAGTTTTATATGTGACGGCGCCGCCGCTGCAAAGCATCAGGTTGATGGACTGTCACAGTCATCAGTCAACCTAGCGAAGCGTCATCGTCGATGGTTGTTCGGGGCTGCCATCTTGTCATATTCTTGATACGAGACGGAGACCGTGCACCACGCACTTGACGAATCGCTTTGTATTTCCGTCATCACGTCTTTCCTAACATAATTGAGTTGATTCCTACTGAGTAACCATTATAAATTAAGGGATGGAATAGTTATTTTGTGAATGTAGACACCAATTGTTAATAAAACTACGATGATTGTAAATGGACACCATTATTTTATATCCCGCGCCCATCTACCTTCTTAGTCCTACAGTATGAGTTCTGATGAAGGCCATCCAAGGCCATCCTGGCTCTTCATATGTATAAAATATAGTCAGCAACAAATAAACTCTAAACCAACATCGTTTTAGTTTAATTAACTATCTATACATTATCCCCAGAGGACAGAACTCGTTAATACATCTGGTACCAACTAAGCCAAGGGTTTTGTTACGATGTTCTCCTTCACCGCATGAACAATGTTAGCGCACATTTCTCAGGTTACAAAAATATATTAGGTTTGTGATGTTGGTCTTGTAGTAGATACTTTAATTTTTATTTCGAAGGTCGTGAAATCGCATCCCAATGCACTACCTACTTTGATACTTTTCATTCCTAAATCATTAAAATATATGCATTGTTTGTAATGTTTCAGAGTGTGATCCAAATGCCAGGATTCCGTTCGCTCGGCGACGAAGAGGAGGTAGAGTTTGAATGTAAGGGATCAGACAAGGGTTTGGAAGCTACGCGCGTATCAGGGCCTTCTTCAGTCGACTGCCTAGGATCACATCGACGGCCCTTGTCCAAGAAGCGATTTAGAAAAATACGGTAAGGATTAAAAAGGGTATCAAGTCTAGAAAGAAACAGAAATCCTTAAGAAGTCTCAGCAGTTTTTAATATTGAGGAACTTTTGTGCAATGTAATATCAGTTCCGTGTATTAACTACAATTAAATAGTAAATCCATGTTTACATTTTTCTGGGTATTAATCGCGTATTATTTTTTATTTTCTTGTCCACTCGTGACCAAGATCACTGTAACATGTTTCAAACGTCGAGGTAAGAAAATAATTACGCGATTCAGACCTGGGAACATGTAACTATGTTAACAAACCGTGTGAATTTAATAAGTTTAATAATCCATGATATTCAGGGTGCTATATTGCCTGGGACATTATTAAGCAGAAAATTCTTTCATAGATTGATAAGTAATTCCAACCTAATTAGGATTTTATTCCAGTATGTGGAAACACCTGTTTCTCAGTAACATACTTGTTAGATATTATACAATTTCTCAGATTCATCAGACATAAAACAATTACTAACAAATTACAACTACAAACTTAATAAATAGAAACTTTAGAAGAATGCAGGCTCAACTACTGGGAGCAAAACAATAATCCATGTAATTTAAGGTGCTATATTGCCTGTGACATTATTAAACAGAAAATTCTTTCATAGATTGATAAGTAATTCCAACCTAATTAGGATTTTATTCCAGTATGTGGAAACACCTGTTTCTCAGTAACATACTTGTTAGATATTATACAATTTCTCAGATTCATCAGACATAAAACAATTACTAACAAATTACAACTACAAACTTAATAAATAGAAACTTTAGAAGAATGCAGGCTCAACTACTGGGAGCAAAACAATAATCCATGTAATTTAAGGTGCTATATTGCCTGGGACATTATTAAACAGAAAATTCTTTCATAGATTGATAAGTAATTCCAACCTAATTAGGATTTTATTCCAGTATGTGGAAACACCTGTTTCTCAGTAACATACTTGTTAGATATTACACAATTTCTCAGACTCTGGAATGCCGGATGAAATCAGAATCCATTTGCCTCTCATTTATAGTATACGTCAAAGAGAAACTCGTCATGAAAAATCTTCATTCGTTTTATAGCTACGACGCGATTAACATACATACAAATTCATAGTTAAAATTATTATAATAGTTGTATCAGAATGTTGGTTAAACGCGTAATTTGTCTTTTTCTTTGAAATTTTAACGGATCGTAAAATAACTTTGCTTCTCCCTTCTGACATGTTTAGTGTTATGATCAAAGGGATTAGATTTTTAATATAATTACATGTACTTACATACTCGTATATGGGTACAAATAACACTTGTTATATGAGTGTTATTGAAGTGCTACGAAATCTCAAGACGGCATCTTACAATGGATATAATGGTTAGGATAAGAGAAAATCATGCCTTTATAAATAAATAATTAGTAAAACTTATTAGCTCCAATATTTTTAAACTATTTTAAATGAGTCCGAACTAGAATGAAGTAGTCGAGACGTCGAGGTAAGAAATTAAAGTATGCGGTTAAACCTCGAGAAAATAATTCCTAGTAAATAAATAAAAAAATAGACACTGTGATGATCCACACAGTGCAATATATCCCTATGGTAAGCTACTAAGCTTGTGTTACGATGACTAGACAGCGGATATAATACTTATATATATATTTTTCTTCTGTAAATATATACATAGAGAGACCAGACACCCAGACCAAAAACATTTTTATTTTTAACCACAAATCTTATTTTCTATGGCAGGAATCGAACCTGCAACCCTCTGTATTGCACACACGTCAAAATAATAATAAAAAACACATTACTAATAATAAGTTATTATTTATTTCTTAAAACAACACAGCCAAACAAGCTAAGCGGCAGCGTAAAGAAACTTCGGGAAAACTTTAACTTAAAAAACATAACGGAAGGCCGACGTATCTGTAATGTGCAGCAATACCACACGTTAAATAGAACGAAATAAGTACTAATACTGCTGTTGTGTCTGATAGTCAAACAGGGGTTATCGCGCTATCTAATCAACGAAAATAAAATTACAGGAGTTTGCTGCCGTCGCCTACATTATCAACTATTTTAAAAGCTTTTAAGTTCATTTACTTAAAACAGACACCTTAACTCATGTTTGATAACAAAAGTTACGACTTTCGATGGTAATTCAAACGGTGATGACGACGCAATGCACAGGCGACGGTGACACAAACAAAATAACCTATCGATTTATGTTTCATTCATTCGGTTTTGAATTCACTGGTAACTTTTCTTAACAAAAAAATAATGTTTATTTTTATTTAATCGGTTTTTGCGATGCTGATATAAAATTAAACTAATTTTTCGATTACAATCCCGTATCGTTTATTATTTTTTTAACGTAACTTAACGCAATAATTTTATATTTTTCTGGGTCCTAATCGCGTAATTTTTAACTTGTTTTAAAAACTTTTTTTAAGTTTATTAAAAAGTTTGTAACCCGAAAAATGAATTTAATTTCAAGAAACAATGGACAAAATATTATATTTTCTTGGAAACTTATGTCTATTATGCTTAGGACAGACAACTTGCTTATATTTGTGTAAAAGCTGGTATATAGGAGCTGGGCAACCCTAGGTGGAGTACTAACTTATAATGTCCCGGGCACAACAGTGACATAAAAAAGCATAGATTGAAGTTGCTTGCGCTGTATTATCGTTTAGGTTAAATGAAACTGAACCTGAGTAATCGCCAAAAATCAGCAGCTACTCGCCCTCAGAGTATCGTGTTTCAAGACTCAGTACTCAAATATTTTATTCAGTAAAGTAGACGTAAGTATACAAATACATGTTCAATTTGAAACGTCTTAAAATTAGGAGTTATGTTTGTGTGGTTTCGAATCGCGCCTTTCGATGAGAAGAAACCACAAGAAACTCATGGAGGGTTGACTTTTTTAACCGACTGCAAGGAAAGCGTTACGTTTCTCCTGCCTATCTTGTATGTTTGTAATACTCTTTTTTCCCTCTTATCTTCCAAACCTTAAGGTATCGAGTGATTCGTCTCATTAATCCAAGTGTTAGATAGGTTTCTTTAATATTTTTTCATTGAATAGAACCATCTAGGATCTACAACCATTTTTGTTACAATCGCCATAATACAAATTGTCATTGCGAGAGATTGGACTCAGTTACATGAAACTGTGTATTTCCTACCACGCCCACGCACAATCTTCAACACGTTACCTCCCACTGTGCAAAATTCCACACTTAAGCGGTGGCCCAATGAAGCACTAAACGTGCAAGGCGCTGCATGCGCGGAATTGTCACACTGACTTACAAGAAAGCAATTGCGGGGTGGATCTTGTTACATAAAAATAAACAATTTATTTAATTATTTTACAATTTCTTTTGCAGTTGCTACAACTGCGGTGAGTTTGCTAATCACATAGCGGCAAAATGCAGCATCGGCCCACAACCAAAGAGATGTCACAACTGCAAGAGTGAGGACCACTTGGTTGCAGACTGCCCAGTTAAGGTAAGATACCTACTACAAGTATACATACTTCGTTTTTTCAGTATACATAACCTCAAAAATTTGAAATCATCGTGATAATAAGTACCTACCTCGAAAGAAGTTCGAATTAAAAAAAAATATTAAGAAATATTTAGTGCGAGAATTTGATTTTGAGCATAGTGGCACTTTTTTTAAGGTACTTTAGCATCCGAGCATAGCGGAAATAGAGCATAGCGAAACTAACCTTATTTATTTTCGGTAATTTAATAATTTACCACTAGAAATAAAAATGCTAGAAGGCAACTTATTCCGCAATAGACTAAGCAAATGGTAGATCTCAAAAGCTTTCTACAGTGTCAAAGAATATTTAGATTTAGATGTTTACATAAGATTAATTTGTTGACTCTAATTATGTTAATTTTTATTTAGAAGTAATGCTTTTATTAACTTACTATAACATTGTATGTCCGGGATGGACAAACTGTTGATACTTATAACACATTTCCATGTCACCTTAATGTACACAGTTATTTAATAAATTTTCTTAATTCTTGATTAATCGCGATGCGGTTACGAAGTTAAACTCGGGTAGACGGGTCTTTCTGTGAACAGCGTCACTATAAGTTTTCGAAACGTTGGTTGTTTGAAAAATGCTAAACATAATAAAAGCAACCCGGTTGACCTTCTTTTTTAAGTTCTATAAAGGTGCGTACATACTCTATAACATAACATGCTGTATAACAATGTTTTATAACATTATCCATCCTAATTATCTGAAATATTTGTTATATAGCATGTTATGTTATATATAGTCTGTACGCACCGTTACAAAAGTTTTTATTTTAAATGCGTAGAAACTGCAGAAGCACCCTAGATGATAATTTTTTTTAAGCCCTGTATATTGTGGTTTCAGATTGATAGAAAAGATCGACAATCTATGAAGAGTTCAAGCAGCTCGCAAGACAGCCAGAGCAGTCCACCACAGGCGTAATTTTACACGAAGACTCCCACCGATCATGAAAATAAAACTCAACTACTCAGGCATTCAAATCGGAAAAGGATATTACTTAAATACCGGTAATGTTATAACTTAGATACACTTGATTTATGCTGGTTTGTTAACTAGCCGCTCTAACTAAAAAAAAAGGTTAAATAGAAAAAAAAAATAGTTTGCGACCATATTAAAAACGTTGTACACCTTTTACTTAAAAAGCTGATTTTATATTTTTTAACATAAGAAAGTTCTGATTTGAATAAATGTTTAAAAAAAACGGACCCAACAGCACTTGAACCTGCAACCTCGACAATCCGGGTCGCGCGCTTACCATTTGCGTCACAGGTGCTTGTTCTGTCGTGATGAAACTAAGAACTACATCTCTTCATTTCTTCAAATAATGAAAACACCCAAGTATAGGAAACACTACAAAAAATAAAACCATAAGAAAGTTCGAAAAAAAAGCTCGAAAAATGATTTTAAAGTGGCATTGTTCGCCAGATAGCTGAAAGCGTATACGCTACGGAAAAGTGCCTGGACATGATACACGCAGGCAACAAGTATTTTCATTTCGGTTTGAGCGGCTAGGCAAGGTATGACTTTTTTGAGATATACCACATTAGCATTATTTCCAGTGTTTTCAATTAAGTTTTATATTTAAGTTCCGTAGCAGATTTACACTACTTTTCGATTCTACTAATCTAATAACAGTCTTATAAAATTAAAATTATTTTTCGGTTTTAATCGCGTGGTGTTTATTACTTTTAGCATTGTTTCAATGCTCAACGTTTCGAGATCATTACAGGTCTCTCCTTCAGGATTAATAGGATTTCAGGATTGAAAAGTGATAAACACCACGCGATTGAAACCGAAAAATGAGTTTAATTTCTATCCAAAATCGCGAAAACTAAAGAAATATAACAGTCTTGTAAAGATTTAGCAACATTAGATGTGTCTAAAGACAACCTACACAATCAACTGAACTACCTCAATAATACGACAGTACCAAATTAAAACATTAAACAAGACTGAACAGTACAAATCCATCATTTAGTACAAATGTTTACATTTATTTTAATGATAATTAAACTTTTGTGACCTAGGTTTGCGGAAGTAACAAAAGTACAAATTTTATGTGTTCGAGTGTCAAATATCATAACGTTATTTTACTTATAATGGTATTTATCCAAAGTTGTGTGTGTTTTATATTATATTGATTTTGTTGCTTTATTCTTTATGACAAACTTTATGTTATTTTAAGGTTTAAGATTAGAAGTATTACCTACGTGAGGATGATCGGCTATGAACAAAAATAATGGGCACACTCAAACAATATTGAATAAATAGATTTAAATATCACTTACAGATAACAAAAATAAGAAAAACACATTATACTTTTTATCAACGTAAGGACTTTAATATTTTATCGTTAAAGGTTAATGTGCCAAAGTCAATTTGTTGCAATAATTTTGCATTTTTTAAATATTATTTTTTATAAATCATGTAATTATTTAAACGGATTTTTTTTCAATTTTGTTGCCATTATTAATACAAACTTATTGATTAAGTTAATGAAATGTAACTTTACAGTATAAATATTTAGAGAGGCCCTTGTCTTGGACATAACCCATATTAAGGTTTTATATTTTTAATGTAATTTTCGAAAACAAAAATACTTATCGAATCGACTCTACATTTTCCATTTAAGAGTTGCTACATACGGCCGGAATAATTCAAATCGGAATCCACAAAGACACTGACAGCGCACAGTGTACGTACACATGGACAAATTTTCAAAGTCAAAACAAAAAAATCGATGTGTACAGTACCTACTAACTACATGTTTTTTTCTCGATGTGTGCTGTACATATGTACATTAAATATTGAAAAATCCGAATCTGTTTTTCCGACTGTGTGTGGCAGCTTTAAAGCAGGTAATTTGAATAGGTAATTAGGTGCAATTTGCCTTAGGTATTTCTGTAAACCAAAAATGTAAATGTACTTATTATGAATGTTACTGGTGTCGGTATACTCTCCGAGAAGAATATTTAGGATCTAGCTATAGACTAAGTTAATGTCGACGCAATATCAGGATAAAAAAGCCTATACTTACCAATATTTTAGGAATTTAACTACATTTTGGAAAATCAACATCTGAGAAATTTAATAATTGGTCCGAAAGGACACAAGGCTATGCGATTCTGGCTATTTCAATTAGCTACATAAAATTCATTGTAATCAGTTCAAAATTAAAAAAAAATCAGTTCGTTTTTGCTAAGAAGTAACAAATGCAAATACCATGCCAATGCTTTTTATTGACTTGTTTAACAACTTGTGTTGCTCAAAATATCAAATTTGTAATATTTAACTTTAAATTTTTTTTTACGCAAATCATCGTCCGATTATTTAAAAAATATTAACTTACCTACATTGTGTATGATTTACCCAAGACGTGTTTACATTGATTCATTTCTAGAAGTTAATAAAAAACTACAACTAAGAAATAGGTAGAAAACATTATGGTGTCAATTACACGTCTTTACTTATGGATCGTTTACACAGCGCAAGCTAGAATGCGAGTTGATACTGCGACGCAGACACAATACAATTACAAAGAAAACTCAAAATATATTCTCAACTACAATACAAAAACAATGAGAGTATTTTTGAGTTTATTTTGTAATTGTGTTGTGTCTGAGTTGCGTCTGCACTGCGTCTGTCATCGGTCTGCACTGTCTCTGTTATCGAACTGGCATGAAATTATTTACGAAAATCGAGCCGCAGTACATGTACTCACACGCTAGTAGCTTGACTCGCTGTTTTGTAGTAGGTACGTTACGTTCAAACGGTGCCAGTTACTGCAGTACAGCTACTCGGCTAGCCGGCTCGTTCGCTAGCTCGCACTATGTTAACGATCCATTAGAACCTAAGGTGACTAAATGGTGCTACAGCAGGTGCTACAAACACTACAGCAGAAGTAATGATAGCCACTTTATGACTGCTATGTTGCTAAAAGTTACAAGCGCCTTTTTATCGCCTTTGGGTCTAGGTAAGCACTAATTGACGCTAAAACGTTTATTTGAATGTTAGAATGTAATCTACCCCAGATAAGTTTAAATATTAGTTACGTAGACTTAGATACCCCATTGGGATTTTATCTTCTTTAGTGATTAGAAAATAGTTTCATAGTAAAAACTGTCATATCGGATTATTAACATGAATAATAATAGGATATTATTTGTTTGTTTCGCATTTATTAGTGGATAGGTATAATTGCTACTTATATGTATAATTTAAGTCAATAAATGTTAATTTTTAAGTAAATTCAAACGAAACTCAAAACAAATTTTGGCATCAATTGAAGTTTATTTAGAATGTAATTGAATTGTTAATCACAAACATTTTACTGAAAACCACATGTAGATCGATCAAGCCGTTTAAGAAATAAATAGGACATTCGATTGCAGACAGAGAAACAAACAAATAACCTCTCAATACGCAAATAACTGCTCCGTTCTGTCGTGGTTAAAATGCACTAAACATAAACAGCTGCTGTATAAAAAGCGCTGATGCAGCTGTTTTATATCCACTATATGGCTAAAAGATATGTTTTATCATGTTACTATCTCAGTAACCTCTAATTATCGCCAAAATATTTGTTGAGAAGAGAATATAATACCAACTAAACCAAAACTTACATCATTTTTTTTACTTCTGAAATCTGCAGCTGTATATGATGATTTTATGGGAGTATCTTATCTGCGCTATTTTTATATTTAAATGTATTCACCGCCTATTTTCTACCTAAATGCCTTTTGGGCAATCCTTTTTTTAAATTTCATGTTCCAATCATTTTATGGTTTCTCTTTTTACTTTGTAACTTAAGTTAATGACTTGTGTTAGTGTATCTACAGCAAGAATATTATGAAAGAGAATGCTCTAAAACGCATTTAAGGCTCTTGTTAAAATCAGTTGTAGGATTAATTGTAAAACTTTCCTTTTTCTGTGGAGATGTTCTCAAAATTAAACATAGTCAAGTATATTTCCGGATAATCAGGTACTTTCCAAAAATAAAATGTAAATCGCAAAAGAAATAAGCGGTATTGGGCAAAGATGTACAAAACGAACCGCCTAAGGGAAAACTGCTATAAAATTGTGTTGATGAACCATTTTGTAAATGTTGTGTGGTTAGCTTATTTACTGCACTAAAAAGTGCTTTAAATCAATTATGTGTAATGGTCTCCCCTCCTCATGATTTTTTTGTAAAGATTAAGTGACGGATCTAGTGTACAGAATGAACCCCTGAGTATTTGCAAAATGAACCCGAGACTTAGTCTTGTTTTAGTAAATAAATTAAGACAAAAATAAAATTAAGTCGCTCAAAGACTATTTCAATTTATCAATTTATTTATATTGTAGTATGAGAAATGTGTAAATCACTGCAAGAAGAACTCAAAATACTTATGGTTTGTAAGCATAAATATATACAAACCGAACCAGTTGATGCTTTATCCATCAATTTATTTTCCATTCGTAAGCTTAACGTAATATGTACACTGACAAAGAAATTGCTTAGGGTCGTTATGACCCACCTGTAAGGTGATCATTTTACCAAAACGTCAATGGGTTCTAAAACTTCATAAAATTAAACATCTGTACCTTCATAAAAACATGCCTCGTGACTTTTTTCAGTGTTCCTTAAAAACTGCTAAAAATCACATAATATAGCATTATGTGTACAAATTCAGCAAGTTGATTAAAAACTCGGGGATCGTTTGACCTCCAGGGATAGTTTTGTACACCTTTCCCCTATATTTGTATCAAAACAACGCTAATAGAATTATACTTTGTTTTTTTTTCCATTGTTAGTTAAAAAATATATAACTACTTAGTTTATAATGTCCATCGTTGCGTGCTCTGCCATTTTTTGTAATTTGAAATAGCTGTAGAAAACAAGCGTATAAATGTGTAGGTTTTTATCAATTTGCATGTAATGTAACTAAAGAATTTGCTACCTCAATAGAATTCATTTAAAACGTTAACTGGTAACGTTCTACGGGTGTAATAGTTTTCAATTTTTCTTAAACCTAGCTATAATTATTGTATTAGAAACGTAGTTCGTAATTACTAAGATTTAATGAAAGACTATTTGAAAACATCTACCTCATAATTTAACTTCGTATAATAGAGTTTATTCATAGGTTAAAACATAGCATTTATAAATCTAGCAATTACTAATTTTTCCATTTTATATTGCTGGATGTCGAATTACGTCAAGATTTTCTTAGAGTTTAAACTTTGTTTTTTTTTTAATTATTATTATTCAAACGAAATAAATTATACGTAAATGAAAATGGTATTTTATTGCAATAACTACCTACTTATTTTTAACTGATAATCCATGAAAGTTTTTAAAAATACTGCTAGTATTTTATTTATATGACAATAATTGTATTTAAGAAGCTTCATCGTTAGGGTTTTGTGTACCCATTTATAACTAGAGATTGTCAATGTTCTGATTTCGAGTAACCTACTAACTGATGTATGATGGATGTAAGACGAAACTCAATCAACTCATTTGTTACAAAACAAAATTTAACTTTTCATCAAATAATTTTAAGTTGAATGGGTCACAAACTTTCACGTTACTAACCTTTTAAGTTGATCAAACAAGTAAGTAAATTGATCTAAATTTGACATAAACAAATTACTCGTACATCGAGGTAATGAGTTTCTGCAGAAAATGACCACGAGTGAGTGATGGTACGGCTGCTGAGGGTGCGGGAGCGGACGGCGCGCGCTGCGGGGGAAGTTCGGAGAGAGGGGGAGAGATGTCACGTTTTTCAGCGAAGGCGAGTGAGCGAAGATGGGCGCTCGAGGATGCAGTAGCGCGGGGCTCCCTTCCTTCCGCGCGCTCCCCTCGCTGACGTAACGTTGCCGTGTCCGTCGCCCGCCCTAGTGTGTCCCGCGCCGCGCTCCGATCGGGCCAGCACGCACGCCGCGCCCTGTAACACACCAGTGTAAATCACTTCACGTTACACATTTTTGCGCTCTGATTTCGGACTTTAATCAGTGTATGAGGTGCTTAATGAGCCAGTGCCTATCGTTACGTGGCAACACGTGATTTTATGCACTTCGATCTTATTCTAATAACAACCGACACCGCCCCTGAAATCCAGATGCATCGGTGTCTTACCCGAATGGATTGCCGACTAGCTAATTTTTATTTCCTTACATTTTTTGGTTAGGACACCCTTTTGGTCTGCCAGGGGTTTTACTTATAACGGGTTATTGGCTATTGTAGAGGGTCAACAAAACACGGATGTATGATTATATTGATTGCATACTTACCTACTTTTCTTAGCAGCGTAAAAATCATAAACGGATAAGTTCAGATGATGAAATTACTGTTCAATTAACGATGCCTTTTTCCTAGTAGAATAATAAAGCAAAATTGGGGGCTTAGTCAATGATAACAACAGTACATACCTAACTATTTCAATTAGTATACACACCCAAGTATATTGAAAAAAAGAAAAAAACTGCACAGAACGGTAGTTAAATTCGGTTGTGTTTTGAAAATGTGATGTTTACTAGAAACTACAATCAGTTGTTAACAAAAAGAAACTAGATTATTGGATTGTTAGTTGACATTCATACATACGTATGACATCACGGTAAGTTAGATGTTATTGACCATGGAAAGCAAGCGTAGTGTGAACATTTATACAGCTTATTAGTTTCTAGAGGCATCATTTATCGCATCTTCTACTGTATATTCAGAGCTTCCCAGGCTGGAGACTGGCTGGTGACTGACTCGTCTATATACCATCATCCATCTTCATGTAGTGTTAAACCAGCATACAAAGTGGCCTTGAAATTAGATGAATGTATTTCTTATTTTTACTTTAGAAGAATATAACTTAGTGTACTTTAAATTTAGTTTCTTTACGAAAAGGTGAGACGCAAAAACGAATTATGAAAAAAATAAAAGCATCATTTTCTTCAAAATGTGCTACTATAAAATAATATTTAAAATGCTCCTGACTTCAGATTATTATAACATTTGAGTACTGCTCCTGACTTCAGGTGGGGTTTGAATCCACGTTCCTCGCTTCACCGTTGCGGTCCTCAAACTTACTGAGCCACGTGAAAAAAACGCTATAGCGTGGATTTCGAGATACGAAATATACATTACAGATAATATTCAGACTAAACAGATGCTTAAAGTAACTTAACCACCTTTGGCTGACTAGTTCTTATTTTTTAGAAATATTTTACAAAAATCATCAATCCCATGACAGGATTCGAACCCGTACCCCTCGCTTGCCGGGTGAGTGCGAGTCCTGTCATGGGAGAATTTTTGATGATGTATTTCTCCTTGTAAAATATTTCTAGTAAAATGCCTTGAGCAATAAAACATAGGAAATATTATTTCTTATTTGAAACGTAATACCTAACGTACTTTCTTATATGTCTGTACCTACATATTCTAGATCGTCGAATTTTTGGTTACCATAGATTGAGCACCGGCTCTATTTCTATAAATGCAGTATCAAATGACTATCTGTGCCATAGACAATACTAAGGCTTGATTCGACTAAATTAGATTAAGCAATGAATAATAATTCTCCGCATAAATCGTCATTTTTTTTTTCGATTGAACAGCTCGAGAGTATCTTGAACAGAAAACGATTTATGCGTAGAATTGCTTTTTGTTGCTTTTTGAAGTTTAAAATTAAAGACATTTTTCAGTTTAAATCGTGTGGTGTTTATTACTTTTTATTACATTGTTTCAACGCCCAACGTTTCGAGACCATTACAGGTCCCTTCTTCAGGATTGATTGGTCTTTAATTTCAATACAACATCGCGAAAACATAAGAAAAATCTATTTAAGTTTAGTTAAATCGAGCCTTAGTAAATTTAGTTGCCTACACAACGCAGGTTTGTCTGACGGAGACGTGCTTACCTTGTATTTTGTACTGTAAGGCTTCGAGTTAAGGTCTGTTTTGCTGACAGTTTAGTTCGCCAGACAGGTCAGTCTAAACCACGCTGTGTCTGCAGACAAATCCGTCTAGTGCTATTGACGTACCGACTTATATGCAATGCGCAACATGGTTTAAAACTAGAAAATCGTAAACGATCTTAATCGGTGTAATAGAGTCCGACCGAAACTGGTTTTCCGGCCGAAACCGAATATTCGGCCGTGGTTTCAATTTCGCCCGAAACCGAAACTCATGTGGTCAAGTATAACATTTCTTAAAATACTGAAATTCGGTGCATTTTACCTTAGGACATGACATAAACACAGTATATTATAAGGTTTGTTGTAATCATTTATCTTCTTTCTAATATGTATATAAAATTTCCATGTCACAGTGTTAGTTACCGTACTCCTCCGAAACGGCTTGACCGATTTTTATGAAATTTTGTATACGTATTCAGTAGGTCTGAGAATCGGCTACTATCTATAATTTATAAGGCAAAACAACGTTTGCCGGGTCAGCTAGTTTAATATAATATACAAAAAAATATTAATAATATTTTTATATTATAAGCATTAACATATTACAAACACACACAAACAAATAAAAAATAAAAAAAGTCATTTAAATAAGCCGCCCTTGATCGTACCCGGCGCAAAGGAGCCGAGGATGCTAGCAGCATTGCCTCTCTGTATGGCAATGGCCAACCTTTTATTTTTATTATTTATTCAAAATTAAGTTCTTATAGCAAAATGTTTATATCAGTTAGATATCATCAATGACATTGCCGCGAGAAACGAAGTTCCGAACTTCCGAAATCAGTTTCGGTTTCGGCAAGAGTTTCGGCTAATTTTGTCCGAAACTTCCGCTGAAATTTGATTCTTGGCCGAAACCGAAACCGAACTTTTGGTTGGACACTCATCATCCGAGCGTTGTTCCCGGTTGCATCTCTCTCGAGAGCCCGGGGTCCGCTTTCCTACTTTTACGTCTCCACTTCGCACGATCTTCGGCATCCCGTGTAGTGAGGCCATTAGCACGCATATCCGATCTTACAACGTCAAGCCAGCACTTCTTGGGTCTTCCCAATCTGCCACGGCCGGGCGGAGGCGCCATAGCAAGACATTTGTTTCCCACGTAACTAGCCGGTTTCCGTAGAACGTGGCCGTACCACCGTAAGCGGCATTCTTGCAGTTTGTCTGCAATGTCTCGGACATGAAGGCTGCCCCTGATGCGGGAGTTTCTGACGCGGTCTTTTCGCGTCACTCCACACATCCAGCGCAGCATCTTCATCTCCGTGACACGCAGCTCCTGCTTATGTCGCTCAAGCAATGGCCACGCCTCACTACCATACAAAAGGACAGGTCTAATGATCGTTTTATAGACCTGTCCCTTCAGTTTAACCGGCATTTTCGGGTCACAGATGACACCAGTTACCTCTCGCCACTTGGCCCAAGCTGCCGAAATGCGGGACTTGACGTCGCAATCGATGTCGCCGGACTCGTGAAGCACAGATCCCAAGTACTTAAACTGGTCTGTCCGCTCGACCATGTGACCGTCTACGCAGACAGGTGTGGGATCTGTGGTATTGCTAGCCAAGTATTCGGTCTTTGCTACGTTGAGTTGCAAACCGCCATTCTCAAGTGACTCTTTCCACGCATTTACACGCCTTCCAAGTCGTCCCTTATCCGAGTCCGCTAGCGCAATATCATCAGCATACATGAGCATCCACGGGGGCTGCTCGTGTGCGTCTCGGATGACTACGGACAGTGCGTCCAGTATTACGCTAAACAGAAACGGACTTAGGACGGATCCTTGGTGGACTCCGACTGTAATGGGGAAAGATTTAGTGTCACCAACAGCAGTTCGCACCACTGAATCGGAATTTCGGTACATGTCCCTGATGGTTCCAATATAAGTTTCGGGCACCCCTTTGGACCGCAGCGCCCACCAGATCATCCCGCGAGGAACACAGTCGAAGGCCTTCTGCAAGTCCAGGAACAGAAAATGCAGAGGCGTATTCTTCGTTCTGTATTTCTCCATAACGATCCTTAGGGCGAAAACAGGGTCCATGGTACCATGACCGGGGCGGAAACCATACTGGCCCTCCGAGACAGTGCACTCCTGCCGGATCCGAGAGTCAACTATACGCTCGTAGAGCTTCATGGTGTGGGACATGACCTTCCACACTCCTGCACAGATCCCTTGCCCTTGAACACTGGAGTGATAACACTCAGTCTCCATTGGGCGGGGATTCTGCCGGTCTCGAGTATACGGTTAAAAAGGTTGGTTAAGATGCCCACACCACGAGGCTCTGGCGCAGACTTTCCCCTCGGGGTTGGGAGGTCAGACGGCAGTCGCTCCCGTAAAAGTCAAAATCAGCCAAATCTAAAAATGGTTGGACACTAATAATAAAATACTTAAATATTTTACTGTAAGCCACATCTTAACCCCGACCTTTCGTCTTTCTACATTTCTCGTCCATCCAAAGGTTGCCTGGAGGAGATCGCTTTAAGCGACAATGCTTAGATTAAAGTTGTTTATGTTTTTCTTTAAATTGTAATTTAATATTGGTGTTACAATAAAGAATTAATCTATCTATCTACCTTAATCGATCAAGCCGTTTTAGAGATAAATAAATATGAAAAGTAATGTTGATTTTTATTCTGTTTTCGTAAAAAATCAAATTCAGTATTGAAATTAAAGACATTTTTCGGGTTTAATCGCGTGGTGTTTATTACTTTTAGCATTGTTTCAACGCTCAACGTTTCAAGACCTTTACAGGTATCTTCTTAAGGATTGACAATCCTAAAGAAGGGGACGAAGAAGGGTGTAATAAACACCACGCGAATAAAACCGAAAAATTTCTTTAGTTTCTAAAGTAATGCTTTGAATAATGATTAATGAGGGATCAATTTTGTTTATTAGATTTTTTCTCTATTATGATTATTGGCTGAGAACGGTGTATAGTAGCATTCTGATATATTATGAATTTAATTTGCAAAAATCTAAAAAAAAATCAGTAGCTTAGTAATGTAAAAAGCATTTTTCTGTTCGTTTCTACCCGGTTACCTATCGGTTGATGAGTTTGAAAATGTTAGGCACTTGTAGGTGCTCAACGCCCACTCTGAACCGCGCCTCTTTCGCCGCACTCTGTGGCACTTTTCGTTAGCATTCACGGATATCAGCTGTCGCTACTTAAGTGACTTCTTTACTGAAAGTTAATAGCACCTTTGCGGTAATCTAATGCGTAGACCTTAGATGCCGGGTATTCTAACAACGGCGTTCGAATTTTGATCCATCTTTTTAGTTATCATCTGAATGGTGTGTCGCCGATAACGTATGGCACTTAGGGTATATTCAAGAATTGCTATCTATTTGCTAGTGGTAGCGAACACCCTTTGCCAATGGAACGTTTCATCGAAATCACTCTTAGACGAAGATTGGTTTTACGAATAAATCCTTTAAGGAAATTAATTCCTTTAATTTCGCCGAAATCTCTCTAAAACTATTATGTTATCAGAATTTATGATATAATAAAAACACAAAACTAAGTACCTACCTATTATTTGAATTTGTCAAATTTGAAAATCCACTTAGAGCATTTTTAAGCCTCTTTTTGGTTTGTCGGGTAAAAAAAATAAAACGGACTTCAAAACAGAGAATAATTAGAAAATCATAGAAATACTTAAGAGTTTTACGGAGCAGTGCAGTTTTATGAAGCAGGATATATTGACATTACTTGAGAATGCACCCACCCAGAGGTACCTGGAGGACCCTGAGGTACCCATTTAGACGTACCTTTAGATTTTACCTATTTTTGGCTTGGGCTAAAAATTTTAGAATATTTAGCCTCTTTTTATCTTATCAGGTAAAAAAAATAAGAACTTACTTCAAAAACAATAAATAATTAAAAAATCTTTAAAATACTTAGGAGTTCTGAAGTCGTGTAGTTTTATGTAGCAGATTTATTTTTGACAACGTTACACGTTACATAACTTACGGCCGAATACATTTTTTTTAATTTTGATTTCTGAATATATAATTTATAATGGAGTCGACGAGTGACAAATTAAAATCTGAGTTCGTTGAATGGAGTAGATTCAAAATTAGTTTGCTTATTTTTAATTTAGAATTATGCACAATTATTTAAATAACCCGCAAATTTTAAGTGGGGTTCCTTTAGTCATCTGTTATTTATCGTTTATAAGTAAACATTGTTTACAATAAAAACCAGTACCTATAGGTACCTAGACAAAAGTATTGAACACAAACATAGTGCGCAATTGAAATGATTAGGTTGCGCCATCTAGGAAAGCTTTAGAGTAACTAAGTGGAGTATAGGTTTGCGAAACGTTTGCCATGTTTGCATTTAATTTAACAGAAATTGGGAGAACGCGGCCGCGGCGTGTTACCACCTACTAAGCTAAAGAGTGCTTGCGCCATGCTGGGTTAATAATTTAACTCTCCAGGGCTTGCTAATGCGGTTTTATTTGCACATATTGTGATATTTTGATGAGAAGCTCATGGCCTAGCTGCACCAGCCAATATTGAATGCTCATGCGGGCTTAGCAACGCTTGACGAGGTCATTACTTGGATGGGTGACCGATAATTTGTGTGGGAAAAAATCATTATCTCCAGCTCCTCCGTGCTTCGGAAGGCACGTTTAGCAGTTGGTCACGGTTTTTGTCAATTACTGATAGCAGTCGTTAGGTCAAGTTAGACGCCTTTGCCTTAGCTTAGGCTAAGGCAAAGGCGTCTAACTTGACCCAAGCCGACCTGAACAACTCTAGCACTAGAGACAGACCACTCTAAGAAAAGAAAAGGGGATTTCAAAGTTGTGGGGCTAGTATTAAATGAATAAGAAAATCAAGTTACAAACGAATAAAAATTTAGTAGGAAAAGAACTGGTTTTGTCTCTATTAGAGGCTAGAAGGAGGAAGGGCGCCTGATAGTGATCCATTTCAAACTCGTGTCTGACGGACGAGTTTTACTAGTTCCAAAGTCAAACTGTGTTCGGGAAATTACTCGCACACATTTAAAAAAATGAATCAAAATTCAAAAGTCGGTGTGAATACTCGCCATCTGTACCCCATTTCAGAAACTCAGATCAAAAATGCAAACAAAAATCCCACCAGTCTTCTCGGGACCACGGCCCGTATAGCCCGTTTGCCGAAACGTCGAGGTAATTAATTACAATTATTATTTTCAACGCGGTCTAGACCCGTGTCTAATAATAATGTTTCGGAAATCGTGTAAGTTTAAAAAGTGTAATCCCATGCATTTATTTGAAAGTGACAGCTCTTTATTTCCTTTTTCATTAAAATTGTCAGTTTTTTGTTTACATTTTTTGATGTAAGTTTCTGAAATAGAGTATAGGTAATCTAAGATAGGAAGCACGTATATACCTAGCATATTAAGTTCCTTACGAAGTTACCCAAGTTCGATAACGGCATTGTGGGTAATACAATTGCTCTAGTTCGCTCACTATCTTTTGGCAGTGTGGCTAGAGTGCACAACTCTGATTAAGTACTTGTGTTAGCTAAATCAAACAAGAAGGTACATAAGGCAGTGTACACACGGCACTAAAATCGGAAGTAATCGACCAGTATTGTATAGAAAAATATGTATACGTTTTAAAGAACTGTAATAGATTTTTTCGATGGTAGAAGATAAAACGTGGTCTTTTAGAGCAAAACGGTGCAGCTGCTTGCAGAAAAAATATGAGTAGATACCTACTAAAAACAAAATAACGGGTCGTTTTCCTTAATTTTTTTATTTAGTTTTATAGAACCTATGTCAACAAACTGAAACTTCTCTCCTCCTTTAAGTATTTTTGGTATATCATGTCGTTTTTCTTAGCTTCAAACAGTTACCTGCCTAAATTCTCATCTTCTTCCTTTACCCTATACTCTACCTCACATAATCTTTTTTAAGCTATTGCATAGCTTTTATCGCGGGCTTTGAGCGCGGCGACCGAATCAAGAAATTCCGTAACGAAAATAAAACCCAATAACCCCCACTCCAATTCCCTCGCGGTCAATTCAATACCTCCAGCGGTAAAGCTATTACTATGCGATATCTTTACCGGGGCAGTCCCCGAGTACCACACGTTTTTTTTAATCATGGGAATATATCACCTTGGCAGTTTGTTCCCCCGCAGGGAAACAAGGTGAGGCTATGAGGACTTCCCCCAGGTCCTTCCTTCGGTTTAAGGATGGCAGCTGAAATACCTAATCTATACTAATAGTATAAAGCTGAAGACTTTGTTTGTTTGAACGCTCTAATCTCAGGAACCACTCTGGTCCGATTTAAAAAAATCTTTCAGTACTGTATAGATAGATAGTCTGCATTGAACAAGGCTATATTATATTTTCCAAAAAATTAGGAGGACGAAGTCGCGGGCACTGCTAGTATATAGATATGCAATGTGCGAAGCCGGGGCTGGTCGCTAGTCCCATCTAAATTCTATGTTCCATTCTCAGTCGGAATCCGATTTAGTACAGTTACTCTTGGCTTTAACACAATTTACTTCCAAGTTCTATACTCTCCCAGTGACATGAGTTTCCTCATATTTGGGTAAACTCACATAATACAGTGACTCATCTAATTCGATGATAGGAAGTTCCAAGCCTTTCACAGCTGAATACAAGCAAAATACACAGTGTTTTAAACTAAACCTTACGTTACGCAATAAAGCTTCTTTTTGTATAAAAACAATTGCAGCAATCGTGCTAGCGACAAAGTAAGAATGAAGCGTAATGTCATTTTTTCTATGTGCCGGCAAAGTTTTATTGTGTTGCGTTAATTATTTCAATTTAAATAGTAATACATAATTGATGTTTCTTTCTGAAATTTAGAGAAGTGATAGCTACAATAACGTTTTTACTGATAGTTTAATTTGTTTTCGTGATCTCTGTTTAGTTTTCCAGTAAATAGTAATTAAAGTAGTACTATCACGGAATTAAAGTGTTTATCATAGAATTGTCTAAGTCAAAGACATTTCAAAAAACTCACAAAAAGTTAAGTTAATTATTTTCGATTTTAAATTAACATTGCTCATAAAATAAACAAAAGACTGATTGATTTTCCTACTTAAAATAAAACGTATTGATTTAGTTTATCCTGGTTATTTATTTCATATTTTGTGTTATCAATCACAAAATTGGATGAGTTCACCCTATGTAGAGTGTTATTAATATTATTAATCGAAGGATCTGTCAACAATGCTCTTAAAAATAAACTCATTTTTCGGTTTTAAAAATACTTAGTTCAGAGATCCATTACCAATGCTCTTGAAATATACTAATTTGTTGACTGGATGACTCATTTGGATTGACTAAAATCAAATCCTGAAGAAGAGACAGTCTCGAAACTTTGTGCATTGAAACAATACTACTTGTACTATTTATGTATTCTGTGACAATACTGAAAGTAATAAACACCACGCGATTCAAACCGAAAAAATATTTTCAGTTCAACATCGCGAAAACAGAGGAATATCTAACAATGTTCTTTCTGTACAACCAGTTGTGTAATTTTGTTGTAGTAATCGCACTTGAAAAGAATCGTGATTATCTTTTCGAAGATGGATTACTTTAGATTTTTCTTCTGTTTTCGCGATGTTGCATTGAAATTAAAGAATTTTTTTTATTTCTTTTTAGAATGAATTTTTTTAAATCACATCTCAATCTCATCTGAATCCTGATGAAGGGACCTGTAAAGGTCTTGAAACGTTGAGTGTTGAAACAATGCTAAAAGCAATAAACACCACGGAATTAAAACCGAAAAATGTCATTAAAATTAATACAACATCGCGAAAACAAAAAAAAAATCTAGGCTAATGATTTTTTTTAAATTTATTTTTACTTTATTATTATTAGAAACGTCATCTTAATGTATCTCCCAGATAAAAATAATTACCAAACTTGTACATTTTCACGATTTTGTAACATCCCCGTTCCTCCGTTGATGATGCGGTTGTGTCCCCTTGCAACCAAAACTATTGTAACATAGTTGAAACGTCGAGGTAAGAAAATAATAATACGCGATTAAGACCCTGTAAAACGTAACTAAAAACAATAACTTTTTACATTGAGAATGACTAGCTATAATTTACCTAATAGTTGGTGCGCCTCGCTGTGCTTTATCTACTACAAGTACTAGAAGAGTCCCGCGGTTTGACTCGCGTAAGTCCCCATCTTGTGGGAATATCGGGATCAAAAGTAGCTATGTTACTACATGTTACTGTTTGCACTGCGATCCTGCGCACAACAAGATTAAAACTAAACTAACTAAACAACTTAACTAAATCGAAATCAGCTAAATCCTTGGTGGAAGGAAAAATGGCCATTATGCTGGCTGCATTTCAGCCATTAAGGGCCTATTTACGCTAAGTATCAAAATGTAGGGAAATTATAGGTAGCTATTTTTCGGTACGGTTTTCTGCCTTTCCGGCACAGTTTAACATATTTCAGGGTATCAAACGTGTTATTTTGTTCTTTTGAATAAAATACTTTAAATACCAAAAATAAGTTTTCCGTATCGCCCGCCCCGCGAAAAACCATGAAAATAGGCCAAGTTTAGGTAGATATTTCTCAATAACTTGTAGCTTGTCATTAACAAAAAATGTACTATAATAAAACAGAAATATTGAATATTAAATGGTGCTATTAAAAAAGCAACAAAAATATTCCCAAACTATAAAATAAATAAAAAAACATTCAATATTTTCAAAAATTTTGCTAATCAACGCAAACCTTCGTGTTTATGAAATAAGGTTGACTTCTAATATTATTATATAACGGGGTATTTACCATGTTTAACTTGTTGGTGTTTCGTGAACAAGCTAGTTGAAATTACTGGCGAAATATTGATATGAGAGAATTTTCGACTAAAGAATTTTTAAATAAAAATTTTGATATGATCCTCTAATGATAGACCAATAAAATTAATAGGGTAGATAGCTAATGAAGTAAGGAAGTTTTTGAAGTTGGTTTGGAAAAAAAATAATAGGCGAGTTTTTCTTTTAATGGCTCTTTAAAGTGTTTATAGCGTTTTATCATGCTCACTTTATGAAATTCTTTTTTTAATTTGTAACAGTTTGGTTAGTGTTACGCCTTTTTTGTAACAGGTAACATGACCCTATTATTCAGCTCTACATTTGAAAAGAAATCAGCCAATTATCTCAAATATTGCAGTAAGTATGACTAAAAAGGTATCAGTGGTCGCATTTTAGTAGAAAAATGAGAAAAAAGGCCATAACTACTAAACTACGAAAAATCGCGGAACATACATGGGTGATTCGGATACCCCTTAAGGTCCTCTACCTCTGGAATATCGCTTGACACTCGTTTCTGGGACATTCTGTATAATAATATTAGTAGTGAGAACAACCATGTAAGTTTAAAATCGTATAAGGTTGACTTCATTGCTAATTGTGTCAGTTTTGATGTATATTTTATAGTCACGAACATTTCAAATGAGATCTCAGACCGCGCTCAGACGCTATCGACAGAGCAGGTCCACGGTCCACGTCGTTTGAAGGGAAAAAAATAAATCGCTGTATGGACACATATAAATTGATCATCGCTTCTTGATACAAAAAAGTAAATAATAAAACTTGGTAGGTACAGATTTATTTCATTTTTAAACTATTGCATAGCTTTTATCACAGAGTTTGAGCTTTGAATTCGTAACGAAAAAAACCTAATACCCCCAACAATAATTATATACCTTGTAGCTCGGCCGAGCTACATGGTAGTCGGTTTTTTTATAATAATAATAGGCCGAGCGTTAGCTCGGTCGATTATTTTTCATTTTTTTTTTTCTATTAAATTTTTTTTTTATAGGCGGTTAGTGAAAAAAAAAAGACGATCGAAATAGGCACAAAATATGACAGCCAGACAGACTGTCAAAAATGAACCGATAATATCTCGGAAACTATTGACGCTAGACCATTACTTTCTTAGGATAAGTGATAGAGCTCGTCAACATCTTCATTTTGGATGACAGCTGTCAAACTTAAAACGTCAATATCTCGGAAACGTTGGATCCCAAACCACTACGTCCTTAGCATAAGTGATAGAGCTCTTCAAGATCTTCGTTTTAGATGACAGCTGTCAAACTTAAAACGTCAATATCTCGGAAACTATTGACCCTAGACCAATACTTTTTTAGCATAAGTGATAGAGCTCGTCAAGATCTTCATTTTGGATGACAGCTGTCAAACTTTAAACGTCAATATCTCGAGAAACTATTGACCCAGACCACTACGTCCTTAGCATAAGTGATAGAGCTCTTCATGATCTTCGTTTTGGATGACAACTGTCAAACTTAAAACGTCAATATCTCGGAAACTATTGACCCTAGGCCACTACTTCCTTAGCATAAGTGATAAAGCTCGTCATGATCATCATTTTGGATGACAGCTGTCAAACTTAAATCGTCAATATTTCGGAAACTTTTAACCCTAGACCATTACTACTTTAGCATAAGTAATAATAATAATAATAATAAATTCTGCGAACAACACACAGCGCCATCTAGCCCCGTGGTAAGCGACTAAGCTTGTGTTACGGTGACTAGACAACGGATATAATACTTATATTTATTTTTCTTTTGTAAATACATACATATTATACATAGAAGGACACCCAGACCAGACACAAATATTTATTTTTAAGCATAAATACTTGCACCCGGCGGGAATCGAACCCGCAACCTCCTGCATTGCAGTCGCGCTCTCGCACGACGCGCCACAGAGGTCGTCAAATAAGTGATAGGGCACTTCGATATTGACGTTTTAAGTTTGACAGCCGTCATTCAAAACGATGATCTTGAAGAGTTCAGTCAGTTCTGCAAAGAAACTAATGGCCTAGAATCGATAGTTATCGATATATTTACGTTTTGAGTTTGACAGCGCTGTCATCCAAAACGAAAACATTGAAGTACCCTATCACTTATGCTAAGGAAGTAGTGATCTAGTGTCAATAGTTTTAGAGTTATCATTGGTTTAAGTTTGACAAGCTGTTTGGCCGTCATGTTTTGTCCCTTTTTCGATCGTAAATATCTTGGAAACTATTGATGGAATGGTTTTGTTTTTTTTTTACTAATCGCCTCTAAAACTTACTCTTCTTATTTATACTCACTGTTCTTATTTATACATTTATTTTTGTGGTTAAGCCTCCAGGCATTTTAAAACATTAACGATTTATATTTAGGAAATCATCCATTTCTTTCGCAAAATTGCGCAAAACGTCTAATTTATAGTTGTTGTCGATAACCTGTTAAATGTTCTCTTTTGTCCTAAATACGTTCTTAAATTACGCCCTGAGTCTTAAGATGACGTCCTGAGGCTGTCTCTAGATGACGAGGCTTTTAGTCTCGAGGCTAAAACAAATTAAGGTCTCTTTTGGGACCTCCCGACGTCATCATTTATGACGTCAATTACGTCGCAGGAGGTGATTTGTACGTCATTATAACGTCGATTTGCTACCTGGGTAATGATGATGAATGATGCATTTTTCTTGAATTTCCAACTTCTCTGGTATATTTTCCAAAAACCATCATACGAGGTTTGTAAAACCACAAAATAAACAAAAGTCTTGACACTGTATACTCAACTAAAAAGTTACGAATAGTGAATGAAATAAACGGATATTTATAATTATGAGGTTTCTAAAAGCTTGTTGCTTGAATTATAACCCAAATTTAAAACTTTTCCGATGTATTAAAATGAAATAATAATAAACCGTATAATGGTAAGACGCGTCTTCTTAAAAACATTTTACGTTTCAAACTTTTTGAAAAAGAGATCAAATACTGAAATAAAAAAATTGACATAATGTAACGACTATTAGACTATAATAATTAAATCAATTTCAAGTGTCAAGACATGTCAGTTTATTTATAGTTTTCCGCTTATCACTCGTTTCTGTGTGAGTGAGCCATGCACGTGTAGTAGTTAGTCTAAATACCTAAAATTGAACAGCGTTAAAACGTTATAACGTTCTTAATAAGAAGGTACACGTTATTAATTATTGGATTTACGTATTAAGGTTCGTGTGAACTTAGGTACATTGTTTAAGCCTCTGCAGTAGGCCAGAACTGATTTTTCTCGATAACATTTATTTGGAACATCAATTTTGAAAACAATATTTAATAAAGTTTAGGATATTTACTAGGTCATATATGATGTGAAAACACGATCACAGAAAATATTTTCGATAGAATACAACCACCAACTTCCCTCTAAATTTTACAAATAAATAGCACTAGTCCTTCATTAACACATCTGAAATTCGCTAGCGCTATCCCTGTCACGCAATAGGGGTTATATGGGCCTTAAGTACTAAAATCCATCTAGGTATTTTTCCGTGACATAGCATAACCTAGTATTTACTGCGTGCTGTGGCAAAGAGTACTAGGATTAATGCGACTAAACTGAACCTTTAATGGATCACAGACTAATGGAACAGTGGTCAGCAATCGCTTAAGGTGAAAGTCTACCTGCCCTTTCAAACTTTACGAACGTAGTCGACTGTTTCCTCCCTGGACAAAGACAGTAGAGAAAACATTTTTATGCCATAAATCCTTCCTATATCAGCCATAACCATGCCTGTCCCTACGTTTTGATTGTTTTATTATTATTTATTTAGGTTTATTAGGGAAACATGCAGAACTATAACAACTAAGCACAACTTATGAATAATATAACTTAATCCAACTATTTTCAATTTCAAATTTTTCCAAATTTTATGTCTATTCTATAATAATAATTACTATGTTTTATGGAGAAATAGTTGCGGGATTTCTAGGTGTTCTAATACCTGATGTGAATCATGTATTTTCTCAACACTACAACTAGGTTAGGTATATTAAACTAGCTGAGTCCCGCTGTTTCATTCGCGTAAATCCCGTATAAGATCCCGATACTACCTTAGGGATTATCGGGATCTTAAGAATACACTTTTATTAATTTATACTTTTTTTTTTTTTTTTTTTTTTTTTTTTTTTTTTTTTTTTTTAATTTATACTGAAATCATACTCTTAAAGGTCCTAAATATAGGTATCTCATCTTTAACAGCTATAAACTGTCTAAAAAAATAATATTTCTTAAAGGGTTTACCACACGGAAATGGAAAATAATTCTTTGGAGAAATGCTTTCAAACATTTTAGTGCCAGGTAGTACTAAATTTTTTGAAAGCATTTTTTCAAAAGAAGATCGTGTTAGTCACAATATCATCTTCTTCTACTATATAAAAATAAGTCGGGTTTTCCTTCCTGACGCTATAACTCCAGAACGCACGAACCGATTTCCACGGTTTTGCATACGTTGGAAAGGTCTTGGGCTCCGTGAGGTTTATAGCAAAAAAAATTCAGGAAAAATTTAAAAAGAAAAGCTGGAAAATCTAAATCAAACTCAGCGATGACGTATGACGATGACGTATTATTTAACGAGCAGGACAACGTCTGCGGGGTCAGCTAGTTGCTTATAACTTAAGAACAGCTGAACCGATTTGGCTGAAAATTGATCGGGAGGCTTAGAACCAGGAGACGGACTAATAATACTTTTTGCTTATAAGGCGGAACGAAATTCTACATCGTTATTTTATTAAATCAATGGCTATTAACAGTTTATTTGACACAACAGTATTCCACCGAAATCTTCTTTTAACATAAATTTCCAATCAAAAACCGTGCAGGGGGTAATTTTCTACGTCAAAACGAACAAATTTTGTTCCACTTTTTTTGAAATTCGAAGTAGTTTTCGAACAAGAGTTTACATGAAAATCAACTGTTTCCTAGAGTTAAGGGCCATCGACATTAAGTTGACCTTTTATTTGGTTTACAATCTCAACATTTGCGTTCAAAAGCAGCTGTTTTTTTTAGTAACACATACCTAATCTCAAAATTTTCTAAAAAATGTTTTGATGTACAAAACCACCCACGGTTTTGATTAAGAAAAATGACAATGTAGGCATGTATAATTTTTACTTCGTATTTTAAAAATTGGAAAATTATTCTGTTTAATATCTAAAAAAAAACGAAACAAAAATAAAAATATTTTTTTATTATATTTCTTCTAAAAAAAAAGTTAATCTATAATAATCTGTCCCCAAGAGTTTCCGATGCAAAGCTGTCTAAAATGCTAGCAGCATGTCTGCTGTACCCCATGACCGCTGACCTCCATGGTACAAGTGGCGTATAAGTGGCGCAAATCAAATTCGGCCGCGGCAGCATAAAGATCTAATGTCATTTTGTATGGTATACCAATTCCAGCGTACTTCCTGTGGTACTTGTATAGTTTCATTTCAGTGACTGTACCGCAAATAGACAGCCTGTATTATTTTTGGATCGTTCAATCCGCGCTCATACCTAATTGACATTTCGATGACAATTACAACTTTTATATAAATAAACAAATATTGCACGACGTTACACACAGCCCAATTAAGCACCTAACTAAGCACTTGGCTTGTACTATGGAAACTATAGGTACTAGACATGATGATATACTATATACATATTATACTTTTTGTTGTTGTAAATACATACTTATGATAGATCCCGATCCCGTGAGAATATCGAGATCAAAATCAGGCACTTTTAGCTGTAACCTAATGGACTTAGTCAATAGAATTTTTACTTCATATTTATTGTACCTATTTACTTTTTATGGATTTAATTTGCTCTTCAAGGAATCTTTGTGGGCATAAATCGTATATTTTCCATTACATTACGATTTTTTTAATATCCCTTTTTTGCGTCGTGTAGTCAGGAAAATATAGGGTGTAATTTACTACAAATATTATTTACAAATACCATGTTTATATTTGTTTTTTTACGGAGCTCGATGTTCAGCAATGTATCTAAGTTCAAAATCGTAATTTGTTATTTAATTAGTCTTGTTATTTGAAATGGTAACCAAAAATACGATGATTCTAGTGTAGGTAACACACGTAGTAAATTAATAAAATATGAGTATATTTATTAATTTATTACGCTTGATCTGTTATTATGTAGCCGTGTCCTCGTCCGCAGCCTAGAATGAACTATTAAAGCATTTGGGGGGCCACTGTAAGCATCCAACAGTCATGGACCAAAATCGAATGTTGTCACGGGCCGGGTGCGCGCGCATTGCCCGTCCCACGCCGCACCGCACAGATCTTCCATTGATGATCTCCTTAATCTAAACATATTATTAAAATTGACATATTTTTTTAAATTATCAGGTCCTTCATTAGTCGTAGAGACAGAATATATTGATCTAGCTTAAATAACCTGTAAGAATGATAAAACGAAGGTGAATAGGTAGATACGGGGGCGCTGGCTGCTGTGGGATCCGCTAGGTTTGGGCGTCGCTGCGTCTCGGCTTTCAGCGGGCGGTCGGTGCGCGGCGGCGGGCGGCACGAACTATGCGCACGCTTAGATCGCGACCCAGTCTGCTCCGACATTTAGACGAGCCGGTGGTGTCGTACTTTGTGCCAAACTAATACCGCACATATTCTGCGCATTTGAATACAGCCGCGGTGGTAGAGGTGTAGTCGTGTCTGTATCGCTCGGGCTGGGTGGTGTCGGTTGTGCTGACGACTGGGGCCAGCTCGGACGGGGCGGCGACCGGAGACACCTCAGTGTCCGTGAGAAGCCGCAGCGCCGGGCCCGCAGCTGGCCCGTGTTTACACGCCGCGCAGCGCCGCGCCTGCATACCAGCCCGCTCGTGCGGTCGCTCGTTCGTTCGCTGCAACCTACACCACCCCTCATTTACTATTCAGCGCTGTGAATTTTTAACTTTGCGAACGACTGAAGATAGAGGTATTTTAAAGCTTATCAAAACCGACTCTCTTGCCTAGAGCTCGGCCGTAGAACACACTAGAGTCGAGAACTCAGAACATACGCATCGAAACCGATTCTCATAACTCATTCGAGTGATTTCACAAGTTCATAAATATGGGTGCTAAAGAGAGCGTGGAGGCTGCTAAATTTTCTGCGCAAAATTGGAACAATTTCGAGGTTCGTAACTAAATATAGATTACTTTGCACATGGAGTGTTTGTGTCCCCACCTTCCTCGTGAATGTCTGTAAAATAGGGCTTTCCGTGCCGTCCATAAATACCTAAATAAATTGATACAGCTAATACCTAATTATCATTGATTAAATTATGCACAATGATATTTAATTATAAACAAAATTTATTTCAATGCATGTACACGTTTTGTTTACTATTGTAATATAATATGAAATAAGTAAGTATATACAAAATATTCTCGCTTCGTGTAGCTAGGTGGTAAAATACATGCCTAGCTAGGTTCAACGGTTAAGATTGAGCTACATATTAGGTGATATGTTAATGAGCTAATTTAGAAATCCTCCAGGGTTATCATTTCCGTATTAAAATAGACCATAATTTCATTTTAACATCATTACAATTGCAAATAATACTTTCAAAATGAAATTAAACTTACAACTTAACTACAATCGAAACTTAATTGGCTTAAAAAAACATGGCAAAGTATTTTCCAAAAAAAAACCTAAAATATCAAATGTTATTTGACAAACGTCAAATTGGAATCTAATTTGACTGCATGATGTGCATGATATTAAAATGAAATTTACAATTGACGCGAATTGAACATCAGATGAATATACCTTTCAGGTTAATTCAAAAAACCCTAATAAGATTTCTTTACTGACAGCAATAGATAATATTTTGTAAATCAATTGCTAAGCATATAATATTAAGTTATTTGAGAAACCTGCGCAAACAGCACCTACAGATAACACTACCTAGTACCTAGTGCCGGTGTCGGTGTAGGTAAGAAGATACTTGCCTCCAAGGTAAACCTCGACGAATCTAGACAATATAGTTATCATCTTGTTATCATATTTTATTGAAGTGTTTCTATTATATACCTACCTACCTACATATACACTAAAGTTAGGTGAATTATTAAGGGAAAAGTCTAGCTACTCTTTTCTCTATCCAAACTATACAAACGTAATCGACTGTTTCCTCCTTCGTTAAATATGTACGTTAGAGAAAATTTGTTTGTGTCATAAAATCTAAATCTGCCATGACCATGCCCCTACTTTTTTTTTCATTCAATTTTTTTTAAACTCTAATAGGAAAGTAAAAAAAAACAAAACGTAGGGTCATGGCGGATATAGGTTTTATTGTGGTTTTATGGCATATACATTGTTTGCTTTTACATCTTTACCGAGGGAGTAAACGGTCGATTACGTTTGTATGGATTAAGAGTAGGTAGACTTCCCTCTTACCTATCTGCGCCCTGCGATTTCACATGAGTAAGACCGAACCGCCAACTTTACTAAAATTAGCTTTACTTACGCTCGTCAGTTTTTCATACAAGTGAGCATAGCTGGCATAGTTTTCGATAGATAGTTAGTAGAATAAAAAAGTATGATGCAAAGCTGGCCTATTATTACAGATGCAAAGTAACTTACCGACAATTTGTGTTGCAAAAATCATTATCTTCCTCCGTGCTTCGGAAGGCACGTGAAGCAGTTGGTCCAGCAGCTAGTCCTAGAGACATGAAATTTGAAGAGTGTATTCTTTGTGATGTCTACTAAGAAAGGGATTTTGGAAAATCCCGCAGGATCGGTAATTACGCGGGTGAAACCGCTGGACTCTGCTAGTCTCTGATAACAGTTGTTGAATCAAGTTTAGAGTCCTCAGCGACCTGAAAATTCTAACACTAGGTGAACCACATCACTATACGAAAAGAGAGGAAAAAGAAGAATAGGTTACCTCCCTACAAATTTCAATATAAGTACCTACATCAAGGCCAAACTTTAAATTAAACGTGTCTAATATAACAACGAAGTGGAACTCTCTGCAACCTAGACAGGCGATACCGTCCCGCTTTAAAATATGAAGCCAAACTGGGCTGAGCGGGCTGACCCACATACAGTTAAACTAATCTAGCTTGATTGAACCGAGATCGAAATGCCAAGGTAGAATTTTAATTGCTGTTTGATAGACTTAGGTAAATGCTTCCTTCTTGATTAAATACGGTTGCATTTTTTATGTCTTCGTGTGTTAAGGGGACTGTCTACCTACTCTTTTCTCCATATAGACTTTACAAACGTAGTCGATTGTTTCCTCCCTGGATAAAGATATTAAAATAAAAAAGTTTATGCCACAAGTAATATATCAGCCATATGTCCCTATGTTGTGGTTTATTTCATTTTCTAATTTTTCTGAATTTTATTTCTTCTCGAATTAAACAAAACGCAGGGGCATAGTCTTGACAGATATAGGTTTTATGGCATAAACATATTTGCTCTAATATCTTTATCCAGGGAGGAAACAGTCGACTACGTTTGTATGGAGAAAGAGTAGGTAGACTGTCCTCTTAATGTTACAAGAAACACAACATATACTTACTTATTAATAATTTATGATCGTAAAATGTTAAATTTAAAGTAGCGGCGGTTAATTTTGAGAGATTTAAATTGATTAAAAACAAACATATTGTGTGATTGATATCTGTTTATAGATATTTTTGTGATGCTTCTTTGCACAAGATCTGTGATAGATAATGAAAAAAACTTGGTACCTACAATTATTGGCAAGAATAAAGCTACCTACTTTATATTCCCACGAGATCGAGAAATTGTGAAGAAGAAACCGCAGGACGCAGCTAGTTAGTTGGTATATAAATAGATATTATCTTCAAATTGATGTGATACGAGGACAATTTAATTAGATACCTACTGCTTGTGCGCATAGAATAATACATTCGCCTGTTTTTTATCGCAGTCAAAGTATTATAAAACTTAACCGAAGGTCGGTGTCCTACCTGATACCGTCAGGTGGAATGATCCTTGACGCTTGACCTGTAGACAAGTACTTGATAGTTCACACTTCTGCTCTACTTGTGAGGTTTCTAAACCGTATCAAATATTGAAAAAAAAAACAAATAGGTATACCTACATCAATATTAAACATTATTTATATTCTGATTGTTAAAATGATACGTAATCAATAAATAAATAAATATAGATTTTGTTTTTTAAGTAGATATCCAGTTGTACCAAAATCTTAAAAAAAAAATGGGTAAAATTCTTTGCTAAATATAGGACTTCGGGTATTTAAAGTTAAATTAATATTCTTAAATCTCTTTAGTTAATAGATTAAAAACTATTTCTACTGATGATGCTTCGAAAAAATTGCTCAACCCTAGGTATACATACATATACGAGCATGATATAACTATGTAAGTAGATAAGACCAGGCAAATCAGGGCCTGCCTGCACTTCGGCCATCATCCAATATCAGAATTAACTGGCACCAAATAAGCGTATATTATTCTAGCTTCAACATACACGGTCCATGCGTGTAAATTGACATTTACATATTGAGAGGTGCGCCAAACTACGTTCAAGTATTATCGTGACTCATCTAAGTGTTTTTCTACTTATAAGTCAGTTCTTGTTTAGTCTAGGTAAGACGAACATTCTATAGGTAAGTTAGGAGATTGAAATTATTATTCAAGTGGGTTTATATTCGCACATAAGTCCTAAACTCCTAATTACCTACGTTTTTAATGTGCATGTGCTATTTATATACGCTTCAATTGCATGTTTATCTATGCTCTGTCGAACATTTTTCATACCTATTTCCTCTGTTTTCATGTTTAAACCATTATTAATGACATCATGATAAAATCCTTGTCCGAACTCTTAACAAATTAATATAAATGATAAAATTGTATAACATTTTCATTTAGTACCTACCCATGGAAAATGTGTGTTGTTTCAACCAGATTCAAATTTAGTTTGTGGAAATTAAATCGAAGTTTATGTTTATTTATTGGGTTTTAATACCTACCCTATATCTATAATATAAATATTAAAAATTCAAATAAGTAGAGAGTATAGTTCATTCTATTAATAAAAGCAATCATACAAGCCTGCGCTTAGTGTAGAGCTGATTTATAATGTTATTAAAGAAATGTTTAATAAGTTTCTTAATAATTATATAAATCTTGTATTGTATTGTAAAAACTCACGTCGAAAGTTGTAGAGTCCATTTAGTAATTTTGTCAATCTAAATCGGTGTCAAACTAATAATTTTGCTATAAATAGCTGCAATCAAGCAGCTGTATTCACCTGCCTGATTCAGTCAAAACTATAAATTAACTAAGGAATAGCAACCTACATAAGCAAACGTCAAAATTTGTAAACCTGTAAATAGTTTTGATCGGGACGAACACTTTTTAAATCTGGTCGAAGCAACAGTACCTCTTTTGCGAGTTTTTCCGTAAAGCAAACGTTACTATGGTGTGTAAGGGGACAGTCTACCTTCTTTTTCTCCATACAAACATTACAAACATAGTCGACTGTTTCCTCCCTGGATAAAGACATTAGAGCAAATATGTTTATGCCATAAGTCCAATATCAGCCATGACCATGCCCCAACGTTTTGATTTTTTTCATTATCTTTTTTTTCTGAATTTTATTTCTATTCTAATTAAATAATGAAAAAAACCAAAACGTAGGGGCACGGTCACGGCAGATAGGTTTAATGGCATAAACATATTTGCTCTAATGTCTTTATCCAGGGGGGAAACAGTCGACTACATTTGTATGGAGAAAGAGTAGGTAGACTGCTCCTCTTCAATTGAAAAAAAGAGATGCGTAGCGCCCTCTGCGACTTCAACTTGCTATAGTGTTAACTTGAAACGCATAAACTCGCACTATTGGTACTGGGTGTTGATTGTAAAGTTGAGCTGGTAGTGTAGAGGTTGGATATGTGTTGCAGCATGCGGTGAGGCATCAGTACCGCCACGGCACGCAGCGGTCGCAGAGTCTCAACCGCGGACACTCTCTGTCGCGGTCCGATGGCACCTGGTGACACCACGGGACCGCGGGTAAATACGTTTTCAAGATTTTTTACATTAGCGTGCTTGCTTAGAAGAAATCTATTCGTTTTAGAATTGAAGACTTCTTAACTACATTTCACAAACATGTAGTGATGAGCATAATAATCTTCTGTAAGCGTGGGAACGCTTCTTTATTTACCATTATTCTTATTTCACAATTATTTGAAAATAAATAAAAAGAGGCCAGTGACTAAATACAGGTCAGTACCTAATAAAGTTCATTCTTCAAAAATATGAACCAGATCCTAAACTAATGGAGCGCTGTGCTGTTATCAATAAGTCAGTCAGGACTTACTTTTATAAATATCTATGGGATAGGTTTGCATTTGACCTCACCTCACCTGATGGTAAACGACATTGAGGTCGACGATGAAGCATGCTTCTTTAGAAGAAACGATTCCCCTCTAGACTTGAAGACTCCAAGAATAAATTAAGCATCTATCTATACAAATGCTGTAAACATTATAATTATAGGCGGCATAGTGCAGTGCGCCGATTGCGGCTCGCGCACGATGGGCAACAAACTATCTTGCTCCTGCGCACCGATCCTCCGCAAGGCGTATCGCTATGAAGACAGCCCGTGGCAGAACTCCCGTCGACGTGATGGACATTTACTTAGGTAACTAAACTGTGACTTAGCGCTATTAAGGCTATGGGCAAAGTAGCACAATAGATTTTATTGGTTAACCTGCACGACCATTTAAAGTAGCTAGTTTAAATCAATGGCTATGCGCAGTATTATGCAAATCGGAAAAATGTTATCCTGGTACTCTGTCGTGCTTCTCTGCTGTATACTCTGCCCGTGACTTTAAGGCTTCACGCAAACGGGCATCGCGACCACAGCCTCTGGAGACCAGCGACAGTGGCTTAACATTACTTTTCACTGCTGTAGCGAATGGCCGCCACCGACTACACGCGTGCGGCGCGTCTATATAAAATACTAGCTGCGTCTCGCGGTTTCACCCGCATAAGTCCCGATCCCGTGAGAATATCGGGATTAAAAGTAGCCTATGTTACTCAGGGTGAATGTAGCTTTCTAATGGGGAATTTTTGAAATTTGTTCAGAAGTATTTGAGTTTATACATTACAAACATACAGACACACATACACACAAAAATACAAATCTTTCCTCTTTATAATATTAGTGTAGATATGAAAAAGTATATCTAGTCGCTGTCGCTGACCACCAGTGGCCCGTTTGCGCCAATCCGTAGTATAATTAATTACGTGCCCTGATGAGCTAATATAAAGTCTGATGAACTAACTAGATCATGTGTTATATTTATGTCTACTTTTATTGCTTGTATGGAATATTCTACTTCTGGAGGGTTTTTATACATTCCCTACTCACTTTTTAGAGTCTATACTATTAATCTATTAGTAGATCGTCTTTTTTGTTTAATTAGAATGGAGAAGCAGTCAAAATCAACAATGGAAATAAAATAATACCAAAAAAATAGTAACTGTTTTCATCTGTCGTCAGTTTTGTCTTGATATAGGTCCACAAAATGATAAGACCCTTCTTCGATTTCCATATAAATCAGTTGACGTCAAATTCTTCAACTTTCCTAGGTATATAATGCACTCATAGGGCCACATTAATGCGAAGCTCGAACTAGTCTGATAGTCTCATGTTGTTCAACATGAGACTTGACGACAAGAACTTTCAAAGTTGACAAAACAGAAACAAAACATGGTCCAGCTAGTAAATCTTTATATTAGTACTAGGTGTACCTACTATTACGACTAAGGGTCATAGTTCGTAGTCATGGCCATAGATTTTTGGTTACGTTATTGCTTGTTATATTTTTTTATATTCAAATAGGTCTCTTTCATCCGAGCAATGTTCCCGGTTGCATCCCTCTCGGGAGCCCGGGGTCCGCTATAATTGTATTTTTTTTAAATATTCATTTAGGTAGGTAGATTCAACTTAAGTCACATATTTAGGATACGTTCGACCAATCTAGAATAAGCAATGAATAACAATTCCTCATAAATCGTCATATTTTAGATTGACAAGCTCTGGAGTTTCCCGAACATAAGACCATTAAGCGTGGAATTGCTATTCGTTACTTATTCCGGTTTGGTCGTATCTAGCCTTAGTGATACATATTCACATTTACATACGTGAATCTGAAGTAAGTACGTAAGTTTGTTTAAAATTCATGGCGTTTGTATAGAAGTACAAATATGGTTCGTTCTACCCGTAGTCAAATAAATATACATAAATGAAAGCTTGTGCAAGCGTTTGTGTAACGAAAACATCGTTAAAACTTCGGCCTGTGCAACGAACTTGGTACTGTCGGTTGGTAAAATTAGATCACTGGGAATATTTAAGCAATAAATGTGGAAGTCTACTGTAGAGTTTATTTTTTATTTAGTGTTTATAATGTCTTCAAATCAGGAGAATCATTTAAGAATCTATCTTCTTCTTATATATATAAAAATGAAACGTTTTCCGTTGTCACGACATCACGCGTGAACGGCTGGACCGATTTCGATAATTCTTTTTTGTTGCGTTTGCTATTGTCAGGAGAAGGTTCCTATGAAAGAAAAAATGCTAAACCGATTTTGATGAATTTTATTTTTTTATACTAAACGACAGGACAACGTCTGTCGGGTCAGCTGGTAGAATATAAAAACTTTTATTAGATTTAAACACATGACACATTAGAAGACAAAAATAAGACAGGATAATGAATAGCATAAAAACATGAAAGCCCTAATCCAAGGAGCCGTGTGTTGCTAATAAGGATAGCCTCAGCATATGTTGCGGGTACGTAGTGCAACCGCAACGCTAGTCTTTCGGATAGATCCTTCTGGTGACGTTTCGTGCCAAAAAACAGAAGAAACGAGAAAAGGTACATATACCAAAACAAAATGATAAATTAACATATATGAAATAATAATATAGGTTGAATTAGGAATTATTTGCAAATAAAACAATTAAGAAAAACGTCTTACGTCAGCACTTAAAGCAGTATTTACAAACGAATTAGGAGTAATAATTTAAAAGAAATAGATACACATATAATGGATATTTTAGAACTATATTATAGATACGCATGTAACTGAATCAGTTCTTTGAGCCCACCGTTTTTTTTACTATTCAGCTCACTTTTATGACTTTATAAACATAAACTACATACTTACCTGAAATTTAACTAACTATGCTTAACAAACGAACATATCTGTTCCTTTTAGTATCAGACCATAAAAACGTTTAATTTAATAATCTGTTTAAGTTGAACTTTTTAGAGTTCTTGAGTAATTTATTTATTTACTTCACAAATTGTTGTCCTATTTTGTTTTGTATTTTTCTATCACACATTATCATAATTTAATTATACTAAAGCACCTATCAATTGTTTTTCGGAACATATACAATTATACATATCTGCCACTTTTTTTTGTATTTGTATATAACTTGAAACTTCCACTTTAATTTCATAAACACATTAATTGGCTATATTAACGTTTACTTCAGCATAACTTCTACCCATTATTTAACTATAAGACCTCGTTTGCCAGTACCTTCCTTTTTTCTATTTTAATTGACAATGAAAACACAAGTTTGAAGATGCTCAAGTCCTAATCACATCGCTCACTCACCCAATAAACCACACAACACTAACACTGTAGTTTTAATTACATTACGATGTATATTAATTTATAGCGCTTTTAGACTATGGGCTGAGGTATTCCACGTGTCAGCGAGCGGCGCCGGCACCGTCAAGTGGCAGCAGGTGTCTGAGGATCTGGTGCCGGTCAACATCACCTGCATCCAGGACTCGCCCGAGTGCGTCTTCCACATCACGGCGTACAACTCGCAAGTCGACAAGATTCTCGACGTCAGACTAATACAACCAGGTAAGGTCTTTTTTTCAAACAAGATGTCTTTTACTTACTACAATTAAATAAATAAATTCTCTGAACATACACGGCGCCATCTAGCCCCGTGGTAAGCGACTAAGCTTGTTAAATAACGGATTATTTACCTAACCTAACCTAACCTAACTTAATGGGAAGCGACGATGAGGTCGTGGAAGTTGCATGCTTGCTTAGGAGAAACCTATTCATTCTAGACTTGGAGACTCTGAGGTCGTAGTTTTAGGGAAATAGCAAAGTGACTTTTATTTTATAGCAGAAGGAAAAATGCACACTATTCCACTGCTCTTGGGAAATTGGCGAGGTGGTTCGGACCGGTGACGAAACACCACCGGTTCTTCATTCGCCATAAAGCTCAAAATACACGATGACACTTACACTTTACCTAAAAACAAGTTTAAGGTAAAGTGTAAGTGTCATCGTGGAATTTCAGCTTTAGGTCGGGATTGATTATGCATAGTTTAAGTGTTTATTTATAGCTTTCATACCTTAACTATCAATTTTTAATGATAAGTTACTAGGTACCCACAAATGTCAAGATACATTAATTTAGGTAACCATTTGGACGTAAAAAGCATAGTATAGGCGCCGGATGCGAAAATATTTTATTCGTGTTTTAACTCTGGTGTTTCTAAGTTTCTTCTACAGAAACGTGCAACATCTTAGATCAGTTAGATCACATCACTTGGCACCTTGTCGTGTCCGTCAGGATGAAAAGTCACTATTTTTTTATCGGCGTATTTTACGTTTAATTTATGCTCATGAATTGCTTCCCAATTGCTTCTATTTACTTCCTATTCTCAGAATATTGCTTCCATCATATTTTAAAAGAAACAAATCATTTAAAAGTGACCGTTCATTCTGATATCACGCCGAACTATGCGTAGTGTCCTTGATGATGAAAATAATTGAAATTTACGGTGGCCATTATTTACTTCCCAATTGCTTATGTTTACTTCCTATTCTCAGAATATTGCTTCCATCATATTCATAAAGAAACAAAAGATTTAAAGGTGACCGTTCATTCTGATATCATGCCGACCTAGGCGTATTGTCCTTGATGATGAAAATAATTGAAATTTACGGTGGCTATTATTTGCTTCCCAATTGCTTCTGTTTACTTCCTATTCTCAGAATATTGCTTCCATCATATTCTTTAAGAAGCAAAACAATTAAAGGTGGCCGTTCATTCTGATATCACGCCGACATAGGCGTAGTGTCCTTAATAATTAAATAATTGAAATTTATAGTGGTCATTGACTGCTTCCCAATTGCTTCTATTTACTTCCTATCCTCATAATATTGCTTCTATCGTATTCTAAAAAAAACAAAATATTTATAGGTGTTACGCCGAGGTGACCGCCCGTCGTGACACCATAAAGAACGCTATATTTAAAACGTTTTATTTCTTCTAGAATACGATTGAAGCAATAGTTTGAGGATAGGAAGTAAACAGAAGCAATTGGGAAGCAAATAATAGCCACCGAAAATTTCAATTATTTTCATCATCAAGGACACTACGCCTAGTTCGGCGTGATATCAGAATGCACGGTCACTTTTAAATGTTTTGTTTCTTATACAATATTATGGAAGCAATATTCTGAGAATAGGAAGTAAATAGAAGCAATTGGGAAGCAATTAATGGCCACCGTAAGTTTCAGATATTTTCATTATCAAGGACACTACGCCTAGGTGACCGGTCGTAGAGACATCAGAATGAACGGTCACCCTAAAAATGTTTTGTTTCTTCTAAAATACGATGGAAGCAATATTCTGAGAATAGGAAGTAAATAGAAGCAATTGGGAAGCAATTCATGGGCATAAATTAAACGTAAAATACGCCGATAAAAAAATAGTGACTTTTCATCCTGACGGACACCACCTTGTCTATACTAATATTATAATGAGGAAAGATTTGCATTTTTGTGTGTGTGGGTGTGTGTATGCGTCTGTATGTTTGTTATGAATAAACTCAAAAACTACTGGACCAATTTCAAAAATTGTTTCACCATTAGAAAGCTACATTCACCCTGAGTACATAGGCTACTTTTGATCCCGATATTCCCACGGGATCGGGACTTACGCCTATGAAACCGCGGGACGCAGTATATTATATTATACTAGGTATACTGACGAATTTCAAAAATAAAGGAATTCAAATATCCATCTTCATAAAAGTTTACTTCTGAAGGCGTTCCTTTTAATTTTCTACGCCCACAATTTTTTGTGAATTATAAGGACGAAGTAGGTATACGTAGATAGTTATTTCATGAAGAAGGTCTAAAAATATGAACGGAATGAAACTTTATATTTGTACCTACTGCCGTAGATATCAACAGCAGTGGGGGAAATTAAATGAATTGATTTTATTTCATTAATGTAGAATGAGTTAACGGTGTTGGTAGTAGTAGATACTCCAATTTTTATTCAGAGGGTCGTAGTAACGAATCCTGGTAGGTACATCATGCACCAATATCTTTCTCTTTAAGAAAAAAACAAAAATAAATCATCGGTAGGAAACCGAAGTGTCCTGGGACTCACCACGATCCGTAGGCATGGGACGTTCGCCAATCCGGAGTAGGCTCCCGTGGCGTCTTACTGCCTAACCCCTAAGAGGAGGAGACAAATTAACGGTTTTTTTTTCAATGCAGAATTAAAACAAAGTAAAAAATGGCAAATTAGAGATACATAACTGAAATAGATTGTAACAGACCTGTCCTTATTTCTATCTGCACCGATAATTTTCTTAAGAGGATAGTCTCCATTCTCTTTCTCCATACAAACGTAGTTTACATTTTCCTCCCTGGATAAAGACATTAGAGCAAATATGTTTATGCCATAACAGATATAGGTTTTATGGCCCATAAAACCTATATCTGTCATGACAATGCATCTACCTTTATTTTCTAATTAAAATAATAATAAAAAATAATAAAATGAAAAAAATAAAAAGGTAGATACATAGTCATGACATATATAAGTTTTATGGCATAAACATATTTGCTCTAATGTCTTTATCCAGGGAGGAAAATTTAAACTACGTTTGTATGGAGAAAGAGAATGGAGACTATCCTCTTAAAAAAACAAAAAACAGTAAGTTAATCAATGGAAAACTTTTTTTCATGTAAAGAAGAAAGTTCAAAATCGGTTCATCTAAACAACTTTTTTCTTCACTGCGGAACATTCAGATGACGTAAAAGCCATGTTTTATGATAGCAATTCGAAAGATACTCGAGCTGTAAGGCTGTAACCTAGTTTTAAATTTATACGGATAGTAACACGAGTAATCGACCGAGTTTGCACCTCCCTATAATCTCTAATACATTATTTAATGGGGTTGCCAAAAATATTCCCACTACTCGTTGATATACTTTCTATCAGTATATTAGATACTAGCAGCTCCCCGCGGTTTCACCCGCATAAGTCCCGATCCCGTGGGAATATAGGGATCAAAATTAGCATATAGCCTTCCTCAATAAATGGACTTTCCGACACCGAAAGAATTTTTCAAATCGGACCAGTGGCTCCTGAGATTAGCGCGTTCAAACAAACAAACAAAAAAACAAACTCTTCCGCTTTATAATAGTAATAGATCAATCTCGTGGTCAGTTCTACACTTATATACTTCTTAATTCTTATACCCGAATTCATAAACGGGTTTAGACTAAACGAGCGAAGCGTCTCTGCAAGTGCTACAAGTCTGACAAAATTTAAGCACCACGACATGAGCAACTTAAACTGCATTAAGGACACTTTGTTTCGCTTTTGGGAACCGAAAATGATGTCAATAAATAAAAAATAATCAAAGAAATATCGATTAGTTGCATGACATTTAGAATATCAACTTTTTAACTCATGCATATTTTGAGAGTTCTTACGTAAATTTTACTAACAAACTCTGTTTCCACCCTTATTCTCATCCAAGCGATGTTCCCGGTTGCATCCCTTTTAGGAGCCCAGGGTTCGCTATACCCCAAATTGTTTTTTTTTATTTGGGGGTCGGCGCAGTCGGTAAGTCATCAACATCATTGACTATACCTTCTGCAATTAGATTTGGCAATGTTTTTACGGCCGGTCGCCTGCCTGACACCAACCCTCTTAGGGATTAAGCAGTTTATCCGCCGCCGCGCGGGGAGAACTTAAGGTTTGCTAATCTCCCTCAGATCCCTTAGTCGCCTTTTACGACACCCACGGGATAAGATGGGGTAACCCTATTCTATGCCGGGGCTACACTGCTAAAACTCTGTTTCCACCCTACTCTATAAAAAATAAAAAGTTGAAAACCATTAATGTCGCAAAACGTAGCCAGTATATTAATTTACAAATGTCACAAACATTAACACGATCAGTTGTCGAAACCGATAATATGGTCAAAGTTCTAAACTCTCATTTTTGGGCCACTTTCCGTGCCGGTGAGTATATTTTCATCAGAAATATGGTCGGTCCAATGAAAATTGGCCCAATCGTACCCAGTCTACCCTACTAAACAACGAATATACTGCATGCAATACATTTAATACGTATGGAAAACACCTAGAAACAAAAGAAGCATTCATGGTCAACATAGATAATTGTCCCCGGGGGAACCGAACCCCTTCTTTGTTGCAACCGGGCATTCGCCCGACGCGCCACAGAGGTCGACAAGCTCGAGTATTCACGAGTATTTTTTTAGACTTTTACAATCTCATACCGAATGTAAGCTGGCCGATTGAACCGTTTTCCGTTTTAATGAGTCCATCCTAGCGAGTGTAAGATTGTTTCCGCCATGAAGACACACCTACTGTTTTTTACAGGAACTCGTATAGGACAAGCATCGGAATGCTTTGTTTACTGGAAAGATCCAATGACAAACGACACTTGGGGGCTCAACTTCACTTCGCCCATCGATGCCAAGCAATTCAGGGAATGTTGCGTAAGTATAATACAAAAACAAATACAAATCATTTAATGATAACATATGTTACATGTCACTTAAATACTAGGAAAATCTAGTTGTTAATTAAATTCAAAATATTATCATAGTGAAATGTCTGTCATATTCATATTAAATTTAAAAAAAACTTAGAATTACAAGTCGAAATCATTGTTACAATCACAATCTTCTTCAAATGCATTTTAACAATGCGTAATAATAAAAATTAAATAAAAATAAAGCTAAATACTAGTATTATAAACAAATGCACGTGCGTATGTTGGCGCTAATGCTTCACTGCAGTAAATGACAATAACTGCAGTAAAAACCGAGCTTGGGTTTCAAGTTCCTATCATTTATTATGCTGCGGCTTCATTAGCGGGCTACGGCGAATATTCGTACGCGATATTTGTAGGCTAGCTAGATCGTTGCAACGCGAAGTGTTCGGGCGAAGACGATGTTTCGCTTGGGTGGCTAGAGGATACACTTGCGTCAATTCAGTCTCGGCTGTACAACAAAGAACAACAATGCATCGCATCAACGCAGCACGAATATTCGCCCGCTAATAAAATTAAGCCACAACATTAGGAAAATTATGAAACCCAAACTAGAGTTTAGAACTTATTTTTAAATGTACAGTTGCATTTGTTCCATGATGATAATGCGGCCGCAATTTCGAATGATATAGGTCTACCAGAATCTTATGGCATGAGAACCCGGTTAAGTGCGAGACTCGTGCACGAAGAGTTCCGTACCACAGTCACAATTGGGTACGGAACCCTAAAATGAACTCTGGACCAACCAATCCGTGAACGCAACACAAACGTTAAAATTTATTTTACTATTAGCGCAAGTCTATCACTAGATTTCCAAAAGTCGTAGAATAAAAGTTGCTCGCCTAGACGTTTGGAACAACCCCATTTCGACCTAATACCCCATCCTCGGAGCACGTTGTATATATTGCCTATATGGAAGATTTATTATTTGGTAATTATATGAGCCATTCCATGTATATCCTACTAATATTATAAAGACGGACATTTGTGACAATTAATGTTAATTTTTCATGCCAAAACTGCTGAACCGATTGCGATTAAACGACGTAGTATGTATAAAGGAAGCTACAGGCCAGGAATAACATATAGAGTCCCTACTTTTCAATCCTACGTTTCCGCAGAATTAAGACATAAACGAGTGAAACCATGGGGCATAGGAAGTATTGTTAATGTGCATTATGCTATGGCTACATAAAGTCGCGAAGATTCGCGTTGCGTTGTCGCGATAAAAACTTCGTGTTCGATCTACGAGTAATTCTTTGGCTACACGTGTCGCGACGACGCCAATCTCGTTATGGCGATAATGTTGCCACAGGGTAAAAGATCCAGCTTTAATCTTATCCTTACTATACCTTAAACTGATACTTTATGAATGAGGCTATTTACGAAATGTTTGCCTTTTTTGACGATTATTTCTATTAAAATCAATAGACTCGTGAACTACTGAACTAGATAAAATGATCTCTATTGAAGACTTCAGCGCTATAATAAGAAAAAATATATAAATAAACTTGAAATCTTCGGAGGCACGATCTTACGAACAACTCCATTTCCATTTCATTTCATTCCATTTCCACTTAGAAATAATTAAAAATCAAAGTAAATTATTAGTTGACTTACACTCGTATTTATAGTAAATTCTAAGTAATTACTTGTCCAAGTAATGTGTCTGTCACATTTCCGTTGACGTTAAAAATCTCTATAGTGCGTTTCATCTTTAAATTCCTATGCCGTTATGTTGGTAGCAAAACAAATAAGTGTTGCCTTAATACATTTAACGTGCTATAACCTTATACCTTGAATTCAGGGAGATTCATCCATTCTTTCTTCAAATACAAATCTTCTAAAATTCAAGGTAGCACATTCAAGTTAATAAGGCAGCACTTACTTGTTTTGCTACCAACATAACGGCATAGAAATTTATAGATGATACGCACTATAATAAGAGCGAGACAGGGCATTGCTTAGCCAAAGTAATCACTCAGATTCGTCTATAAATACGGGTGTTAGAATGTAAGTAAAACAAGACGATTCACGAATTGTTTTGTGATTTTAGTCACCATCATTCAAATTCTCACGTAAGGCTTCATCGAGCTACAGCCTCAAGCTGGAGCCGCCGGGCACCAAGCAGAAGTTCAAGGCCAAGAGGAAACCACTCTCTACTCCGGCTAGTCCTAACCGATCTAGGTGAGTCAGATACAATTACATTTCTAGATGCTTCTTTTCTAACCAGATAGGCAGCCCGTACACACGTAATCTGGATCAAATACAACAGTTCAGTGTATTTGTGCTCTAAAAGTTGTTTAATGGGAAAGTTTTGGTGTAGTTCTAATAAAAATACAAATAAAATGAAAGAAACCACAACTACCCCAAAACTTTCCTAGTAAAAACACAATTGCACTGGAGTAAATATCATTTACTGATAACAGCGTCAATTCGATAACATAAAAATAGTGATCGCGATCACGCAGTTATGATCGGATCAAGGGATCGCACAACAACATTTCACATTCAATCTTGCAACATTCAGGACTAGCGAACCTGCTCACCAGTTCTCACCGTGTGGCGGGTAATAAGCTTGGTCCCAAGGAAAATAAAAAGATGATAGCAGAACTACTTTCGTATCGTCTTCTTCACCGATTGGCGGCGGTATTAGTTACTGTTAGCTTGGTGCTACGATTTAAGCCAAAGCCATGGCCAAATATTTCCATTAAAAAGCCTTTTGGTCGATTTTTACGTCGGACGTACAAGGATACAGTTATAATATCATTTTAGACAGGGTATAACTTACATACCGTATAAAACTTCGTATGTTTAAAACATAGCACTCTTTTCTGTATCAGTTTGACATATGGCCGGGAACCGCAATGCACTTGCATGACTCAAGAACAATATGCCAGGCTGAGAGCTCAAGACCCGAGATATCGTAAGTTACATTTTATTACCTTCTTAGTGACCTAGACTCATTTTTTTAATAAATTTACGTCCAAGGACAGAATTTTTGTCCTATCTTCATTTATCATAAGTATACATCACTGGAATAAAGCTGTAGGTAATTATAATTGAAATTTTGATATTCTTCGGAGCAATAAGCTATGCAACACAGGAAAATATCTAGATAATTTGAATACCTATATGCGTTGGCTAATGCCATGAATTCTAAGACATCTCTGGCTGTTTTTTTTTGATATTGTATAATTGTTTTTAATCAGTAAAATGTATGTTGGGGTTTCTTACGAGCATCACAAAGCGTTTGTTGTCACGTGATTAAATAAATAATACTAATTAATGCGAATCAACAGGCAGCCAGATTTACATAATGACAGGTATATCGAACTCATTATCACTCCTCTTTTAGTTGGGTGTTTATACAAACATACAAATTCCTGATAAGATGTATACTCGGAGATTACTAAACTATGGTTTGTAATCAGGATCATCAACTCTACCGCGGACGACCACGCGGCAAATGGAGAACGAAGCGGCAGCGTCGGCGAGCGGCACGACTGCCCGCACTGAGAAGGTTGCCGCGGCGACATCGTCAACGTCGCTCTATGACAACGTCGCTAATCCACAACCTGCGCATCAACCACCGCCTAAGCGTGAGTTACCTATTGCTTCACCAAGTGTATTACAAGAGCGGTTACGTACTACGCAGATTCGAATTCGATCTGAACCCGGGCCTCTACATTATTTCTACGAAAACGATAATTCCAGAAGAAAATCTGTCATCCATCCGTCCGAAAATTTTATTTTCTTACGGTTTTGAAGGTCGGATGACAGATTTTCTTTCGTTTCGTTTTTCGTTCGTAGAATTAAAGTAGAGGCCCCGGTCCTGAGTAGTCGTAGAACTATTTCTGCTTACGCACTAGATCTGACTTCAGATTTCTCTCCGTTCAGCCGTAAATCTCCATTCTGGATAGATTATTGATTGACCGAAGTAGCTATTCTATTATTTGTATGATCGCTCCCGAACTACGTCCGAACCGAATCCTAGCAGCGGAGATGCAGCGGGGCGATCGGGGTAGGTATGTGTAATATGATGTAGGTATGCCAAATGGTGGCCCTGAATTGGTTGGATTTGAATCAGAGATCGGAGGTAGTGCTAAAAGCAATATCCGAATTAGGTCCGAGATTTCTAGATCCGTATTTTTACGGGTTTAGATCGTGCGTAGCGCGAAACCGCTCTTATAATTGGCTTAGTACCACAAAAAAGCCAATAGTCACCTAGAGGACTATTATATCATTCTCACGCATTAGTCAAGAATGTAAATCTGGATTAATACAGTTATAAATTTCAGCCGCGGCTCGTAATACTGAAGCTCAACCTCCATCGAGGCCTCCGAAGTCGCAAGAGACTTCCACAATGACTACCAATACTTCGACGGCGCCCAAGACTGTTACAGCTTCTGTGGGCACTCATAATACTAACGTAAGTATATTCACCATAAATATTTCGGCGGGAACTAAATTCGCAATCTCCAAAAGCCCTCTACAAATTTTAAATAACAAAAAAAACTTAATGTTATAATATTAAGTAGGTAACAACATATCTTAGCCCTACCAACTCCTTTAGCGTGAGCAGGAGGGTTACTTCGGTTCGTTTCGATACGACAACGATACGATAATATGATGGTTCTACTGTCACCCTACTATCAGAATGTGACAGTAGAATCATCGATAGGATTACAGCGTAATGTCATGTCCGAGACTGGAGTACCTCTATGCGGATAGATCTTGAACGCCAGTAGCAATATTTCTTTTTGCGTGCCTTTGATGCGTGTCTGCTTCTCATTCTACTTCTGTAAACTCACTTTTGAGTCGATTTTGCATTCGACTCCGTGGCATTCGATAAATTAAACTTACGAAATTTGGTGAAGATCTGATAAAAATCTTCAAAGTTATGAGCTGAATAGCTGTTCTGCCCACAGGAAATTGCTCCATTTTCGACTTCTACCTATAGAATAGGAGGTCCTACATTGATGGCGCTTCTGGAATCACCTTTTCATCACAAACTCCTTACATAAATATCTTTAGTTTTTCAAAGGGGGGTTAAATACCTACGAATGTCTTTCCAAAAACTGCTCGCAAGATGTACTGTTCGCAGAACTTTTTTTTTAATTGCGTAGATCACAAAATTAAAACCTAACAGGACTATTAAATTCCTAATCGTAGAGCAACGAGGAATCCCAAACCACTGGTCCGGTCCCCAACCAGCACGGCCAGGACCTCAAGTCGGAAGGCGTGCAAGCTGGAGGCACGCTCACCTCGTCCAAGTCATCCGGAACTTCCACTAGACCTGGCAAGGAACATCTACAACATATGCCGAAGAGCGTTGACTATGGCGATGGAAATGAATCGGTAATTATTCTTTGTTTTGCGATGTTGGATTGAAATTAAACTAATATTTCGGTTTTAATCACGTGGTGTTTATTACTTTTAGCATTGTTCAGGTCTTTTTTTCAGGATTGATTCTTCAGGGCAGTCTTCAAGAAGAGACAATGCTAAAAGTATTAAACACCACGCGATTAAAACCAAAAAATGAGTTCAATTTCTTTGAAAAACTGTCACGCCAATATGTTTTAAATACCTTACCGTTCAAACTAAATAGATCCTAATAATATCGAGTCAATGAAAATAAAATAGAAGCCACAATATAATTAAAGACCGCCTCGTTTTTTTACTCCGACGAAAAAATAGGCTATTATGAGTGTAAGGGGTGTCTATGTATCTGTCTGTAGGATCACAGCTCCCAAACATGTGAAGCGATTTTGAAATAGTTTTTAGGAGAAAGAGTTACAAAGATTCAATGCAAAAAAGCGTACCGTAATCAATTACTGAAAGCCCATTGCAATTTGCATTCTGTAATTCTACTTCTTCTTCATTATACTTCACAAACAATGCTTTTAATTTTCAGGGTCGTGAATCAGACAGGCACAGCGCCCATCACCATAACGTGATCAACAACAACACTTCTGGTTCTCGTCGTACGAAATCAAAGAGCACCGAGGATATGAATATGGGTATGTATTAAGGGCCCTATTCTGAAAAACTGAAAATCCATGTCGGGCGCATCGAAAATTGTTGATTATTTCATGACGGAATGTCGTAGAACTTTTTTTTGTGTACAGATTGTAGGCGACATTGTTTCCGATATTTTAGTGCAGTTTCCATACAAATATGTCTAAACGTATTGAAGCCTATCGACATTTTAGCCAAATCAGACATTTTTTGTCTAAAATTTGGATAGGCTTTGCACCAATAGGAGGTTCTTGTCTTAAAACTACACCAAAATGTAGGAAACAATGTCACCTACAATCTGTGCACAAAAAAAAGTTCTACGACATTCCGTCATGAAATAATCAACAATTTTCGATGAGCCCGACAGGGATTTTCAGTTTCAAGGTCGTTGGCGTATATACTCCTCTTAAATGTGTTGGTATCCAAAAAAGAAAGAAAGAAAATATGTTTATTAGAACAAAAACAAAACAACAAAATAGGTAAGTATACAGAAAACAAAATATACAGAAACATAAATTAAAAGAAAATTTTACAAAATATTAGGCTATACATACATGCACTGATAGGCGTACGGCGAAGGCGCATTGCCGTAGCATCGCTTTCTTTGTGACTATCACCTATTCTGTGGTTATGTGAAAGAAAGTTGCTACGCTACGGCGAAGCTGACTCGCGACTTATATGTGCGTGTATAGCTTTGGAGTAATCCGAACGTGATTTAAAGATTTCTAAGTTTTGCAAGTCAGAAAAGAATTAGGGATGTGTACATTAAGATGGATTTGCACGCCAGCTGAAATGAACCGCTAACTAAAGACAGTTAAATCTTTTTCGCTGGAATAGATTCTATTTACGTTTTGTTCCCAAGAGCTTCCCTTCTATAGTGCCTCGCGTTAACTATTTGCACCAAGCGAGCTCAAGCGACGGGATTGTATATCGCATAGAAACGCATTGTTTTTATTTTTCAATTTAGGCTCGTGTTAGGGAAGCCAAAGTTCTTCCAAACATTCGTCGTATGTGACTATGTGACGTCATTTGTTCCAAGACGAGAATCGAAACCACACCGTTAAGGGCATTCTTCCTTCCACAGAGGTTAACTAACCAACATTATAACGTACTCATTTTGTACAGATTCGAGTACCCTAAAGCGCATGCTGAAGCCGATGCCGTCGACGGAGTCCCCGGTGACGTCACCGGAGATGGGTCGGCGCCGCTACGGCGGCGGTGCGGCGCCGTGCCCACCGACTTGCGCCGCGCACTCGCACTCCCGGCCGCCGCACGCGCCGCATCATCTTCACTATTCGCAAATCGCCCACAATAATAACAGCAGGCAGAGTTCACAACGGTCAGTAACTTATACTTAACTTCTAAATCTTCGTGCGTTGATTTACAATCTTTGGAATGTGGCGGTAGTTAATAAACTCCACAGAAAAAAATAATGTAATTAATGTTTAAGTGTTTTTATTTGGAGTAGATTTGATATTTTGTGTTAGTGTTTATGTTATTTTACCTATACGAAGCCTAAATGTGAACGTATTTCGATGTCAAAGAGGAAGGAACTATCGACTGAGATACAGGCTCGGCCTAGTTCAGTCGGTAGTACCAAATAAGTAAATACAACACTACCTACTCCGTCAGGTAAATAACAACTACTTTTTATTACTGGTACTATTTACTTATAATATTTGTCTGTAAATTATTGAAATAAAGATTTATTATTATTATGTTTGTAACGTCTCCGTTTCACGGGGCTATGGAGCCCCGGACATTATTATTATTCACTCATTTATTTTATTTCTTAAATTTAAGTTTTTATAAAAATAAACTACATACAAAATATATACATTACTACAAAACCTATAAACAAAATTCCATCTAAGTAACAAACTTATATAAAATTCTATCTACAAGTCCTATAAACAATGTATAAATTTTGTACAAAAACAGTAAATTACTATAAAAACCTAAACCTAGAAGCCCGTCGGCAGCGGGGCAGGGCCCAGGCTACCGATGGTTAGGGACGCAGAGACAGGAACCTTCTGACGATACGTGCCGTATCAAGGACGACTGCCTTCTGAATCTGACCCTTGACCCAACCGTCTAGCGAAAGCCTCTTAAGATGTTGGTCGAGGCTCTTCGCTATTAATCCATTTGCCGACACGACTATCGGAACAATACTTGTCGAATCAACGTGCCACATGGCGGTAATCTCGTGGGCCAAGTCCAAGTACTTAGTTTCCTTGTCCTTTTCAGCCTTTACGAGATTAACGTCATGCGGAACGGTGATATCGACGAGTATTGCCCGTCGTTCCGACCGGTCTACTATCACGATGTCAGGTCTATTGGCGATAATAGTCCTGTCCGTGATAATAGACCGGTCCCAATAGAGCGTGGCACGACCGTTTTCGAGAACTGGAACGGGTGCATATTGGTAGTATGGCACCTCTTGGTCCACAAGTCCATATTTAAGAGCAAGTTGCTGGTGGATGATCCTGGCCACCAAGTTATGTCTGTGCAAGTACTCACCATTGGCAAGATGAGAACAACCGGAAATAATATGCCTGAGTGACTCTCCGGGATGGTGGCATGCCCGACAAATATCGACCGTACCATCCTTCAGGATATATTTCCTATAATTGTTCGTCATCATTACCTCGTCGGCAATTGCACAAACAAAACCTTCGGTTTCCCCAAAGAGATCACCGAAACGTAGCCAGTTCACCGATGCAAGGAGGTCTACATCGGGGTCCGTAAGGACCCGATAAAACCTCCCACGCAGCTCCTTGCTCTTCCATATGTCCTTGCGGTCCTCGACGCTGAGTATCGAGGGTTTGCGCCAGTTCTCTTTTGCCAAGGAGAGCGGGGTAAGGTTCTTGTCCACTGCTACCACATCGCGATGCATCCCACTCTCGGAACCGAGAAAATATTCTCTGAGACTGCACACTTCCCGGTTATGTAGAGTCTTAGCATTTAAAAAGCCTCGACCACCACACTTCCGGGGAATGTACAATCTCATCACCGAAGAGCGGGGATGAAGCATGCGATGGGCTGTTAGCTGTGAACGTACCTTCCGATCCAGGGCGTCAAGTTCAGTCTGAGTCCACCTGAGTACACCGAAAGAATAGATGAGCAGAGGCATAACCCAGCCATTGAAAGCTCGCACCTTGTTTCCACCCGACAAAAGACTGTTGAGAACTTTTGTTAGGCGGCCAAAGAAACGCTCTTTCACTGACTGTTTTACATCTCCATCAATCGCTAAAGCTTGCGACATACCCAGGTATTTGTATGTTTCACCTTCGGAGAGGGATCTGAGTGATATTGTCTCTGAGAGCTGCAAATTCGATGAATTCACAACTCTCCCTCGCTGCACATGTAAGACCGCACACTTATCGATACCAAACTCCAGATTGATGGCCTTGCTGAAATTATCCGTAATTTCTAACAAGGACACCAATTCCGGTTTTTTGGCAGCGAAAAGCTTGAGATCATCCATGTACAGCAAATGAGAAATAACCTCACCCCCTCTCCGAAGACGATAGCCTAACCCTGAATTCCCCAGCAGTGTGCTAAGAGGATTCAGAGCTAAACAAAACCACAAGGGACTCAGACTATCGCCCTGGAATATACCCCTCTCAATCCTTATATAGTCCTCCGGATCAAAAAAAGTATCTCCACCACCTGGTTGACGAAGAACCGTGATCCACTGCCCCATACAAGAGTCTAGGAAAGCTCTTAGAGTTGCATCAATTTTATACAACTCCAGCACTCTCCGTAACCATGAATGAGGCACCGAATCATAGGCCTTCTTGTAGTCAATCCAGGCAGTAGAAAGACTCCCTCTACTCCGGCGAACCTGTTGGCAAACAGCCATGTCTATGAGGAGAAGCTCCTTAGTACCACGGGACCCTACCCTACATCCATTCTGAGCTGGAGCCAAAATTTTATTCGCAACAATGTGCGAATTAATCTTGACGGTCAAAATGGATGTAAGGAGCTTGTAGATGGTAGGCAAGCATGTAATAGGTCTGTAGTTCTTAGCTTCCGTGGTACTACCGGACTTATGGAGCAGGAAGGTGACACCAGTTGTTAAAAAACTAGGAAGAGTACCTAGTTCAAGAGCCTCTTGGAATTGTGCAGCCAATCTAACGTGTGAGCTCCGAAACCATTTCAGCCAAAAGTTATGCAATCCATCCGGTCCAGGACTTTTCCAGTTCTGAGCCGTCCGGATCGCACATTTTACATCTAATGATGTAATACTAATGGCCTCCATGGTTTCGATTGGCTCACACACGTCATTGACAACACGCATCCAATCGCTCTCGGTGTGTTCGACGGGCACCGACCAGATATCACGCCAGAAATTAATCATGGTACGACTATCTGGCCTTTGCCCATCGACCACACACTGACTAGGCCCTTCCCAGTTTCGGTACACCCTCCTTTGATCACTTTGGAACAAACGATTCAGTCGATACCTATCTACGCGCTCTCTGTAGCGTCGAATGCGGTTTGCCCACGCATAGATTTTCTGTTTCAGAAAGTTAATGCGTTCCGTGACACAAGACATGTACTGCTGGGGTCTGATACCAGTCCCAACAAAAGCCTGGTTCACGAAACGCATTACTCTGGGGCGAGTGTTACCCCCTCTGAAACAGATAAGCTTTGCAATGAGTGTCCTGAATGTATCGATACGTCGCTCTATCCGCACCTGCCAGGCAGGGACATATGACGGCGGCCGCGGGGTTCGGTCAGTGTCCGGGAATCTAACACGAGCCACACGGCATGCCGCAATAGCCCCGCAGTACAAGATAGAGTGAGTATCAATTAAATCCTCACTAGCACCCAAATAGGGGGCTAGTAGGTCATCCAGGGCACCCATTAGCGCTAAATTACGTCTATGCGTCGGCAAACGCGGCAGACGTGGCCTAGTGCACGTGGTAGACCGGTACTCCTGAATCGTATTTTCCAAAGTTCTCCTCAAATGCTCAATAGTTTGGGTACTTACGCTCATATTAGTGAAATCAACTTCTTCGGTATCCAAACCGACCCGGGGCGCCGCAACCGACGGCAACGAGGTCGGTGCTTGCGGCGGCGGCAGCGGGGCGGGTCGGTCATGACGCGAGTCCGATGTCACACCAATAGGTAGCGCCTCAGTACGGAGACGATCAAGCGTAGAGTCATCCAACAGTTTACACCGCTGGATAGCTCTAACTTGATCCGATAATCGTTGGGCAGTAACAGACACGGTCGGTTCAAGAGCCTGAAACAAAGGCAGCATCCTATCACGATACGTGGTCATGAAGGCTCCTCCCTCTGTAGCCCTATAGTAGGCGCGCATGCAGTTCTCGTTCATGGTACGAGTCCATCGCATGCGACGCACTACACCATCGGTAGCGGAGGCCGGGCGCGGGACGTGGTGTCCCACAGGCCCCAAGCGTGCCGACGGCGGTCGCCCTCGTCGTCGCGCAGGTGGTGGTGGCGGCGGCGGCGACGACAGCTCGGACTCGCTGCTGCTGTCGGAGCCGCGAGTGTCCGGAGGTGTGAAGTACACCTCCTCATCCGACGACTCGCGCTCGCGGCTGGTCACAGGCTGCCATGGTGGTGGTTGTGCGTTCTGTGTTGTCTGTCTTCTGCTTGCTGATCTCGTTATCATTTTATTATATTATGTGATCATGTTTAACATGTTACTTGTTTTATTTTTCCTTTTTTCATGTTGTTCATGGTATTTCAATTATAATTTACGATATTTTTATAAGATCGGAGAAAAAGACGTGTGTCTACGTGACAGACATTTGTCAATTATTATTATTATTATTAATATTATTAAATAACTTCTATTTAGCTAAGTACTTAGTTTAGAACAATGCGGCTTGCGAGGGAGTATAATTGGTAGAAAACTAAGGGATTCTTAACAGAACTCGTGGGGAACCCCGACGACGACAGCACCTGTTTTTAGGGTACCTACTAACTGAATATAAGAAAGCTTTCCTCAATTTTAACAGCCTGGTGATCCGAAAATTAAGTTTTCAAATCCTACAGAGCATTGGGAATCGGATAATGCATTTTTGCATATCTACTATGTATTACTACCAGCTGTAGAACACGTACTACTAATTCGTTGTCTGGAAGAGATCGCCCATAGGCGATAAGGTTTTATTGTGCCACTTAGTTTTAAATTATTTTTGAATAATTTGTTGTTATTTGTGTTTTTAGTACAACCTTCCTTCTAAACTAATTCTATTATGCTTATGATATACTCCTTTACTTATAAACGATGATTAACAGATAACTAAGTTATGTAACGTTTGTTTCTGTCTGTCATCTTTTAAACTTCATATCACAGTTAAACGACAAAGACAAACGATACATGGGTTATGCAGCTGTTAATCATCGTTTATAAATAAGTGGGGTAGCATTATCCACTTTTCAGTATCACGGCAAGGACCGATGTACCGTTAGGTGGTACGTAGAGCGCCGTTCTGGGTCTGTGTATCAATACTAATATTATAAAAAAGTAACGTTAGTAACGTGTAAAATATTGGGGGTAATCTCCCAACCTACTGGACCGATTTCAAAAATTGATTTATCAATAGAAAGCTACATTATCAGAGAGTTACACAGCCTACTTTTGATCCAGATATACCCACGGGATCAGGACTTACGTGGGTGAAACCGCGGGACGCAGCTAGTATACAATAATGCGTTTATCTATCTATCTATGTATTCGTCAATTCCAGACGAGGCGTGGGCGTAGGAGCAGCTCCCAGCGGGTACCCTGGCCGAGGTCTGTACCTCGAGCTCGGCGGTGGCGGTGGTAACGGCGGTGGCGGTGGCGAGCGAGACATGTCGCCTCCTTCAGACAACGTGATGTTCGACAACCAGTGCTACGCCACCACGCCTTCCTCTTCCAACGGGAACTCCGACCAGGAGCCGTGCCAGCGGAGAGACCCTCGGCAACATCATCACGGGGTCAGTTTATTCAATCTGATTTAGTTGTATAAAAGAAACAAAACAAAAGAAAAGTAAATATAAGTATTATATCCGTTGTCTAGTAACCGTAACACAAGCTTAGTCGCTTACTACGGGGCTAGATGGCGCTGTGTGTTGTTCACATAACAAACTAAATGCTGTAGCTGTGAGAGCGCCGTTTAATCAGAGTCTAAGCAATACACATGTAGTTGTCGTCAGAAACCGTACCGGTCTCGTTGGCGTCGCACTAGAGCAGCAGTAATAACCAAACAACGCTGTGGCCATAAGTTGTACACGCATCTGCTGCTGTAGCACCCTTTGAAAGCGCCATTTTATTGCCCCAGAGTCTAAGTAATATACATACACTTGCTTTAACACATTTGTAACGATTTACACCTCTCACGACTTCTGTGGCGCGTCGTGCAAAAGCACGACTGCAATGCAGAAGGTTGCGGGTTTGATTCCCGCCGGGTGCAAGTATTTGTGCTTAAAAATAAATATTTGTATCTGGTCTGGGTGTCCCGCTTTGTATAATATATATGTATTTACAAAAGAAAAATAAATTTAAGTATTATATCCGTTGTCTAGTCACCGTAACACAAGCTTAGTCGCTTACCTAGGGGCTAGATGGCGCTGTGTGCTGTTCACAGAATTTATTTATTAATTATTTATTAATGTAATTGTCGTCAGAAACCGTGTCTATCTCGTCAGGCGTTGTACTAGCAGTAAAAACCTGTAGCCATAAATAATAGGTACACGCAACTACTGTAGCGCCCTGTAGAAGCGCCATTGGACGCCCCAGAGTCTGATCAATACATACACTTGCGTTGACATGTAATTTTCGTTAGAAACTGTGTCTGTCGCGTCAGGTGCACTAGAGTAGCAGTAAAGACCTGTAGCTATAAGTAGTGGGTACACGCAACTACTGTAGCGACCTGTGGAAGCGACATTCAATTGCCGTAGAGTCTAAGCAATACCTACCAATACCTACACTAGCGTTAACACATGCCATTGTCGTCAGAAGCCGTGTCTGTCTCGTCAGGCGTCGCACTAGAGCAGCGTTAAAACCAAACAACACTGTAGCCATAAGTTGTACCTACACGCAACTACTGTAGTACCCTGTAGAAGCGTTATTTAATCAGAGTCGAAGCAGTAAATACGTACACTTGCATTAACACATGTAATTATCGTCAGAAGCCGTGTGTCTCATCAGGCGTCGCACTAGAGCAGCAGTAATAAATCTACGCTGTAGCCATAAGTTGTACACGCAACTTAGTACATTGAAATGTTACATTTGAGTGTGCATTTGTCAGAGGACGCAATTTTATTTTTTAGATATCAAGGGGGGGCTAGTTTAAAGTTAAATAATAGTTTGTGGGGTTGTGGCTCTTGTCCCACGGCCGCCATCTTGGAAAAACGGGTTCAAATGGTTTTTATGGTTTATTTGACGAACTATAGGTCTCACATAAAAAATAATTAACATTTTGTTTTGCAAATAAGATTATCTACAACTTTTGGTAAGTAACTTTTAGTCGTAGAACTAAAAATAAAAAGTTATAAGCAAAAATCCATGAAAATTTGAGAAACAAATTCTATTGGTCATTTATGCACCGATTTTGATGATTATTTTTTTATTCGTAAGGTAGAAGTCCCGAGGTGACTCCATAAAAAATATATATGGATCGGATGAGGATCTTCGGAGTGATAAGCAGAATAGTTCCTCAGAAAGTAGTAAATTACTTACTTTTAGACTTTTACCAGTAGAATCAGACCTTGTACTACTGGTTAGGGATTGATGAAGCACCTGGAACCACCTTATCATCAGAGAACTCCTCAATGATTAAAGTTATGGTTAAAATTCTAATGATTTTTAGTGGTAGATGAAAGTACGTACTCAAAAAAGGATGAAATAAAAAAACGGACTTCAAAAAAACATAATAAAACCTCACCTACATACAGTAATTGAGGAGTTTTCTGATAAGAAGGTGGTTACAGGTGCTTCATCAATCCCTAACCAGTAGCACACGGTCTGATTCTACTGGTAAAAGTCCAAAAGTTAGTAATTTACTACTCTCTGAGGAACTATTCTGCTCATCACTCCGAAGATCCTCGTCCGATCCATGTTTTTTTTTATGGAGCCACCTTGGGACTTCTACCTTCCGAATAAAAAAATAATCATCAAAATCGGTTCATAACTGACCAATAGAATTTGTTTCTCAAATTTCCATGGATTATCACTTTTAACTTTTTATTTTTAGTTCTACGACTAAAAGTTACTTAACAAAAGTTGTAGATAATCTTATTTGCAAAACAAAATGTTAATTATTTTTTATGTGAGACCTATAGTTCGTCAAATAAACCATAAAAACCATTTGAACCCGTTTTTCCAAGATGGCGGCCGTGGGACAAGAGCCACAACCCCACAAACTATTATTTAACTTTAAACTAACCCCCCCTTGATATCTAAAAAATAAAATTGCGTCCTCTGACAAATGCACGCGGAGCCCAAAAAAATGTAATATTTCAATGTACTAACTACTGTAGTACCCTATGGAAGTGCCATTTAACACAGAGTCTAAGCAATATACATATTGTAATTGTCGTCACAAACCGTTTCTTGTCAAGCTTTACACTAGAGCAGCAGTAAAAACCAAACTACGCCGTAGCCATAAGTAATAATAACACAACTACTGTTAGCGTCCTGTGGAAGCGCCATTTGATGCCCTAGAGTCTGCCGTATTTATGCCGAATATACTTGCGTTAACAGATGCCATTATCGTCAGGATTTGCACTAGAGCAGCAGTAAAAACCAAACTACGCTGTAGCCATAAGTTGTATACGCAACTCCTGTAGTAATGCCCCGTGGAAGTGCCATTTAACACATAGTCTAAGCAATATACATATTGTAATTGTCGTCAGAAACCGTTTCTCGTCAGGCTTTGCAATAGGCGTAAAAACCTGTAACCATAAGTAGTAGGTATACGCAACTACAGTAGCGACCTGTGGAAGCGCATTTAAAGCCTCAGAGTCTAAGCAATGCATACCTACACTAGCGTTAACACATGCCATTGTCGTCAGAAGCCGTGCCTGTCTCGTCAGGCTTCCCAATCCAGTGCAACACCCGCGCCCGGCTCGCCGACCTCGCGGCTACTGCTCGAGTACGAGATGCATCTGCGGAACACGCTCGCTAAAGGCATGGATGCGGAGAGCTACAGTCTGCACACGTTCGAAGCGTTGCTCAGTCAGAGTATGGAGGATTTAGGTAAGTGTGCCTATGTAGGTATATTCGAATCTGATCGAATTCCGGCTGATTACCCACCTACGAGTATGTATTTTTTCTTATGCTAAAAAGTCATTGCTTTTACGGTGACGGAAAACATCGTATGGAAACCAGTGTTTTAATTAGCTCCAGACGTATTGAACTGTTCTTCTCTCGACTTACAATTATGTCATTTTAAATTCGTGCATTTTTTATTTGTACGTAGGCTGAAATAGTAATCCCATCAAAAACATGCTTGTAAAAAAAGCAAGTCTCGCAACTCAGTTCTTCTACCGTAAAAAGTTGTGAGATCCATGTATGTTATTCCAAGTCGGGGACATTCTGTCTTAAGTTATTATTACGTAATTAGCTAATCTAACAACATCTTATAGAGACCATAATAACAATATTTAGAAAAAAGTTATGTTTTAAGTAAATAGATTAACTTGGCAATCGCACTAAACAGTCTAATTTAATATAATATGTATTACTTGTGAGACAAATTGTGTAGGTATTCATGCGATTGCCAAGTTAATCAATTTATTTAAAACATAACTTTTTTCTAAATAATATTGTTATTATGGTCTCTATAAGATGTTGTTAGATTAGCTAATTACGTAATAATAACTTAAGACAGAATGTCCCCGACTTGGAATAACATACATGGATCTCACAACTTTTTACGGTAGAAGAACTGAGTTGCGAGACTTGCTTTTTTTACAAGCATGTTTTTGATGGGATCTCATTTCTTTTTGTTTTTAGTTCTTGAATCCCAACATCTTTTAATATACCTATCGACACCTATTTTTCAATTTTATTAATACTTGAACAGGTATCTTTAAGTATTAATAAAATAGAACAATACTGCAAATATAACTTTGTAATCCAATACAATATATATGGGATTACAAAGTTATTTAGGAAGTTTGTGTTTTTCGGGAAAACGGGACCGATTTTTTTTTGTTTTATAATTTTCCCTTAATGTAAACACTAATTGTATTCTGAATAAGAAGCTTCTATGTCTGCTAGAAGTGCCTTTTGAATTTTGATGATCGGTCAGTCAGTGAGTGACAAAATTAACAAAATTAAGAAACTTTGACTAGTTATAATTTTTAAACCACTGGTTCAAATTGAATGAAAATCGAAATGTGCCGTCCTTTATACAATGCCTGCTTGGTTACAAGATATTCAGATTTCTAGTTTTATTCACAATGAAGTTATAGGAGGTCGAAAATGGCCTGAGTTGCTTCGAGAAAAGAATGGTACAGCAGCCGTGCCGCTTTGTTGCTCGACTTGGCGGGGGCACTACCGTGCCCCCAGATAGGTTACTACACAATTAATCTTATCAAAGCAGTGCGTGTTTCCCTTCTAATATAGATTCCCATGTAGCATACATATACATAAAATGATTTGAACCACATTTCTAAAAAAAAATGTAATCTTGTTTCAGAGTACAATGAAAGCATGAACTCATCTAATCAGCGGAGTCCCTACCCATCACGGAGACGTAAGTATTCATTCTAAATTATCTAAGCACGTTATAAAACTACTTACTTATAAAATAAAACTACATAATTGAGCCAAACTTTGAACAAACCAACACTAAAGATATTACACATCGTGTAGATATTAAATTTTAAAATTGTGTATGTATGTACTCGTCTGCATTAAAAGATTTTTCGTGTAAGTTTGTTCATAGTTTTTAAACTTTAAAGCAGTATAGATTAAATAACATTGAAAAAAAAATACGCCACTTATTATTTCATGTTACTGCAATTTCGAAAGTCGATTTTCGATATCAAAAGTGATCGTATTAAATTTAACACGGTAAAATACAAAATGGTCTCATTTGTTTTTAAAGTTTTAAAGTCGATCGACTAAAGGGAGTTTAGTTTAGCTTCGTTCCGCTTAATCAGCTCTTCATATATTTAGTATTTTATGTCCACCGTAAACTATGACTATGTTTACTAGTTCGCAAAACTGGCGAGTTAAGTTAAACTAACTTAGGCCAGGTGGTTTAACTTAGTTAACCTAGTCGATTATAACAGTTTTAACTAAGAAATATTGTCGAAAATTTGCCATATTTTCCGGAAACGTTCACTTCTGTCTGTTTTAAAACTAACACTTTGACGCCCATCGTTTCAACCCTAAAATAATTAAGACGTAGTCGTATACCTGTTATTTGTCTATACTGTGACTTTATGTCTGCACTACGCACGTGTTCCGAAGACACACAAAAAAGAGAATGCCATAAACACAACACAATTGCAAACATTACTCATGCATGATGAATAATGATGATTGATGAATCACACGATCAATTACTAACTTTACCTACACTGGATGCTAATCAAACACCTTAACACGCATGTTTCCATCGAAATTTGGTTATTGTAAAATTGTCAATTGATATTATCTTGATTTTTTAAAAAGTGTTTCCCACACTTTGATAAGCGGTTTTTTTAATAAATGCTTTCCAAAAAAAAAGTACCTACGTGCCTCAGTCGTAAACGAGGAGGGATGCAGTCCATAATTTCATCACGGCAGAAAGGGCACCTGTGGCGCAATTGCCTAGCGCATTACACGGAATGTAAAGGTTGCAAGTTGAAGCCCTGTCGGCTGCAAATTTTTGGAAAGTATTTCTTTAAATAATCAATTGATATTATTATAAATTTTAATTGTATCCTGTTTTTGTTTTCTTGAGGTCCGACCCAAGAATCCATCATTCAGTCCTTGCGGCATTCTATAAAGGAAGCTGCATTAAGGGATAGAGGTGAACATAACCATTTTATTTTAATGTTCAATGTTGCCATGCATTGTTTCTGGCTTACATGACGTTTTACCCCCTTACTTATAAACTATGAATAACAGATAACTAAGTTATGTAACGTTTGTCTCTGTCTGCCAACTTTAAAACTTCATGTCGCAGTAAAAGACAAACGACTACATAGTTTATACAGCTGTAAATCATTGTTTATGAGTAAGGGAGTTAATTTGTATTTGCCGTTATAATTGTGTTTCTATTTTATTAATTTTAATTTTACTTTCTCTGTCAATGTTGTATGTATGTCCATTTGCATCATGATTCATGATACATAAGTACTTGATGAATTTATTTATGTATTTATTTATTTTATCCTTATTTTATTTCTTAATTTGTTACGATTTAAAACTAACAAATGATTAAGTTTTTGTAAATGTGTAAAACTATACGCGTTTTTAATGAGTATCTATAAATAAGTTGTAATTGGCGATTATCTTTTCCATTTGTAGAAAGAGAGTTAATATATTTTACTAAGTACATGTACCTATATGTTTTATTGTTATAAATATTTGTGTCTGGTCTGGGTGTCCTTCTATGTATAATATGTATGTATTTACAAAAGAAAAATAAATATAAGTATTATATCCGTTGTCTAGTCACCGTAACACAAGCTTAGTCGCTTACCACGGGGCTAGATGGCGCTGTGTGTTGTTCACAGAATTTATTTATTTATTTATTTATTGTACACATGTTTTTTTTATAAGTAGAAACTCTTTTTGTAACGAAATTTTAGTCCTTCTTATACATACTTTTATTTATTTTGATTTAAACTTAAACACAACTTAAAAACTAAAACTCTATCTATACTATCACCTTTTTAACACAAATAAATTTTATCTACTCATATTATATTTAATAACTCATTTCTATTATAGTAAAATTACTTAACTTATTTACGTATTTTATATAACTACCTATTATTTAAAATAATCTAAGCCTTCTCATATTATAAATACGAAAGTTTAGATGTTTGGATGTCTGTATGTCAATCACACAAAAACAGCTGAACAGATTTGGTTGAAATTTGGCACACAAGTAGTTTATTATATAACCTGGTATTCCATCGGGAATGAAGAATCAACAAAGTGTAATGCTAAAGGTTTCGTAAAGGAGGAATCCCAGTCAAAAACTCTCCATTGCACTGCCATATTATAATGTTAATCTTCATTTATCGTCATTGATGATCGATGATCGATCATTGAACCCCCCCGCTTCAAGTTAAGAGTAAACTGGTATCTTCTAGGTGAAAAGTCCATATTGTGATTTATCACCCGAGGTGATTGCGATGATTCTCGATGTCCGTCACCCGCTTGGCCCCCACTGGTTAACAGCGAACCAACTTTTTAAATCCGATCAGTTGCCGATGGCCACCACTGGTGGACACTAGCACAACTTTTGGTCCAACTGCCACTGGCCATATTGATTTCCTAAAGCGTTTTTCACTATTATTGTTTTGAGTGAGCTTTTTAAGGCATCTGGCAATCTGAAGTAGGCTCCCTTGACGACTTGCCACGACTGCTTGGCTAATGTCCCATACTTTCGGAGCGTGGTGACTCCTAGAACATGTCGGTCGGTTTCCTCACAATGAATTCCTGCACCGTAAGAGCAGTGTTAATGTTCCTAAAGCGTTACACCTTGTATTAAGTAGATGTAGAAACATGTCAGTATCGTGTTTTAATTCACCATTATGTTTAGGGTCTGCATCGCAATGTTCTGGAGGTGGTGGGAGCCGATCTTCGACGCTACCTCTACCTCATAGACTTGGCGTAGAAAGGCAACATAGCGCTCGGTCAGACCGAGATGGATATTACAGGTAAGCCTAAGTTTTTTCTTTGTAGTGAGACCAAATAAACGTTTTTTTAAATATTACATAGCTTGCGTAGTATGGAGGAGTAACCTAAATAGATTTTGAATTTAGCATGAGTGCAAATAGGGATATTTCAACATAAATGGGGCCCCGTTATGTCAATTTAAATACAATTTCATATTCTTCTTCTTTTTCGTCTAGTGGTGTGGATCACCTGGTGTTAGAGTTTTCAGGCCTCTAACTTGACCTAACGACTGTTATCTGAGATAATTACCGGGACCATCTGCTTAACGTGATTTCCGAAGCACGGAGGAGCTCGAGAAAATAATTTTATGCCACACAATTTCGGTCACACGTCCAAGTAATGACCGCGCCAAGTGTAGCTTAACCTGCACGGCCGTTCAAGATCATACAGCTAGGCCAATAAGCTCCTAGCACATTTCCGTTTTTTAGGGTTCCGTACCCAAAGAGTAAAAAGATGTATTTCGGTAGCCGCTACAGCAACAAATGCAATAAAAACAAAGTAAATAATATATTTAAGAGGGGCTCCCATACAACAAACGTGTTTCAAAAACTACAAGGGAATTTTAGTACAGGTCTGAGGTCGCTTCTGATTGGTCAGAGTCAAATCGAGTAGGTCATGGAATTCAAAATAGCTGCTCTGTCTGTCAAATATACCAGTCCGCCTTAACTTACCAAAGAGTTTCTTATAAGTTTCAGATTTTCTTTGTGCCAAAGGTTTTTATTTTTATTGATTTTATTAATATCATTTTATGTGCAGTGATCGGAACGAATTAATGCGGGAGCGAGAACGAGAGCGGGAACGTGGCTATCTTAGTGACCACAATTCTAGGTAAGACTCATTTATTATATCGTCAGTGGAAAGTCTACATTGCTAAAGCGCCGCATTGGCCAAAATGAGTATTTTATATCATTGGATTGGTTTTTTTTCCGCGTCTATTGATGTTTCGAGTCAGTCCGTGCATATTTTTGGCAAAAACAATTTTTTTCTCGTAGTCATGGTATAAAGTATACTATTATAGTATGCGACTCTTGAATATACGGATTTACATTAAGGTTCATGAATCACGTGTCGTCCAGGATTCTAATACTTGAATCATAATTGCATAATATACTATTTTTAATCGACGAAGGTTTTTTTGCCATACATTTTTGTTCAAGAATCAAGAATCAAGAAAATTTATTGAATAACTGATGGAAATGTGTTATAAGTATCAACAGTTTGTCCATCCCGGACATTATAGTAACTTAATCTAAGCATTTCTTCTAAATAAAAATTAACATAATTAGAGTCAACAAATTAATCTTATGTAAAGTAAACATCTAAAACTAAATATTCTTTGACACTGTAGAAAGCCTTTGTAGCCACTGTAGAAAGCCTCCTTTGACTTTTTCTCCCCGTGGCCGCGCCGTAGCCTTGACTAATTGCAATATCTTTACAGGGATCGAGTTCGAGATCGCGACCAAGGATACCTGAGTGACCATCAATCCAGGTAAGTAAATCTAATCGTTTTAAGGGCCCTATTCTGAAAAACTGAAAATCCATGTCGGGCGCATCGAAAATTGTTGATTATTTCATGACGGAATGTCGTAGAACTTTTTTTTGTGTACAGATTGTAGGCGACATTGTTTCCGATATTTTAGTGCAGTTTCCATACAAATATGTCGAAACGTATTGAAGCCTATCGACATTTTAGCCAAATCAGACATTTTTTGTCTAAAATTTGGATAGGCTTTGCACCAATAGGAGGTTCTTGTCTTAAAACTACACCAAAATGTAGGAAACAATGTCACCTACAATCTGTGCACAAAAAAAAGTTCTACGACATTCCGTCATGAAATAATCAACAATTTTCGATGAGCCCGACAGGGATTTTCAGTTTCAAGGTCGTTGGCGTATATACTCCTCTTAACTCATTGTATTTTATGACTAGCTGCGCCCTGTGGTTTCACCCGCGTAAATAAGTCCCGATGCAGGGAATATCGGAATAAAAAGTAGCCTATGTGTTATTCCAGTAGTGCTAATCATATAAATTTTAGAAAAATTACTGGCGTCTGCATCGGAGCTACGAAGCTTGAGTAAAAAAATGCACTTTAGGTGGAGACCTGCCCAAGTTTCATCGCAATCAATTTAGTAGTTTTAAACATGAAAGTGTATAAAGTCACTTACATACTTTCATGTTTATAATATTAGTAGAATTCTAAAATGTAGCACGCTTATTTTGCATCTCGATCGTTATCTATCTTTCTTAGTTATAAGGTAGTGTAAGTAAGTTATTTTATGGTGGTAATTGACGAAGGAGTCTGCAATTTAACACGCTCATATAGAATATAGGAAATCGGCATTGAAATAAGTTCCGACCCGGCTTCTTTGGAGACGGCGCCGGCCTACGAATCAGAACACGGTTAAGTCCTCTTAGCTGCGCTACGACTTAGCCCACTCGGTTTTGAAATCTTACCATTTTTTTGTCTTTTTTATTGTCTAATGTGAAAAAGGTAGGTACACCATAATGGTGTGTATGTGTAGATACAATCGTTACATCATTATAAAACACTTTTGGATACAAAATAAAATTAAATAAGTTAAAAAAAAAAACATTTTTTATTGAGAGAAATGTATGAACATACACGATCATTTGGTTTTGGTAAGCGCCCTCTGATGAGAAGAAACCACAAGAAGTTCATTTGGATAATTATGCTAATTAATTCCATATTATGCAAACTACATACTATTATACATACTCCATACTATTATTTATTTCTTCACTTCATTTCATAAAAGCAATGACCTACTACCACTACCACATTGAGATATTATAGTAGGTACTATATAGTACTAGAGGTGATATGATATCTGAAACATAATAATATACCATGTTCCTTTTACGTGAAATAAATGTAAAAAGCTTCCATCTGATTCATGCTTTAATATAGGCTGAGATCGATACGCAATGCTACACTACTGTTTATTAACACCATCTCTGATTATACCCCAAAAGCTCTAGTAAGTATGGCAAAATAAGGAACTATAATGGCATTTCTATTGGATAAGGTTCCAAATTCGGTTAATGCAGTGGTTCGGCCTTAAATGTAGATGCTAGCGCCCTCACTTAAAATCTTCTAACGTATTCTCGGCTATAAGAACCGCACCCCTATACGGCTGGGCTTATTTCTAACATCACTCACAGGGTGTTTTTCAATGAAACAGTTAGTTCAAGGAAAATCCGTTAGATGGCGCTGAACACAGAAACAGTCTCATCAGGACATCGAGAGAGACTAGCGTTTGCCATAGAATTTCTAGGTACTGTGGCATGTACTTAGTGTACCTATATTTTATGTTGTTAAACGTTATGTAACGATGCGGTATCTTCTAACGAACTTCACATACTTACTTGATACAAACATTCCCTGTCCCAAATTCCGTAACCGATGGTTTAAATTAATAGAGATAGGTATTTAGGTTATCGTTTTAGTTCTGTTATATTGGAGTTTACAATAGTATCGTTTAATAGATAATTTCTGTGTCGGAACACAAAAAACAGTCATAAAAGTAAAGTTTACACGTCAAAGTCAATTTAAAATGACAAATGATAATTGTTTCTAAACCTATGTAACCCAAAACTAAACATTTAATAGGCTTACAATATGAACCCTCGATTTTACAAGGTAACAAAACATTTACTTTTATAAAACTAGATGCGCCCAGCGGTTTCACTCGCATAAGTCCCGATCCCGCGGGATTTACGGGATCAAAATATTCTATGTCTTTCTCCCGGTTCTAAGCTACCTTCCCATCAATTTTCAATTAAATCGGTTTAGCCGTTCTTGAGTTATAAATGGTTACACCATTTATACAACTCCAGAACGGCTGAACCGGCTAACACTTTCTATTATATATAGATATGCTTACGTATTAAACACACAATAGTAGGGACCTAAACTGAATTTTTCAATTATAGTATTATTTGACACATCTTCCTGAAGAAAAAATTACAAATACTAAGAGCCAAAACCTCATACGTAGAAACAAGATGGCGTTTACGTTTCTGTCAAAATCGAGCTAGTTAACTTGTTACTTCAGCATTTCGTTTGGGAATTGGTCCTAAAGAAAATCACTTAGTACCTATTACATACCATCGAATTTTAAAACAAGACACATGGGAATCCGGGATGGGATGCGATGGGTTCCTGTGTGGCGCAGTGGTAGCGCACTCGCCCGGCAAGCGAGGGGCACAGATTCGAATCCTGTCATGGGAGGATTTTTGATGATGTATTTCTAATATTTCTAGTAATAATGTCGTGAACAATAAAACCATAGGAAATGAAAAAACATTGTTCTTCGTAAAATGCTTGTATGTTTTTGTAAATCTCTACGGAATCGAGAATCGAGACTTAGTCGGGTGAAACTGCTGGACTTTGCTAGTAATGTATAAATATCCGAGGCCACCATCATCAACCGAGCGATGTTTCCGGTTGCATCCCTCTCGAGAGCCCGGGGGCCGCTTATATCCGCTTACATCCAAAGCCACATTTAGACATATACAGCCACATTTAGACTCAAACATTTATTCAAAATCGACTAACAGAAAAAGCGATATGAATTTTGGCTTAATCGAAAAATATAACAGTCGTGTATACGGAAACGTAAAATTAAACCATCCCATCTTCCTTTACAAAAATAATTTATGAAAATAAGTACTCTACTAGGTAGGTAGATTGGTACAATAAGGCTAGCATTATGAGTATAATGATCTAAAAAGCGGAAAATGTGACAATGTTAACAATGAAAAATGTTGGCGAAATTTGAACAAAGTATGGGATCTTATTCTACTTAAATATTAAGATTAATGTTCCTTACAAAGGTACATAATATGACAACGTTTTGTCTAGCTACCTATTTAAGGGCCCATATAACCCCAATTGCGGGACAGGAATAGAGCTAGCGAATTTCAGATGTGTTAATGAAGGACGTAAGATGCTAGTACGCAAAATTTTAGAGAGTAAAATCAAACAATTGGTAATTACAAGATAATAGAACATTAATTTTGAATTTCAAATCAACGAAGCCCTGCATTGAACTAAGACCAGTCTTAGGTTAGTCTACAAATCTTAGTAAGGCAGTAAGACTCCACAGGAGCCTACTCCGTATTGGCGAATGTCCCATCACTTCGGACCGTGGTAAGTTCTAGGACATGTCAGTTTCCTCAGGATGTTTTTTTTCACCGTAGGATCGATGCTCATGGAGTACATATTTTTTTACATTGGTGCGCTCTCGAAATGAAAGTCAGGGTATCTACCACTAGACCAACAACACTATTTTTACCTACCTATTTAGGTAAATGAAAATGTAAAATGGACGGTGTTTTGTGAAAACCTAGTGGAAACTACGAACCGGCTACTGTTTCGAACAAAACCTAGCGTGGCCTTTGAAACACTTTCCCAAAAAGCTTTCCTGGAATAAGTTCCAGCTGAATACAAAATAAGGGCGCAGGCACATCTCCATTGTTCCACTTTGAAACAATTATTTGAGAATGTACTTTAGGTAATCAAGACAAAAAAAACCGGGCAAGTGCGAGTCGTACTCGCGCACGAATGGTTCGAAATTGGGTACGAAATTTTATAATAAACACTGGACCAAGCAAATTCTGTGTACGGAAAGACGATGCACTTTTGCATTTATATTTACCACTGACGCCAGTTTATCACTAGATGGTAAAAATAAATTGCACTCACGTTGCGTAAATGGGAGAGCCCCCGTTAATGGATGGATGACTGATTTTCTTTCTTTCGTTCGTTCGTTCGTAGAATTAAAGTAGAGGCCCAGATGACACGGACAGATGGACAGACAACGCAGTCTCAGTAACAGAGTCCCGTTTGTTCCCATTGAGGACGGAGCCCTAAAAAACGAATCCGCACAAATTGAGCCGTATCACGATTCTGGAATTGGATTCTAAACAGAAACAATTTCTAAAACGAAATAAGATTGGATAACGGGCTTAATGTGTTCTAACTTCTTTATTGTTATGTCTTTTCACTTGAGAATTAATGCGAATTACAAAATCTTCAAAAGCTTTTGGGAGGCGACTTTGTGTGTGACCTCTTGTAAATTAATTAAGGTCACCAAAAGTGTCATGGAGGACGGTTCTTAGGAAAACCTTATACATAAGGAGAAAAAAAAACGTGTGGCACTCGGGAACTGCCGCGGTAAAGCTATTGCATAGCATTTTTTTTCTTAGGCCACATGGTAGGCGGAGTGGGGGGTGTTAGGTTTTATTTTCGTTACGGAATTTCTTGATTTGGTCGCCGCGCTCAAAGCACGCGATAAAAGCTATGCAATAGCTTAACAGGACATTTCGAATAATTACCTACCAAGGAAAAAATATGATAATTTAGGTACCCCTTTTGGCCTGGCGCTGGAAGTTAGACATGTGGTCCAATGGTGGGAAGTTTGAATAAAATGAATTTCAGCCCGTATAAAAAAAATGCCTGTGTGTATAGGAAAGGATATAATAAGTCTAGAATGTTTTTAGCCGACTGCGCGACGCAAAGAAAGGGTATGTGTTTATCAGTCTTTGTATGTATATTTTTTATAGGAAATGTTTTGCTCACTGGGGAACCAATCATTTTAAACCCGACTGCACATATATGGAACCTTCGATGCGAGAGTTCGACTCTCACTTGACCATTTTTTTCTAATAATTTCATAATAAGAAATAATAATTCCAGAAATATTTATATATTAATATCAACGACCTTTCCTTCAGGGATATAAATTTTTAGAATTCCTGCCTTATTTTTCGGAGAATTCATAAATTATAAAAATAGCAACAGTATTGTTTGCCCTTGTGTAACTGGATGATCTTTTTCAAAATTGTCTTGATATTTAAGGGATGGGTCTGATTGGGTCTTTTTAATTTATAAAAATGTCTTTCAGAGTGTTATAGATTTTGAAAAAAATACCTAGTACAATACCTAAATGTTGTAATATAAATATAATAATTAGAGGTATTATTACCGAATATTCGCTAGAACCTGGGCCCCTCTTTAATTCTACGAAGGTATAATGTGAATGTAAAAGTGTATAATATTACGGTAACAGACTTGACTTTTGGCCACGACTTGTCTCTGCCGGCTGTGGTTCGCGCTATGGTCAACAGCGACGAGGCCTGGCAAGCCGTCCGTGCCTTTGCGGAGGACGTAATGTCCTCTAAGGAGGATGCGGAGAGGGCTCGTGAGCTCCTCCGCGGCACGCAGCGCCCTAGGCGCAATCGGCGAGTGGTCAGAAATGACCACTTGCCACCCTAAATGGCTCATGGCGGCGGACTCGGGGGGGTCCGTCGCCGTACGAGAGCCCGAGATGGCGGCGGCGTGTCCGCGCCGCCACTCGAGGGGGTTCTGCCCGTAAGGGACTATTTGGAGAGGAGGTCTGACGGGACCACCCGCCGCCGGAGCAAGCTGACGTATTGCCGCAGCTTCCGGCTTCGCTCTGGCTCAGCGGCGAGAAGGACACCGTGGGTTTTTAGTGGGTATACCCTGGCCACCTACCACCTTCGGCCAGGGGGACCCCCACTCACCGGGCCGCTCTCCCCCGAGAGCGGCCTGATGGTCTTAATAAGATTTTCCCACGATAAAAAAAAAAAAAAAAAAAAAACGGTAACAGACTTGAAAATCAGTTTTTCTAAAAAAAACACTGTTATCCAAACTAAATTATAAATCTGAAAGCTTGTTTGTTTATTGATGGAATGAAAATTTGCATATGGATAGTTTAAGTGATAGAGAGGAATATAGGATACTCTTGATCCCGATAATCCTGCGAGATTCCGGGAAAGGTGAAACGGCAGCTTTATAAATTTGAGAGGACTATACGACGTTTCTTTATACAACAAAGGCAAAAAGAAAAAAATACTTCTACACCCCTTAACATTATACAATTCCAGTAGGTATAGAAAAAACTTAGTAATAATTAGTTTAGTTATTATGATATGTAAAAGATATCAAATGAATAACTTACCATAACATTATAACTAACAAACCCTGACTGGTTAATCTGAAACAGTTTTTCTACCGAATGAATAGATTCATAGCTTGCTCTGTTAATTTGGCGTGAAACAAAAGCATCCCTTAGGAAAAGTCCAGCAATTCAAATTAGTTCAACGTTGGAAAGGTTATTTATTTTTCAATTTATCACAGCTTGACACTTGATTATCTCACTTTAAAAATATTTTGAAAGGTTTAATTAACTTCTCTGTTATTCTTTATCAGATTAATAACTTGTTAGCCTGAATGGCGTGTTGCCGATTACGTATGGCACTAAAGGTATAGGTATTTAAGAATTAGGTAGCATAAAATGGTATATTCTGAGATATTAAACGATTTTTAAGCTATTGCATAGCTTTTATCGCGGGCTTCGAGCGCGGCTACCTAATCAAGAATGCTGAAACTTTGACTCTGTTACTGAACTTACTTTACTGTCTTAGTGACAAGGTCGCGACTACACGTCATGTATTCTGTCTGTCGTAGTGTGACGCAGGGCAGTTATTTCATTCTATGATCGGGATGCCTTTGTGTGTGATATATGTCAGTACTCGACTAAACAAAGATAGCAAACTTTTCCCGACGGCCTTAAATCAGAGTTTAGATTGTCATGAACCTGAATCTTAAGAGGATAGTCTCCATTCGCTTTCTCCATACAAACGTAGTTTAAATTTTCCTCCCTGGATAAAGACATTAGAGCAAATATGTTTATGCCATAAAACCTATATCTGTCATGACAATGCATCTATCTTTTTATTTTCTAATTAAAATAATAATAAAAAATAAAAAAATAATAAAATGAAAAAAATTAAAAGGTAGATGCATAGTCATGACAGATATAAGTTTTATGGCATAAACATATTTGCTCTAATGTCTTTATCCAGGGAGGAAAATTTAAACTACGTTTGTATGGAGAAAGAGAATGGAGACTATCCTCTTAAGGTAGCTGCAGAGCTGCGCATTATTGCTATTGAAAATTCTTTGAAAATTGAAAGATCTATGTGCAAGTAGTGAAACATTGTCATATACTAAGTAGTTAAAAGGCCATTTTGACCGCTCCATAACATTAAAAAATCCTTATTACTACTCCCTTTAAGAATCATGTACGGTAAACTTTTAATAGAAAAACTTAGAGCACTTTTAAATTAAGTAAAAAGTTTAGAAGCTTTTTACATTATAAATAAAAAACATGGAGAATTTCAACACTCTACAGTAAGTATATGATACGATATACTTATTAGGTATGCTTGTACAATGTACATACTCTCCGAGGCTTTTCTTAGTTCATTTTAATTAAACTTCAGCCAAAGTTGGTATGCTTTAAGTTTCAAATTACTTAATTGCTAGGTTTCTTTGCAGAAATGATTTTCTATTTTTCTACAGTTAACTGACAGGGGAATTCGTACGAATTTGAACATTTTATAATATACATTTTTCTTCGGTTTTCGCGATTGGTGAAAATGGTTAATTTAAAAGCGCGATTTAAACCGAAAAATTAATTTAATTTCATATACCTACTAATTTCTCTGTTTTAATAATGTTGTTTTTCTTTATAAAACTATTTTAATAATAATAAAAAATGAAATTAATTTAATTTTAGAAAATTTATTTTCAAGGAAAAATAGCATTCAAAAATGTTCACTTGCGGCGAGGCTTGAACTCTAGTTGGAATAGACGTTGGGGTACTGACCCAAAGACGCGAGTTCAAGCCTCGCCGCAAGTGAAAATTTTTGAATGCTATTTTTCCTTGAAAATCAATTTTCTAAATAAAATAGGCTTGAGCTACATACAAAAATAATAGAAATTTATAATTTAATTTTGTTATTTCTTGAAATATTACTGGAATCACTTCACATCTTCAGTTCTAAATTAGTTTATAGCATCTCATACTTTATTGGTATTTTGTACAATAAGTAAAATGTTTTTTTTATTCATTTCTGTTAATAATGTGTCCGGAACCACCAAGGAGCGAGTCCGACTCTATCTTTCCCGTTTTTTAAGAAGAAAAGTTTTTCTTACCATCGATCAATAACAATAAACAACTGAATTTCGAATAACTTGTGCCTATTTGAGAAAAAATGAGGAAATATATTTTTATGATTTTATTCTGAAAGGGAGAGGAACTCAGTAAGAGTGATGAATAAAACCATATTCTTTGAAGCTTCGAAACAATACTCAACTCGATGAGTTACGGTAGCAACTTAGGCAAGTATAAATTTCAATTTGACAAAATGTTTTTGTAAAGAATATTATATGTTTTTTTATTAAATGAACAAATGGAAACAAAATAAATGCGGGGTAGAGTTATTTTTTATTCTGCTACTTCTAATTAACTGATTTCTACACATTTTTAGCTATCTTTTCTCATCATCATCATCCGAGCGATGTTCCCGGTTGCATCCCTCTCGAGAGCTCGGGGTCCGCTTTCCTACTTTTACGTCTCCACTTCTCACGGTCTTCGGCATTCCGCGTAGTGTGGCCTTTTAGAGAATTTTAGCTATCTTTTCTGATTCGGCTTATTCCGATAGTTGAGCCGTAACTGATAGGTACAGATCGTATAGTAACGATTATTTCCTTTATCTTATATCTACCACAAAATCTAAATTTATTTATAAAAACCTAGTAAAATATACGGTTTTAAACCAACATAGTGGTTTTCACTATAAATATTATCTAATAATTTAAAAAGACGATGGGGGTAAACCAGAAAAAAACCCATCCCCCATTTAACATGTGAAAGCGAGGTACCCTAAAAAGTGTTAATTGCATTTTTTTGTTCTATTTTCTTACATTAACAAAGTTACAGCTCCTTAGTACTATGCGTCTCTGAGATAAACCGCGGACAGACAGACAGGCAGACAGACGGACATTACGAAACTATAATGGTTTCTTGTTGAAACCCTAAAAACGTGGTATTTGAGTCTTGTTGCAGTAGCAATTACTGATGAAATGTCGAGCTAAAAAAATTAAAACCGTTAAAACAAATTAAAACACGGTAAAAACCTGTCAGTCAGTGCGCATAAAGCTTTACATTTTAAATGAAACTTTGTCATTCGTGTTTAAGTCATGGCCACAAAAAAACTTTTTACGATTCTGTTTTCACTAACGCTAAACAAGGCAACATTTAACTACGTATACCCATCGATCGTTAACTGTGACTTCATATTATTTTTTTGTTTTATGATATATTTTGACATTTTAATTTAAATCATTTTATGTAGGTATATATGATAGAATTGCGACATTTATATTAATTTTAAATAATTTAAATTTTAAATAAGTATGGATTTGTTAATAATTATCCGAAGTAAATGAAATGATTGATTGATTGATTACAACAGCCAGGCTTGATTCGACCAAACTAGAATAAGCAATTCTAGTTTGGTCATTGAACTCGATAGTCTCTTAAACAAAAGACGATTTATGCGTAGAATTGTTTTATTCCAGTTTGATTGCATCGAACCTCAGAGAATTACGAAAAGTAGCTTTTTTTTAAAAAAATGTTAAGTTTTACAAACTATTCAAACGCTAAATCTTTTGTCGATGCGCTCGATATTTCAAAAACCTAATCCTGCTTCGTTTTGATAATTTTGAAATAGAAGCCTTAATGTTAGCAAAAACGGTAATTACCTGCAAAACACCATCTAAATTATAGACGTAGGTATAGTAACTAACCTAAAACCTGCTTACCTATTTGTAACAGAACAAAATTAAATTCTCAGAGTGTCCCATTGGGATTTATAAAAGCCAAGTATCTAACACCATTGGGAATTTGGAACTTCAAAATTAGAATTTAACGTAGGTACCTACTTAATAAAGTGATGTAAATCAAATACCAAGTTAATTCTATAATTCGTTTGAAACTTAGAGAGTCGGGATTATTATTTTGATTTATATTGAAATACGAAACGGTGGTCCGGATTTACCTTTTACCCAAGTATGATTTGTTTATTTTGTAGTAGGGTTAAGTAACTTAATTACTTAAATGTTTAGGTTTTTAACTATCTTACCCAACCACCCTACCCTACTAATACCCTAACCTCACACTACAACTCTCTAAAAAAATCCTATGTCCTTCTCCTGGTTCTATGCTACCTCCCCACCAATTTTGAGTCAAATCAGTTCAGTTATAAATACCTAACTAATACGACTTTCTTTTATATAGATAAACTAGCTGACCCGACAGACGTTGTCCTGTCGTTTAGTATAAAAAAATAAAATTCATCAAAATCGGTTTAGCATTTTTTCTTTCATAAGAACCTTCTCCTGACAATAGCAAACACAACAAAAAAAGATAGATAGATAGATAGAAATCTTTATTTGCACAACATAAACAGAGAAAAAAAAAACACATATACAAAAGTAAATACTAAACAAGCTTAAAAATAAGTTGCACAAATGGGCGGGCTTATCGCTGAAAGCGATTTCTTCCAGGCAACCTTTGGATGGAGTAGAACTGTAACAGCTTGAGTGGTAGGCAGTGCACCTAGAGATTACCTCATATCTTAGTTTTAAGATAAGTGGTAAAAATATCATAAATAATACATATACATATACATACTTATACAAAATATAATTCAAGTATAAACATTAATACAAACATAAATTGACTACTTATATAAATACATAACCAAACAATACACATACTTAATTATACATATACATACTTACATAAACATTGAATAAACGCAAACTATTAGCATACATTATACAACATAAGCATAATAAAATATACAATAACACATAAATATCAGAGAGTACTGAGATAGTGATTTGTCACCATAGCCTTGAAAATGGGCAAGGACTTAGCAGATCGGATAAGTTGTGGGAGAGAATTCCAGAGGATCACAGACTGAACAGCAAACGATTTACTGTATAAGGTGGAATTTGTAACAGGGACTTGAAGATGTAGGGATTCAGTAGAGCGAAGTTTTTTTTCATGAGAATCGCTAAGAAAAGAATTATCGAAATCGGTCCAGCCGTTCACGCGTGATGTCGTGACAACGGAAAACGTTTCATTTTTATATATAAGAAGAAGAAGAAGAAGAAGAAGATAAACATTTACACCCTTACCTATAAACGATGACTAAGTTTATGTAACGTTTGTCTTTTACTGTGACATAACATGACAGTTTCAAAATTAACAGACAGTTACATAAACTTAGTCATCGTTTAGAAGTAAAGGGGTTAGTGTTTGTTTTTTCAGTGTCATTCTTAGAGCAAAAAAAAAAAACTTCAAAAGAGCATCCTGTACCACCCTCTCTCCGCTCTTTGCATGCAGTATGGTAATGCAATTTTTATAGCATACCTGAACACGATCGATATCATTTTTAGGGTTCCGTACCTTAAAAAGTAAAAAACGCACACCGGAAGGACTCGCATTTAACATCTCTTTAATCGTAACTGAAAGTAAATTTATACCTTTATGCTTTGTATCCTGTAAAAGGTGTAAAATAATATGCTGGCTACGGTATCTCCTGCTCGTCGTAAAAGGCGCCCAAAATGGGGTTTCTTAGTTCTTGGCTTCAGCCGTTCCGATAGTGATGCAGCCACTAAGTAGGATCTTGTTTCACTGCGTCTTCCTTCTTTTAGATGAGCGTGCTACACTTTAGACCCTATCATCACTTACCATCAGTTAGGATGAAAGCCACCTATCGTTTATTTAAAAAAAACTCATTTATGATTAAGCTACCTAATAAAAGTATCTGAGTAGGATCATCAAAATGCAGTCTAACAAGTACAAACACTTACTACCAGCAAAGTCATTAAAGTTCCTTCCCTTACAAAACATTAACTTACGATCGAGAGCAAAGTTTCAGTATGAATAGCAAAGCGAGTAAGTTCTTTTGTTTGAACAAGTACGAGTACGATGAAACAGAGCTGAAGGTACGAGAATCACGAATCACGGATCACAAGTGTTATTGTTGAACAGTTTCGTGAGTGCATCACGGTGTGCGTCATGCATCGGCGAGTCTGCGCGAGCTGCGTGGTACCGGCACTCGGACGGGTGGCGCGGCGCCCCCGCCCCCGGACCCCGGCGCTCCCCCTGGGACTCGCTGCCGAGCCTCCGTCATGAAGGAAGCCTTAATGACTCCGGTTACAGGAGTAACAGAGCAGACAGTTTTGAGCAAAGGTTGGTAATGTTTTAACCGGTTTTATGATTTCGGATTTGTTTTTTACTAGCTGCGACTCGCGGCAGGTCCTGATTTCGTAGGAATATCGGGATAAAAAGTTACCTATGTGTGAATCAGACCTTCAGTTATCGAAATACCAAGTTTCATCGCAATCGGTTCAGTAGTTTTTGCGTGAAACAGTAACAAACACATTATTTTACTCACTTACTAACAGATAGACTTTCAAATTCAAATTCCTACAGGGTGCCTACGCAGTAGATACGAAATATGCACGAGTGGTCGAAGTTTTCGTTTGAATATTCAGGCTCTACTGTAGTTTTATGTAGAGATTACCACGATCTCTTCTAAATATAGAGATATAGATGTTATAGAGAGTTGGATGACAGACAAACACACAGACAAACCGTATCAATTTTTAAAACTATCAAATCATCCCACTTTTTAAACTTACACGATTTCTGTCCATCATTGGTAATTGGTACGGTGCTAATAATATCTATTGTATCGCGTTTGTACTTAGTTAATTTTACATATAAATTACATAGACGTTCCGGCAACGAATTACGCCAGCCGTGGTCGCGAGCAGACTCAATCAATTCGTATTCTACATCATTTTCTAAAATCTCTATCGACTCGATTTTTCTTAATTGCTAAAACAAACCCTATGTCCTCTTTCAGTCTTTCTTCGTTATTTTATATTATGTCTAGAAGATGATGGATTGACTAAATTACCTGCTGTATTTTAGGCACGAAACTCTGTTCATTTTAGTAGAAATTCTTAGCGGAGTTTTGAGCTAGGTTCATATTTTTTTTCTTTGAGATTCGACGCTGTTTAAAAACCGACCAATCTTCAATCAGGTTCCCACACGAAGATAACCATAGCGAGTAGCGATCGTTGAAGCTTCCCGCTCATAGTTATGGACGTGGCCGTAATTTTCTACGTGTCTATTACGTGTCCAAAATCTTGGTGTCTAAATGTTGACATTAAAATACTGTATTTTCTCTCTCTGACTTAAAATAACACAAACAAGTACATCTAGCTCTTGCTTCAAACTCAAGGTAATTTACCCTCACCTCTTCTTGAAGCCATGAAAAATCAAAGAATGCGCATCTGAAACTACTTGTTTTTAGTTAGGGATCCGTACCCAAAGGGTAAAAACTGGACCATATTGCTGAGACTCCGCTGTCTGTCTGTCCATCTACCACTAAGCTGTTGTATTATATGTTCAACCGTGATAGATAGACACTTAATTTTTTTTTTGACATATCAATGCTGAAATCCAATATTGTTGGCTAATAACTTTACGTAAGCAAAATAAACTAGATTCGTAGTACCTAGATTTCCATTAAACTTGATAATTTCTATTAAAATTGTAATTCAATTTTGAAATTCGGGAAAATCGATGTTCATTTGCAATTCATGTCACCGAATAGAAAGAGATTGACAGAGAAAACCGAACTGGAATTAAGATCTCATTACTTACTGCTGTCTCTCAAAACCGGGTCCGAATCGGAATAAGGCAATAAGGTAAATTTGATGGCACTCACATTATTTTTAACGTTGATAATACGTATGGATTTGACAGATTTTATTACATTTGAATAAATAATTGTTTCAAAAGCTTTTTCTGGTTCTTTCTCCTTGAGATTATGCCTAAATCGATATCTCACACTACTCTCCTATCCTATTTATACTCTAAAAATATTAGATTCGACATTCACATGATCTTTTTGAATCATCAGTCAGTAATCACAATATTTATTATGTTTAAAAAATACTTCCAAAAATATTCATAGGTACCCGGCGGGATTGGGAAGCATTTTTTCAAAAACAGTATTTCCTAATATGTGGTAAACATATTAAGTACCTACCTAATAAAGTTTAAATATTTATTTTCCTAGTGAGTGGAAAACCGCAAAGTGCAGCTAATTGATGTTCAGTTAAATCTGAACATTATTATGAAAATGTAATTTTCTACTAAAATGCTATATGTAATAAGCTGGCAACATTGATGTTGGTATTAATTTTAAGTTTATTATGGCAACACATTCTCTTCCGTTTTGATCTTCAAGGAAGCTGCTGTACTCATTTTTAATAAATTCAATAAACCAAGAGTTAAAGTCAAATTGCACTGCATTTTATTTATACAGTTGATCATAAATTGCGATAAATAACGTTTGTCTTTCGGAAAGAATATCGGCCATGTTTGACATAACTATTGTTTCAGGGGTGTTTTCGATCGCCAAGACAGCGTGCGTTCAGAATACACGAGTGATCGAGAGTCTTCGCGCTACGGCATCGTACAGCAAGCCTCCATTGACAGCACCGACTCCAGGATCTGTTACCTGACTTCTAGCGAGGTAAGGATATTTTATATTGGTATTACTAGCTGCTGCTTCCCGATCCCGCAGGATTATCGGGATTAAAAGAAGCCTATGTCACTCTCAATCTCGTAAACTGTACCTTTACAAATTTTCATCTAAATCGGTTGAACCGTTTGACCGTTAGGTTTAGATGTAGTGATTGAGCGACGTGATAATGCGGACCAAGATATCACCCAGAAGAAATCTAACAGGTTGAAGGTAATAATCCGACAGTGAAACAATTTTCAAACGGTTCCCTTAAACGGCTGCAACGGCCGTTTAAGGGAACATCGGAACACGGACGACTTTCATTTAGCGATACACTTAAAATTTAAGAATTGAGATATATCACGTCACCATTATTTTACAAGTCGGTGACGCACCTACATCTTTGAAACTGTATTACAGAAATGCAAATTATCTACCTACTGTTTGGCAGTTGAAATACACAGGGTTATTATAAAGTAGTTACGAAATTAGTTAAGGTCTACGTCCTTCTATACATCTACAACAACTTTAGCTGTACGACTTTCTAAAGTTCAATGATATTTTTGACCTTTTAAAGAATTGTTTCGTAATTTGATTTTTTAAGGGCCCTATTCTGAAAAACTGAAAATCCATGTCGGGCGCATCGAAAATTGTTGATTATTTCATGACGGAATGTCGTAGAACTTTTTTTTGTGTACAGATTGTAGGCGACATTGTTTCCAATATTTTAGTGCAGTTTCCAGACAAATATGTCGAAACGTATTGAAGCCTATCGACATTTTAGCCAAATCAGACATTTTCTGTCTAAAATTTGGATAGGCTTTGCACCAATAGGAGGTTCTTGTCTTAAAACTACACCAAAATGTAGGAAACAATGTCACCTACAATCTGTGCACAAAAAAAAGTTCTACGACATTCCGTCATGAAATAATCAACCATTTTCGATGAGCCCGACAGGGATTTTCAGTTTCAAGGTCGTTGGCGAATATACTCCTCTTAATGCTCTAGGCATATGATATTTTAAATATATTTTAAAGAAAAATACATCTTCAAAAATTCACCCCCGGTGCTCACTCACTCACACACAATGCGAGTTGTACAGACGCAGAGATGCGAGTTCGAATCTAGCCGCGAGTGAATTTTTGAAGATGTATGAATTGTTTATTTTTAAAACTATATATTCTTGTTCTACTGCCTCTCCTAAGTGACCTCGACTGTTTTTTTTAAATTTACGTTAAAATACAGTTTTTTTGTTATGTCTTTCTTTATTATAAGTATAGATGAATGTAGATAAAAAGAAAAGGCTTAGAACGTAAAATAAAATAAAAAACAAACATTTTTGTTGTCTACGATACTTTTCACTTTCTCTACAAAACTGTTAGGTAGTTAAACTTGGTAACTTAAGAAGCATTCCCTTACAAAGATTAATTTTAATTAAGTTCGTCTGCTGTACTAAGATATCATGTTTCAAACTTGTTGAATGAACTTTAATTGATGGTACTACAGAGTTCATCAGTTGCTCAAAACAGGTCAAACCGAAATTCCTCGATAATACTTAAAGTTTTAGAGCTAAATTCATTTGGTAACTGGCTTCAAGTATTTATGCACTAGTGTTCACTACTCACTAGTGGCCCAAGATTCTTCTCCTCTCATCTGACCGATGTTCCCGGTTGCATCTCTCTCGGGAGGCCTTATTATTAAATATAGATTTATTTTATTTGGGATCGGCGGTAGGTAAGTCATAATTGACCATACGTTCTGCAAATAGATTTGGCAATATTTTTGTTCGGCCGGCCGCCTTGTTGACACCAACCCTCCTAGGGACTAGCAGTTTATCCGACACTGCGCGGGGAGAACATAAGGTTTGCTAGCCTATCTCAGATCTTTTACGACACCCACGGGAATAGATGGAGTAACCCTATTCTATGCCAGGGCTACACGGCGGGATCGCCCAAGATTGCATTGAGGTTTTGGGTGAAGATAGAACAAACAAACTATGAAATAGAGAGACAGTACTTTTAGCTTTAGACTAGGGTTAAATTACGGTCTGCATGTCAATACATAATAAATCTATCCACACGTACCCATGTACATATTATACGTTGAATACCTGACGTATGAGCATAACAAGTTAACTCTTAGAAGATATCAAAGTTTTGGGCGGGTTCTAATGAAAACTTTCATAGTTGAAGCCTTCATGACTATCGTAAATTATACAACCCCACGCAACAAATGTAAAATCGATAAGGGGAGTGTGCAAAGAGAACAGATAAAATACGACACCGTTGTATTTATTTCAGCTATCGTTATGTTTAAACGTTACCTATCTCTGCGGAGGCCGTCTTTCCTTCAACGGGAAAATATGGGTTTTAATTTTCCACAGCGATCTAATTCCGATTGCTGTCAGCCGTAACTTAGAACCTTTATAACCTAGGATGGGTTGTGGTTACATATAGGTTTACCTGTTTTTTTAATTTGTTTTGTGTTTTTTTTTACATGAGATAGGCTTTGACCTTACCTCACCAGATAAAAAACAACAACAACAAAATCGACGATGTAATATGCTTTCGTAGAAGAAACCTATTCACTCAGGACTTTTTTGACGTTGCACACAGCGCTATCTAGCTCCCAAACTAAGCACTAGGATTGTACAACGGATGTACTAGGTAGATATTATACTTTTTGTTGTATATACAAACATATGATACATATATAGAAATCACCCAACCTTCTGCAACCTTCTGCATTGCAGTCGGGCGTTCCCCTGACGCGCCACAGAGGTCGTCATAGACTTGTAATGTATGAAAATAAGCTATTTTGAATCATACTACTTTGAAGGCTAACCTAATACAAAACGAAATTAAGTGTTTAATAGCCGACTCGATATAAGTAACTAAATTGGGTAGGTTACGTTTCGAGGAAGTTGTAGAAGATTAATGAAAATGTACGGGCACAAGAGTCTCAGTCGACTTTCAATCTAATCGCAGCGCAGGTCTAATTGAGTATCCGTTAAGCTGCTCTCAATAATACCTGACTTACCAAATCCACCCTCAGTATTGGAGCTAAAAGCAAATTGCTTTGAATACCCGTCCTGTACAGGCTTCTTGCATTGAGGATTAATTTATCTGTTTATACCTTGAACAATGAGAAATTATTTAGCGAGAGGACAGTCTACCTACTCTTTTCTCCATACAAACTTTACAAAAGTAGTTGACTGTTTCCTCCCTGGATTCTATATTAGAAAAACTCTGTTTATGCCATAAGTCTTATATCAGTCTATGTTTTGATTTGTTTCATTTTCTAGTTTTTCTGATTTTTTTTTCTATTCTTATTAGAAAAAAAAAAACGTAGGTGCTGAACATATTTAGTCTATTGTCTTTATCCAGGGAGGAAACGTTTGTACGTTTGTATGGAGAAAGAGTAGGTAGACTGTCCTCTTAAGTTTCAGTCCAACTGCTACGTTGTTACGCCGGCTGATGTGTTTTTAAACTGGTAGTTTCTCTCTGCTTTACTCTTATTTGTTAACAAAATTAAGTAGAAGACTAGTAGACGTTTTGATTAGTTTCTAAACAATGTTTTGTATCATAGTTGCTATTTAAAACAATTTGCTCGGGAAATAATTGTAACCCTCATAGGGTTTCGAGTCAACAAGAAAACCTTATAGTTTCGTTATGACCGTCTGTCTGTCTGCGGTTTAGGTATACTAGAAGTTATTTGCACCAATTATTCCAAACTTCAATTCATAAAAAATAGAAAAATTATCACTATGAGTGGCCCATGGCATAAGGCACGCCCTTGAATAAGTTTTTTTTCCTGTAGGGATGCGTAAAGCATTAATTATCCAAAAATGTAACCTTTACCCTGTATAAAAATCCCTAAAAGTTATAATGAGTTATCAACGCTCGCATAACCGCTCGTAACAATGCCGACCTATCTCATGTGAAGATCTAATTTGTAAAGCTTGATTCATATTACGTAAAACAGTTTACAAACGCGTCGAAGCAGAATAATACGTCTCGTTATTATACTACACATTGTTCGCACTTTGTAAAATGATATATTTACGTATAGCTATGCGTATGTGGGTACCTGAGGACGATGCCTCCAACTAAGTCGGGTTCCGATCGTGCAAAATAATGGCGGTCCAGCCAAAGGGAGTTAGGGTGTGAGGGTAGTCGGTTGGTATCGGCCTCGCTCGGCGGAGTCTGCGCGGAGAGATCACGGCGCGCGTCGGTGCGCCCCCAACAACCAACAATCGTACCCTGAACGTAGCATTAAAAATATTATTTTGAGGTTAACTAGTAGTTATCCACTATGAATATTCATATTTTGTGTTTGTAAAGCGATTATAAACAATCCTAAAGTTATCGTGTCGAATGTCGCGAAAGAGAACGTTAAATCGCAAACTGAGACGTTTTGTTTGTGTAAATACAAAATTGTTACTGTCAAGTGCACGGACAAAGAAGATTCGCAAGCTCGCTATGTGGCATTAATTATTAAATGATATACCCACGGTTGTAATCGATGCTTTAGATTGACTATACTATTGTGAATTATAGGATTAATAACTAAATAGTAACATATCTTATTCGTGAAAGTGAAGTCAATTAGGCCTATGTTCAAGAGAATTGTTGACATTCATAATCATCTCTTCCATTTACAATAATAAACTTAATTATTTAGAAAAAATAAGTGTTGCTACCTACTTAGTAGAGTTCCTGCCTGTATATCGCTTGATCTACCTGTGATAATTCGTCTTGTTTATAAGTGTTGACCTTTGTGTATTTTCTGAAGCTGCCAATGTTATTGGAATATTATTAAAACTCTTAGAGTGTTCATGTTATCCGTTTATATTGTAGTAAAAAGTATATCTTATTGTAAATTAAGGGAAACTTTCGCGCACAAATATATTGTTCATGTTAAATGAATATTTTTTCATATTGACTAGTAGTGATAAGTTGAAGTTGTAGTAGGTAATTAGAAATGAATATTTTGTAAACATCTATTTATTGTATGGGGGCCATTAAATCGAAAAATTTGGAGTTTCTAAAGGTAAATATTGAATTTATATCTCATTTAAATTTACAAGAATAATAATTATAAGCTCAATTTTTTTTGTCCATCATGCTTATTTAAAATGTTATTGCAAAAATAAACTCTGTCTCTGTCTCTGAAATAAATTCTGTTTAAAATTACACAACAACTAGTTAAGTTTGTTAATTACTACGACAAACTTAACCTATAAAGTAGGTTTTACTACACAACATATCCACGAATAGTAAAAACTAGCGTCAAAGACAGTGTTTATCGTAAACGCGCCTTAGTTTGCGTAATGCGGTAGTGATGAAGGCTGTTTATTCTTGTACGCAGCCACAGCCAGCGGCTGTAAAGGCACGGCCATTGTAAACTGTGTCAGGGTCGAGCCCCTATTGATCCCCTCTTCTTTCACGACTCACGACAGGACCGTCCCTTCCCATGTGTTTTCCGTCCAACAGAACCCAATAAGTACGCGTATAATTATTTATCCTACTTTATTAGAAGGGTTGCCGTGAAAATTGTTTTCGCAGGCCTTTATTTGCCGTTTACGTGCGATAATAGCATTTAATACAGTTCATTAAGTTTGCCCTTGTGCAGCCTTACTTTCTTATCTTCATTACGTAGAGGCTCTAAGTGATTTCTATATTGTATTATTTATGACTTTATCAACGCTTAGGTACCTGTCTTACGGCCTTATGTCGCTAAAATATAAATATATGATGAATATGTAGGTACCTACATGTAGTGTCAATTGAATTTAGCGGGATAAAAGCCTTTTATTGAGCTTTTTACGCTTACCTTATCACGCGGTTCAAGATATATTAGCTACAAGATGTAAAATTGAAACTCGTTGGGTTTCGGTTAGTTTTAACTTCATCGGGTTCCGTGATCTACAACATCTAATAGGTATTAAAATTTGATAGCAAACTGTAGAACGATTAATTGAAATTGTCATCAAATGGAATCAGCTCCGGCGATGGAAGTCTGAAAGGGCTTTGAAACCGGTTCCGAAACCGAAACCAACTCCTGAAAAGTCGGAACCGGAATCGGAACCGAAACCGGCACGGGAAACTGATACGGAAATGGAAACAAAAAAACAATTTAAAAAACAAAATTCATAATCGAAACCGACGTCGTAGCTGAAGTCGAAACCGACTCTATACCCAAAATAGAAGCCAAAGCCGAAAACAAAATACCTACCAATCCAAACTCAAACTGAATCTCAAATACCTCAAATCCCGTCGCCTTACCAACATATCGATGTCGCGCTGACTCCTACGATATTATTGAAAAAAAAAAAATGTGTACACGATTGTTACCTACATCTTCATATAGTTTGGGCAATATTTATTGGATAGAACCCTACTTATGTACCTGCATATTTACATTAGTACAAGTACCTATTTATGCGAACCAGCAATCAACAGAAAAAAAGTCGGTTCCCTAAATAAACATCTGCTGAAAAAACATATTTTAGAGACCGAACTTGGTTGAAACCCAAAATAGAATATCATTTTTCCGATTTCACTCCTGTCAAAGAATATAAATCCTTTGGGAAATTTTCAAGAATTGCTTACATAATATTTGGTGAAATATGGATATGAGGACTTTAACTCTATTAACATTATATCTTTAGGTTTCGACGAGGTTTTGTCATACGTGATACATGACCTATCTATCGTAATATAATATTATAAAGAGGATAGATTTGTATATGTGTGTGTGTGTGTGTCTGTATGTTTGTAATGAGTTAACTCAAAAACTACTAGGCCGATTTCAAAAAATTTTTCACCATTAGAAACCTGCATTCACCCTAAGTAACATAGGCTACTTTTGATCCCGATAATCCCATGGGATCGGGACTTACGCGGATGAAACCGCGGAAGCTGTTAGTTATTAATAATGTTGATGAATTGATGACCATATAGACGAGTACGCTCAGTAGGAAGGTTTAGGAGTTGAGCGATTACGATTCATCATTTCTTAGAATTTAACGTCTCTGAGGTTTGGTATTTTATTGACCATTAAGTATAATAACAAAAGCCACTCGGTGATATTACTATGTATTATTTCAGGACATGTTCGAAGTTTGCCGGTAATGGTCACGTATGAGAAACCAAACAACGATGAAAACTTTCTTCTTTACGAACTCCTTCGGTACTTTTATTATGACATATAGAGAACGTGTGATAATGATAAATAAATAATAGCTCGCGTCGTATTTGCTCCGTACAAATATGCTGTATTTTTTCACTGACTAGGTGAATAAATGGCTGAGAAAACGGCTCAACATGACGTATATCCTCAGGAAACGTATAATACATTGAAGACAGGTTATATATTGTTGGTAATATAAAAGTTGTTTTGTAGAGAAAGCTTTTAGAGAGGCAGCTATAAACAAACTGTTTTCTTTGTATAAAATCTGGCCGCGAACGCTCTTCACAGTCAATTAGTTGAAGTACATCTATACCTATCTACTGTTTATTATTTACAAGGAAAATCTCTTAAAACGGTACCATATATACTATACGTGTAGTAGGTAGGTACGTAGAGTATCTAGGTAAATATATCTCGTAAGTACCAAGGCTAGGTTTTTATTATAGTAAAAGTACTCTCGGTTTCAGTTACCCAAGCTTATGTTTTTAGAACTCCTACGTGTTGACTTATGCTACGTTTTTTGTTACAGGTACGTAAAAAAACTACAAAGTTAAATATATGGCGATCCAGGTAAGTATCGATTTCGTTGATTATGATTAAAAAAACGGAACATTATACGAAACCGGCCTTAGGCGGGAAGAACTTCATTGTCTTTCTCTTTGAAGTAAATTATGTATCTAAGAAAACAATACTACTGAGTATTTTCTCCTCTTCACTTTATACATAAAATATTAATTTAACCACGGTATAATGTGACAAAGTATTACTTACATATTTTAATCTTATTTCGTAATCTTTTAGATACTAACTAGGTACTTTGAACAACTATTCTTGCTACAAATAAACTTCTCTACTTAATATAATTATGAAACTTTTATTAAAACGTTCTAAGTTGTCTGAATCAGAGAACAATAAAAAGTTTAGCCCTCTCTGCGTAGTAATATACCGCGTCCCAAGTTGAGTTTTGTTGCTTCTGATATTACATTTGAAGCACGTACTTTCCATCGTCAAATTGTCTCTTGTGTAAGATTGCATGTCAGTTATACTGTCCATCGCATCTAGTGCTGCCAGTTTCATCTATGTGTGCAGAATTGCGAGTTCATAAACAGCATTGGTCTGGGTAGAGAGGGTTGCGAGGGGGGTGAAGGCACAATAGCCTCACGCATGCGCTCATCTGCCCTCGCCATATTACTTCCTTGTAATACTCTCGCTTCGTTTGCTTGGTCAATTATCTCCGACGAATTGGAGAAATGATGGAATGTAATTTCGCTTCATATTACCTATCATTTGCTATCTTTCTTTCCAACTATTATAATTTTGGTTCCCACATTTATTATGTTCTATTTCTTATACAAAGATACTGCCAATCACTCGCCGGTCCTTTACCTCGGAGGATAAATTAATTTCCATTAGATGTCTATTGAATATGAGAAAGTTTATAGATGGACACGTTATGAAATTGATAGCTTTCTATGTTCAAGCAGAAAAGCGATAGCGTGAAATTTATGGCGCATTCGTTTTTGCTAGCTTGAAACTTTTACTTCGCAATGGAACTATTTACCAAAATAAATAACTTTGCCGTTATACGAGTAATGATTTGAGACAGATGGTGAAGATTAGGGTGGCGTAACTATTTTGATTCTATATTTTTAAAGTTCACTAAACTTAGAAAATTACTTTTTCGGAAAATTTAATTCCAAAATTCTGCTGTCATGTCGGTTGCAGAATTTTACAAAGAATTTTTGCAAAAACTAATTTTGTCTTTATTTAGATAATGCGTTATCACCATATGTATAAATATTAAATATTGCACAACGTTGCACACATCGTAATCGAACCCCTAACTAAGCACTAGGCTTGTACTATGATGGATACTTGACAACGGATTTACAACAAATTATACTTTTTCTTTGTAAACACATAGGAAACACCCAAATATTTATTTTTAAGCATAAATACTTGCCCGCGGGAATCAAACCCGCAACCTTCTGCATTGCAGTCGGGCCTTCCCCCAACGCGCCACAGAGGTCGTCCTATCCTATAGCTGTCTAGTTATGGAGACAGATAATGTGATTCTGATCAGGTGACACGTTATATATAGCAGAACCATCCATAGGGGGTGTGCGAGGTCCGGTCAGGGGGTGGCGTAGCTAACGACATTTTGTTTGCCAATTGATTGATCGCTGGCTGGATTCGGTATATGTCCCAATATACGCACAAACATAATTGTTGCCCCTCATTTTGATAGATAAAACGATCGATTAGTATAACATGTTATTCATCATCATCATCATTTCAGCTGTAAGAAGTCCACTGCTGGACATAAGCCTCCCTCATAGATTTCCAGATGCTTCGGTCATAAGTGGCCTGCATCCATCGTGAACCCGCGGCCTTAACTAAGGGAAAACATGTTATTGCATACGTGAAATTGAAATTTAAAAAAATGATAGACAATAGCTCAATTAAGTACCTACGTTACATATTTCATAGTAAATGTATACTATGAAATATGTTACGTAAGTAGGTACTCGTACTTTGAAAGACCAAGTATCTAATGGATGATGAATTTTTCCCTCTTTGTTTCAATCAAACCCAGTTTGACTGTAGTTAATATTTACCTCTAACTTGATAACCAAGTAAGGCAGTTTTTCGGCAAAAGGTTATGTATAACTTGTAGGGATAAAACAACAAAAAAGTTGAAATTACTATAGTAAAAACAGTGTTATATTTAGACACTAAACGAATTTCTCGGTTTTAATCGCGTGGTATTTATTACTTTTAGCATTATTTCAATGCTCAACGTTTCAAGACCTTTACAGGTCTCTTCTTCAGCATTTATGAGATTGAAGAGAATTGAGATTAATGATTGAAAAGACCTGTCTTGAAACGTTTAGCTTTGAAACAATGCTAATAGTCTAAGAGCCCGTGAAGATCGACCTTCACCCATCTGATAACCAGATGAGACATAATTTTTATCAAATATTATACATTAACGAACATGCCTATGATAGCTTGCCTATCGAAAAGTGTTCATGGCTATTTTTAATTAAATTAATTTTAATCAATTGTTTTTCATCACCTTCACTCTTTTGATAACCGAATGAATTGTATCTCAACTGATAGTTTTTAACATACAGAATATGCCTAGATAGGCTTGCCTACTAATTTCTGTTCATGGCTACCTGGCAAGCAGGTGTGAACGGGTAAGTCAATATAGGTAACTACACCGATCTGATAACCCATTCAAATTTATATCATAAGAAAGATAATTTAATTACAAAAGCAATCGTATAAGCTTGCCTGCAAAAAACCGTTCATGGAATACCATTGCCAAGCTATAAAGTTTTAGAATTGGAGTCATTTAATAGGTGCGAGAGAGAAAGTAGAGCCTCCGAGGCCCGTGTAATAGAGCAGGACGCAACATAGCAGCTGCACGCTACCTGACCGTTGAATGTATCGAAGTGCGCATGCTCGTTTACATGTGAGTGACAGAGACAACATTTGTTTACTAGCTCCAATTTCGAGAATATTTTGGTATTATTCCATATTATATATACTGACAGCTATGACATAATTAAAATAAATAAATTAATGCATTAAAAAAATTAATAAATTAATAAAAATTATTAAGGCTCTACTTTCTCTCTCGTACCTATTAAATGACTCCAATTCTAAAACTTTATAGCTTGGCAATGGTATTCCATGAACGGTTTTTTGCAGGCAAGCTTATACGATTGCTTTTGTAATTAAATTATCTTTCTTATGATATAAATTTGAATTGGTTATCAGATCGGCGTAGTTACCTATAGGTATTGACTTACATGTTCACACCTGCTTGCCAGGTAGCCATGAACAGAAATTAGTAGGCAAGCCTATCTAGGCATATTCTGTATGTTAAAAACTATCAGTTGAGATACAATTCATTCGGTTATCAAAAGAGTGAAGGTGATGAAAAAAAATTGATTAAAATTAATTTAATTAAAAATAGCCATGAACACTTTTCGATAGGCAAGCTATCATAGGCATGTTCGTTAATGTATAATATTTGATAAAAATTATGTCTCATCTGGTTATCAGATGGGTGAAGGTCGATCTTCACGGGCTCCTCTACTATAATAGTAAAAAACACCATTCGAAAATCGAAAAATAAGTTTGTTTGCAATCCAACATCGCGAAAACAGAAGAAAATCTAGGTATTTGTAAATAACTACGAAAAGTTATGACTAATTAACGATGGAATACCGAACTCTACCCAAAATTTTAATTCAGCAGCTTTTTAATTATTTAAGTAGACCTCAAAATTTAAGTGAGATTTCAATATTTCGGCGTTAGTTTCAAAAATAGAATCAATTGACCACGCACGCTTTGACTGCTGGAACGCACCTGTGTGTTTGGGTTTTTGATTCAGCGATACGATTTTTCGATTTTGCATTTGATTTTGCAATTTGTGATCAATCAATCAATGCAATCAACGTTGAAGTCAATGAGTAAAGGCAATTACTGAGAAAAGTTATGCTATGATATGAAGCGAGAACTTTTTTCCTTTAAGTAGGTAAATCTGATCGAAAACTACAAATTAAAGATTACCTAAAGATTCCACTAACTTTGGAAAGAGACGGGAAACATAATCAATCAATAACATCCAGCGGCGTGTCCTAGTAATATAACATGGAGTAAATAAAGAACATAGTACATTAACCCCGTACATCTTAGTGCTCGTATGGAGTTTCACATCATCTACATATAAGTACTATCCTACTAATATTATAAAGCTGAAAGTGAAAGTTTGTGAGTATGTATGTATATATGTATGAGTGTGTGTTTGTTACTCAATCACGTAAAAACCGCTAAACCGATTGCAATGAAACTTGGAATATAGATAACTGGAGATCTAGAATAACACATAGGCTACTTTTGATCGCGATACTCTTACGGGATCGGGACTTATGCGTGTGGAACCGCGGGAATCTGCTCTATTATAAAAAGCGGTAACGTTTGTAACATTTAAGTATGTATGTATTTTCCGGGTAATCTCTGAAACCACTGGACCAATTTCAAAAAATATTTTACCAATATAAAGATACATTATCGAGGAGTAACAGAGGTTACTTTTGACCCCGATATTCCCACAGAATCGAGACTTATGCGTGTGAAACCGCGGAAATCAGCTATGTTATAAAGAGCTGTGGCGTTTGTGACATTTATGTATATTGTACGTATTTTCCGGGTACGAGTAATCTCTGAAACAACTGAACCGATTTAAAAAAAATCTTTTAACAATAGAAAGCTACATTATTATTACCTATAGGCTACTTTTGAACCCGATTTTCCCTCGGGATCGGGACTTATGTGTGTAAAACCGCGGAGCTCTGCTAGTCTACACTAATATTATAAAGAGGAAAAAATAGTATTTGTGTGTGGGTGTGTGTGTGGGTGTGTGTGTATATTTGTAACGAATAAATTCAAAAACTAATGTGCCGATTTCAAAAACTCTTTCACCATTAGAAAGCTACATTCACTCTGAGTAACATAGGCTACTTTTGATCCCGATATTCCCACAGGATCGGGACTTATGCGTGTAAAACCGCGAGACTCTGCTAGTTTTACATAACTTTTTACTGTAAGAATGTTTTCCGCGTTGGTAAATCAGTAGAGAAACGTGACAAGCCCGCGATAACGCTCTTCCACTTCGTACTCTAATTAGAATAGCCGTTTCTGAGAAAATATATTTATTTTTTTACATGAGATAATCTTGCACTTGAGCTCACTTCACCTGATGGGAAGCGATGATGAGGTCGATTGTGTAACACGCTTGTCTAGAAGAAACCTATTTACTTTAGACTGAAGTAAGAGTCTGGAAGTCTCCAAGGGGAATAATATGTTGTATTAGCTGCGACCCGCGGTTTTACCCTCGTAAGTCTCGATCTCGCGGGAACATCGGGATAAAAAGTAGCCTATGTGTTATTCCAGGTCTCTAGCTATCCACATACCGAGTTTCATGGTAATTGGTTTAATGGTTTTTACGTGATTGAGAAACACACACACACACATACATACTCACAAACTTTCAGCTTTATAATGTTAAGTAGGATATAATTTATAGTACATTGAAATGTTACATTTGAGTGTGCATTTGTCAGAGGACGCAATTTTTTTTTTTAGATATCAAGGGGACAAACTAAAAGACCGACAAACAAACGGAGTACCTATTAGTTTTTACTCTTTGGGTACAAAACCCTATGGAACGTACCTACTCACTTTGGGTATGTGGAATATTACATTATGTATGATACATAGATATTAGATACATTCCGGTCCAGAAATAAACATTTATAGTTAGCATAAATACTTGCTCTCGGCGGGAATTGAACTCGCAACCTCATGCGTCATAGCCGGGTGGAAAGCCCGATGACTTTTAACTATTTTTGAAGAAAATTACTGTGAAATTACAACAACTACTTAAATACTACTAAATAGTTGTTCTTTATGTTAGACTAGTTGCACCCCACATTCCGATCTAGCGGAAATATTAGGATCAAAGTAGTAGGCTACTTTTGATCCCGATATTCTCGCTACCTGCACCAAAATTCATCAAAAGCGGTTCGGCAGTTTACGCGTGAAAAAATGAAAGACAGACAGAGTTACTGTCGCATTTATAATATTGGAATAGATTATACAATCTTAATTGTAGATATTAATTTGTCATAGTTATGTCTATCTAGTTGTTCAATATATTGTGCGCCAATTAGAGGTAATTGTTAATTATTACAGTTGATTTGAATCAATATACATCGTAGTAGTTATGTAATAACAGTGAGACAATATCGATGTTTTACAAAATTGAATAATCAGAATATAAAAATATTTACAATTTTTTTGTTAGTAGTTTCGTTCCAAATAAAAAAGAATCATCTCAAACGACCAAGCTGTATTCGAGTTCGAGTTCGAGTTCGAGTCTTCTACAAATAGATTTTTTTGAGAATTGAAAATCTAAAAGAAGAACATAAACGTAATAGTACATTGAAATATTACATTTTTTGGGCTCCGCGTGCATTTGTCAGAGGACGCAATTTTATTTTTTAGATATCAAGGGGGGGTTAGTTTAAAGTTAAATAATAGTTTGTGGGGTTGTGGCTCTTGTCCCACGGCCGCCATCTTGGAAAAACGGGTTCAAATGGTTTTTATGGTTTATTTGACCATAATGCGCAAGACTATGACGCATGAGGTTGCGAGTTCAATTCCCGCCGAGAGCAAGTATTTATGCTACCTATAAATGTTTATTTCTGGACCGGAATGTATCTAATATCTATGTATCATACATAATGTAATATTCCACATACCCAAAGGGAGTAGGTACGTTCCATAGGGTTTTGTACCCAAAGAGTAAAAACTAATAGGTAGGTACTCCGTTTGTTTGTCGGTCTTTTAGTTTGTCCTCAGACTGAATCTCATGAACCCTGATAGCTAGACAGTAGACATTTTCAGATATGATGTATTTCTGCTGCTGCTATAACAGCAACTAATAGAATAAAACAAATATCCCACACAACAAACGTAATAAAATTACTTGTGAGATAATGGTAACCCTGCGCGCGTCCGACTCGCCCTTGGCCGGTTTTCTTTAAAGAAAGTTTTGTCATAAATTGCCCACTTACGCGTCACATGTAGGTACACTTCGATCAAACGCCCCAATCTCGACCGTAAATATCTCAGGTAATCGCACAAATTCGTTCCGATGATAGCTATTGCTTATTTGTCACGTATACGACATACGTATTGCAATTTATCTAGCTCCAATTTTTCATATAGGTTACATTATCGTATATTTTTAGTACGAAAGATACCTACATATGTAAATGTGATTGATGCCTTTATTTTTAGCAGACGAATGAGATTCCCGCGTAGGTAGGAGAGATAGGTACCTACTCTACCATAATAATCTTTTATTTATATAAAATTCAATGTCCTGACTGTGACTTATATATCAGGGCTGAGCGCAAACTGCTGGTCCTAGAGTCATGAAATTTAGAGAGTGTGTTCTTTGTGGTGTGTATGGATCTACCAAGAAAGGGATTTTGGAAAATCCCGCGGGGTCAGGACTTACGCGGGTTTACGCGGGTCTCTGCTAGTCTAACTTATGAAATCGTTTATCTTGATTGAGTCTCTCTACTGCAAATAGTTTTGGCAATATTTTAACGGCCGGCCGCCTGCCTGACACCATCCCTTCTTGGAACTAATCCGCCACTACGCGTGGAAAACTCCAGTTTCGCTACTATCCCCAGTTCTTTTAGTCTTCTTTTACGACACCCTCGAGAAGAGATGGGGAAGCCCTGTTCTATACCGGGGCTACACGACTGCACCTTATACTTATGTTATTCATGTACGTAAATAGTAATTGTAATAAACTTGAAGACTCTGGTTGTATTGTAATAGTGTAGTCGGCTAGGCAGGCGCTAGGCGCTGGCGGGTGAAGCGAGCGGGCCACACGGGCGCCGCCCGTCCGCAGGCGCACTCCGAAAGCGCCCGAGGAGGACCCACGGTCGTTGTATACCGATTCCTAACGAAGTTCGACGATCGCAACCACCCTCCGACGACGCGTGCTGCCGTCAGTCGCAGCGAGGCCGCCAGGGCGTTTGATCGGTTCTCTATTTACTCTGTGCCTGGTTATGTAATTAAAAAAAAACTTATTTATATCATAAATCGAAAATAAATCTGATCGGTTGCCGGTGTACTGTTCAATCGATTGCTATTGATTGACTTACCAACTTATGTGTTTAAGTGATGTGTATTCGTTTTCTAGCGGCGATTTTATGGTAGAACTGGTTTATCTTATTCTGATAAAAATACTTTATTTGGGCATCTAAGTACAATTTGTTAATATTGGCAAATATGGCAAAATAGGATTGTTATAATACCGTTGTTATTGTAGCTTACTACTATCATAGTTCAATGTATTTACAGTTTCAGTTTTAGTGATAAAAAAGCATTTATATCTGCGTCTTATACCTAAATATTATTCTTATAATGAATCTGACACAATTAAAAACCTAATAAATAAGATCACAATAATCGTAGATCGAAAGTTATTGGAATCGTCGGTTTGGTTCACGCTTGCTCTTGTTGTTTCAATTAAAAGAGCAAATAGAATGGAACCGATGGGAATTTGGCGCAATGCAGGGCGCTCTTCAATGAAAACGTCCACGCAGTTTGCGGTGACTCATTTCAAATCCGTAATTGCTAGGGAATTCTGCACTCAGTTACGTACTTCCAATATACATAAACTAAGCTGTATTGGAGTCAAACGAAACAGTTACATACTTAGCTATAGGTTTTAAACTTACCTAGCCTTATTAATAAACGTGGAGTAAGGACTGAGTAACTTTACCATTTTTTGTTTCTGCCTGTCAACTTTGAAAGTTCTTGTCACGGAAAAAGACAAAGCATGTTTTCACTACTCCGACCTTACTCCACGTTTATTAATAAGGCTAACATGGTTTATTGTTCACGAGACAAGCCAGTTGAAATTACTGGCGAAATATCGAGCTCCGTGAGAAAACAAGTTTAAAGTTACGAGAAAAATTGCGGACTCAAGTAATAGGTAATTGGAGTCGTCGAGTTTATTTTCAGCTTTCAAAGCAACATATGCGGATTACGGAAATAAATCTTAAAAGAAAATATAATATGTTTTGAAATATTATTCGATTTTGCGTCGAATCTTTATCTGGTACTCACAGTTTTTGTTAGTCGTTTATGTTTTGTCTTGCGTAAAGGAGTTACCTACGTATTGACTCAAAACTGAAACTAAATAATATATAGCTAAACTCATTGTTCTTTTAATAATTTAAGACTCTATTTAATTTTAGTTTTATGTAAAATATAATCAAACTTTAATTTTATACATAAAATATTTCGTTTAATTTATATTTTGTTCGTTATGAAGCGTTGTATCTATCTACCTATCTATACTTCGTTTTTTAATTCCAGACTACGATCTGAGGTTTTTTTTCTTTGCATTTATCATTTTTTCTCCAGGAAGATGTGTCAAATCATAGGCTACAATATCTAGCGTGCTTATATCTATTTAAAAGTACCACATGCTAATCTCATTATTTAACCATTAACCAAAGAATAGTAAAATTTATAGGTGTTTGTTGAAATTGACACCGGCCGTAAATTATTCCAATGTAATTAATTTATCATCGGATTCGATTTGGAAACCTTGCTGACAACTGATACTTTTAAATCCTTTTACGTCGCAGGCTATTATCATGACTTCCCCAGTTGAATTTAAAGCCTTTTTATATCCTCATTGTGTATTTATTTAACTGAAAACAAAAACAAAGATTGTTTATTTTATTTCTTTACCTGTTTTACAATTTCGTTCCTAAATCCTTATCATCATGTGCCACGAGAGATTCATATGTTGTGTACTTACGTGTCTGCTATGATGTATCACGCCCTACTTTGCTAGGAAAAGTTCGTGTCGGCTATTAGCATAATTAAAACCCTCTGTAAAGATATCTTTTATGTCATATGTAAGTAGCTACATATCTCTAATTTACATACAATTTATGGCTAGCTTTTTTTAAAACAGAATATAATTATTTATGGTATTCAAATCTTTTAATTTTAGATGTTATTAAGTTATATTTGAACAACAGGTAGGTATTATGGAAAAGCACGGTTTTATCACAGATCTCTCTGTAATTTAAGTATAAAAAGAAATTACATGAATTGATCTCAACTATTAACAACATATTAACAAGTACGTTGAGATCAATGAAAATAGTTAAAATACTGCGCAAACCAAATATCTACTTTACTTAATTGTTTAGTTAGATGATCTATTATCTTCTAATTTCGTTAAATACTTTAATTACATTAATATCTGTGATAAGAAGGTACTTTTGCATGATACCTACCTGTTATTCAAATATACATTGAGACTACGGATCCATGAGGACCCGAAAAACCTTTCTGATTTTTACAAAGTTATTGCTAAATTATTAGAAGGTATTTATGACCTTCGGGTAGCAAAGGCTTCCTTGATCACAAAAAAATCATTGCCATAAAAAGGCAATAGCTTTGAAACAACCCTTTTGATCATCCTGTACCAAGAAACTTTTGGCTTTTAATTTTATGTAATTTCGTATCATATAGGTAGGTAAATTATTTTGTTAAATGTTTTAAAGATAGGTACTTATTTCAATTCTGAAACCAACTTTAATTTGCTGTAGAGATCTAATTCATCATCTGGAATAAGTATTTTATTTATTTTTCAACTTATTTTTTTATTGTTGAATTTATGTTTATAATTGAGATCCATAATCTTTTACAAAGTTAGTTGTCTCCACTATATTGAACAAAGAATTTAACCAAACCATTATCACAAAATTTACCAAAGTGCTACTTCGTATTTAATTGTTTGGAAACGGTTTGGGGAGAAGACAACTAAGTATTTAAAAATGGTTTTGTACTTTAATATTACATTAAATTATGATAGTAAATAACAACATATGCCTAACTAGTTGCCGCTAGATTTCGAAACACTATTACTATTAAATTTTGTAGAAATACATCTTTTATGAGACTCTTTGTAAGTTGAAAGTCTTTGAACAATGATGTGTTAAAAGTGTCACGAACTCAAAAAATATAACATTTCAGTTCAATTAAAAATGATGTTTTAAAGTTTTGAAATGACTATAAAACCGTTAAAAAAATGAACACTGTGAAGCGATAACGAATTTAAGGGAGGTGTCTGGGCAGAAGCGGGTATAGGAAGATTCTAGAGTGGTGCACGATGAGGTGACGCTCGAGCGCCGCGCGCCGCCCGCTGGGGACCTTCCTTGCCAATGATGGTGGAGACGCACCGCGCGCCGCTGCCTCGATGTGCGCGCGCGACCGACCCTCGCACCAAGCCCGCCTCGGCCTCGGCGCCTCCTTCGCTCGCCGGCAGCGGCACGGTCATGCATCTGCGCCGCCGACGACACAAAACTGTACACTTTGGTGAAAACTTGCTGATGCAAGTATGCGCTGATCGTGCTCACTTGGCCGCTCTCGGAGCTAGAGTACCAGACGTCTCGTTCTGCCATAAAGGTCAAGGTGTTCGCAAAGGTGACCCCAGATTTTGTTGTGTCGCGCATCATTGCTGCCTCGCAGCAGGGTCTCTCGTAGCTTTGACTAATGGAAAACCCAAACCTCGAAGAGAACGTAGTTTTGACTCGCATTCGAGTGGTGGTGAAACGGGGGATAAAGGAGAAAGTAGCGGTGGTCATTCTGCTTCCAAAGAACTTAAACGTAAACCTAAGCATCATCATCATCATCACCACCATCATAAAACTCATAACTGTCCATATCATGATGTTGTGCCTCCTCCAGAGGATGAACCTGAAGAAAAAGCTATTGTACCGAAGAAAACTGTATCGCCTTACTTGTACATACCGAGAAAATTGGAACCAAATGTGCAACAATTATTCAGTTTCATAGAAAGTGTATTGAGTGCTTGGGCGGCCGAGGAAGGACTGACCAGTACTGGGGAATATTCGGAACCCGATGAGCGCGTGGTGCGAAGACGCAAGTTAAACAAGTACAAGAAACGTACTGACGTGTTAAACATAAGGCGTATCGTGTATGATGTCTCCATTCTACGTGGAACCAAATTGTTAGGAAATGTCAGATATCGACATTACCATTGGAAAGGAACAGCTCAAACCTGTAATGAAGCTTTTCTCAGAAAGGTGAGAATTTCTGCAGATAATAACATAATATTAAGTGATTTAAACAGAGAAAATTGCTTCTGAGGAAATAGGAGGAAAACGATTTCGAAAAAAATGTATAATTTTCTTCGACAAATAAAATGTAATTGTGTAGTTATTCTGTGATAAGTAGGGATGTTTCCTTCAAAGGCTTTGTTATATCTTTTTATAGTTGAATTTAAAATTAAAAGTTAGCCTGTCCTCAACCTTGCTCGTTATAACAAAGAAAAGAAACTAAAAAGTTAGTAAGAAAGTAGACGGTCTTCTGGTACGGTCATTTTGCCTGTCGTCGTCCGCGTCGGTTATAAACCTCTACAATAACGTCAGAAGAATGGCACCCGTTCCCGTGAAAGATATATAGGCTAACCTTATTTTACTTTCCTTCTTGTGGAAACAGCAATTTCCGTTTTGCTAATGAGGACCATTATTTTTTTATTCGCTATTATTTTACTTTACCTACCTTTTAGCCACAAAAGAGAGTGGTACATTAGACTCAGATAATGATCGATAAAATGTCTAAAGATGGATATAGACTTGATCAGAACCTAGAGCCGAACCTCGAGCATATTTAGCAGAGCTATTTTTACGTTTGCGATGAGGAACCAGCATTCGTAGGAATGCTTGCAAGAACAATCTCGCGAATGCTCGAAGCTCAGTTTAGCTTAATGCTTACAGTAAGCGAGCATTTATCTGTAACGCTTCTTTCTATTTCAATTCCATCAAAAACCGCGCTTTTACCTTTGCTTATTAAAATGTTAACCAAAAGTTTTTTTTAATGAAGTTGTAATTAAACTTCGAACACTCATGTCCGAGGTTCGGCTGTTTATCTACTTTAACTTTAAATACATATCGCCGCAGTAGCGGTACTAGAGAGACAAATTTGTTATTAGGTATGATAACTGCTATTTTAGTAATGAATATTATCTGCATTGCGAGATTAATCTAAACCTGTATATTAAAATTATGAAACTAAAGCAGAGGCAAAAGTTTATTGCGAATCTGCGGGTAGTTATAAACCGCAGAAAGCATACAATTATCTGGTTGTAGCGAAGTTTCACGGTATCCAGCTTTGAGGTGCCAAAAAGGAATTAATATGAAATGCAATTTAATATCAACCGGTTTCTACAAAGCTTAGTCTATTTAAATGAAAATTAATAACTACATTTTTCAAATTTTCCATTGCTCAGTTTGTTTCGTCAAAAGAATATTAGTATTTATAAATAGATATATTTAGAAATTACAATCATTTTTCGGTTTTAATCGCTTGGTGTTTTAATGCTCAACGTTACGAGACCTTTTTACAGCTCTCGTAGAAGAAGAGAATCGCCAACAACGCGAAAACAGAAGAAAAATCTAAATATATTTATACACAATAAAACAGTAGATATCCGGTGACCTTAGGGCTCTTCGTTATTTGGAAAGTCACATTTGAATGCTATAAAACAGTTAAATATTAATAAACTTTTTAAATTCACACGATTTGTTATCATAGTTACATTTTCCCGGGTCTTTATCGCGTAAGTTGAAGTTGTGTAGTTAAATATAATATTATTCAAGCACATTTAACAATAATAATTAAACTCATTGTAACATTGTAATTATCGCTTTAAATTATGCTGAACCGTTTAATTTTGGTTTCATAATTAAAATAAACTCACATCTATAGCTATCTATCGTCATCGACAGTTGATAAAAGGATATTACATTTCAAACCAATATCGTTGAATTGGCAAAATCTACAACCGATTTAATTCGTTTTCAATATTTCAAACCAACACACAATTAGATCCGACTCTCGTGCTCGACCAATGATATTGATTCGGTTCAGTAAGTGATATATGTATGTACCTTTACACATTTCATATAGGTAGGTAGGTATGAACATACGTAAACCCACCCTCGACCTTTGAAGTACATATGTACGTACATATACTTTTTGAGATTGCTTTAAATTAATTTATAGAACGTTCTTCATGTATTCTTTTTTCTCGTGAAAGGCTTACGTGAGGGCGCGGCGCCGTCAAGGGCCATCGAGGCGTGAGCGCGGATCCGCGTCGCGGTCTGCATTCTGCTCAAAGGAGCTTTTCCCTTGTTATATTGTACTATAATCAAAAGCGCAAGAGTCACCGTTACACCCCTTTTTGTTTTTAAAGATAAAAAAATCTTATTAACCATGTACCTAGACATCTTTATTAATCCTAAAATGATGCTACAATTTCTATCTATTTAACATGGTAATCAGAATGCAAGATTTTGGTCTTTATTGTGCAGTAGAGGAGTTTAATTGCAGAGAAACATAAAATAGTTCATTTTACTAATTTTCCACTAAAATCTAAAGGGTTAAATATTTCAAACAGATTACATTCTTTTAAAAATACAGCCCTTAGCTACCGTTTTACTGAGCAGTAGACCAAATTCACATGCACGAGAAAGAAATTCAAAGTAATGAAATCGCCTCGTTTTACACTCGTTCTTGTGCTTTGCGCACACCTAGCTGCATACCTAAGAGCCGTATAACAATTTGCAGAGGTAGAGACTGGAGACGAGAGTGGGGGGAAGGGGGAAACTACGTTATTACAGTAAAATGTTGCATATAAGCGCATACCTCCCTTGGTTACAATAAGTGACGTCTTGATACTTAGATAGAGAAGAGTTCAGATTTCCAACATTTAGGTACCTACTGCAATATTATAGAATTTTCAGCTTCATTTTTTAAAACAAGCAGAGTCTTGTGTATTCCCGATCCCCTGGGAATACCAGGATAAAAAGAGGCATAATGTGTTATTCCAGATCTCCAGCTATTTTCATAGCGTATACCATACAAACTTTTACCTAAGTATATAATATTCCTATATACGATATTGATTTCATAAGTAAGTGCCTATGGTACGAGTATAAATCTATCTGACTAACTATCTATTTTCTGAACCTACATCATACCCATGTCATTATCATTGATTTCAACAAATTGTTTTAGTTAAAACTGTATCTAAAAGGTTCCGTGGAAAAGTTGTTAAATAAGTTTTCAAAGCTTTAATAGGTATTTCATATTTACATATTTTTGTTGTTATAATTAGCATTTACATTTTATTCGCTTGTGAGATGCTTAAAACTTTTGTATACACGACCTATAAATGTTAGATGTTATCAGGATCATAAGCAACTGCAAAGGTATTTACACTACGAGTATATCTCTAAAATTGTGAATACCTACCCATTATTGGTTTTATAATTTGTATTGTAAAACTAGTATTATTATTAGCTTTCAGTTTTCCTAAAATATCTGAATATAACCTATTTAGAAATTACAAGTACTGGTTAGTTAGTTAACTAAAATGGTAGATACCGCGACTTTTATTCCGAAAGTCGTGGTTTCGCATCCTGGCCGACCGCGCACCAATGTCTTTTTCTTTAAGAAAAAAATATGTGCGCTATTAACATCGCTCTTACGTTGAAGGAAAACATCGTGAGGAGACCCACGGCTTTTAAAGACACGCAAAAAGGCCCAGTTACAGGGCTAGTTGCGAAAACGCACAGTGGTACAAACTTTAGTTAAATAAATAGTTTACTAAATACGATTTCAAAACCATAATAGGTGCTTCATGTTAACACATTGTGGTTACAATTTGATGCAGATATCCGACGATGATCGCATGTCCCTGACGACTGCAGTGTCTGACGAAGAGGACCCCGGTGAGAGCGCCATGAACTCCCCATACAAAGGCAAGCAGACCGGTGCCGCTGCCGCGTCCTTCAACTGCACTGGAGCAGTGAGGAAAGCTGGGTATGTATTTGTATATTACTCACCTTTAAACAAAAAATAATAGACGTGTATTTAGAAAAAATGCTATTCTACAAGGAGAAATGCATCACCATAAACTCTCGCGTGACAGGATTCGAACCCGTGCCCCTCGCTTGCCGGGCAAGTTCCTCTGTGCCTGCTGTGCACTGCACTGCACTCGCCAGGCAAGCGAAAGGCACACGTTTTTATCCTGTCACGCAAGAATTTCTGATGATGCGTTTCCCCTTGTAAAAAAAAATCTAGTAAAAATGCCTTCAGCAATAGAAATATTAAAATTTGTTCCAAAACTCAATAAACCCACGACCTCCCCTTCTCTAGTGGGGTGCGCTAACCATCTGCTCCAAGCGAGCGAGACAGGGTTACATCTAAGGAACGCATTTTTCTTATTTTTGAGTTAGGCTTGTGGTACCGCCATCTATCTTGATTTATTTACAGAAATGGTACGGTTTTGCTGTTTACCAATGTACATATGCAATTGAAATGCAGGAATATAAGGCTTTAATTTTACATGCGTGTAAAATTCGATGAATTTCTTTGAATGTCATTTGCCATTTGTTAATTTGTTACAATAACTTTTCCTTTGGTTATTAAACAAATAGTAAAGTAAATCATAAAGTGGGTAGGTATATATTTTACAAAAGAATATAGCAAAAACTGCTTTTAACAGCTATTTCAAACCTTCCAAAAAAGATAGCGAAATGTAAAACGTTGATCGAAAATCCCACCCATCTATCTCGAAATAAGTGACATATAGGTAAATTCGAAATAGAATTTTACCTAACTCATTTATGAGGGTCCTATAGTCAAACAACGAACGAGAATTTCTTCTACTCAGTTTAGCATTATTTAGGTTTATGTAAACAGGCTTTTAAATAACATAGACGCCTATTTATGTTTTCTAAAAGTTTTACCTACCTAATGTAACCTATGTATATAAAACAGACAGACAGACAGACAGACAGACAGACAGACAGCGAAGTCTCAGTAATAGGGTCCCGTTTTTACCTTTAGGTACGGAACCCTAAAAACGAGTAAATCTACCTATTAAACAAATGGGAAGAACCCCGAAAATACGTGTACCTAAAATATCTTTTAGATCCTGTAAGACTTTACAATCTTACAACAAAAAGTTGAAAAATGAGATATTTATTTTTATAGCTCACATTTATCTTTGTGATCTATAGATGTAATCGAGAACTCGGATCACACCTGGGTCACCCAAGTGCCTCGAATAAAATTAAGCCGCTCCCTTATTTATTTACTTAATAAAAATGTAGAGTTAAAAACGATAGACAGACAAAACTCTTGCCTTTGCACTGAAATTTCCTGTCTTCTTAGTGAGCACTGCAACCGAGTTTGATTTTACATGGATAATTATTTACGCTACAATTCGGAGTTCATTCATTTTACTTTTAGACCTTTTATATACGAACAAAGAGCCTTTTAAAGACACCGTCTCTTACTATAAGCTTTAACAAATGTAAGAAAAGACAAGAGAAGAAAGACGGTGTCGTATCTTCACTTTTAGACTAGGTACCTTTAGTAAAGTTTCTATTAGAAAAAGCCTACAGCGTCCTTTATGTTCCTTGAGGCTACAATTCCTCTTCCATGAATCCCAAATGACCGCAGGGAAATCTTAGCCGTGACCCATTCAAGGCGGCTGTAAAACGTACCTACGTACTTGGAGACAAGAAACGCCTTGCCTACGCCGACGTCGCTTACAATTCTAGCAATTTTCTCAATGTTCTAAGTGAAGATTATAATTTGAAAACACAAACTGAATCAGAATAAAATGATCGCAACTTTGACAAAAGGAATATGAAACTTTTCATCTTCTTTCCATAAGAAACTTTTCGTGTTAAGCCGCGTCAATACTGAAGTGAGTGACGGTTTGACAAACGATTTATCAAATTATATTTTGACAGAACTACTTTCCTGTGAGATGTGATTTATATTATTTTATATAAATTTAACAATGGTACTTCGAAATCCTTATTGAAAATACTTCGTAAATTCCCAAAATGTGTACATATCTCACGGCACATAGAAATTACTATGTCTAAAAGTCAATCATCCGTTTCAACTATTTTTCGAGTGAAGACTGACTTCAAAGTATCTAAGGCTCGAGGACGAAGACAAGTGCCTACTCCAGTGAATGTAATTATTTGGGCAATGGAAGTTCTCGGCAAGCGGACTCGAGGTGTTCCTCTACACAGGATAAGAACACTAATAAAAGACAATTTCATACTACCGGGCAGGAAAAAAGATGCTGATAAAAGAATTGAAATGGCAGTCATGTTTGCAGTGTATTTCGGAATTCTTGAACGTTGTAATAATATGTATTATTTGAAACAGACGCCGTTGCTCAATATTAATACGTAGTAAATTAAAGTTTTTGACTCTGGAACCAATGTGTATAATTTATATAATCTCTACGACCTGTGTACGGTAGTTTCGCCATGATTTTAGTCTGATACACTTTGTCCAAAGTAACTAGCAGGATATATGTATTTAGTAAGATCTCTGTAACCCATGATTATGAAATAAATGAATTATTATTATTATTATTATTATTATAGGTAAGCCATTGGTGCCTCTGCAAACAAACTTTATGAACCATGTTGAAATTGTTTCATTAATATAAAGTACTTTGCCAATTTAGAAGGTAGATGCTCGTATTAAGTTACTAGTAGGTATGAATACAGCTTTACAGTTTTACATTACTTTAGTTAGACTATTAGGCTTTGCGCAAACGGGCCGCCGACCACTGGTGGCCACGGCGACAGCGTTTTACTGCTGTAGCGAGTGGCCGCCACCGACCACACGGCGGCGGTGTGTGGCGCGTCTATACAAAATATAATATGAAAAAGTATGTTAAATGGCTGGCAACAGCTACTTAACATACTACTGTAGCAGTGGTCGGTGGCCCGTTTGCGCCAAGGCTTATTCTCTATTTTTTCACACAGATTTTTGAGCGTGAAAAAATGGCTTCTACGCAAAAAGCATCAAATAGAACTGGCAAGGAAACGCGGTTGGAAAGGTTACTGGGTTTGCCTGAAAGGCACAACCCTCCTGTTCTACCCATGCGACTCTCGTGAAGGAAGGTCTGTCGAAGCAGCTCCTAAGCATTTGATCATTGTTGATGGAGCCATCATGCAGCCTATACCGGAACATCCTAAGAGGGACTACATATTCTGCCTCAGCACTGCATTCGGTGACGCCTATCTGTTCCAAGCCCCTTGTCAAGTAAGTTGAAATAATTATTAGAGATTTCTTTCTATACCCGTTGTTCCGAGAAGGGGGTATTAAGCCGAAAGAGTGTTGTTCTAGACGTCTAGGCGAACAACTTTTGTTCTACAACTTTTGGAAATTCGAAGTAGTTTTCGAAAATTTTGAGTTTAGAGTTTGCATAAAAATCAGCTGTTTTTTAGAGTTTGAGGTCATTGACCTTAAGGTGTTCTTTTAATTAGTTTGGACCACTACAATCTTAACATTAATGAGCGGTGAGCGGTGTTGGTCGGAGGCGGTGTTGGCGGAGAGCGGTGTTGGTCTAGTGGTAGATACCCCGGCTTTCATTCTGAGAGTCGTGGGTTCGAATCCAGACCGACCGCGCACCAATGTCTTTTTCTTTAAGAAAAAGGTATGTGCGCTAATAACATCGCTCTTACGGTGAAGGAAAAACATCGTGAGGAAACCAACATGTCCTAGGACTCACCACGGTCCGAAGACATGGGATATTCAGTGTTTTCTATGTATCATATGTATGTATTTACAAAAAAAAAAGTATAATATGTAGTATATCCGTTGTCTAGTACCCATAGTACAAGCCTAGTGCTTAGTTTGGGGCTAGATTGCGCTGTGTGTAACGTCGTGCAATATTTATTATTATTATTTATTAATTGTCTTTATTTACAAAAACAGCTGTTTTTTTTCAGTGATACAACTTCAAATTTTCGAAATAAAAAGTTCGAATTTCCAAAAGTCGTAGAACAAAAGTTGTTCGCCTAGACCTCTAGAACAAACCCTTTCGGCTTAATACCCCCTCCTCGAAACACCCTGTATACTACACTGAATTATTAGTACTACAGTGTACTAGTCATTAGTGTTCTGTTTCCATACATTTTTCTTCGATTTTCTTTCTGAATAATTTATCTAGAACAATTCTTAAGTTTTTCTTTCGTTGCTGGTCAACACATGTTCCTGTTTTTTTCCCTAACAACTAACAAGAGAATCAAATAATTATGACTCATTGAAGTCCTTAAAAATATTCAAGGAAGAAATATGGGTATGTACAAATGTATGGAAAATGGAAACAGACTTGATAATATACGATATCAATTACAAGCCTTAACTTCTGTTGAATTTCTGTTGTTTTATTCAATTTTGTGTAACTTAGGTGGAGCTCGAAAACTGGGTAAACAGCATACATAGCGCTTGCGCAGCGGCGTTCGCTCGTCATCGTGGCAAAACAGGAACCCTGCATCTACTACAAGAAGAAATATATCGGCTTGAGAAAGCCATAGAATCGGTAAGTCTGTCTGATTGTCTTGACTGTAATAGGATCGATTTTTCTTCTTCTTTCGCAATGTTGTGTTGAAATTAAAGACTTTTTCGGTTTTAATCGCGTGGTGTTTATTACTTGTAACATTGGGCGGCTTTCCGAAGTGACGTAATAAAATTTACCGAAGAAAAGGTGATTTATGCATAGTTAATAATAAATGATAGTCTTTGGAATTTAGAGTCTGCGTACACTGGAACGTTTGATACCTTTTTATTAATATATTAAATTTTTGATAAGACGGTAGTTTCACTGTCAATTTTTAATACATTAGAATGACAAATCTCTTCTCAGTCAATCCTGAATAAGGGACCTGGAAAGGTCTCGAAACGTTGAGCGTTGAAACAATGCTAAAAGTAATAAACACCACGCGATTAAAACCGAAAAATGTATTTAATTTGTAAAAAGGTCGTTTTGCAACTTGGACGTTTATCAGATTAGACATGCGAGTCATTAGTCGTACACTATCGGACATTTTCCATCGTAGATTATCTGATCGGAAGTGTTATTTTCATACTGAATTAAATTTAGGCAAATTATTCAAAGGCTTTGGATTTTCTCGAGCTAAAATTAACTAGAGCGTTGCTGAGTGAACTCGATATCAAATTATGCACCGCTTGCTCTGTAGCCGACTACAAACATGAACAAACACGAGGATTGTTTGAATACTAATGGATATACATACATTATGTTCTGTACGTGGTTATATCACACTATTTTTATGATCGTAATGATAGTTCAACAATGAAATACTTCTAGGTAGCTTCTAGGTACGAATTGAGCCTGGTTCTAAGAAACGACATCATTAAAATCACTAACGATTTTCAATACAGTTGGCGTGGGCTTTTGTTATGAAGATGTCTTAGGAAAATAACCAAAAAAATCTCTTACTTGTGTTGCTGTGCAAGTATACTTTTCTAAAAGTATTTTGCCATTTTGTTTTGTATTCAGGCCCCTGATTACGTAACTATGTTGCTAGCAAAAGATTGAAACAATTGAAATTGTTGGTTAAACGACATATTTACGTCATACAGTCGCTAACAAATTGTCATTGCAATGTAAACTAGCGACTGTAACTGTCAAATTGTATAATCTGTAAAAGCAAAAATCAACAACAACAATACAAAAATATTTGTTTATTATTATAAAACTTATTAAACATTTCTCAAATTACAATAGAGATCAGTTCTACACTAAGCACACGCTTGTTTCGTAGTAACCGAGATACCAATATTATAATGAAGATAACATTTAATAATTAAAATTAAAATATAAACATATACCAAAATATAAATCTATATATATAAAATTAAAAGTCCTGACTAGTCTATATATCAACGCAGAGCCCAAACCGCTGGTCCTAGAAACATGGAATTTGGAGAGTGTGATCTTCGTGGTGTGTAAGTAAAAACTAACAACGGATTTTTGGAAAATCCTTCGGGAACAGGACCTACGCGGATGAAACCGTGGCCGCAGCTAGTGTTGTATACATTTTTCAATCGAGATTTGTTAGCAACAGAGTAACGTAATCAGCTGGCAGGTTTTAATGGTTAATATTCCCCGTGTAACACTATATACACAACACACGTCAAGTATGTATGTAATGGCATAGTTGTAACAACAGTAATTAGGAGGGTCTGTTCTTATTATACGCTGTAAAAGGTGAAGCAAGTTACATTGGTTAAATAGAGGGTAAATGGAACTGGTTAATTTTAGTCTCGAGGATTGTAAGCATTACATTTACGAAGTAGGGCGGCGGCAATTACATATCGTTTTCTAAATTAAGCTAATTGTGAATTGCAGTATGTATAGTTTCTTGATAATAAGAAATTAAACTATTTTTAGTTTTATTCGTCGACCAGAGCCGTTATTTCAGTCAGTATTAATAGTCAAAATTAGTGTTAGCATAATTTTGAAATTTTATTATTTTTTTTGTTTTTATTTTATTCATACCTTTATAATGTTAAAGTTAACCTATAAAATTCCAGCACAATATTTGTGTTTTAAACTTAATTTGTCATTTAGTATAACTTAATGAAAAAAAATACCCTATTTTATTTAAATTTTACAAAATGTTGAGCCAAAACTTGGGTATGTAGGTCGAAATTTATGAAATTAAGCCGACAATTAGTAAATACACGACGACTTGATGTAGAGAATTTGCAAGTGCGATGCGGTTGAGAGCATTTCTCTTGTAAATCACGCCAATTTCTGACCCGTACCGGACGACCACAACACGCATCAAAGCTTTTGTGGTTCGCCCTCACATCTGGACATCTGCTACATGCACAGATAACCTCAGAACTGGATAAACCTTTGTGAACAGGACTACCGCAACGCAGCTGTGCACTATTTTGCAATGATATTTATATCTATATTAATCTATACTTTAATATTATAAAGAGGTAAAGTTGGTAACGTGTATGTTTGTATGTATATTGGGGGTAATCTCCGAAACACCTTGACCGATTTTAAAAATTCTTTTCCTAGTATGAAGCTACATTATCAGGGTGATACATAGGCTACTTTTGATCCCGATATTTCCACGGGATCGGGACTTACGTTACAAGTTGATACCTACAGTATTGATTATATAATTCTTAATTCTCTTCTTCTTTCGTGTGTATATCTTTCACCCAGCCAAGTAATAACCGCGCCAAGCGTTGCTAAACCCGTACAACCATTCAAGATTGCCAGGTACAGCTAGGCCAATAAGTTTCTTGTTTATTGTTCTTTATCAACTAAACTATACTAGTAAATAAAGCTTCTCAGATGAAACGACACACGGGGGTCTACTAAGTATCTACGAAATACATTTTATTGTTCGTTTGGACGTGTATTTCCTACTACGTTCTACTTTGACCCGCGTTGCGAACGAACGTTATTTGTTTGACCTAAAAATCTATTTGAATTCAAGTATCAGAAGAGAATTTGCGTACAGATTTGAAGTTTCTAGCCTAGGTACATGAAAAACCCCTACACATTTATTTCAGTCAATTTTATTCTTAATAATTGGGAGGAACACTAACTTTTTATCCCGGCAGAGGGCGCGAGTCGATTAATCTTAGGTTTGAATTAAGAACTGTCAAACATGTGTTTTTTACAACTCTCGGCGCCAAATTGGCCATATCGGTCTGAGACCGAAAGAATAAAAAAAAACTCGGCGTTTCCATTGGTGGAGGACCATCATCGAAAAAAAAAAAGATCATCCGATGCCAGCGCCTATGCAAACAGCTTTGCGCGTGGCACCCCATTGTCTATGGGTTCGAAGTTAATCGTCCGATCTGATAAAAGCCATAATATCAAAAACATTTTAAATTTTGTTCATCTAAAATTATTATCGATCATCCGTTCGAAAGCTCCCCCGGTCCCCCGATAAACGAAACATTATAATATACCTACTCTACAGAAATAGTTAAATGGCAGATGATAAATTCTACCGTTACCACAAAGGTAGAACAAGATTTCGCAAACTGATAATATCAGTGCAAAGTAGTTCATAGAAGTTTTGCGGCAGTCAAGTATTCTCAAAGGTCTATCTAATTCGCTGGTTATCTGTGAGCCTGTGACCCAGGATTCGCGATAATTTGTCTGTTCATTCAATCTCAAATACTCTTTCTTTATAATGTAGTTTAAAGGTGAGCGTTTAACCCTTCTATGACTAAATGACGGTCGGAATTCACAGCTTTAAATAATTTAAGAATATTTAAACTATAGTGAAAAGATAGTTGAATGTATGGCTTTAGTAGTTATGGACTCGAAGGTTTATTGCTGTAAATTACAATGCGATATGTAGATATTAAAAACAAATCAAATAAAAAAAAAATGAGCTAATTACTACGCACTAATGTATATCTATAAACCGCTCATAGTAGGACGCTGAAATTGGGAGAGTATTTCCAAAAACCTTTTTTTAACGGATACCCACAGCTTACAACTTACGTAAGTGAAACCGTGGGACACTTTAAATTTATTTTTATAAATAAAAGTTTTCCTCGATGGCATTATCACGAAGTATCACCCAGAAGGCTGGCAACGTTCCCCTTCTGAATTGGCCGTCTGATCGAAAAAGCTGCCAGCCCTCCGGTCACCAGAAGCCTCATCTTATGTACCTACTGCCTAGCTAGATTGATTAATTGGCGCCGACCAAAAACTACATAAACATCTACATCTATTTAGATAGACGGGAGCATTTATAATAGACCATTAATTTTGTAGGTTTAATGTCAAAATTCTGTCGTAGCGCTGAACAATATTTCATAGTTTACCTATACAAGCAACGCTTCGTAGAAGAAGCCACGAAACACAATTACTTAGCGCTCGTAAAGGTAACGTGAGACTAATAACATGACCGACAATGGCTTAGTTTTACAACCTTTAAGAATTTTATATTTTCCATTAATATAATACGGAATATTTTAACTGGAAACTAGGAGAGTTAAAGAGGAAACTTGGTTAGTATAAAACCCATAACCCTATGCTGAGTTTATATAATGAAAATATGAATACATTTAGTTAGAGACAGTAAGCGGCGTATAATATGAATCTCTAAACTGTTTCAAATGTTGCGAAATGCTGTGCAACTATTTATAACTCTGAAAAGTTTAGATTTTTCTATGTTGTCTTTAATGTTGAAATGAAATTAAATTAGGTCTTTAAATTAAAAACATCTTGTTCACGGAAAGAGAGACAGGTCACAGTTTGCTCTTCACTACCCGTGACCAAGAGTTCTGTAAAAACCTCGATATTATGTCGGGCGTGGAAAAATGCTTAATATATTAAAAGCAACGCCATTAAAACTGAAACAATTAATTTAATGTCTTTAAAGTTTTTCAACATCTTTTTACAACATTCCGAACAGTTTTGGAAATCGTTTGGAAAAAAATACTTCTCTACCTACTCTCCGGTTACTAAAACTTGCTCTGTGGCGCGTCGGATGAATGCCGGACTGCAATGCAATGCAAAGTATTTATGCCTAAACATAAATATTTGTTATGTCATATGTAAACATAGGTAATATGTAAAAAAAAAACATAGGTAATATGTAGCAATATCCATTGTCTATTACCCATAGTAGGCACAACGAGCCTAGTGCTTAGTTTGGGGCTACAAAGATTGCGCTGTGTATAACGTCGTGCAATATTCATTATATTTATATTTAAAACGGTTCGTGTTTTTAATACAGAAACTCAGCACAAGTAGGTGTAGGTATAAATCGTGGGTATATATAACATTATCAACAGGATGGTTATCGCAAGCAGGTGTGAGCATGCACTCATTAATATTCATTGCGCTCGTCACTCCCGACCGGAGAGAGAGGACCGCTCTAAATATTCAAAAACTATAGTAATATGAGAATAGATGATGGGTGTTGCAACGCAGATTTTGGTGTATATCTTACAATATTATAAAGCTGAAGAATTTGTTTCTTTGTTTGTTTGAACGCGTGAATCTCAGGAACCGCTGGTCCCATTTGAAATACTCAGTGTTGGATAGTCCATTTATTGAGGAAGGCTATAGCCTATAGGCTATATTATATTTAAAAAAAAAATAGGTGGACGAAGTCGCGGGCACTGCTAGTCTTCTATATATCCATAAAAGACTTTGTCCTGACTGACCGACTGACTAGTAGAGAGCTGAAATTTGGAGAGTGTGTTCTTAATGTGATGTAGACATCCGATTAGAAAGGATTTTAGAAAATTCCCACAGGATCGGGACTTATGCGGGTAAAACCGCGGGACACAGCTACTTTCACATATATTTCAGACACTAAAATTTCTGAAGATTTGTAGGTAAATTTTAGAATGAAGAGTTTATTACCACAGTTTACTTAATAGTTTCTACTATGGTATTACGAATGATTTAGGGTGTGCCCGTTACGAACACACAGCACTGTTTCCACAGACCGCTCTAAGTCGCATTATCAAGTAGACTGCCCTATAGTCATATAAGTTCTATAGCGGTATTCTGCAGCATTATTCTATGTCCCATAAGTTCTATAGCGGTATTCTGCAGTGTTATTCTATTACAAAAGAACATTAATTAGGTACTTACTAGTCACTTGAGGACACTTAAGGAGCTCATTGGCCGAGCTGCGCCTGCTTAACTTGAATCGTGTGAGTTAAGCAACGCCTGGTTCGGTCATTACGCGGATGGGTTACCGATAGTTTGTGTGGCAAATAAAAACATTTTCTCAAGTTCATGCGTGCTTCAGAAGGCACGTAAGCAGTTGGCCCGGGTTATCACTGATAGCAGTCGTTAGGTCAAGTTTGAGGTTTTAGGACGATCAGAAAACTCTAATACTAGCTAAGCCACATCATTAACGAGAAAAAAAATAGTCCCTTTCGTTTTCTCTCACACTCCGCTTAGTAATAAAAACTATATTGTATTATCTCGTTCTAGCTAAAGTTATTTCGCCGCAATCTGCCGCTGTAATAAATTTCAATAGCCGTAAGTTCTCTACAGAATCGACAGACAGGTCGGGAATTATTCCAATGCAGTCATACTATCTTCACTTGTGTTGTCACACTAATAAATCACGAATGATCCGATAGGTACTTAACTGTGCAACATCTTAGATCAACACGTCACTTGTCAGTGAGTGAGAAAATAGTTTAACGCTAAACCGTGTAATATTTCAAATTTCGAATTTCTTTTATTTATCCATGTATGAAAATACATGAACGAACATTATGAAATGTCAACTTTGGACTATGTTCCCGCAAGAAACTCATGGAAAATAAAATAGGGCTACCCCATCTCTTCCCGTAGGTGTTGTAAAAGGTGACTTAGAGATCTGGTGGAAACTAGCGAAACAGAAGATATCTCCACGCGGTGGCGGATAAACTTCTTGACCCTGAGGAGGGTTGGTATCAGGCAGACGACTGTAAAACATTACCAAAACTATTTGCAATAAAGTTCACCTACTGTATTTAAGCGGATTGCGAGCTCCCAAAAAGGATGCAGCCGGAAACATCGCTCGGATGAGAATAATAGACCAACCCTCACCCATCAATTATTAAAAAAAATTAGTAGCTACAGCTAGCTTTAATACCTCTCTTGACTTTACGACAAAAATAAAACATAGTACGGCAAAAATGTATTAATGTCACTATGTACCTTCTTTATGAAACGTTGATAAAGTAGGCTAAGGGCACTCTCTTATGCGGTGTAGGTCGTTGAGGTCAGCTTGTATTTTTCTGTTTTCCTTTTGCTATCAAGCTCTAGCCGTGGGCTTTCTGCCTTATTATAAAGCATTATACCTACTTTGCTACAGCTTGCGACGTTCAAACACCATTGTATTTCAAATCAGTACTAAATACTGAACCAATTCATCCGACATTTACAAATTCTAGCTTTGAACCGGCTCGTTTGTAAAGTGTATTCAACCGCAAAGAGCGAAACGTCCATGTTGGAATTCGACAAAGGGGTAGTAGAAATGTTTTTGTTAAAAATATAGATGAAACCTTCAATAGTTTTTCTTTTTCCAAATCAGTAGGTTAAAAAATGGTTTTTTTAACAGGATCATAAACTGAAGCACATGGCCGATCTCCAACAGTCTGTGGTATCGGATCCCGAGACCCGAGCACAGTTGGCTGTACAAATGCTACAATGGGAAGAAAACCTTGAGAGATTACATTGCGAACAATTTCGTCTACGGTGCTACATGGCTAGTCTTCAAAGCGGCGAACTCCCTAATCCAAAGGTTAGTATCATTTTATTGTAACTATTTTCTTTCAGCGATGATCGGCTCACACTTTTGTCAATGAAATTATTTTCTTAAGTAATACACTGTTAGATATATTGATTAAGTAATAACTATTCACTTACAATTACACGCGTTAGATAAAAATACAATATAAACAAAAAAAAACAGACGGATAAGTGACAATAGAAACAGAATCAAAATGCATTCAATAAAATCAAATTATCAGATGACATAAAGTTTATCCGTTGATTGCTACGATTGGTTATAAAATTTTAGACAATGGTTTGGCCACATCTTCCTGAAGAAATAACGTCAAATCCAAAGAACAAAAACGTCAAATCGTAGTCTAAATTAAAAAAACGAGCCAACGCGGGACGTCTGGCAAATGTGAAACATCGACTCGCTACGTATAGTACATATATAGTGTGGGGAAGCGTCGCCACGCCCTATATCGCCACAACAAATTTCAGGTTTACCCTCGCCTGATGTTTCACATCAAAAACGAAGTAAATACTGTCTATGCCATTGTTAGGAATTCATTTTAAAGTTTCAAAACGATTGTCAACGACAGCCCAACAATGTAGCAATTAAGAAAATAGTTTCCTCAACGTCCCACCAGTGAGACAGAATAGCATGACGGTGAGTCGTCTTTCCAGCCATCTACTTCTAATAATACAAGTCTTAACATCGTTTAACAATTCGAAGACACAACATCTGGAGACCATTAACATCCTGAAACTTTTTCTTATGTCATTAGCGTCACTACTGCCGGAAAAAGTATTCGGTATATAGAATGTATGTAGAGATAACATACTGGCCTATACGTGCCTATACTATATCTACATAATATTTATGTGATCGACTGAACGTGGAATCTTAGGTCAGATTTATTTCCTTGATTTCCTTTTTCCTTTTGAATGAATTATCCCCTATCTGATACGGTTACAAGAGTGGATTATGCTTAGGTATACGTAGAGGACAGTTGGTTGTCTCGGAAACGGCTATAACTCATTGGAAAGCTGATCGCAACATAGCTTTGTTTTCGCTGTCTGGAAATAATGCGGCAAATACGAAAAGATTATAATTCTTACTGTAGAGGGGATATAGACACATTTTTTAACAAAATTTCCGCTCCTTTTTGAGCCTGTCGTTTTGCACGAAGAATTTTGTGCTTTAATCTCTGTATCTGTCTATGTCTTTGTCGCTTCTGCTTGAAAATCGCGGTGTCACACTCATTTAGATAGTTCATAATATGCGCAAGAGTGTCGTAAATATATTTTTGTAGGAACGACAGACACGTAAAAATAGAGAGGTTAAAGTACGAAATATTTGTAGCAAATCGACAAAGGTCTACACCACATGGTTGAATACAAGATTTAGTTTTGTGTCACAATCCAGTCTATTTCATCAAAGCCAATATTCCAAATACTTTGGGCAAACATAATTTATCATTCAATAATAAGGTAGGCAGGGGGCGTACACCGAATTTTCAAGTGATTTCATCGAGGTGACAGATAAAGGAAATTTGTTGGCTTCGCTTTCAAATTGACAGTTCCGTTGACCGGAGAGAGGGGTTGGAATCTGTTACGGTACGACCCATGTCACGGCACGTCATAACGCCTATCTATCGCCGTATGAATAATAAAAATGATTACAATTTCTCCGGCGGAAAAACGAGCTGATTAACGGATATTTCAATATCCTTCACCACTCAATGCCCTCGTTTTTTTTACAACAATTCAGCGCCGATATTTTGACGTGAATCGAGATCTTTCTGCTTTGTTGATAATCCAAGGTTATTTATGAGATGAAATACTTCCTATTTTAAGATTCCATTAGTACCTTTCTATCATAATTATTCTTTTGGAGTTATGAGATGACATTTGACTTCTTAGTAATTTATAAACTAACAAAAATTCGTTATTGTTCGGGATTGGGATGGAATAAAAGTAGCATGGGATTTCCTGAAATTACAGTTGCAACATACTGATTTTTGAGTTTGGTTGCAATCTGTTCAGAAGGGAGTTTTTGCTTGGAATTAATATGCTTACTTATTAACTCTATACTTAGTAGTTTTCGTTTGGAGTTATATATACTATATTAACTAAAAGGAGAAAAGAAGGATAAAATAATTTTATTGTAAATTAGTGTAGGTAAATATCCATACTTACAGTAACTTAGAATTCTTCAAAATGGATTCGATTAGATAGGACCAAATTAAAAACTATAAGATTCGATTAAAAGTAACCGATCGAGAGTTTCTCAAATAAAAGACGATTTAGCTAGAATTGCTATGCGTTACTTATTCTATTTATATTTGTAAGACAAAACATGTATCGGTTAATTATTACCTATATCAATATGTGTATATGTTCACGCAGTCTCTACTGACCCACGTGTCACGTGGCACGAAGAGCACGCTCAACAAGCTCGGCGTGTTCACGGTATCATCGTTCCACGCGTTTATCTGCGCGCGCTCACCATCGCTCCTCAACAACTTGCTGGCCGGACGCGGGGCCACCAAGCGACGCGCGCCCAACCTCTCACGCTCCAATTCTGGCTCCAGCAGGCGATCTATGCAGGTGAGTTTAAGTTTCTATGACTATTTACAGGTACAATTTCGTGTCAAAACGGTGGATGAAAACATCGTTAGGCCCACTGCTTAGTTAGCTCCAGACGTATTGACCTGTTATTTCTTCTGCGCATGGCTGACTATAGGATGGGATGGCCTACGACACCTAACAATGGCCCGGGCACTACAGCACCATAAAAAGCATGGATTATAAAAGTTGCTTGCGCTGTTTAAACCATCTAAAAATTTGATAAAAAGGCCAGTTATTATTATTATATCAAATTTTCCCTTCCATCTCTTATTTATTCTTTGTTTGCATGTATTTAGGTTGTTTTCTTTAAAGCGACAAATCAAATATTTCTATTCAGTTTTCTTTACTTTTTTTAAGCAGGAATCTATTATTGGCATTCAGTATTGGGAGTCTGGTTGACCTAAGAGTTAGTTTAAACTATTATTAAATGCTGTTGATTTAAAAAATAAAAACAGATGCACCAAGAGCAACTAAGAGTTGGAAGACAACCTACGGTGGTACTACTAGCGGTATGGGAGAGGCCTATGTGAGGCAGTGGACTGCCTCACATAGGCCTCTCCTGAGGCCGAGATGAGGCCTCCATAAGGGCTGAGATGATGCACACCTAATGGGTAGAATAGAGAGAACATTTATTATTCTGTAATATCTTTGTAACTTTTATTCGCAAATAAATTATTGATTATGATGATGACTAAAAGCATACTGAACAATTTGGGCGTATTCTAACTGAGCTATAGAGTTCGCATGACACTAGGTTGAATTTCCTTTTAATATGATATAGGTTTGCACCTGACCTTACCTCATCTCGTGGGTAGCGACGATAATGTCGACAATGTAGCATGCCTGCCAGAGTAAACCAATACAGTTTGTATATGAATACTTCAAGTTTGTAGTTATGGGAGAATAGCGATGTTGCTGTGAATTTCACTTCATAACTGTTAAAAAGAAAAATGAAGGTAATTGATCATTCAACTTTTTAAAAACAAGTGGTTGGCTTACGCTGACCTAAATACAGCCCATTACGGGCACGTGAGATAAGTAATGTTTTAAATTTGAGTAAATTATCTCACGTGCCTGTAATTTGCAGCAATTCTTTCTGTTGTGTTTACTAATTATTTTTTCCTTGTATTTCTAATTCCAACCCCACCCCAGCTGAGTCACGTCGAAAAGTTTCCAAAGTAATTTATTTTAACAAAGTAAATAGATTCTATAGGGATGAAACGGTTCGATTGCATTGAAAATATTATACTCATACCGAAATAGTCGTAATCATGCGAATACATATTCATGATTGAATTATCAAGCTACGAGTTGTAGCACTCGACTCTGATAACTTTATTCAATAGTTGATTCGGTTTCAATATCTGTATTTCTGGTTTTCTATTTTAAAAAACCGACCAAGTTTGAGTCTAACTCACGCTGAATGGTTCCGTACCTCTGTTACAAAAAAACACATTTTAAACATACGTATTGAAAACACAATAAAACCTTTTGATTTGATTTGATTCAGTAGTTGAGTATGGGAGCCCCCTTTTAATATTTGTTGTTATAGCGGCAACAGAAATACATCATCTGTAAAAATTTCAACTGTCTAGCTATTAAGGTTAATAAGATACAGGCTGGTGACAGACGAACAGACAGACTTAAGATAATTGTTCCAGCTGTCGGCAAGTCAACAGTGTCGTGCGAGCGGCGTCTTTACTCATTTTTGTCGCCCTCACAGTTCGGTCAGAGTCTACGTTCCTGATGATGGCTTTTTAAAGCCGAAACGCGTCGAAGCATGGTTAATGATTGGTGTCACTAACACTAAAGCATATTTCTGCCGCATGCAAAGAGCGGTGGGAGGGTGGTGCTCTTTGCAAGCTGCACACTGCACGCTGTGTTATAACACTAGTCGGGTGTCGGGACTAAAAACTAAATATTATTCTTTTACAGAGTAGAACAGACAGACAGCAGTCTCAATAATAGGGTCACGTTTTACCCTTTGGGTAGGTACGGAACCCTAAAAAGAACTTAAAAGATGTTTCAGTATTTTCATTTTCTTATAAAATTGCGCTTTTTAAATGTTACTCAGCGTTCTTGTTAAACAAACAAAATCTTGAAAATAAGATCTGTTTGAAGAGCACTTGAAACTTTTCCACGTAATTTAACATTACAAAATCATAATCCTTCCATCAGACTTGACAGTTACGTTGTTTGTCTTCACATGAGCCCTACGCGCTACGTTACCGCTCACACCATTAATTTCTTTGTCGTCCTCTACTGTACCAAGCAGCAGTTCCTTTACCAACTAAAATGTCAAATACTAGGTAGGTTCTACCCATTTCAATGTCCACTTTCCCTCGACCCCTTTATTTGCCTTGAAACATAATTCACTTAGCAAACTAGATGGTAATAACTTATTTAGATACCTACCTCAATATTTTATGTTTCTCATAAATCATAAGAGATTAGTCATTGCTGAATGTATTTTTTGACCTCTACAATTTCTTTGTTATGTAAAAAAGTAGATTTTGTAGGTACTACACTTACCCCCTTACTTATAACAAGCAGATTCCCGCGGTTTGACCCGCGTAAGTCCTGATCCCGTGGACATATCGGGATCAAAAGTAGCCTATGTTACTCCTCGATAATGTAGCTTTCTATTAGTGAAAGAATTTTTGAAAACAGTCCAGTATTTTCGGAGATTACCTCCAATATAAAGAGGTAACGCTGGTAAAATTTATTTTATGTATGCGAGTGTGTATTTTCCGGGTAATCTCTGGAACCACTAAACCGATTTTAATATTTTTTTCACCAATAGAAACATTATCGAGAAGTAACATGGGCTACGTTTGATCCCGATATTCCCACGGGATCGGGACTTACGTTGGTGAAACTGAGGGACTTCTCTTGTCATGTATAAATTCGACCTGGCAGCCTTCAATCCTGTACAAATTGAAATAGGAACACGATAAAAATAGAAACTAAAATGGAATAGTAACTTCAATATTTATATAGGTAGGTGGCTCGTTGTTTTAGCTCAAAATTCAAACGGAAACTGGCTGAATCACAGTGAAATTGCAATATACGGGTCGGGTTCCAAGTCCATTTGCCAAGTGTTTGTGAAATAGAGTAGGTGGCTAAATTTCCTCGGCATTTCACTTGAAAGTGTTGATACAAATGTGTTTTTGCCTGAATGTAAAGACCGTATAAATCACAAGGCATCGGAATTGTGAGGCCGAAGTGGCGTGCCCCTAATCCTCAACGGATCGTAGTCAGAATACACCCAGGTCGCACGAAAGGAGACTATTAGCCAACGCCGGTTGCCGGTGACTGCTTGTCATTAGACACCATTGTTCCATCAGCTAATCGCTCAGTTAAATTCATTTAAAATTGACGTTTCGTGTACATTCTCAACAATATCAGATTTTATACTAATGGCTCTAGATGTCTTCCGCGTACCGTATAAGCTCGTTAGAATTCTCTATCTATATCTATAAAATGCTTTGTCCTGAGTGACTGACTGACTAATTGATCTACCAACGCACAGCCTAAATCGCTGTCAGTAGAGAGCTGATATTTGGAGAGTGTGTTCTTCATATGATTTTGGAAAAAAATCCACGGGATCATGACTTACGTGGGTGAAACTGCGGGACTCAGCTAGTTACGTTTAAAAATCCAAGTACTGACTGATTGCCTAACTGATTGTCTGAATGACTTAATGAACTAAACAATATCACTGCAGAGCCTAGAGGCTTGAAATTTGGAGGGTGTATCCATTAAGAGAGGGTATTTTAAGAGAGGATGTATAAAAAGATTTTGAAACTAGCAGAGGTTCGCGGTTTCACCTACGTTAGTCCCGCTAACGTAAGTGAAACCGCGAAACTCTGCTAGTTTCAAAATATTTTATATATCCTGCATGTAACATAACATGATATTAACTTTAATATCATATTATTGCAAGTTAAAACTTGCATGTATTGTTTGCTTACTAATAATGTTGCTGTAACTTCAGATTTCCTTTATTTTTATACATATCTTGACTTAACAAGGTAAAAATAATATATCCTATATCCGAGACCGACTACATACACCATTACGAGTACGTTGTATCTAAGCAACATAACACTGTAATAATAACGTTACATAATAGAGTTTCACCCACCACGTCCTGCGAGTATATACGTAATATTCAATATATGTATACAGGGTGGATCGTGGCAGATTTACAACTTGTAAATGAAACAAATAGATGTTGGATGGGAAAAATAAACTCTGATAATCTATGTAATCTTTGATTTGGTACGCAAAATATCTATCTATTATCTATTACTATTATAAAGCGGAAGAGTTTGTTTGTTTTTTGTTTGTTTGTTTGAACGCGTTATCTCAGGAACCGCTGGTCTGATTTAAAAAAATCTTTCAGTGTTGGATAGTCCATTTATTGAGGAAGGCTATAGGCTATAGTTTTTGAAAATTATGTCGGTCAATAGTGTAAGAATCATTGGCCTGAAAGTACGCTTTTACCGCGAACGCGCGTTGCTCACTCGTCCACTGCGACATCGTGACCAAACAATCCGCACGAATGCCGCATCGAATACCGCCCATCCACCGCTCCTTCAAGCGAACTTTAAAAAAAAAGAGATTTTAAGCTATAAATCTGCCACGGTCCATCCTGTATATACATACTAGCCTTCGGGTGTTTGGATAACTTTATTGACTGTATATAAAATCTGTTATGTACACAACACACGATTCATTTCAGAGATACAAAGCGATATTATGTTTGATTTATATATTTTTTACAAACCTTTGGCAGTATTTGTCAATATTTACTTATAAAATATATTTTTTAATCAGTTTTATGTTAGGAAAAATAATAAAACCAAATAGCACAGGCTTTGACTATTATTCTAAATTAGAAACTGTTTCACGCATGAACTTAATTTTGGTTTATATTAAATAAGTAATTGATATCATGAATACCTATCTCTCTACTTGAATATTAATGAAGATTTATTAACTTGCGGAGTGGCATTAGGTACTGAAAAGTTGTTCATGTGTAGAAATACATCATGGAAAATTTCAATTGTCTAGCTTTCACGCTTCATGAGATACTAACCTGTGACAGACGGACCGACAGACAGCGGAGTCTCAGTAATAGGGTCTCGCTTTTACCCTTTGGATACGGAACCCTAAACATTATAATTGTTACAAATCGAACACACCTTTCTGGAACTTATCAAGGACCATTAGTGATGGTGGAAAACTTGATGAACACACTTATAGTGCTTGGTGATAAGACTTCGACCGGTGGTTGTGATGTGACCCAAGTATTTGCTCATTTAGCTCTGTCCAGGGGTCACGTTGGGGACTAGGGTTGAATTCTACATATACGAAAAATATGATGGGAATATTGAAATTTCTGGTTTTCTTCGTTGTCGTGTCGATGGCATGATATGTTTTTGAAACACACTCTAAAAAATTCAGCCCTCTAATATCGACAGTTTAGGCTGTGCGTTAATCAGTCAGTCAATCAGCACAAAGCATTTAATAGGTATATTAGATTTTATCAAAGCCCTACGTTTCGCTGTTTTCTTGATGTTGTTGCATTCAGTCCAACATCGTGAAAAAAGAAGAAAAATCTATAATATTGCTATGCTACGAGGTTTTCGCTACTTACTGCCCATCAAATTAGCCATCATAGTATTTATTTAAATTTCAAGGACTTGTTTTGAATTCAACTAGATGTCCCGCGACGATGGCGAGGCCGCAGTCCGGGTGTCTCTTCCCGAGGGTACGACAGCCACTGTGGGCGTGCGCGAGGGCATGACAGTCGAGGAGTTCCTCGCAGCCGCCTGCGCTCGTCGGTCGCTAAATGCGCTCGAACATTTCGTGCGAGTGAAGAAACGACGGGACATGGAGGACCACAACTACTTCGTGCCTCATCGAAGCGATCTCATTGAGACATATGTAAGTAATAATGAATGATACAGGACATTGAACACATCACCATCTAGCCTTAAACTAAGCAACCAGACTTGTCCAATGGCTACACTACATATTGTACTTTTTTTGTAAAATCATACATATGATACATAATAGACATACCCAGAACCGAAAACAAACATTTAAGATCAGCATTAATACTTGTCCCCGGCGGGAATTGAACCGACAACCTTATGCGTTGCACCTGGGGGTTCGCCCGGCGCATCCGCGCGCGCAGCCGTCCGTAATACCTATTTTAGTATATTTTACCCCCCAAAAACAATAGAAAGTTTGTTCTGATCAACGAAGTTAATTTTAGAGCGCCGATTACGTAAACTGTAGTTCAGTCGTTATATTACCGAGTATCTCGGCTATATGCGAATCGTGTTTGAAATTGATTCTTTTGAAAAATAGGTAATTGTTTTGCAATTGTAAAATGTTTTGATACAAATAAGAGGGTGATCTTATGAGAATCTTCGGAGTAAAAAGCTCTTTAAATCCAAATCTCAAATACTGTGCAATTCAATAAATTCACAATGCAATTCGGAGAATTCAGAATTCCGTTCAAACATAATCCTCTTGTTTATGAAACTGGCTTGTACGCTGAATCACTGTATCATATTATCTAGGTCAATAATATTACCACAAATGCAAACCAAAGATCTCAATCTATATAGATCTGCTCTTAGTTGACTATCTATGTACTTTAGACGGACTAGATTGTGGTTACATAATATCCTGCCTGTGACAAGGTATTTGCCAGGAACTAATGCAACCACTTACTCGCACCGTTGCCTGGCGTTGTCGGAACTTTAAACTGCAATCGCTTCCATTTCACTAGATATCTAACTAACTTCATTCGTTGATAAAGTTCTAAAATTATATGCCTTCTAAGTACTTGTAGGTATATTATGTCATCGAAGAATTTATAGCCGATAAATTGGTTGTACATTTTATAGGTAGGGACTTGGACTGAAAATTAAAAATAAACTTAAGAATCGAGTGTCTTTGTCAAAACATACCCACTTCTACTTTTAATTAAGTAATCGTAATCTAAATTCTCGTGGAAACGTAACTGTTGTCGTTCCCCCGAAACAATTTTAGCAATTACGTTAATGACGTTCTCTAGCCGTGTCCGTGCCGTTTTCCGACAGGCCAATTCATTTGTAAAAACTTAGGAGAGCGATTTACATTTTTATGAGAAGTCGAGGTGTCATGCTCGCGTTGTAACATAAAATCACTTAGGTACGTGCATGATTTTAATTAAATCCTCAGCTTCATGGTTATAAAACAAGCAGATGTATCCGAAATTGTAAAAAAATGTTTTGTCACCGTCCCACATGACGTGAGCAGGGTCTGACAGCCGGATCCCAACATACTTACTGAACCGAGTCACCGAGCTCGATGCTTCTCAAAAAGTTATATTAAAATCACTTTGGATCAACAAATGCAGAATGCCCTCAAAGAAGGCAAATCTCATAATAACTTTATGTGTATGTAAAGCTGCTTTGATGTAATATTTATTATCTTTTAAGTGAAAAGTCGTTGCGGGAGTTATATTACTTTTGAAGATTACCTCGGTATATTTTGTTTAAATGTCTTTAAGAGGATAGTCTCCATTCTCTTTCTCCATACAAACGTAGTTTGCATTTTACTCCCTGGATAAAGACAGTAGAGCAAATATGTTTATGCCATAAAACTTAATATCCCGACAGTGAACTTGATCTTTTCTACAGTAGTACTAGATCAGCACGGACATTACTGAGCAATCAGTTTTTTACTGATGACTGAATGCATTTATTGCCTATTTTATAACGATCTGCATAATAGGTATAATAAAATTATGATTCGAACTTTCGTAAGGTATACATTAAGTATTGTTAATTTTAAGTTATCCTAGCTCTTATGCAACTGTAATGTTATTTACACTATTTCTAGTTGTGGATACCCATTATTGGCTTTCCTATTTCTATTGTATTTTTAGTATGTATTAATAGCTGTTGGTTTCCCTAAAATGTAAAAATAAAAATAAAAATAAAAAACTTATATCTGTCATGACAAAGTCATGACTATGCATCTACCTTTTTATTTTTTTCATTTTATAATAAAATATTTTAATTAGAAAATGATAAAACAAAGGTAGATGCATTGTCATGACAGATATAGGTTTAATGGCATAAACATATTTGCTCTAATATCTTTATCCAGGGAGAAAAATGTAAACTACGTTTGTATGGAGAAAGAGAATGGAGACTATCCTCTTAAATGTATTTGTATTACCTACCTTATATTATTTGGCATTTTATTCCGAATAAGTAAAGAATTACTCAGTAAACAGAAACAGGCAATTAGTGGCGCTTACGTCAATAGTTAAATCCGAGCGATGGTGGCTTCCAAATCAATCTAATTGGTATTAAATCCCTTAAGTTTTTGTTAGGTTTACCACGCTTCTCTTTGATCGAGGTCCGACAAGACGAGGATTATGCTGATCCCGACATGTTCATCTACAACCAGCTACGATAAAAACTTCTGTTGATTCATTGAGATTCCATAGTTAATATAAATTACCTTAAATTTAAGTGTTTTGACAGTTGAGAATGAAGATAGGTCTTTTGATGTTATTACCTTGTCTTAAAGTAAATTAAAATACATTTGAAATTATATAATTTTACCGATATACGATAAAAACTTCTCTTAAATCATTTAGGTTCCATAGTTTATATAAATTAACTTACATTTATGTGTTTTGGCAGTTGAGAATGAAGATAGGTCTTTTAACGTTTATTACCTTGTCTTAAAGTAAATAGAAATACATTTGAAATGTTACATTTGAAATTTTACCAATAGTAATATACGATAAAAACTTCTCTTGGATCATTTAGATGCTATAGGTTATATAAATTACCTTATATTTACGTGTTTTGGCAGTTAAGAATGAAGATTGGTCTTTTAACGTTCATTACCTTGTCTTAAAGTAAATAGAAATGCATTTGAAATTACAGAATTTTTACCAATAGTAATATTTGAAAGTCCGACACATCTCCGCTGTCGGACCTATTAAGTCTCCTCGCATTTTAAAACTTTAAAGTGTCGGATCTGCGAGAAAACTTAGAAATAACTTCGAAAATGTTGCTCGAAATAACTTGTGGGATTTCTGAGCGGACATTACGTGTAGAGGGAAAATATCTTGGAACTTGTGAAATTCTTTGAGACAAAGCCTTATATCGAGCTTATTGTGCTCGGTTCTTTATCCCCCAATTTGTTATTTATAGCAAGTTTTATTTAGGAACAATAGATTTACTTAGGTACCTACTTATGAATTAAAATATTGAGGTCCTTATTACAAAACAATGTTTTTTGATTTTGTTAAAATATTGCAAATGTCACTTGGATTGAAACAATAGAAATGTTTCATTTTTCATCATTTTTCGATTTTGTATTCCCAATTTGACAGTTAATTTTAATGATTTTTTATAATTAGCAACAGCTTTGAAACAGGAAAGATCAGCAACAATTTCACAAAATTTACACTACTGTAGACTTAGTTTAAGATCAGATTACGGACTATAGTTTTTGTCTACCGAAAGCCTTCTGTAAGTTGTTAAAACCTGACGAAAAAACTATAGTTTACAATAATTAGACTGCGTTATATAATAAAGACTTTACAGGTAAATAACAAACATTGTTGTTTTATCTGAATATGAGTTTATCAGAAACAAGTTGAAATACTAGCAACTCGTACGACAACAGCAAAGGAATACTTTGTTAAACATGTACCTAAGACATTGAGATACGTACCTACTCGTATGTACGTTACAAAGCGATTCTTTGTTCACAATCAAAATACGTTGGTACGTCAATGAAAATTTTAACACAATCGCAGGCAGTTAGAAATACGTCAAGCGAACTCAGGAAATGCATTCAACATCTTACCACAATACAATTTAAGACTCCAACCCCCTTACTTATAAACGATGATTAACAGATGACTAAGTTATGTGTCGTTTGTCTTTGTCTGTCAACTTTGAAACATATATCACTACCACGAACGATACATAGTTTATAAGTAAGGGGGCAATCTTTATTTCAACAATCAAAAGAGGTCTGTTATTTTGAGTAATCAATTAGTAATGTAATTAAAATTGTGCTTCCAAGTAACCTCGGTAGCGCAGTAACCTTTGGGGCTCATTGGGCGTACAACCGACTGCAATGCAGAAGGTTGCGGGTTCGATTCCTATCGGGATCAAGTATTTATGCTTAAAAATAAAAATTTTTATCTAATCTGGATATTTATAAAAGTGATTGTCACGGAAAAAGACAAAACATGTTCTCACTACTCCGACCTTACTCCACGTTTATTAATAAGGCTAAAAATGTTCATTCCGAAACCTTTTTATCATACCTACAGTTGCACACTCACGAGGTGGTGGAAGTATGCGCCAAGATACTGTACCAAGTGGAGCTGCAGCGGACGACACTCGAGCAAATGTGGGGCTTCAGCGTCGAGGCGGAGCTGATCGAGAATGCGGAGCGGCAGGACGAGCTCTGCTGCTACGTCAGCCGCGTCGAGGACAAGAGCGTCGCTATGCAGAACGGTAAGCAAACAAACGCAAAGTCAAAGGTTGCCTAGAAGATATCGCTTTTAGCGATAACGTCGCCCATTGTACCTTTTTTACAATTACCTGTAAGTTTTTGATTATGCGATGTGTTTTGTAAATTCACCCACTTCCATCCAAAGGCTATAGAAAAGGTTGCTTGGAAGAGATCGCTTTTAGCAATCTCTGTAATTAGCTGTAATTTTTTGCTTATGTAATGTGTTTTGTTTATTGTGTTATTTAATCAAATCTAATTCTAATTACGCCTCAAACGCATTTTGTACACAGGAAAATTGAAAAATTGACAGTAAAATATTTAATATCAATATTATTTCAAAAAAACGGTATTTACAATGTTTGTTTTTACGGAGCTCCATATATTTGTAGTAAAAAGAACCGTGTTTGTTTAAAATCGTATATTTAACATATTATCTATAAATATTATTATATGACGGGGTATTTTACTTTGATTTGTATGTTTTTCATGGAGCTAGATATATCGCCAGTGATTTTAACTGGCTAATTCACAAGACTGGAGAACACTATGCTACATATACATACTATTTTTGAAAAAAATAAATGCTTTTAAAAACTTAAGTACCCCGCGGGACTCGAACCCGCAACTACTTGTATTTCGTTCCAGTGCCATAGCCGCTACGCCACGGGTAAGCCTCCCGCCAAGCCGAAATTAAGAAAGCACCTCCTCGTGTTCTCGAGAGTACCTTGTAGTTACCCGCTAAAGTTTTTGGAAGCATTTTTTTCAAAAACAAACATTCTAGAGTGTAAGAAGGGGATGCAAGGTTCGCACCGCAGAACTCTGGTGGCGGGTTGTGGATGTGATAGTGTTTTTTTTTAATGATATACAAACTACGCCAGACAAAACATCGGGATTTATGGCCTGCATATTGTTTTATAAGCTAATTTTAAGTTGTTATAAATAAATTAAAAAAAAACTTGATTATACTGCAAAAAAAAATACAAAAAAAACCCCATGAGTTTCTTGTGTCTTCTTCTCATTGGAGGTCACGTTCGGAAGACACAGTAGATTAGATATTAAAAACTGACATTTCTAAGAGATATCTTTCTAATGTCCGAATGAATAAACGTATTTTCATTTTCAGTAAGTATATCCTAAGCGTGGTTCACTAAAAAAATAATATTCATACATTTTCGTTTCTACGAATTTTTCTATAAATTTTAACAGATTTTCACTACAAACACAGAATTACACCTATGTATTCATCGACTTTCATAAGCATTACCCACTTCGTCTTCCCCCTCGCGCTTCTAACTTGTTTCTTACTCGTCCTTTGTTCTACTTTTAAATCCAGCTTTGTATTTTTATACGGAGTTTCCGACTTTATACCGTGACAAAGAAGTCGTTTTTAATCAGTTTCGTATCTATAATGTTCCGAACCGATATCCTGTATCTAAAACGCGAGCGGGGGCTGAATTTTTAATCGAAGTTATTTCTTTATTGTCCCTGTTTCGCAAAGCTAAAAGCAATCTTGGTACTGTTGGGAACAAAAGCGGATATCCACTGACTTATTGTAACAGACAGGCAGAGTTACTTTCGTGCTTATAATGTTAGTATGGATAACAGTAAAGACTATTGCCGCCTATTTGTGCAACTTACATTCTAAGCTTTGTCTTTACTTTTTGTATTTGTGTTTTAATTATTGCCAAAGTTGTATATATATATATATATATTTCTATCTACGGTTCCACTATAGTGGAACCCACACACACACACACACATATCACACTCTCACTCGTCTCTCAACTTCTCAAGTCACGTTCCGTTCCGAAGACACACTAGATTACTAATAATTCAAAACCGATCACGTGAATATCTTTTAAATAAACATATGTTTGATTTTGAGTCAGAGTTTAATTTTTATTTTAAAATGTATCGTATTGAATCATGAACTATGAAATCCCGACTGATTTACTCACTTTCTTGACATATTATAAACCCTAACTCTGTCTTTGTTTCGTTAGTTGAATATCATAAATTATTAAACTTTTCCTAACAATAAGTTACAATCAATACACCAAACAATACAATCAAAATTTACAATATCAATTTTATAAACGAATTGCCTTAACTTATTTACGATAATGACTAAGTTAAGTCACGTTTGTTTCTGTCTGTGAACTTTGAAACTTCATGTCGCGATAAAAGACAAACGTTTATTCACCTGTTTATTATCTTATACATTAGTAGGAAAGATGAAATCATGTTCAAAACTTAGTTTAACTCCCGGTCCCATGCGAATTTCGAGAACCCTCTTTACTTACCCTCTTACTTATAAACGATGACTAACTTTATGTTAGCTTTGGTTTTTACTGTGACATGAAGTTTCAAAGATAAAAGACAGAGAAAAACGTTACATAAACTTAGTTATCGTTTATAAGCAAGGGTGATAGGTACAGAACTTTGGACTTCCACTCTTACTTAAGAGGACAGTGATACCTACTCTATCTCCATGCAAACGTAGTCGACTGTTTGGAATAAGACATGGCAGCAAATATGTTTATGCCATAAAACCTATATCGTCCATGATCATGCCCCTACGTTTTGTTTTTTTATTCATTTTCTAATTAGAATAAAAAAAATATAGAGAAAAATCAGAAAATGAAAAATAAAAACAAAACGTAGAGGCATAGTCATGACTGATATAGGACTTATGGCAGAACCATATTGTTTCTGATATCTTTATCTAGGGAGGAAACAGTCGACTACGTTTGTGAAGTTTGTATCGCAGACTGTCCTCTTAAGTACTACTTTAGTTAAATACAATATTCTATAACTCAACGGTGGATATCGACATCTGTTCCCCGGCTGTACTATAACTGTCCGTTGGTTGTTCTGCCAGGTATAATCAAAGGCGATGAGATAATGGTGATCAACGGAGCGATCGTCTCTGACCTAGATATGATGTACCTCGAGAGCGTGCTGCAAGAGGAACTCTCGCTCGTCATGATGATGAGGTATTTATATACTGTGCCTTTATTTTTATACATTTTACATGATCAACTTTTTAAATTCACACGATTTGTTAACATAGTTACATTTTCCCGGGTCTTAGAGGACAGTCTACCTACTCTTTCTCCATACAAACGTAGTCGACTGTTGCCTCCCTGGATAAAGGCATTAAAGTAAATATGATTATGCAATAAAACCTAAGTCTGCCATGACTATGACCCTAAGTTTTTTTTTTTTTATAGATAATGAAAAAAATCAAAACATAAGGGCATGGTCGGCCATGGTTGGCATAAACATATTTTTTCTAATATCTTTACCCAGGGAGGAAACAGTCGACTACGTTTGTACGTACGTTCTCCATGAAAAGAGTAAGTAGACTGTCCTCTTAATCGCGTATTATTATTTAATTTTTTACCTCGATGTTTCAACCATGTAACAATGGTCTTGGTCGTGAGGGGACTGATTAATAAATAATAATACGCGATTAAGACTCGGGAAAATGTAACTATATTTTACATGATCTTTCAGGAGGGACATCTTTTGATTGGCTATCTATTGCTATTACTAATGTTTCCGTTATTTATAACATAGATGTTCGAAATCTAAATAAATATTTGGTCTATATTTATAATAGGTATCTAAATAAATGTTGAACGTCATTACACACAGCTCAATCTAGCCCCAAACTAAGCACTAGGCTTGTACTATGGGTACTAGACAAAGGATTTACTACATAATACCTACCTATATGATTCATAGAAAACACCCAAACTAGAAACAAATATTTCTTTTATAGCAAAATTACTTGTATCCGGTGGGACTCGAACTCGCAACCTTCTGCATTACAGTTAGACGTTTGCCCGACACGCAACAGAGGCCGCCAAATAAATAGTATAGGCGAGTGATTGACCACTATTTCTACGCAGTCCGAACGTCAATGGCTTTTTTGTCGATCGCTGTAGAGATTTGGCTCCAAAAACAGTTTAATCTGTCGCTTGTATATTGCGTGCGTTCCTCATCTATAAAAAACTATCGCGTCACCAATCCAATCACGCTCACTTGTTTCGTACCATTAAAAAAAATGTAGGGACTAGTTAAGTCCACAATTTTAACAACAAATTGTGACCGCTAATTGAATCATGGACACGATTTTCCAGTAATAAATTTTTCATGGAAAGGGAATTGTGTAACGATCTAAAGTCACAGCCGTTCGTTAATCGAACGACCCGCCCGATGCGCATTCGTTTACATCGAATTATAATAAATCGTAGCCGGTCGAGTCGAGTTTTTTCTCGAAAAATGTAAAGTATTTCGTTTTATATTTCTCGTTGTCGGGTTGAAGCACTCGCTAGGGCACGGGAGCTGAGCGCCTGGCACCTAATAAACGGAAGTTAAAGCGCTCGGCGTCCGGAGCCGGGACGGCTTCATCGGCATTTCCCGGCCTCATACACCTGACCTTTCGCGGGCGCGACGAGTTTAGTGACGCGGCCGGTCGGTCGGTGGTGGTGCGACTAGGGTTGCCAACAGCTTTTTTTTCAAAAATAAAATACAACCCAAAAAAAAATAGTATTTTTAAGTATAGAACAAAAAATTGTGCGGAGTTTTGTAGAATATTTCAAAGGAAACACGTATTTTTTGCATTGCATTGCATTTGAAAAAACTATAAGTCTTCGTTGGCATTTTTCTTTTTGATTAAAAAATATTATGTTTCCCGACAATCAATCTCTAAATAATTAGCACCATTTTTTATTGTGGCTTTTCTTTTTTTCCTCCATATAAAAAATACCCCTCTGTAAATGTAGGGGAGAGGAGAGGAGGATTAAATTTATAAAAAAAAACATTTTTTTACAAATTATGCCAGAAATATAGTATTTTTGCGTACTATATGTGCTTTCAGTATATAGTACGCAGAGCTTAGATATAGTACAATACTATATATTATAGTACGGTTGGCAACCCTAGGTGCGACCTACATACGGGGCCCACCTACCTCCCGCGAACACCTGCCTCCCACCTACACAGCGCAGCGTCCGCGTCGGTACCGCGCCGCGCCGCGCCGCTCTATTGTCGCCTGCGTGCGCCCGCAATCGCACCAGCCAACGCTTCTCCCAAATGTCGTCCAACAAATGGCATCTTCCGACGACGAGGACTCGCGACACGATATTATTATTGTTGTGAGTTGTTTCATTTCTCCCCTCTCTCCGTAACCTGCTCTGTGTCCCCTCGACATTAAAGCCGATTCCCGTTTTGTCTCGTAAAACGAGTTTGACTCCCAAACTCGTGACTATAATTAACGAATTGTTTAGTTAATGTACTTGAAACATTTCCACCGTTTTGTGAGATTAATGTTAACTGTTGGTAACTTTTATAACTAATTGCGTATTCCGGACAAAAATCACGATAGAGTACGTGTCTCGAATGTAATTCGTGTAACGCGACACGTTTTATTTGATTGTTATTTAATGCCGACTACTTTCTTAGTTAAATTAAGAGTCGACTGAAGAGCTTCAGTATTTGATTTAGGTATAAAAGTGTCGAAAATTCTGGAATAAATTGAGCAAAAAGTAAACAGAAAATAGAAGCAGCAAGGCCCCGATGTAAACTGCAAATAGGTGCCGTGAATATTTATATTGTCGGATACTCCATCCGTTCGGGTTCCGAGAGCTGAAAAAGTGAAACATTTTCGTTTCATCTTCATTATCATGACTGCGCTCGGAACGACCGATTCCAATTGTAATATTCGTTCGTCCTTTGTCATTCCACTTTGCTGAAATCATTGCGGAGACCTACGAATAAACACTTATTTATTCGAACCTTTTTAGATACATAAACACTTTATTAAGAATGCTGCTTCATTTTCCCTGTAATGTTTTACTAGTATTCGTTATTATTCGATACTTAGGGTTTCTTGAAATAATTAGGGTTGAGTACAATCTTCGGTAATCACAACACATTCCTTCACTATCGTCTGATTTCATTGACTTTATGACGTTTTCATATTTGGTGGATACTTTAATCTGAAACGTGCCTTAGAAAGTAATTTTCTTACTGACTAGTCTTTCTTAATCGTCTCCTATCGCTTCTAAGTACTTTAGTAAGTCTACATTACTTTATATGTATAGTAGGTACAGTTTATTTTTTAATTAGGTTTTATTTTTTTTTTCTTTAGTTTTTCAGTCAGATGTTATTGTATTAAATTCAGGATTAACTGAAGAAGAGACCTGTAAGACCCTTGAGCATTGAAACAATGCTAGAAGTAATAAACACGAGATTAAAATTGAAAAATGAGTTTTATTTTAATTAAGTTTTGTTTCTGATAAGTTAGCTAGCAATGGTTTTCTGAATATAGGTACTAATCAATTTACTTTAAAATTGTGAGCTATAATTCATTCTTATACGATCTAAGTTTATACATTTGTTTACATTTTAATTTTGAAACTCATTTTGTTTCGCGATAAATGGCTGAAACATGCGGACTGGGCGGAAGCTGAAGCTATAACAATTGGGTCCCGTTTGAGCCTCAGTTTCGAACCCCACAACAGGGTTGCAAAAACAAACTTTGATGAAATCCTACCTCCCTGAATGACGTAGGGTTTTTTCCGTCGAAATTAATACTGCGATCCGTACTACGTCAGTAGATAGGTATTGGGTATCAGGGTATTTTGGAATGCAAGCAATTCGAATGCATTGAAAGATACATTATATATTTGAATATTCCGCTTGCATTCGGATAATGTAGATTTATAGGAGAAAACTTGCAGTCAGCAGTCATGGGTACATTGAATAGCAAAAAAAAGGGTTTGCAGTATTAGAACTAGGTAGGCCCTTCTTAACCTACTAAAAGTAGAACGAAGAATTAGTTTTACAAAGTATGTAATTCTAAAGTCAAACTTAGACCGATTTTAAAGAAATAACGAAATAACGCAGTTTCACCCGCGTAAGTCGCGATCCAAATATTTGGATAAGTACGTTACCTTCTATTTTATTTAAAGGTTTTATAGTAATCTTCATCTTTACCGCAAAGTTGCATCGTTCAACAATAGCTGGTTAAAGCTGAAAAGAAGTCCAAACATTTCTAAGATAGTATTAACCCAGACATAAGGTTTTAAGAAAAGCTTTTCAACTCAGTTCCCGCAGTGTCGTCCTCGATATAGCGGTTAGGTGTATTTATTGCTCTTAGATAAAGGATTGCGAATTCAAGTCCCGGCGGGCGACATATATCTGTATATTTACTAGGTACAGAAGTGTTTGTACACGAACGGGATCTAATCTAGAAATGGCATCGGATCAATATGTTCATTCGTGGAAGTCGTCCCACAGGAAGCCTGCGGGGATCTGCGTAGTATCACTGAAGATGTTTAAAAATCCAGTGACATAAAGAGGAAATCGTTACCTTAATAGCAAGCTTGCCCGGATGGGTTCAAAATTTAACACTCATGATATCATGGTTGAACATTGAAACAATGTCAAAAGTAATAAACACCACGCGATTAAAACCGAAAAATGAGTTTATTTCAATCTTTACACGGTATTATTTTCATACATTTTTGACACTTTTAATTTAAAATTGAGTCTAAATATACTCTGGGTGACGCAAGTGGGGCTTACTTACTAAAAGTATTCATAAATAAAATATAGGTAAACATTGCAGAGCATTTTCCTTAATATTTTCGTTTGTTTTTCCTACCGTGTTTTCCTTATTTTTGTAAAATATTGGTGCAAGTTAGATGGTGAGTTGTAATAAGTAATATTCGGAATATTTATTAAACAATGTAGTTGAAGAACATTTATTTAAGTATATTTACTTAAATTAGTTATGGTTATAGAATTGATTATTAGTTGAACATCTGAACATGTTTTCTGTTTTTCATAGTTTTCGAAATGACTAACATATAAATTTAACACACTTTTTAAACTTACACGATTTCCGTCCTTCGGGTCACATCGGTTGGTGGTCGTGGTCGCGAGAACACAGAGCCGATGTCACCTGTTTGCCTAAACTGGTAATTAATACCAAACATTAACTACAACGCGATCTAGACCTGTGTTTCTAATAATAATGAACAAATAAATGAATTTAAATTGTAAATATCTTTGGTTCCGATTCAAGTAGGAATGTGGCATGAATTTTAAATAATTTTAATAAATTTAATGGCATATTTTTGAAGGTTTCAGAAGTTTTCTCTTTACCTTGTAACGGTTTAGTGTTTGGTGGGATGGAAATAATAAATTATTTTACACTATAACGTTAACAATAAATTTAATAAAATAAAAATACAGGGGTGGTTCTTTGCCCTAACCCGTGGTTCCACTTTCACTGGCTCGTAAGATAGGTACTATCCTGGAAAGTCCGGGGAATGTCCGATGGCCTAGGTGGTGTAGGTGGTTGCCGGGTCAGTGAACTTCTTTACGTTACGGTAGGTGAGAAAACTTGAATGGAGATCTTGAAGCGTATTCCTGAGCGGTAATCTGGAACCCTGAAATATCGTCCAGTGTTAAAATTATATTCACACAGTGACCACAACCACAGTCTGCCACGCCCATGATGAGATGATGATGATGAGGATGAGGAAGCACCTAACTTAACCTAGTAGGCAATGACTGTGGCTGATGGTTTACGAGAACAGAGGTTCATAAAAGTTAAAATGAATATTTAAATACGGGAATGAAAAATTAATTGAATTAACGACTTTGTTAAAAACATGTGGGTAGTAAATTTGTACATAACGAAACACATCCATACAATTTAGCGTGAATACATACAATCAAATATAATATATACCACTATTCCCCACAATATAAAACAATAAAAAGTGTATTATAAATTACAATGAAGCATTTACCTAAAACAAAACCAAAATAATAATTCCTATGCTGTTAGTACAAAATGTTCGCCACTTACCGAATTTCAGGTTTTAAAATCACTTATGCGTTTATTTATATTAATTTCAATTTCTATTTGTACAACTTGATTATTGTATTCGCTAATATAGGGACGTATATTATAGGGACCCGCGCTGAGAAGAGCTGCGTGTGTCCTTGATGCGAATCAAATTACGAAATGGCCGAGGTCCAAGAATCTACGTCACGACTCCCGTCGTCGCCGCGCTCGGAAAACAATAGCCGGCCGGTTGGAATGTCGCAGTACAACCGCGCAACTAGACATGATGCTTGAGTTGACCAACTCCAGTGACGTTTTATGAACATAATGTTTTTAATAACTGCAGGATATAGTTTTTAATTATGTAAGGTAATTATAGTTTAGGTTAAGGTATTTTTAGTTTAAGTTTTAGGTTTCTAATATTAGTTTTTAAGGTAATTGTGTAAAGTTTTAAGATATTTAGTTTTATTATTTTAGTTTTATTATATTTTTAATTAGTTATGTAAATTAAATGTTTTAAATTGTTTATTTTTTATATATTTTAGCCTATTTAATATATAATTCTATTATTGTACGTGTACAACGTTACAACCTACCACTGCATTTTAAATATCATCGAGTACCTATAACCAATGATGGCATAACCTGTTGCCATAAAATTGTAAATATTTTTGGTTTCGATTCAAGTAGGAACATGGCACGAATTTAAAATAATTTTAATAAATTTAATGGCATATTTTGGTAAGTTTCAGAAGTTTTCTCTTTACCACTGTATTTTAAATATCATCGAGTACCTATAACCAATGACGACATAACCTGTCTGTGACACATGGTTTCACAGGAAACGACTTATGGATTTGTTCGTTCGTCGTTACATTTCCCGTGCATAAATTACATTACGATGGTAATTTTTTTACGCGTTTCGGTGACAAAAATAAAATATGTTCGCTATCTTTTTCGTACGTTTCAAATATTCAGAATGGAAATGGACTGAAAATACTTACTAACGAAGTCTTTGAGAATCATGGCTACCTATATTTTTATTTTTCTGATTTTATATTCTTACTGGCTACGCTTCGCAACCACGTAAGCTTTGATGTCGTTGGAAAAGCAGGATTTACGTAGCGTAGATATTAATTCACTTATTCAACAGCAACTGCAGTTTTTCAATAGAAATGGTGACGAGAATAGATGATAATTAACTGTCCTTTTTCGGTTGCATAGGAGTGAGTGGGATAGAATTGTATGAAAAAAACGATGATTTCTCGTAAAACGATGATTACTCTTAAAATGTACATTATTTCATCAAAGCACTATGAAGAGTACCTGAGTAATATAGTTTTATACTACAAATACAAAAATACAAAATGATTTATTTCCAAAACTACGTAGCACTATTTTAATACAATATAATTCTACCTAAATAATTTATAATATAAAACAATAACAACAAACAGTACTAGTCTAGAACATTGCCAGTGAGCCATAAACTAGACGGTTAAGATCTGTATCTTATGGCTCTGGTGGCTCTTATGGCTCTACTATGTATTAATGAATATTGACTCGGTTTTTAAGATTTGGAAATAAATGAAATTACGCGTGTGAAACCGCGGGGCGCAGCTAGTATACATTATATAGGAACAATAAAAATAATAGCTTCTAACGAAACGACACCCAATAAACGAAATACTTTATGACGCACTACAGAAATAGTAACACTAGTAAAATTAATACTGTCAGTATTAATTCCCGAATCAAAAACTTTACCACTATAATATTGACCGTATAGCCCGTGCATAGAATAGGGTTACCCCATCTCTTCCCGAGGGTGTCGTAAAAGGTGAATAAGGAATATGGGAGACTAACAAACCTTTGATTCTCCCCGCGCACTGCCGGGTAAACTGCTTGGTCCCTATGAGGGTTGGTGTCAGGCAAAAAGCCAAAATTATTTGCAAAAAATTTGGCTTATTCTGGTGGTGCCATATACCGTCAATTTTCATTGAAAATATTGTAACGAGATAAATTGCCTTCCAAACTGCGAAGAATTTACTCTAAAAATAAAATCATCGTAACCTATATTTATTAATTGTTAGACTTTTATGTAATTTCTAGGCCAAACTGATAATTGGAAAGTTTATGTATTTGGAAACCCAGTAACTAAGTATTGCATAATTATAGAAACGCAACAACAGAAAGCCAATTAAGAGACGCCACGTCCTTAAAGGATTTTGGGATTGAAATACGTCGAGAATAACATTGTTTTCGTATGAGCTTAATAAGTAACTAATAAGATTAAATTGAAATGTTAGAAATATTTCACTAAAAAATAAATGTGTCTCTCTCGCCAGTCAAGCAAGGATGGCCCTTGCTTGACTGGCGAGAGAGACTGTTTGAATCTTGTCCCTTGAGAATTTATTATGATGATGCATCGTCTCGTAAAATATTTCTAGTAGTTTTACCTTGAACAGTAAAAATATTAAATTGAGGTATAATAGATTTTTTCTGCTCTTTTCGCGATGTTTTATTGAAATTAATCTCAATCAATCAATCCTGAAGAAGAAACCTATAAAGGTCTCGAAACGTAGAACATTGAAATAATGCTATGAGTAATAAACACCACGCGATAAAAACCGAAAAATCCGTTTAATTTGAGATAATTAATAAAAGTTATAATTTTATTAAAAAGCTTTGATAAGTATTAAACATAACAGGCTTCACGTTGCTTAAGTTTAAATATAACCCAAACAATTATGAAAGGAGCTGGGCCGGACGTATCCGTTGTATGTACCTAATATTACTTTAGGCCAAACTTGCAATTTGTTTGAACCTTACGAAAGACCCTGAGGCTTTATCTCTATGGAGACTTTCTCTGTATGGAATTTACTGGATTCTTAGAAGAGTTATAGTAGAGAGTTAGAGAATGGTAACACCACAGGAGGTTAAGGAGGCTACTAATCTAAAAAGAGACAATTTACATATCTAAATTATGTACCATTTCAAATATGACTGCCACTGTGGCGTGTCGGTGTGTATTTATTTATAAAAACTTGCATCTTCCTTTACAGTTGGTCCAGTATATGTAGTACATATCGTTTGTCTAATACACATAGTACGAGCCCAGTTGCTCAATTTGGGGCTTGATTGCACCGTGTCTAAAGTCCCGCAATAAATATATTATTAAATATTTTAGCTTTGAAAACAACTTGTAACTAAACATAAACCTAAATAATACTAGACAAAGAAATTATGCAATTTTCTCACAAAAGTGTTTACCTGTAGGTCATCCCGCACGGAGCCTCCAGAACTGACTGGTGTGATGCGAGCTGCCACCGACGACATCATCGACTCGCTCGTATGCCCGCCGCCGCCGACCGACCCGCCTGTTATCTCCGACGACATGATCTCAGGACTCATCGTGCCAGCACCTGCTTGGAGTAAGTACCTTGGTTCTTTGTCCATCATGATGATTACCATGTTCATCCCAGCTCCTATCCGTCCTATTCTAAACAAGCCCTCCATAACTAATCTATCTTGCTTATGGTATAGCGTTCTTGAACACCTGACAGTGTCTGACTGCGTCAGTCTCTGATACCGAAAGGTGGGTAGCAGGGTCGCTATATTATATACACCACCACACATATTAGCCTATATCATAAGCGTGAAAGATTAATTATAAAAGAGTCCTCTGTTGAACGTAGCCTAGGTATCCCCCATACGAAGCCACTAATATCTCGCCCGAGCCACCTTCATCTAACGACTCCCCGCGACCGCTACAATATCGTCGGTCTACTGAGTAGGTGCTGCTCATGGTGCTGGAAGGATAGCAGCCCGCTCTTGAAAAGACATTTAGTTGAGCGATTGGGACGCTATATCATAATGCAGTTTATGTGTTAGAGTGTATGAAAGTCCTTTATGAGAAGATATTTAGTTCTTAACGGGTGTGTATGGGGCCCACGAAGTTTGTTGGGCCCACGTCAACCTTATCTGTTAGCTTGGTGCACCTGCTGAAGAACGGACGAGACTCTGGCGCAGACTTTCCCTTCAGGGTTGGGGGTCAGACGGCAGTCGCTCCTATAAAGGTCAAAATTAGCCAAATCAAAATGGAAAGTTGTGAAGAATTTAGCGGACCCCGGGCTCCTGAAATGCAACCTGGAACATCGCTGATGATGATGACTTAGTTCTTTAAGGAATTCGACAAAGGAGAAAGAAAAAGTAATAAAAACAATTCAATGTTTCGTGAAAATAACCGAATTAGAAAACGAAAAGTTATTTTGTAATTGTCAAACATAAAACATAATTTTCCGTCTACTAAAACCGCAATCAAACTTTGAAACAATCATTAATTGATATAATTGTACATCTTACTTTAATTGATGGTTATTTCATAAAAGACACTCGTGTAATTTAAGTTTGGGATGGTTTCAAAGTCTTACTATGATTTATTCGTTGGGAAATTGTGTTCTAAATTCTCTAACAACAAAGTACTCTCACGTTACGATTTCTATAGTCTATTTCTTAATCTCAGAACAAATTTGACGTTTTCGGTGTTGCCGGTTTTTAATGAAACAAAAATAGTGATGTAGTAAAACTGTTCATTCAATCAGAATAGAATCGGAATCAGAATTCTTTATTGCAAAAATGATGAAATACCCTAAAGTTATAGTTTCAAGGCTCTCCACAACTTCTTTATTTCAAATAAGTTAGCTACAATACTCTCCGAATTAATATTACCTACAATTAAAAGTTTCATCAAAGACTAACTGCTTGATCTATTTGTATAAAAAAATCGTAGATAAGGGCATAAAATGATCTCGAAATTCCCATAGAATTAGGATTCGGACCTCGGCCACAACTGCACGAACGTAGTGTCGTCGCCGTCGCTCGCCGCGAAATAGTTCGGCGTTCCGGTGCCCCGGCTACTCATCAGTAGATGTTGAAGTTGTTGCGTTCGCAGCGCACTGGGCACGGGCTGTATCACGCACGGCACGAGCGACGTCCGCGTCGTACCGTATTACGGCGTTCTCATCGCGCTGCGTGGTGGTTCAAAGTTAAATCAATTCTTATTCTTTTACATGGTAAAAATAATGCAACGTAGATTAGGTATGTAGTTAATGAAGATTTTATTCTGTCTCTGATGATGATGAATCACTTTGAAGATCAATTACAAATCTATCCGGAGCGCTATCCAAAAGGTGTTCGAGATGACACATTTTATGATCTTCCGTTATTATTTGTGTGACACAGTTTTTCACAATAATTAAGTATATTAATGTTTAATATTAATAAAGAAAATTTAAGTAGGAGGTAGGTTGATTTTAATCAGGAAAATTCGGGTAGATTAAAAACAAACTTACCTTACGTTACGTCCCTATATACGTTGTAGTCACGAGTCGCGATGGATAAAGTTTTGGAAAAAATTTTTTTCGTAAAAAGGACATTTTCTACTGTATTTCAAGAAGTTCAGTGATACTAATATTACTTTGCTTAGTTGCGTTTCGTTTTACGCAGAATACAAAGCAAATCGACCACAAAAAGTATCGCAAAGGAAAGGTAAAAACCTTTTTTTTTTTCGTCCCTTTAGACTAGCCGCACACGTACGATTTCCGTAAACGTATTCCGAATACGCAATATCGACTCGGTATTCAATGACCCTAGCGCAGACGTTCGTTTTTTTTTTTCATTTGGAATGTTTACAGTTAGTATGTTTTCCGTTTGGAATATTTTCTGTTGGGAAATAAAACGAACGTGTGCGGTAATCAAGACATTTTATATGGATTTGAAGCATTCAGGAATCCGATTACGGAAAACGTACGTATGCGGCCAGGCTTACGAAAATTCGTGCACGCAACACTGCAGAACTGGTGTGTGTTTGAAACTTAAAATAAAAAAAATGTGTTTTGTACATTAATAGATGACATTTAACATATTCCTAACATAAGAACTTGCTTTTTCGGCAATCCCATCATTTAGAATTAGATTCCGATATATTATTGACAATTTTCGTTATTTAATTCAAAGAGTTCATTTAATCTTTAGAATTGTTCACTTTTCAACCGCATTTTCAGAATATACCCATCACTACCATCTTGAGGGTGACAACATTATCTCAAGTTTTGACATTTCGAAATGTCAGATTTGTTCAGAGATTAAGAAATAGACTATAACTGAAATATGTTAACAAAAAACTCCAAATAAACGTATCTTATGTCGCGACCATACTATAGTCCACGCGCTGCGCTCTGCTCTTATAATATTACTAGCTGCATCCCGTGGTTTCACCCGCGTAAGTCCCGATCCTGCGGGATTTTCCAAAACACCTTTCTTAGTCGATTTTTACACACCTCATATAAAGAAACACACTTTCCAAATTTCACGTCTCTAGGACCAGAGGTTTGGGCTCGGCGTTGATATTTTATATAGATCAGTCAGGACATTGAATTTTATAAATATAGATAGACCTGCGCATGGCGGAAACCGTTTCTGTCCTCTTGCCACGCTATTTGCCACACCACTCGGAGAATGTGTGGTAAGTCTATAAAGTTTCGACTATAAAGATATCGGTAATAGAGAAACGTTATCTTTGCGCAAATTACAGTATGCTACGAGTGGCTACGAAATGCTACGATTATGAATTGATTGTAGCTACGTAGCATTTCGTAGCATTGTATTTTTATCGTAGAGCTTTAAAAATATGTTTATACATATTAGGTATGTACTTCAAGCGATCGTTTGACTACTACCTCATCACAATGTAAGTGACAATACGGTCTAAGATGTAGCATGCTCACCCGAAAGGTACTGTTAGGTGAATCTATAAATTATCATTTCCATAATTCAAATGGCGTATTCTAAGCTAAGCTAAATGTTTCAATTTTATATCAGGAAGTTTAGAGATCTCTCTTTATAATCTACTTACCTACTTTAAAAGTGTACATATTCATGTCGTTTCGGAGTGTGGGCTCGCCGAGGATTTGCATGACATTGGCATGGATTTATTAGTGGCCGTCGGTCGACTTCAGGGTTTGAACGGAGTTTGTCATGTTACATTCTACCTGCTTTGTACAATTTTTAATCCTATCTGACAGTCTTAATATATGAAAAAGAGAATAAAAGACAAAACAAAGAATTATCGAAATCGGACTTCATATGCCGGAGTACGGTGTCAACATATCCACATACAAACAATATAGGGGTCGAATTGTGCCTCCTCCTTAGCAAAAAAATGCTTTCAAATTTTTAGTACCCGGGACCACGGCGCGGGCCTTAAACCCGCCAAACCAAAATTAAGAAAGCATCTTCTCGTGCTCTTGCGAATAGGATCTCGTCGTGACTTACCCGCGGCGTAGCGGCTATCGCGCTGGAGCGAAAACCAGTAGTCGCGTGTTCGAGGCCCGCCGGGTACTAAATATTTAAAAGCTTTGTTTTTTCAATAAAGGTGTATTAACTAGGTGTGGTATAATGTTTAGATATTTATAACTCCTTCAAGCAGCAACTTGGCTTGACCGATGGCTATGAAACTTAGTAAGCCGATAGCTGAAGAACTGGTTTTTTTCCTTCTATTCCTACGAGGTTAGAAATTACGCGAGTGAAACCGCAGGATGCAGCCAGTTACCCATGAACGTGAAGCGACATGAAAGCCTTTAATTAATCAAAATTACATTCGAAATTTGAACATTAAACCCTGTTATTTTCACCTATTTACACTTACACCTTAATAAGCCGTTTCTGTTTAAATTCTGCTGAATAATCTAAATATAAAGGCTTCCTTGGTGCTTCCCAAAACTTGAAAGCACCATATTTCAGAACCTTCCTGAATTAAGTGTCTTATAATAAGTCATTACCATCATCAGTTAAGTATTTACCTACTTCTTTGGCTAGGTTTCTATAATAACCCTACGATTAGTTTTAGTTACGGACAGTAGGTGTTGTAGTAAAATGTTTTTATGCCGAATATTAAACTATTGAAATCGTTGCGAAACATTGTGAAACTTTTGAATGAAAAGTACACTGAACACCAAGGCTTACCAAAAACGATCGTACATACCTACCTAACAAAGTTATGTTGGTTCGAAACGCAATTAGGTAGGAACGCGAAAAGGGCTAAATCGATTTTCATTATACTTGTTAATTCGAACCTGCAACGTATAAACAATAAAATAGTATAAAACCTATTTAATATCAAGAAAATGTAACTGAATAGTAAACAAATAAAATACCTAATTTATTTTCTTACTCATTCTGTAGCAAGCAATGAAGTGCCTCGATATAAAACATGGGCGTGTCATCCGCCAGGGTAAAGATTTTTTTTTCGATATTTTTTTAACAAACACTTTCAGACCAATGAAAGTGTTTGTTAATCTAACCTAACCTAACCAATGGCAAAAAGATGTGCACAGAGTCAGCTAGTTTTATTATAGAAACCCAGCGTTATTCTCGTCTATTTACGTTAAGGGCAGGTAACGCAAAGTTTGTTTTTTCATTAGTCATTATGTCTTGAGTTCTCGTCGGCACGATGACGCAGCGCATTATTATTTACCTTAGTGCCTTTGGCTGTGTTTTATCGCTGCTCTTAACGTTGTTCTGCGCTCGATGGCGGGAGTGCTCTCTTCGTTCCCTCCGCCTTTACTCATCCTTGTTTATTATTTTAAATGATAAAGTCCATGGGCTTTGGATTAGCTGCTCCTAATTGAGCTGCAATTTTTCAAGTTTTTATTAAGTGCTAGTAAGAGATAAGAGGTTGAAATTGAGCTCGTTTTTCGGTTTTAATCGCGTGGTGTTTATTGCTTTCAGTATTGCTTAAATGCTCAACGTTTTGAGAAGGTTTCCATCAATCCTGAAGAAACCTGTCAAGGTCTTGAAACTTTGAGCATTGAAACAATGCTAAAAGCAATAAACACCACGCGATTATAACCGAAAAATGAGTTTAAATTTAATCCAACATCGCAAAAACAGAAAAAAAATCTAAGATTAGGGGTTGCTTATCTTAGATTAGGGAGCGTTTTGCCACTATCTCACCTGATGATATGATTTAAGATGTAGCACGTTTATATAGAAGAAGGAAGACGGGGCAGTGGAATAAGTTACCCATATGATTTGTTTCCATGACCGGTCTTGTGCTGTCCTATATTTTATGTTTATTATATTAACATTCACTATTATAAATGAAAGTACCTATCTATCGACGCAAACAATATCAATATCGGTTAAGTAGTTTCGTGGATTATTTCCATTTAAACATGCACTTAAATATCTATTCACACCTACTTTACTCGTACCTTTTCATAATCTATATATATAAAAGCGAAAATCACTGACTCACTCATCACGAAATCTCAGAAACTACAAGTGCTAGGAGTCTCAAATTTGCATGGGGGCTCCTTTGATGACGTAGGCGCTCACTATGAACCGATTTTTGGAAATTCACCCACTAAGGGTGTAAAATAAGGGTTGAAGGGTTGTATGAAACTTTTTTGTTTTTAGAGTTAGATCTATGAAAGTCGGGTATTAGGTTTATTGATAAGTATCGATAGAGGTGGATAAAATATTTTTCGGAAATTCATCCCCTAACAGGGTAAAATGGGGGTTACATTTTATAAGAAAACGCTGACATTATTATCGTTTGTAGATGGCGTTACTGATAAAATTAGATCGCGCTGACGTTACGTTTTAGAAGGAAAGGATACATCTGGGACCAAAATCGAATAAAAAGTTTAAGCGAAAACATGTACAAAAGAAAGTTGTAAGGGTAAAGAGGTAAAATTTGGGAAAAAAAAATCACAAAAATAATCATTAAAAAAAATGTAAAGAGTCTTTTCCTTCAAATTGTATTTTACAAATAGGTCCACCTACACGCCCACTAAGTTTGTCTAACCGTCCACCAAACACTCTGTTTATTAATTAATGATTAATTATTACATATAGATATTTATATTTATTTAATACGATAAGTAGTGAATGGAACACCTTACCTACCGCTGTGCAAAAAAACACACTTAAACGGACGACCAGCGAAGCACTGATGCTGTACGTCGATGGGCGACCGTTTAAGTGTGGTTTTTTGCACAGCGGTAGGTAGGTGTTCGAGCAACGCGGACGTAGTTGCGGGCACAGCTAGTATTAGTATAAAGGACTGTTACAAGAAACGACACTGCTTACAAGCCGCGACATCTCAGACAGAGTAGGTACGTTCATAATCCTTATACTCAGATTTCTTTAGACTTCTTTGTGTTGAAATCTCATTTAAATTTGAGAATTTTCCATCGAACTTCAAATTAATGTTGTTATTCAACAGTGTACAGCCATAACTTTTGATTTACGTAAGGTCTATCGCTTAACAAATCAACTCGTCAATCATTTTGTTTGTATAATACTTGGCATCGTTTCCGACTTCCGCGAGTCCTCGTCTTTATTGTGGCTAACAGCCAGTAATATTTGTGCATCACAAAATATACCTAACTAAGTTATATTGCGCGATCCGGAATTGCGGACTATCGATTTTTCCTAAGCAATATTTCCCGTGCAATTCCGTCTGGTACAGTCGTTTTCACACGTTAGTATAGCACAATCAACATTTCATAGTCGCAACATGTGTTGTAATCAAAACGCTCTGTACAAGCGTAGGTAAGCAATACATGTCAGCAGATGTATCTGCTTACATACGCTTGTATAGGTATAGCTAGATGCGTATTACGTATACAATGACATGTACGTATTCCGATAATAAAACGTACATTCGTGAAACGAACTTATTGGACCAATTCACTTGAATTGCATCGTGTCATGTCGTTTAATTACGCGGTCGTATTGTTGTTTACCGATTCCCAATTAAAATACTAACCAAGTATCAGTGTATCGGAACTTTTTTACTTTAAATTTTATTTGTTACTATGATGATCTAGTAGGTATTCCAGGCAGAACGCGCACCAATGTCATTTTCGTTAAGAAAAAGTTATGTGCGCTAATAACATCGCTCTTACGGTGAGGGGAAACATCGTAAGAAAATCGACATGTCCGAGGACTTACCACGGTCTGATGACATGGAATTTTCACCAATCCAGAGTAGGCTTTTATGGCGTCTTACTGCGTCACCCCTCTAAGAAGAGGCCCTTGCCTGCAGTGGGACAAATTAACTGGCTAATTATTTATTTATTTTACTGTAGCTGTATCAAGCTGTATTAAATGCGTAATAGCTAGTTTACGCAGTGAAAGCAAGTTTGCGAACTGCTGCCTAGCCATAAGATAGCTTTTTGTACCCTAGCTCTCACCGTGTAGTATACGAGCTATTAGTCCTGATCTCTTAAAAGTTTTTAAAAATGTGTTCTTGTCAGATGCGCACACTTATATTCTAACCGGTGGTGTATAGTAATGGATCAGTCAGTAAGTTATGACTCCCATTTATACATAACTCTCTGATATTTTCGAGAAGTTGACATATCATACTAACTTACAAATATATCCAATACGTATTGCCCATTTAAATACGGATATAATTCAACCCTTCGATATTAATCAAAAAAGGTCTCCGTACTTTCCGTAGTAAAGGGATATAGGTACATATCTAGGTTTGATCGTCAGCAAAAGAAATACATTAAAAAAAGCTTGACCTATTTTTGCGTTCGGCTACTTTTAACTGTCCAAAATAAGGGTTGACTAAATTTGTTTCAGGTGCGTTTACAAATTATATTTTAGAAAGTTACCCTCGTTTTCCTCATGAAATAAATTACTAAGCAAGTAATTCTTTAACGATGCCGATGTCCTTTTCAGTTCTTTCGGTCCTTTTCTTTATAAATTTAAACTGAAATAACATTTTTTGTTATGTAGGTAGGTACAACACGCATAAAAACCATGACAATGCTTCATTTTGCGCGTTGTTTGGGTTTCATGAAACATCCACTTCGATAGGGCAATTAAGAGTTGCAATTCAGTGTTGGTTTTGCGACAAGTATAAATGTATCGGCACGGGCCTCGACATGACCGAGTTCGGTGTAACGAACGCGGGGAACAATAGCGTGCCCCACTCACCTACTAGTTGTTTATGAGCACTTCCACCTCACTTTAATATGGTAGATTAAAGTTGATTCTCTTCTTCAAAATTTCGATAAAACTATACTAACAGCAATCATTATTTCTGTTTGCACTAGCGCCATTTTGCCCTAAAAATGAGGACAGCAAAGGACTTGATGGAGCCAATATTGATCCAATTAAATCCGCAAACCGCATCCGCAGCAGATGAACGAGAAAAACATTAAAAATACGGGTCGAATAAGTACTGGCACGTGAAGTTTATAATGAAAAATATTGTCATCTAAAGTTGCCTCTTTACTCTACTATGTCAATCCGAAGACAAAAATAGACGTTCATCTAAATAAAGGCCGTGACCTCACCGCGAGCTATTTGCTTGTGCCCGATGTTGACACATCGCGACCAAAAACTCATTGTGTGCCTTCTTGTCATAAAGCGAGGTGAACGTGAAACTTTCATCATGAGCATTGTAATTTCCTCTCGTGTTATTGAAACTCGACATCTCTTTTGATAACAGTTAGGCATATTGAAAACGTCTCCTTTGCGTGTTACCGCCTTAGATGAAAACAAAAATAGTAGATACGGTATATTCTAACATTGCGTATTCGAAAAATGAGCTAGAAACACCTACATGCATTTTCATAAAATTATTGTATTTAAAAACATTAGTTTTAAGAATGATTCAGGCATTTGTAAGCAAAAAGGCATTCTTATGGATTTCAAAAAGATAATCGCAGTGTGACAGCACGTGCTCACGCGGCAACGGTTCAACATACGACTGAGGCGAGTGCGTCAGCTAGACGCAGTTTTATCGTCTCATTTTCCGGTACCGTATCTGCTGTTTTTTGTTTTCATCTAAGGTTACCGCGCGCCGTATTCGTGCCCGGCACCCGCACACTTACTTGTCCTCATTATCTCTCTTCACATTTTATTGAATTCTGAACAAATACGGAGGTTTATTACGACATTTTTATTAATACCGTACTTTGGTTTGTTCGAGTCGACCCATTGACCTTTACAAGTGAAAAGTTAAAATTAAACTTTTGCTGTAGATTACTGAGCCTATTTGTGAGTTAGGGGAATTCAAAAGTACGTTAATAGATTTTATAGAATTAGTCTTCTTCAAGTTGAACTTTATTGGAATATATTTTCATAAGAAGATGGCAAATTATTGAACTTATTCATTCTTAGTTATATTGCTCTAAAATCGAGTCACATAATAAATGCTTTTTCGAATTTCAATCCCGCTATAAAAGCGTTTTTTAATTTGCCTGAAATCTCATCCCAGGAAAAACATTTTTCAATCAAATTCCATAGTAGTAACTTAATACTAAAATCATACCCCCTTATAAATAACTAGCTGCGTCCCGCGGTTTTAACCGCGTAAGTCCCGATCCTGTGGGAATATCGGGATCAAAAGTAGCCTATGTTACTCCTCGATAATGTAACTTACTTTGGTGCAAGAATTTTTGAAATCGGTCTTGTAGTTTTTGAGTTTATTCGTTCCAAACATACGACACACTTACACACACAAAAATACAAATCTTCATAATATTAGTGTAGATGACTGAGTTTATGTAATGTTTGTCACTGTCTGTTAACTTTAAAACTTCATAACACAGTAAAAGACATAAATTACACTTAGTCATCGTTTACAAGTAAACCCTATTATTTTTCTGTACGTAACAGGACTCGTATACGTCATCTCTTGTTCAACAAAATGTAATAAATTAGCGTATTCTAGTTCAAACTTCCGATCAACACTTTAGAGGAACGTATGATTTTAGTATTAAGTTACTACTATGGAATTTGATTGCAAAATCTTCTACCTGGGATGAGATTTCAGGCAGATAAAAAAACGCAAAAAAGCATTATTACCTAGTGTGGTAATCACTCAGAAATAACGTTTATAGCGTATTCTAGTTGAAACTTCCTATCAACACTTCAGAGAGACGGGCAGGTCGTCGGACCATCTCCGGAATGGTAACAGCGGCGGCATCGTTACTCGGTAATTGGAGCCCATTTCGCGACACCCGCAGCCCACTGATTATGCGGTAGATACAGCCGTACCCACCTTACCTCTCTGACCTCTGACTTGAATAAGAGATTTCGTAGACCACTTTCTTGATGGCAGAATTATTGTGCTCATTCTACCTACTTCTTGTTACTTTATTTACGTACAATTTGCTATTTTTGGAAAGCTTAGGTAAACATTGTTATCGTTACTTCATGAAGGTTTAACTTTTCGGAGTGTTTATCCAAACTTTGTTTCTATTTCTACCCTCTCAACTGAGCGATGTTCCCGGTTTCATCCCTCTCGCCTAGAGTCCGCTTAAATCTATTTTTTTTTGGAGTTGGTACAGTAGGTAAGTCATCAATGACCACACCCACTCCAAATACATTGTGCATACCATGTCTATACTAAGATGAACTATGTTTTTACTTTTAATAATAAAATAACTGCTTTTTTAATAATAAAAAATTACCTACTTAATAGAAAGGAAAAAGGGCTAAATATATGTAAAAGAAACGTGGAAACGAATAAAAACAAATAAGTCTCAGTGTCTTATAATAAACACTAGAAAACGAGTTCATAGTTTTTAAATGTCTGTCTGTTTTTTTTTAATGCAACTAAATTGTCTACTTTGTTGCATAGTTGTGTTATATTTAAATCGGTAGATCCCCACTATTCAATTCCGCCCATTATTTTTAACAAGACAGGACCTGTAGATAGAACTAATGGGAGTGAAACTGCGGAGAGTAACTACTAAGCAAATAAACTTTGATAGATAAGCAATAACAAACTGAATATCGAAATTATTATTATACATTTATACGTAAACGTAATGTATCCCAGATATAGCTGTATATGTTTAGAGGGTAAACGTTCTAAGATAAACATACTTATTTTGTTAACATAAATCAAATTAATGTTCGTGGACGGGGCGATCTCGCAGTACTTTTTCATATTATTTGTACGCGATTTACCTGCCCGAACGCCTCCTCGCTGGCATATTTTCGTCTTTATGTGCTTTTACCTAATATTTTCTCAAATGTTTTCTTATTATTACACATACTTGGTCTGCTTTTTGTGTTTATTTACGACATCGTAACACGAACGAGTCCGTTATGCAATACAGATTAAGCCAGTGGGTAAAAGTTTCCACCCGATTCCAAATTTTTCATCGAATGGTCTAATTTACTATCGAAGTTTTACTTAGATAATAATAATGGTACCTATTTTATTTTCATTACCTGCGTCGCGTGATTTCAGCCGCGTAAGTCCCGATGCCGTGGGAATATCGGGATCAAAAGTAGCCTATGTAAAACTCCTCGATAATGAAACAAGCTTCATTATCGAGGAGTTCTACATTATTGGTGAAATAATTTTCCAATCGGTTCAGTATTTTCGGAGCCTCTCTCTCATCCGAGCGATGTTCCCGGTTGCAATGCTCTCGGGAGCCCGGGGTCCGCTAAACCCCAAATATTTGGGGTTGGCGCAATAGGAAAGTCATCATTGACCAATTTGACCATACCTTCTTCTAATAGATTTGGCAATATTTTTACGGTCGGTATTTTCGGAGCCTATTTGTTACAAACAAAAAAAAACTTTTCTCATAATAATCTCTACGTATTTGAAATGTGTACATATTAGTACCTATATAGAATTATAGATATGATGATGCTCTATTGTTCACAGGTAAAGAACTATACAGTCCAGATGCAGATGACCATGATACAGTCACCGGACCACCGAAAGTTAGCTCCAGAACAAATTCATTCGAGATCGAAAATCTACTCAAGGTAATTAACCAACTGGGGAAGGCCCGACTGCAATGCAGAAGATTGCGGGTTCGATTCTCGCCGTATACAAGTATTTATGCTTAAAAAATAAATATTTGTTTCTGGTCTGGGTGTTTTCTATGTATCATACGTCTATTAGTATGTAGGTATAAATATTTTTACAAAAAAAAAGTATAATATGTAATACATACCTATAATAATTTTATGACTTTTCTATGGGTACTAGATAACAAACTAAGCCTAGTGCTTAGTTTATGGCTAGATTGCGATGTATGCAACGTTGTGCAATTATTATTTATTTATAATGCATCTGAGCGTTGAACGGTCGAGAGTCCATTCAATTATCGTTTGTCTCCTCGAACATTCCCAGCTTTATTTCGTTAAATAACTCGGGTGTGAAATGCGTTCTCTTTTTAATACCGTTAGTCTCCCGGGATTTTAACTCAGTTCTTCGAGGTAAATATTGTATTTGACTTTCTCATTTACGTTTTTTGTTTACTGTTTTAACCAAAGCGCATTGTTGTTTAGCAAAAGTCAATAACGTTTTTTCCCTCTCTTTTATAACACAAAGTAACGTTTAAACGTTCTGGTTTCTAATTAGTGTAGTGATTTTTCGTATGTTTTTGAAAACTCATTCACGTAAATTTGAAACAAATTGTCTGTTTAAAGATCCATTGTTCATGATTATGAATTATGATCTGGTTTCTGACATATTAATAGGGTGTTATAATTGGCGAAAAGGGTCGGATAATGAAATCGTTTAAAACGAATTTGATTCGACATATTATGTGTAAAATTCAAAATTAAAGAACATTTTAGCCATATAAAAGGTTTTTCCACAGGCAGTGTATGTACTCAGCTACTTAAATGTAAGAAGATTTTTTTCATCATAAATTATCAATCGATGGTTTTACGGTGCCATGTTTATTGAACCACTCAGTTGTCTGTATGTCTGTCAAGATCCTGTTTCTCAGGAACGTGTAAAGAAAGGTGTATCTTTAGGGGGTGCCTTTACCGATAAACGATTCTGAAGTCATGAACAAATAACGCAATGCTTTGTCTTTTACCGTGACATGAAGTATCAAAGTTGACAGATGGGAACAAAGCATTGTCTCGTAATAAAATTGCTCATGCCTTTATATTTTTTTTGTGTGGTTAAAGTGTCTTACACTATTATTTATGGTAAATTCTAAGAAATTACTCGTCTAAGTACCTCATATTACTTGTCTAACAGCCGAATACAGAAACGCCACTTAAAATTTGAGGTGTACTTAAAGAATTGAGAAGCTTCTAAATTTACAAATAGTATAGGAACTTTTGAGTTTGAAAGGTGCTTAGTTGTTTAAGTGGAACTCAAATGTTGAGTACGTTTACGTATCCGAATACGTTTCTGTATTCGGCCGTAAGTCACATTTTCGTTGACGTTAAAAATCACTAATAAGAGCGAGACAGGGCATTGCTTGCTAGTATAAATCAAAGCTCAAAGCAAAGGCGAGACCGATGCGTACTTGACTTGATTTTGTTAAAATTTGTCGCACATAATTATACCTTTTCCGTGTTCTTCTTCTTATTCGATTCAATTTCGTGTTCAGAGCGCGGAACAAGTGACGGGTTGGTGTCGATCGCCTGCGGAGACGCGTCGCGGGAGTCCGACGGGTAGCGTCGCGAGCGTCGCGGCCGGGACCCCCTCACGACATCTCTCCGACGCCGACAAACTCAAGAAAGTATTGCTTGAACTAGTCGATACTGAAAGAGCTTATGTCAAGGTAAGATAGAACATAAGTTATTACTGTGCTTTATTTATCATTATAAGTATACCTACATAGGTTCTGTTGTTGTTGATAATAACTAATTTATTTATAAAGGTTTAAAAAAAACAACCAATGTTTCTTTTGCATAGGTAGTTGCATAGATAGGTATCTATGGGTGTCGATATTTTCCATGAAAATCTTATATTTTTTTAACGGTTTAGCGGCGAATTGGAAAAAATATCTACTAGCTACTGGCAAAACGTTTCTTCCTTTGTCATTTCCAACAGACACAAAGAAAAGAACGGATAAATTGGTTCTGTAATTCCGTAGATTACCTTGGACCTTATCCACCTTGTAAAATGAGTATAGATAGATAAGAAAAAATGCAGTCTTGCTGATTCAACTAAACTAACATTACCGGGTCGATAACTATCCCTTGAGTCTCATTAAACGCAATTTATATGACGTAGTGTGAGCAAAGGTCGATCTTACGTTTCGTGTGAACGGTTATACTATCGTTCCCTTGATATTTCCATTTTAGTAACCCATTTAGTTACATTCGGAAACCCTGCCCCGAATCTTAACAAACCACAAGATAAGCTAAATCTGAAACATCTAAATTTTACTCGGCAATTATGAAACTGTCAAGATAAACTCATTGACTTAATTAGATTTCGGTGTAGTATGAAGCTCATTATGTCTGAAACAACAATGTTATAAATTCATGATTCAATTTTCAAGATAACTGATTATTTTATACGAGAAAGGATTTTAAGTACGCTTTTGACACAAATAGGGCGTTCGCTCTTGGAAATGTGCATCTACTAGAAAATAACGTTTACTTCAAACGATGAGATAGGTCAGTTACTGACATCAAAGGAAAGTTACGTTTGTAAAATGTTATAGTTCGCTGGCTAGAGTCCTCCAATTCAGATAGTAATACGAAACTTTACCATCACGTCTAGGTACGTAATTCAATGGGCTTAAAATTCCTTTTGTTCCGTTTGCAGTACCAAACATTCAAATGTAAATCCATTTCTAATTAAGTTTTGCAATTAATTTTACCCAAAAGTATTACCTACAGTAATTGATGTGAAATATGTATAGTATTATAATAGGTACTAGCCATAAAATGTACTATTTGTTTTATTTTACTTAAAAAAATATAATTAGAACACGATTTAAATTAATGCAAACCTAAAACAACTTTGGAATGTGTAGAAAATTCTTTTAAAACCCGTACATTTATTTTTGTTCTTTCCTGTTATTAAACTCTGACTTCCTCCTCCCTTGAGCATAGCTGGTTACAATTATTGTTTTGTGTATTTTTCCCTTTTTTGTTTGATTTCATGTTTCTCTACACAAACCAACTTTTAATAACAGCGCCAGATTTCTAACCTACTCACTGCTATAAATTAATTATGATGAAGGTATTTCACAGCAAAAAATAAGAATTTTTGAGTTATAGTCTTTACAAAATGATTTACGTTAATTAATTCTCGCGGAGTTAAAAAAAATGAGCCAACATTTTTTCTTTTTTGTGTAAATTTTAAGTAACCGTACACATATTGTTCTGTACAGTAGTTAAAACCTTAGATGAAAACAAAAATAGTATATACGGTATGTTCTAATATTGCGTATTCGAAAAATGAGCTAGAAACACCTATATACATTTTCATAAAATTATTGTATTTAAAAACATTTGTCTTTAAGAATGATTCAGGCATTTGTAAATAAGCAAAAAGGCATTCTTATCGATTTAAAAAAGATAATGGCAATGTGACAGCACGTGCTCACGCGGCAACGGTTCGACATACGACTGAGGCTAGTGCGTCAGCTAAACGCAGTTTTATCGTCTCTTTTTCCGAGACTAGGTAACGTAGCTGCTGTTTTTTGTTTTAATCTAAGGTTAAAACAGAGATCGGTATCAATTTTATTGGAATAACAACATAAATCTATAACTAACGAGAACTTACGACTATGCGACACTTCCGCCAACAGTTCGTTTACAAGTTATGCACTAACATCGTAAGTTATGCTTTTGACACTGCTGCAAACGCGTCCCACCCACCAGCTCTTACCTAATTAGGTACAGAGTCTTGATTTTCCTGTGTATTTCAACAAACTTTATCAACTCTCGTTCGAATTATTAACTCCCGAAGATAAACTTCGGCTCGCAACGTTTCTGTGGCCATGTAAATATTCATGAATACAAAAACTTTGATGGATTGATTAAAATACATTTTAAATTCCATAAAACTGGCTGCACCTGTGCCTTTATCTTCGGCGATAATTTAAACGTTCTCGTTGATGAACTTTGTATAAATTTAAAGTCTTAGGTATATACATAGACATACATATAGCTAGACGTCACATGTAGCTCGATTAGTATTGAAACCGAGCGTGCCGACTTTTTAATACCTACTGTGATTTCACAGCCACAGAAAATATGTTCCTGCTTTTAGGTGCTTGAATTTTTGCGATTTTGCAGTTACTAATCACTTAACGAGTCACGCAACGAGGCATTTTATTAGTTTCTACGGACGTCCGGCAACTATAGACGCGCGCGGACTGCCAGTAAGCGCCGACTGCCGTGACGTCTTGTCAAGGTTTTTCACGTTTCCTGACGTGACCTGAAAGACGTGAATTTGCGTGGTCTAGCTATATGTATGTCTGTGGGTATATATATAGGTAGGTAGAGGTACATAACAATGTCGCCGCTTAACGACCCCTGACTTTTCTATGAAATGATAAGTTATGGATATGTCTCAGACTATTAAAGACCCCCATTGGTTAGGGAGCCAATATCGTTATAAAGATTTAGCGAACTTTCCTTTCTGTTCATCTCAATCTTCAGATAGCGTATCGAGTGGGACGAAGGAAAAAATTAAGAAATCTTTATTCATTTTGAACAGCGTAATGACGGTAAAAACTCTGAAGACTGTAAAAAGGTACATTATGAAGCAAGTTCTATTACTTCCAGCACCTGAATAACTTACTGGAGAATTACTTGGAGCCACTAAAGAAAGAAACTTTTTTATCAAACGCCGAGATCAACGCGTTGTTTGGGAACATTCAGGAGATAGTGACGTTCCAAAGACAGTTTCTTCAAAACTTAGAAGAAGCGCTTGAGGCTGAACCAAACTTCCACCACTTCGAATTTTCTAACCAGTTCAAGGTATATTCAATTAAAATACTGCACATTATATCTTAACAGTATTCGACAAGGGTGACTTGACTTAACAAGAGGATTTTTAATATATTTTTGTTGTTATTGCTTAAGGCATTTTTACTAGAAATACACACTCGCACGTAGCGAACTCGCACGGCGAGCAAGGGTCACATGTTCGAATCCTATCATGGGAGAGTTTTTGATGATACTTTTCTCCTTGTAAGATTTTTTCTAAGAGGATTTTTGATGCTGCTGTTTTTCCTTGTTAATATTTCTAACTTTAAATGATTTCATAGAAACTTATTGTACAATTTTCCTTTTTCAGAATGTTCTTTTCGCAGTTGGGAACGCTTTTCTATATTATGTAAATCATTTCAAATTGTATAGTTCTTTCTGCGCTAGTCACAGTAAAGCCCAGAAAGTTTTACATCCGAGTAAGTAACTTGTTCCGTTTACTTTAACATATTCATCGGAACTTCCAATTTTTATTCAAATAATATATTTATTTTTCAACAGATGAAGGTAATCAGGCTCTACAAGAGTTTCTTGCCGCGCGTAATCCGAAACAACAACATTCGTCGACCCTGGAATCGTACTTAATTAAACCAATACAACGGATACTCAAATATCCGCTCCTACTTCAGCAATTGAGGAATCTGACTGATGTTAATTCTGAAGAGCATCTCCACTTAGTCGGTAAGAAGACGAATTGAATTACTTACGATTTTTGTTTGAATCGCTTAATTTACAACTAGCAGTGCCCGCGACTTCGTCCGCCTATTTTTTTTTGAACATATAATATAGCCTATATAGCCTCAATATATGGACCAACCAACACTGAAAGATTTTTTCATATCGGACCAGAGCGGTTGCTGAGATTAGCGCTTCAGCTTTATAATATTAGTATAGATTAATATACTATACAGTACAGATTAATATATTAAAAAAAACATCAAATAATAGTATTTGATGTGTTTTTGAATACTAAAACTTAATATATATGTATATGTCGGAGTGTGGACTGCTAAGCTAATCAAACTCCTTACTAGAAGAATCGGATCGCCAGTGTTATTTGTGACAGAGTCTACAGCAGCGACATGATGACTTGTTGGTTTCCTAGCATCGGATGTTATTCATCTGGGGACGGTCGTGATGGCTTGTAGAAACTGTCTCGCGTTCCGTATTCTTTCTATGTGAATAAATGGGTTACCTACGTGATTTCGAAACACTTTTTATCGAATATTGTTACCTACAGTATTATTTGAACGTTGATTATACCCAGTACCTCATCATAGTTGTTTTCATTGAGCCGACATCTACCCAAGTACGCCCATTAGAAGCCCAAGTATGCCTACTAGAAGATATACGATAGCAAATACAGAAGTAAAGCACACTCCTGACGACATCATCAACCTCCCTACGACATCAGCTATCTCTTTACGACATATATTCTAGCAAAAAATGACTTAATTGTATAACTTTGAAGACAAAAAAACCGTACCTACGCTTTGCTTAACTTTATATTTTATACACCATGAAAAACTCACTTTACTCAAATGCTCAATGATATCCAATTGCAGAGGCTCTGAAAGGAATGGAAAAAGTTGCAGAACACATAAACGAAATGCAACGGATACACGAAGAATATGGTGCTATATTTGATCACTTGTTTAGACAACACCAAAAGTCTTGCAAGCAACCTATAGATCTAAGTCCTGGTAAATATTTTTATAGTTTTTTCTTCGGTTTTTAATTAAAATTAAACTATTTTACGGTAGATGTCACTACGAGGTCTTACTCGAAAGAACTCGGGGAGGTGCTTTCTTCAGCGCCAAACGCGCTGGTTCGGAATACCAGTAGTCGCGGGTTGCTCTCCCGCCGGGTACAACAATTTTGAAAGGTTTTTTTTAAAACAGCAGTATTTGCTAAGTGTGGTAAACACTACAAAATAATGTTTACTAATTTTTTTCATGTTTTCATGGTTTTTAAACATTTTAAGCCCGACGTTACGAGACCTCTTATTCATGGGTAGACAGAAGTTACGCGATAAACACCGAAAAAAAAAAAGTTTAATGTCAAATATTTTCATGTTTAGATTATCTGAGAATTTGTATTCTTGTACTACATGCTTATTTTCTCATTTCATATTTCAGGTGATTTGTTGTATTATGGCGGCGTAGAGTGGTTAAACATTTCAGACTTCTTAGGGAAAATTAAAAAAGGATTGGAACTGCACGCAATGTGCTTTGTATTTAAATCGGCTGTTGTCTTCCTCTGCAAAGAAAGACTGAGACAGAAGAAAAAGTTAATGGTAAGATGTTTGATGTATACAAACGTTAATTTAATTAATACAAAGCTAACGCCGGAGGGTTGTTGTCGTCTCCCTTTGGTGTAAAAGCGGTGGATTTATAAAGATTATTTTGAAAACATCAAGGCGTTTACTGAGTATCTGCTGCTTATTCAGGATTTTCATTTGAGAATTCAAAAGTGTGGCCTCCATAATTTAGTGACAACAGAAATTAAAAACAAATCCCAATTAGGGGTTGAAATTTTCATGAAAGCAGCTTCTGAATAAAAAATTATTACTAAATTTTTGAACAACAATATGAATTTTTAAAAGTTCGTAGAACAGGAGTTGTTTTTAAATATGGATAAAAGTAGATCTTAAGTTTCTTCGATAAAATTAAAAAAACACGTTTAGGTTTATTATAATTTAAACATATTGACCGTTTTTAGGGCTTAAAAATACTTACTTTTAGAAAATCGGGATGCTCGACCTACAAACCAGCCGTCGCGGTACCAATTGCCTCATAATATGGACTCGCACTAAATTGACAATTAAAACGGTGTATCTGCAGGTCGTGGATTCGAATCTCTCTGGGTGATGCGTTTTGGATAAAGCATATTTTCACACCCTAGAATTGATCCAAAGTACTATAAAAGATATTGAAAATCAGTGAAGAAACCAGTAATGGACTACTTCTGTACACCTTGAAAACAGCTGTCGTTGTATGGGCTTTTGAAAATTTGATTTTCAAGTTGTGTGTTAGCTAATAGTTAGCTATTACTTTATAACAATTAAACTTGGTTTCTAGGGTGTGTCATCAAAGAACAATTCGAACGAAGTAGAAATAATAAGGTATCAAGTATTGATACCGGTGACGGAGGTGCAAGTCCGGGCTTCGTCGGCTAAAGATATGGACAGCCACTTCCTTTGGGAGCTCATACATTTGAGGAGTCAACTGCAGAGGCGATCGGAGAAAGTCTACGTGCTTTCAAATAGGTATGTCATTCTGTCTAATTGGTGTATCAATAACTCTACGCAGTTTTTTTGTGGGAATATGATGTAATTATCAGAAAACTTGTAGTACCTACCATATTACGGTTCACGATTTACAATATTATAAGAGTATCACAAGATAAAATAATATTAAAACGTATTTTATGACACGTAAATTTTCTGGCGAATTCGGATCTAACGGCTTTATTACGGACGGTAAAGACGTTTTCAGCAGATGATGGAAAAAAAGATAGAGAAACCACATTAAAGTCATAAGTCGACATGCCTAAAGTCATGTAATTGTAATATTTACATTGGTCTAAAGGATAAATGATTCTGAATTTGAATTTAAATTGAATCGCGTGGTATTTAATATTTTAAGGAATGTTTCAATGCTTAATAATAATAATAAAATAATAATTAAATTCGTTTATTTGACTTCAAAGGTCCAATATGTTAGTAAAAAAAACACATTATTGAAAGGGGGTTAGTACAGTGCAATAATTTCTATAACTACTTATATTAATGTTTTGAGATCTATACTGGTCTCTGAAAAAAAGCTAAAGGTAATAAACACCTCGCGATTAAAACTGAAAAATGAGTTTAATTTCAACTCATCATCATCATTTCAGCTGTAAGAAGTCCACTGCTGGACATAAGCCTCCCTCATAGATTTCCAGATGCTTCGGTCATAAGTGGCCTGCATCCATCGTGAACCCGCGGCCTTAACTAAGTCGTCCGTCCATCTCGTTGGTGGACGTCCAACGCTGCGCTTTCCGACGCTGCGCCGACGCTTTCCGACGCTGCGCTTTTTAATTTCAACTATAGTTAGTTATATCTAAATATTTGTCGATTATTAACTACGATGTACCTACAGTGTAAGGTATTTGTCTCAAATTAATATATTAAAAGTAAAATATTATGTTTAGCACCGCGGACTTCCGCAACGCGTTCCTGAAGACGATCCGTCAGATAATCCGCGAGAGTGTGCGCAACATGTCGCTGCCGACGTGTCGCCCGATGCCGGCCCCGCCGCGCGCGCCGCACCACACGCTCGACCGACCCAAGCACCAGGTCAGTCTCACTGTTTCACTCCACTTTAAGGGTAGGTGGGTTCCAATGTTTCCAGGGAGCTCATTAGCCTAGCTGTACCTGCCGATCATGAACAATCGTGCCGGTAAAGCAACGCTTGGCGCGGTCATTACTCGAATGGGTGACCGATAATTTGTGGGGCAAAAATTTATTTTCTCGAGCTCCTCCGTGCTTCGGCAGTTCAGCAATTGGTCCCGGTTGTTATCTCTGATCGTTAGGTCAAGTTAGAGGCCTTAGGGCGACCTGAAAACTCTAACGGGTGACACACCTCTATCCGAAAAGAATAAGCACTGTTTTACTGCACTTTAAGGGTGCGTAATTCTCCATACAACGAAGTCAAAAAGAAAAAGAAAGGAGGAGGTAAGGAGGAGGTTAAGCAAGGACACTGTACCTACTATGAAGTGGTTCCAGTGTTTTTGGGGTTTCAAACAAAGCCAACAATAATCCCTTTTAGTTTCGTCATGACTTCTGTCCATCTCTCCGTCTGTCTTTCTTGTTTACCCCATTGGGGTATCATTATAGATAACTCAGTTTAAAACATTTTGAATTTTCAATAACCATTTCTCTTTTTTTTTCGTTTTTGAAATATTTCATGGTTATCAGTTTTGTAGATTTGGCATGAAAGAGTAACCAACATACTCGGTTACTTTTTTTCTTACTTACATACAAACTTTCACATTTATAATATGTTGTAGGATGTACCTAAATGTAACTGTTTTAATGTTTCACCTCAGGTGCAAGTAATGCAGGGATCACATACTCTAGGAAAAACGAAAAAACCAAAGACTTCTGGACAACGACTATCAGCTGGGAACATTGAGGTGAGAACAAAATAAAATAAAATATTGTTAAGTTTCAAATAAAATATCATTTCCCCTTACTCACTGCTCCCTTACCTGCCCCCTCACTTCACACTATTTCACTACACTGTAATTTTGAATATTTTTTTTACAAACACAACCTCCAGACCAACACTAAGTATTCTTTATATGGTCTAGTGGTCTTTTATGTTTATAGTGTTATTTTAATGAATTAATACTTCTTACTTACTTACTCACTACTTACTCCTCTGGCGCTAGCGACCCGAAGTGGGTCTTGGCCTCCGACACAAGAGAACGCCATTTTTGCTGATTTTGGGACGCCTCTTGCCACTCTGCTGCTCCTAGTTCGCGCGTTTAATGAATTAATAACTGAATAAAATATGACATTTAGGTATTAAATTCATTGAAATATTCGTCAACAAGAGTTGTGTAAAACGTCAACTGTAAATATAATAAAACTGAAAAATAGTTTTATTTCAAATTAACATCGCAAAAACCGAAGAAAAGTCAATATTAATTCGAAACCTCTATTCTTTTCCAGGTGGGAGATCTATCGCGGGAGAACTCGCAAGACGCGGACGATCTACCCGAACCACCTCCCGTAGAACCAATATTCCGACTCCGCAGTAGAACTCTTGGAGACACGACAGGTCAGTACTAAACATGAACAGCACATCGGAACATTAAATAAAATAAAATAAAAAATAAAAATATTTATTGCCATGCTAAAATTCAAAACTAAAAGTACTTTTATTTATCCGGATATTACAATATATATATCTCTTTGAATCGTCAATTATATAATGTTATCTACTGTGTCTTTGGAACGCGACCTCCAATGAGAAGAAGCCACAAGAAACTCATGAGGTTTCTTTTTGTATTTTTTTTGCAGTATTCATGTGATTTACATTGTCGCTAAATAAATGAGTTAAAATTAAAATCACACCACACTCACTATTTGCTTGTAAAAGTCTAAAAAGTCTATCTAACAGTACCTAACGTTTGATAGAAATATTGAAAAAAAAACACGTCTGTAATATTTGCGTCAGTGACGAGATTGAAATTCGCGACTGTCGCTTATCGAAAGGGTATCAGCTCAACTATTAGACTAAACGATCTCGTCCAATACAATTTATAAAACGCTTCATTGAAGCAATGCCATGGAAATGTCATATCGCCTGAGAGAAGGTTGGAGTTTGAATCTCGCCGCGATCGAGTTTTTGAAGATGTATAATGATATTCCTGGTAAAAATATGCCCGCTTTGTCATATAACAAAATAAAATGTTATATAATTTGGTTTTATAATAGGGTTGCTTTTATGAGACTTGAGGTCAGGAGATACCTCGAAATCGGGAGTTACAAAATACTTAAAGTACTGAATAAAATCGGTTAAAATAAAAAAATCTAACCTAAAATAACAATTATTAACAGCTTTTTAAAATTACACGATTTCCGTCCTACATTATTATAAATAAAATAAATAAATATTGCACGACGTTACACACAGCGTAATCTAGCCCCAAACTAAGCACTAGGCTTGTACTATGGGTACTAGACAACGGATATACTACATATTATACTTTTTTTTTGTAAATACATACATATGATAAATAGAAAACACTGAAATCCCATGTCTTCGGACCGTGGTGAGTCCTAGGACATGTTGGTTTCCTCACGATGTATAACAATGATTATCTACTTACCACCCGATCTAGACCCTTGCTTCTAATAATAACAATTATTAACAGCTTGTTGTCGTTGTGTCACTAACAGAGATGTGTAATCGCGTGCCACAACCGTCGCCCGTACCCGCGCCCCTGCCGCCGCCACCCGGTGACCGCGACGTGGCGGAGGCGGGCTCCAAGTCCGAGGGCGAGGACGAACCGCCGCCGCCGCCCGCCAAGCGAGGGTTAGGCAGAACTCCCAACCACCTCACTCTAAGGTACATATGTATGGGTCTGATCACCTACACCTACGATACGCCGATTGGTCCCTACTTCCCGACACTTCTCACTCTCAGCTCTGAACGGGGGCCTTATTCTGATAAACAATTGCAGGGTTTAGGCTGTATCTTCGACTTACCACGAACTAGAAGGTCTAGGCTAGGCCCAACCTTGAGCATTCAAAGCACAAGATAAAGAAGCCTTCGAGCTTTCTTGAAAGGTCCAACAAACCACGTTTCAGACTTTCAGACAAAACCACATCACCACTAACCATCTGATGAGATAGTATATTGAGTGCGATTGAGACGTAAGAGGACCATTCTGAACTGCAAGTAATTACCAGAATAAGGCCCCAGTAGTATAGCCGATCGAGCGGTAGGTTCGATTATTTCACTCATACATATGTCAAGTGTATATTTAACTAGAGGCACCGTCCGCGCTAACTGTTCCCCCTTTCGGTTCCAGCACAACGTCGACACTGAGCGCTGGAAGTACTGGAAGCCAAGCTCGGCTCATCCAGTCCTCACACCAACCCACGCAGTACCAGCCCACCATGGTCAAGGAGCTAGGTAAGCACGAGTCGCGTTCCCTCAGAGCCTCACCAGATAGGAAGATTAAAGTCATCAGGTCTGGAAGTGGGGGCAGCTGTGATGATCCAGATCGCGATCGAGTCACCAAAGTCATCGTCTGCAAGTCTCCTAACAAGTCTAGTTTGAAGGGAAGTAAGTCGGCGCGAAGTTCGCCGCGTGGTTCGTTTGATAGGGCAAGGTCACCACGTGGAGTTAAGTCCAGAGAGAACAGCTGTGAAAGGTCAAAGTCGCCTGCTCCAGCCGGAACAGTGCCAAGAAAAGGAATCATGCGAACACCACAACCGAGCTTCGAACGATCTCCAGCTGTTTCTCCAGCTGTTTCACGTCGTTCTTCCCGCGCTTCGCATTCTGACCGCGAGAAACTCGCGCGTCTCGGAACTAATTCTTTAGATCGAGTCGCTCATTACTCGCAGTTGGCGAAGGCTGAAGATAAAGCAATAAGGATGGGTATTGTGGTGTCAAAGTCGACGGATTCTATAGCGAAGGCCATCGAACACCCGACTTGTGTGCAGTGTTACCTCTCTGGGAAGCGGGAGAAGCAGCCAAAGACCTCCTAGCATAAGGGGAAGGGCAAGTCCCCCCGAGGCCGGCGTCGGTCGATGACTGCACACGCGTCGCTCTCGACGGAGCGACGCGGCTCGTTCACGCCGGCCGCGCCGCCTTCCTCCCCGCGTACATCGGAATACAACCAAATCCACGTGTAATTTTTGGGGGTAGACTTGTCTTTTTAGTTGGTTTCTTTTAGTCATAGTTATTATTTTTAAGATGTTTTAAGTATGATCGTGAATCGTTCGATGCCTGTGAAACGGAATTGATTAGTGATCAGTAATCACAGATAGATAGAATTAAAGTGAAGGTTTAAAATTGAAACGCTTATTTCCAATTATTTAGATTTCGATTGATCTAAAGTTACTTGTAAACTTTATTCTTTTTGGCGATGTTGACGGTGTAACTTTATTTCAGTTTCTAGAAAGTACACGTGGCACAAACGTTCAAATTCGACGTATACGTGAACTCTCTAAAATGTTTTATTGATAATTATTAATTAACAATAGTTAGGCTTCACAGCGTCATGCACTTAGCCGTGATGTAGGTAATTAGACGATGCAATTATCACAACTAATATTATATATTCGAAAGTTTGTTTGTTTGTCATGTCAAACGGCTTGGCTGATTTTCATGAAAAGTAGTCCGTAGTGTAGAGACTATTTTTTCTGTGGGTGAAACCGTGCAGTGCAGCTAGTTGTAGCTAAAATAACTATATCCACCTCGATGTTAATTATTGTTAAAATAGGGTTCCCTACATTTTGCATAAACTTGTTTGCCCTAAAATTAGATTACTTGTGCCATTTGGCATAATTTATTTTACTTAAATGTCACATCATAAACAATGATACTGAATTAAACTATATAGCATAAATTGAACATTGCTTAAAATATTCAACATTTAACATTAATTGAAAAGCAGAATTATAAAAACAATATCTATCATTGCTTTAGCAGTTCCTTTAATTATTAAGGGCACCAAGCCTCCTCATAGAGAAGTAAGGCAGTTACACGCCACGATTCTACTTTAGATTGGAGAATGTCCCCATGTCTTCCGACCGCGTAAATTCTAATGTCAGTTTCCTCACGATGTCAATAGGCCTCTTAATTAACAATTCACCTAAAATTAATAACAAAAAAGTTTGTGCGAAAAGTGGGAATCACAATAAAATAACCTTAGATAAACTCAAGTGCTAAGTATTACATAAAAATGGCTGTGGTATTGAACTGATGTTTACCCTCTTATTTATTTCATGGTATATTTTTTATCTCATTTTCGTTTTCTACTTGAGGCATCTCGTTAGATGTACTATTTAAGCCATGGAATTTGTACTATTCATTAATGTGTCTTCCATTTCAAAGTACCTTTTCTAAAACTAAAGCTTCTTAATAATTTGCTGCTAGTAACTAATTCAGTACCTGCTCTAGAATATTAGTACTATTACTATAAAGGTAAATGTTTGTTCTTAACCCCTTTACTAATAAACTATGATTAATAACTGCATAAGCTGTGTTTCGTTTGCCTTTTACTGTCATATGACGTTTCAAAGTTAAGAGACAGAGACAAACATTATATAACCTAGTCATCTGTTAGTCTTTATTTATAAGTAAGGGGGGTAAGTGTTTATTGCTCCTTCTTGTAAAAACCGCTAGACCGATTGCGATGAAACTCGCTACTTACATAGTTGGAGACTTTGAATAACACATAGACTTCATTTATCCCAATATTCCTACGGGGTGTTCCTACCGACATAAGCGGGTGGAACCGGGGTACGCTGCTAGTATTTAATACTTTATAGTGATACGTCACACGCTTCACATTTAAATGAATTTATAACATTTGTGGTCTAAAAGTATATTCGGTTTTACAGTATTTTATTGAAGCTAGTAATATACCACTTTTTGTTTCTGTCTGTCAACTTTGAAAGTTCTTATCAGAGAAAAAGACAACACATGTTCATACTAATCCACGTTTATTAAAATAAGGGTGTAAGGATTTGCCATTTTTCGAAATTAGGACGTTTAAAAGCCTTTTGGCTTTCTGATTTCTTTCAAGATTTCTGAAATATTTTACAGATAATTGGGCGCGATTTATCGTGACATTTACTGCAAATAAATGTCGCCTTTATAAATTAAACTGAAAAAATCTGACTTCATTGGGCCATAAACGTGATAAATTCATTTACTCTGGTGAAGTACGCTCTTAAATTATAAGTTCTAGTATCGTAGTTAATTCTTAAATATATTTTCGTTTAAAACTACTGCAATCATCACCGAAACAGCTGTCATTAAGTACCTATTTACTTATAAAGTAAATTATCATTATGAAACGTAAATGGTTGTCTATGTAATAAGGTCTTCAAATACCTATATATTAAATAGATCGTAAATAATCGATAGTTCCCATTTGTTCTATAGAACTGACGTCACTGGGACAAGAAAAAAGAAAAAAACATTCTCAATTCTTCCAAAGAACATTTAGTACCGATCTATTTTTCTGAAATTGTTCATTCATTCATTCCATGATGTTCACAAATTGACAAAAATTCGGGGCAAACATTGGACTGATTGGAAAAATTGATTGAATTAAAATTGAATTAAAAGTATGTAGTTCTAAGGAAAAAAAATAAGAGAAATATGCTTAGATGAAAACAAAAATGGGTAGATACGATATATTTTAACATTGCGTATTCGAAAATTGAGCTAGAAACACCTACATGCATTTTCATATTTTTTTTGTATTTTTAAAAACATTTGTCTATAAGAATGATTCGGGCTTTGTAAATAAGCAAAAATCCATTCTTATGGATGTCAAAAAGATAATCGCAGTGTGACAGCACGTGCTCACGCGGCAACGGTTCGACATACGACTGAGGCTAGTGCGTCAGCTAGACGCAGTTTTATCGTCTCATTTTCCGAGACTAGGTACCGTATCTTTAGTTTTTTGTTTTAATCTAAGGAAATATGCCCTTTTTGTCCCGTTGACGTCATTTCTATAGAACAAATGGGAACTATCGTAAATAATACTTTACTGGCTGTGTTGTCGACCTTTGTGTACCTATACCTGTTGTATGTACTTACCCGTACATTTTAATAGTTAGCAATAGTGCTCTGTACTGACCGGCATAATTGGTCGTGCTATCCAAGTTACACAATGTTTAAAACGTACAGAATTTTAAAATGCTTGGTATTGAGAGCAACCGACAACTCGTAGTGTCAAAACTCTGAAATTAGTTTTTTTTTGATAAATTAATTGAAATACATAGGGATATCATTTTTTTCTGGGTTCAGTACGCCTTTATTATCACTATAAATAAAGGTGATGTTTGGAAAGAGTACGTGAGTCCCTCGTGCACTTTACCCAATGTCCGCATTATATAATAATTTATCTGTGAATGTTACGTCACATGGAAAGCGCGACTAGGCGTGTTAGTTTGTACAGAGCCTAATAGTACAACTTAAATTTTACGAACAAAATTTTGACTGATATGTTCGTAATTTTAAGAGAATGAATTAAGAGAAAAACGTCTATTGAATAAACTACAAAAAAATATAGGGTATTATTAACAGTATGTGTCTAAAAATATACATAACAATAAAATATTTAAGTACATATAAATGTGGTCGATGTGTCTAGAATCTAGATATTGATACTTTATGATAGTTATATTATAGCATTTGCATCTCAGGAAGTGACACTTCATGATCTATGTGGGTAAAATTTTAGTACAAAGTTTAAGAAAATTACCACCGACCGGTCAAATTGTATTTTATTGTGGTTTTCTCTTGGAAATATGTTTAAAAAGAAATGCATTTTCTGTGTAGGTGGAAGAGATCAAACATTAAGTCTAAGTCAACTGTTTTTGATCGTTTGTATCTAAAAACCACATGAAAATATTGTATTTCAATTTACTATTATAAATTATTCTGTTGTATTTTTGTATTTAATTGGTCGCGGCAGATTTACCTCGCCGCGAGTTAGTTTTTGAAAATGTATTTTTCCTTTAAAATATTTCTAGTATTCTATTGTGTTCAAACAAACGTAGATACTTAGTGATCGTTATCACAAGAAACCCATGAAAGTCGCTTCATCAGATGCAAGTGTTATACTCAAACATATACAATACACTAATAAATAAAAACTAGCTAAGTACTAAACTAATAGCCGTATAAAATGAATATCAATAACACAATATTAGATGATTAATGATTAATAGCTAAAATTCTTCTTCACGTAGTGCTTTATCTTAAGTAGCTTTGCACTCTGTCTAATCGACCTCTTTAGTACTCGCACATGGACGAAATGAACTTCATTTCATACAGGAAAGACAACATGCTCAGTTTTCTGAATAACCCAGATACAGAGACGTTGTATAGGCCAGACAAGTCGAAGTTTACGCGCTGTATTTGGGTAAATAAATGAATGGGAAAATTAACATTTTGTTATATCGTCAAAAGTGTTCCCTTTTTTGTTTTTTTGCTCATTACAACATCTAATTCACCATTGTCTCAAATCACCGATTAAGGTGATGCGATATCATCATTTACGTCATCCGACGATTACACCAACTCAACCGAAGTCACCTTGGTTGGTGTTTCATCCCAACCGTGTATCAACCGTGTTCAATGGTTTAAGTTTACGTTTCTTTATAAATCCAAACGTAGTATATTTAAGAAGGTAATATTTAAAAGTCCAGTATTTGGTAACGTGAATTGTGAAACGGAGTTTCAAATCAATAAACAGAACTTTCTGATATTATTATTTTTATTAACCTATATTGTCCCACTGCTGGGCAAAGGTCTCCCTAACATCCTTCCATGCAATCTCCGTCAAATGTATCAAAATCGTCACGCCACCGTTTTCGGGATCTGCCTCGATTCCGACGTCCGTCTTCTGGCACGTTACCCATTTGATAAATAGAGGTCTTTATTACGTTACATATGTTCCTACATTAGAACTAATGTTCAATTCAAGGGTTTGAAATGAAGTGTTTTCGTCACCCAGTGCACCTTAGACCCTATTTTAGACAACTACCCTATACTTAACTGTATTTAGGCTACTTCGCTGATTTAAAGTAGTTAGTTATAGAGACCGGAAAGTTGCCGATAAAACTTCGCTACCGCTTGAATGTTCGATGACAATGTTGACGGCGTAGAAATTACCCCCCTCTCGCTCGGCTATACCCTGACAAGGATCTTTTCGAACGTGCGGAACAATTTTTTTGCACTATCGCGTTATGTTTAAATTCTTTGGATTAGAGAGGACGCCAACGGCCTCTCCCCCGTTCTTTAAGATCCATGTCGAGTTGTATATTTCATTTTCCGTTGTACTGTACCTCGCCGAACCGCTGCGGCCCCTCGGAATGCGGTCGGCGACTCTACGACAACATTCATCAAACATTCAACTCTTTCGCGGACATCTCGTTACAAATCGGTTGAAAGTGAATAGCTAAATTGATCGTAGATATAATGATGTGTAAAGAGTTCGGTGTTTGGTGTGTTGTAGGGTCGCCGGTGTGGAAACCGCGCGAGACGGCCGGCGAGGTCGGGGGCGCTACGGCCCCGAGCGTGGCTGCGCCGACCACTCTCCCGCGGTCTACCAGGCAAGCTCCCAGGCACCACCACCTCTCTGCCAGCCGCAAGTCTCTCGCACCAGACCACAGACATTAATCGACACACACACACACACATGCAACCCACGTACCATAGAACCTCCCACAGTCGCACACTGAACACTTGAAATCTTGTGCCAAATTACAAATAAATTTACCTTATAAATAGATCGTCAATCATGTAAGGATTTAAAAATAAAAATCATTAATCAAAACTACTACGACTCGTAGATGCGTAGATGATTATTACTTATTTTGTTCTGTAATTGTATTCATGGTTTTTTCTTCATATTTTAAACAGATATCGATAGTTAATTCAAAATGTAGAGTTCCTTAGAGAATCTTCAAAGCTTGTTGACCAAGGAATCACGAAAAGAACACGAAACTAACACGTTTTAAATACTATTTAATAATTGCTACTGCGTACTGCAATGAGGTTCTACGGTAAACATCATAATTGTTTTAAACAATATTATTGATAAATAATTCCACGCCTCAGTGTTAGAATTTTTTACCGGGGCACGTATTCTACAACAAAAACGTCTTAACTTTGCCTTAGCTTTTTCTTTTTTGTAAAACAGTTTAGCTCTTAGATTACCTAAATGGTGGGTATTCTAACAGCGACGTTCGAATTTTGATCCATCTTTTTTAAAGGCGTGTGAGTAATTTCCCGAACAGTTTCACTTTAGAACTGGTGAAGCTTGTCGGTCAGAGGCGAGTTTAAAATCGATCAATATTAGGCGATTGTGATCGATTTTAAACTCGTCTCTAATGGACCAGTCTAGTACTATGAGTTTAGCGATTGTTGATCATTTTGGAAAAAGTCACTTTAAAAACTTTAAAAGTTTTAGTGAAACTTGATTTCCAAAACATGTTGAACTATTTTCGAATAAAATAGACAGTGCTGAGGCAAAGTTGAGACATTTAATTTATAGAATGTGTGCCTAGATCGTATTCTAAGGCTACCTAGACCATAATTTAACTTAAATCTTATAATTGATACCGTTCACTTATTCCAAAATGCATTTTAAAGGCTCAAATAAGTAATATTTATTTTGTCAAGTATTTTTTTGTTCGCATAGGCTAATACTAATTTTTAATATCCAAACTGATAAGACTGCGTGCGGCTTTTGTGTGAGGTACCTTACGTAGGGTGATCGAAGACTATTGTGACTATACCCCTATTTCAGAAACTTAGATCAAAAAGGTAAACAAAAATCCCATACTTGAGCTCTTTATTTACTTTTTCCTTTAAAATTGACTGTTCTTTGTTTACCTTTTCGATCTATGTTTCTTAGGTATAAAATCTTTATAACTTTAAAAATTAAATACCTAATTGATATAACTTTCACCAAATCAAATGGGTTAGTTTGAAATTTATATTTCGACAGTAGTTTATTAATTCTGTAACAAAAATCCCTTCACGATCGCGTCTTTGATAATTATTTAAAAGCATCTAAATATATGTTTTAAACTAACATGGTAGTATCCACTACACATATTATTTTAAAACACCAATGTTCTATTTAAAAAGCAAGTTAAACTTAATGGCGAAATATCGAACTCCGGTTAAAAAAAAAAACAAATTGAAACTTGGATAAATATCATGTTTTAAAATAATATTATTTTAAAACATGATATACACAACATACAGATATAACACATATAACATGACATGTTGTTTTATACTGCGTTCATGAATAATAATATTTTTCAATAGTCACATAGTCTCGGCTACCTTACTAACAATAGTTTGACAGACGACACACCCTTGGCACCCAACCCCTAATAAATATTATAGACTAAGACAATGTATTAGATGAATTCTCTACCAGTATTTATACTAAGAACATTAGTTTCCATAATATATGTAAACTATGTACTTACTACACATTATACACATACAGAAAGCAAACACATTATAAAATATAAATATAATTCTAAAATGATATTACAGAGCAAAATTGCTATAGTTCTAAATGTAATGTTTTTTGTCCGCAAAAGATTGTCCGAAACTCATGAAATGATTTATGTTAACACAAATTCCTTTCTATTTATATGTATATATTTCGAATCATATCAATAATCTTGCAAGAATGTGTGTAGTTTTATTGATTTGCGGACAAATACACTATTTAATTTAAAAAAGGCATTCGTTGTCGGTCTTTTAAGAGAAATAGTTAATGATAAAAGTAGGTAAATAATGATATTATTTTATAATCAATTCCACTTGTGCCATAGTGCAGTTGTGCACGTAAATCGTCTAGATTATTCTGTCTGCGGGCATTTATTGTATGTATTCTTCCTGCAGGCATTTATGTATGTATTCTATCTGCATGCATTTATTGTATGTATTCTGCCTTCAGGCATTTCTTGTATGTATTCTGTCTGCAGGCATTTATTGTATGTATTTTAAACAGTTCCCAGGGGCTTAAATAAACGATGTTACATTTAAAATACACTCAATAATTTAACGAACAGATCTAAAGAGTCGAGGAAGTCATCGATTTGTAAGATCAATCTTCTAGTTGATATATAAACTTCATTTGTATCGTGTATCATAATATAAATATAATTTTATTTATATTTGACACTGTGGTTGTAAAAATAATGAAAACTAACGAGTTTGTTGAGAAAGATGACTAACGAACATGATATTAAAGGCCTCGTTACTGTTAATATGTTTCACATAAAATACATAGGTACGAATGTTATAATAAAAACAAATTATCGTCATTATTATAAATTAAATGTACTAGTAGTTAAATAAATGTTGAAACCTGCAAGTGACTATCCTCGTCTTAATTCCTTTGCAACTTCCTATTACTAAAATCTGTATGGATTTGTTTGACACAATAGTCGATAATGTTTCCTTAAATAATTTCTTCTGTGCCAAATTAGATAATCTATATCTGTGACATGTTACCGCTGATATGTTACTTGAATTTTTTGGACTGGAATAGTATTTAGAATGCACAGTTTTGTGTACACTGTGCAGGACATAACTAACTCAGAGGTGAAGTTATTTGCAATTGAAGTTCAAATACTGGATTATTTTGTGAAAAATATTAGTACATAAAATCTCTCAGTATGATATTGTGGTGTATCCATATAATTCGTTGCATTGTATCAAACGAACGTTTTACTGGCCATAGCTGTCAGAGTATGTGAGTTAGTTAAAATAAATATGTCAGTAAAAAAATGTATTTCAATTTGTGCATTCTAAATAAACTATTCCTGTATGTACATTTTACTATGAAATACTCCAATGTAGTTAGCTATAATATATATAATTTCGGTCACATTGCCAAAGCAGTACTCACTCCCTAATAGATGGATTGCACTCACCCTCAAACACTAGGTATTTTTATAATTAATTTATCTTCGTGATCAAATTCGAAAGTCTATCATAGGCTAGGTGATTATATGACACGTATCCTACACAATTATGTTATTTATTATGATTAATTTTAAACTATTTATATATATTATTATAATCTATGTATATTTTTAGTAAATTGTAATTACATGTCGTATTTACATAATTTACAGTATGATAACGGTAATGCATTACATTACTGTGTTTGTGTTTATACTCATAAGCAATGTTGTTGGCATACCATACCGGAAAGCTATTCTTTGTGGGGTTGAGATTTCTATGACTTATTAAAAATTAATAGGAAATGATTTAAGCTTTTCAACTATTTATTGTTATTCATTCTCTTTTAAAGCTCATCAACGTCTTGATTTATTCTATCGGGCTTTTATTCGATTTTTCATTGTATATATTTTACTACCATTCAAATAATAGCTTTTCCATTGTCACAATGTAAGTATATTATTTTTAAATAGGTAGGTAAATCAATAACCAGAATGTATTTAAATTATTAAAGTATATATATATTTATATATTACATAAATTAATTTATTGTAAACACTTTTATAATATATTTTAGAACACAAATTAAGTTCGTTCCGTAATTTATTTAAATAAAACTTGTTTATTAATATACATATGTTAAAATATTCGAATTTAATAATTACGAACTTATACATCAATTTATAGATTATTATTATACTAAGAAAATATAATATAATTAATAAAATGATTAAACAACAATTGAGTGAAACTTGAATATGAAGGATGAGCTCGTAATTGCGATTGTATTTCAACCTTCAGAGACATTTGAAAAGTAATGTAGGAAAAAGAATGAATATTTAGAAAGACTTATTGAATTAAAATACGAAAATAACTAATATTATGATAAGTATTGACACTTTATTGTTTTGTGTAACGTCGTTTATTGATTTTGCATGGTTGTTTTTATTTTAATCAACAATTATTAATATTAGTAAAGATCAGGCAATTTTTCATGCAGGTAAATGCGTGTTAGATTGCCAAAATTTACTTATTATATGAATTATATAGACTACAGGGTTTTCAATAGGATGCTGGTTAAAATGACTTCCTTCGTGTGCTTGAATTGGGTTACAATCATCCTTAGCACCAAAATAACTTACCCTAATTTACTTTCTCATTTATATAGTAAAATATAACATACCTACCTAAACCTAAGCATAACATGTACAAATTTTCAGTGTTTGGAATTTATTGTGATATTGTTAATATACTTTTTAATAGTCATCCTTGGGTTGGAAATGATTAAAAATAATCATTAGTTATTTTTTAATGGTATTAATTTGGTGTCGATTAAATACCCAAATTAAAGTGCCTTCACATTGCATCCTCAAAATTGCACGTTGGTTTCGTGGCATCAAAATAATCCTAGCATTAACCACTCCCCTATTGTAGTCCTGTAGGTTTTCTTTAAAATATAAAGATCCCAATTTCTCTAACGAATTTTAAGGGTAGGTATTTTGGAATTTAATGGAAATGTAAGAATTATCGAAATAAGTGATTGTCTAATCGTTCGTTAGTGAATTTGTGATCGAATATTTACTATTTATCTTTAAGTGTTTTAATGGCTTCCGATACATTAGTCTAACTTATTTACTTATTGTTTTAAGTATGAATAATTTATGTTAGTTGTTATTTTTAAGTTTAAATTTTGTGACACATATGAAAATTACTTTTTATTGCTTATGAATAAAACTAAAAAGGTTAATTTGATGTGTGTTTATTTTTAGTCCTAAGCAAAGTTGGGTTTGCTTTGGGCAAAAACTCCTATCCCGTTTCCAAATACAGTTTGTGATGAACTGCCTGTTAATTCTATGGAGAACTCACGGGCATCTCATGGCGGATTCCTCGGTGAGCTACCAAATAGGAAGTTTATAAATGTCATACTAATAAAAAAAGCTCGACAATTTGGGGCGACTTAAGTTTGAGCTTGAGGTAGGATCCTAGGTCGTTATGAATCGTGAGCGGAGTGTCAGTAAAGACGAAAGTGATGTTTAAGTTGAATAGAATACCACTAATGTTACATCTATGCTATACCTACAGAAGTTGTGGGATATTTTATGCAAAACATTATAATTTTCGGCTTAAATGCCACTGCCGCCACATATTTTTGAGGATAATAAAGTTATCCAGTTAAGTAAGCAGTCAAAAACCTATTTTTATTATAGGTCAATACCGCGCGTCGGACGAAGACCCGACTGCAATGCGGAGTTGCGAGTTCGATTCCCGCCCGGTGCAGTTGCTTATGGTTAAACATAAATATTTGTTTCTGGTCTGGGTGTTTTCTATGTACTAGTATCATAATATGTAAGTCTTTACAAAACAAAAGTATATTAGGTTGTATATCCGTTGTCTAGTAACCAGAGTACCTACAAACCTAGTGCTAAGTTTGGAGCTAGATTGCGCTGTATATGTAACGTCTTGCAATATTTTTTTTTATCTTCTTCGTCGTGTCGATGGCACATTTTTTGACCATGTTAGATCCGCCCACTCTAGCATACTGCGAGGCTCCTGGCTTTGCTGTTAGCTGCCATCAAATCAGCCAGCGTACATTTGTTAGGCAGTGGACGGATAAAGGCTGAAATGATGATGATGACAGTTGTAAGGGCTAGAGGGGCATGTCAAAAGATGTTGCATGGTTTGCTCGAGAGCTCCGCAGTCGCACTGGCTTTACATTTGTTGGTATTTGGCATTCTGGCTTGGCATTTTTTTTATATTACAGGTAGAGTGCGTTTCATCTTTAAATGTTGGTAACAAAACAAAAAAGTGCAAAAAACAAAACAATTAAAGTGCTACCTTAAATTAAGGGAGATTTGTATATAAAGAATGAATGAACGAATCTTCCTGTATTCCAGTATAGTACATTTAAGGGCCCTATTCTGAAAAACTGAAAATCCATCGAAAATTGTTGATTATTTCATGACGGAATGTCGTAGAACTTTTTTTTGTGTACAGATTGTAGGCGACATTGTTTCCGATATTTTAGTGCAGTTTCCATACAAATATGTCGAAACGTATTGAAGCCTATCGACATTTTAGCCAAATCAGACATTTTTTGTCTAAAATTTGGATAGGCTTTGCACCAATAGGAGGTTCTTGTCTTAAAACTACACCAAAATGTAGGAAACAATGTCACCTACAATCTGTGCACAAAAAAAATTCTACGACATTCAGTCATGAAATAATCAACAATTTTCGATGAGCCCGACAGGGATTTTCAGTTTCAAGGTCGTTGGCGTATATACTCCTCTTAAGATATTAAAGCAAGACTTTTTTGTTTTTCTACCAATATTACGGCATAGGAATTTAAAGATAAAACGCACTATATATAAAAAGATAAAGAATGAAAACGCCGTGAGTAGTCATTAAGTGTTTTATTGAATCTTACATTGATGTCCATAAATTAAACTTCAGTGTTATCGGATTTAAAATCTTACAATTTGCTAATAAACAGGTTTCAAGATTGATATGAGTGAAACATTCAAAATATAATTAAGTATGTCCCTATTTACAAGGTTTTTTTTTAAATAATTACATCTAAATAGACAATGTGATTATGGCTTCCACATTCTAAATAATAAATGCATGCATAAGACGGAAAAGTAACATTTTTTTACGATCGTGAAAAATAAGTCGAAGTAAAAATGGGTGCTCTACAAACATAATTAAGCGTGAGATTAATGTCTTTAATGTATTTTAGTGATTTACTTTCTTATTATGACTATTGGACTAGAATGAAGTAATTTGTAGATCACTACTGGAATATGTTGTGTTTTTTAAAATTAAAAGTAAAGTACGGCAAGTGATGTGAGGCTCTATTTTTGAATCGCTTGTGCCACTTCGAACCATTAAAATAGCTTGATTTCTATTGATTTTCGTTCGATGTCGGTATTTTTCTAAGTGAATCGCACGAACGAGTGGTCTCAACGAATCGCCGCAGGAGTCCGACATCGAATGAAAATCAGCAAGAATCGAGCTATTTAGATCGCCCAAAGTGGCAGGAGCGATTCAAAAATAAGCCTAGTGCTTCGAGTCACAAAAACGATTCCACAGAGCGATAAAACAGAGAAACTGTGCAATATTACAATAAACCTTAAGCTAAGCAATGCAAAATATTCACATTAGTTATGTTAAGAAAATCGATAAGTCATTATTATACTGAATAAAGTATCTTGCACACTTTTTAAACTTACACGATTTCCGTCCATATTAATTTCGGGTCTAGATTGCGTTAATAATAACTATGGATTTTATTTACCTCGACGTTTCGATCGATCGAAATCCATAGTTATCTATGACGCGATTCCTATGTACGCGATTCTTCTTTTAAAGGGACAGTCTACCTACTCTTTTCTTCAAACAAACTTTACAAACGTAGTCGACGTTTCCTCCCTGGATAAAAATATTATAAAAAATATATTTATGACATATGTAAGTCTTATGTCGGCTATGACCGTGCCCCTACGTTTTGATTTTTTTCATTTTCTAATTTTTCTGAATATTATTTCTATTCTAATTAGAAAATGAAAAATAAACTAAAACATAGGGGCCTGGTTATGGCAGATAATGTATTATGGCATAAACATATTTGCTCTAATGTCTTTATCCAGGGAGGAAACAACGACTACGTTTGTATGGAGAAAGAGTAGGTAGATTGTCCTCTTAACGCGAAGGTCAAAAAAATAACATGGAAAGTACCTTGCATACGCCACTATTGCAAAACATACTTCTTAAACGATTCTAGAAACACTAGCAATAGTTGCTTTCTAAAGCCTAAATTAAATTTGTCGATTTTTAAAAATCGCCTATTTTATAAAGAACTACGTAAGACGGATATTACGATAGTAGAAGTAAATCGTGATTATGGAATTCTATTGATGGGAGACACATTTTCGGATAGACATTCGGGAAGCTCTATTTTTTGGATAACTACACATATGTAAATTGTAAATTTTTATTTGGTAATCTTCTCCTTTATTTCCATTTAGAATTACCTAAAAGATAATAAATATAAAATCAATAATGATTTATTTAATTATAATATAAGTAATGTGGCACTGGCTACTTTGATTTTTTAAACGAAATCAATTTATTTAATGTTACCTCTAACATAAATATACTTAAATGCTTTTTGAATCTTTTTTTCTTTCGTATAATAAAATTACTTTTAACTCACGAGCACAAACAATTAGAACTATGAATAAGTATGTTGAAAACTAATGTTAGTTAATAATAACTATTCTATTTGGTAAACTAAATCAACAATAAACAAAATGACTTTCGATTTTAATATACGGATGAAACGTAAATTTCTTTTGCGTTTTGGATCTAAAAATAATGAGAATGTCATGAAGTTATAAATCAAAACCACAATAATATTTCATTAAATAATGTTATAGTACTTAAAACTAATTATAAATACGTAAATTATAAGATAAAGTACAAACATTACCTACTTTCTATAGGTAGATATTTATTCGTTATATAAATTTTAATGAATCAATATAAATATTATATAATATGTTATGTTACCTAATTATTTTATCTAATATTATAAATCATGAAATATCGGTTCTCGATTAATAGAAGGTTTAATTACGCTATTATATTTATTTATTTATGGTGTTTCTCAAATTATGCTATAATAAAATTCCCCCCATCCTAATTTCATATTTTAATAATTACGTAAGGCACTCCATTGTTATGCTGTTTGTCTCGAAAGTGGTGAATATACTGTTAACTGACACAAAGATTTTCTTCTATAAAATGAAGACCATTGGAAGTTAAGGTTGTCCACACACACCGCCATTATATGTTAGATATTTCTCGTAATAATTATTAAGCTCAAACAAATTCAGTTTATTAATTTATCCCCTTACTTATAAACGATGACTAACTTTATGTAACGTTTGTCCTTTACATGTGACATGAAGTTTCAAAGATAACAGACAGAGATAGACGTAACATAAACTTAGTCATCGTTTATAAGTAAGAGGGTTAAAATGATTAGCTCTTTCTGGTAGTATCTAATGAAGACATGTATTTTGGAAACACTGTAGATACAACGTCATTCGACTTTGAGAATTACTATAAGTAATTATAACTTATATTTTCAGTTGGTTGTTACCTTCTGAATTCAACTGTTTTTGATTTTTTATTTATGTAGAGGTATTTCTTATTTGTAATCATTTATATTACGATTATAATATAATAAGTTATGCGGTATGGTTGAAGTAGCGTAGCTATAATGTAGGTATAACAAAAGCTAAAATCATTAGATTTAACTAACTTAATTCAAACAGAAATTATGGTTTTTCAACATCGACGTTGACTTTTTAGCTGCGCTGTCTGACGTTGGCTGCCTAGTTTTAAAAACTTTAAATTAAGAAATATACTTAAAAAAAAGATTGGGTTTGAGGCCCCCTGGATGGGCCGTTCAACAGCTACGCCACTGTTTTCATTTTTAATTATTATTTTGTTTTATTTTAATAACATTACCTTCTATATTTCATTTAACATAATATTTATAGATTTATCATCCATTTCATTAAATATTGTTACCTACAACATAAGATATTGCACATAAAACACCATATCACAGACACAACAAAAAATTAACACGATAACTTACATTTTGTAGGCTTTTGCCTTTAAGTATACATAATTAGACAAATAATACCTACACACAAACGATTGCACAATATTTATTACAATGATAAATTAAATACTTAACGGTATTCTTGTGACCACACATATTAACGCAGGTTGGTACCTATATAACATTTATGGGATTATAATTTCACCTAGATTTTCGTTAGCTGTTGTTGTGACATTAGGTAAACCTACGCTACGCCACTATCACAACACAGCTACGGTATTTGGACCCTAAATATTTAATAAAAAAGCAGTTTGTTCAATTAACTCCTTTAAAATTTTTATCAAATTTAACTACCTAAATATTAACTGCACGACTATCATAACATCCTCAAAAATTTTGAATGATTTTGAGTCAGCGCGGCGTCTGTGTTACCCCATATCTACGTTTCGCAAAATAAGGTCAATTTTGTATCCATCCGATCTGTATTCTACAATTTTATGCCTACATATAACAAGTAGAGTTTACTTGATCATAGTTTACTTACTACTATTTAGAGTTTATCCACTGCTTGCAACAGAATTAAGACTCTCAGATTCAAAGACAATTAGGTAGGTAAGAAAATACCCATTTTTAGAGGAACCTTTCATATAGAGGGACTACGCAATGCGCAATAGTCGAAAACCTACAAATGTAATTGAACGAATTCATTCGCACTTCGTAAGATCAACGCATTCGGTTCGAAATAGTTTATTTCCCTTAGCTCAAGAAGACATCCTTTATTTACATTTTAATTTATTTATTTTTTGAAAACATTAACCTAGTTTTAATTAATTTGTAGGCGTATAATATTCATTTATTTTTTTTGTATTTATAATTCCGAAAAGATGATTCGTTGCTTGTTATTGCGCATCGCTCGTGTTTCGCTTGCGATAGGGTTGTGTATAAAATGTCAAAACGTTGGTCCCCTTAATTGCTATTGTAATTTTGTAAGTAGCCTAGCATCGAGGCAGAACGCGGGGAGGTGACGCCGCGCGACACAGGCGGTCTCGCTCTCCGAATAAAGGCACATTGAGTTATGATTCATTAGCTATCCTCTATGCAGTACCTAAACATGCCATAATCTTATAAACGAACATAACACCTCTTTTTCATTTTAAACCTACAACTAGTCAAAAGTTCTATCTAACTAATCGTAATAATTCTACTTTAATAAAATGAATTGAAACATCACACCACTATACATTCGTTTTTCATACGCGGTAGTAATTTAGACATCACATTCTATAGTAATACGATAATGAACTCTTCATCGCTACTCAGTTTGGCAACATGGTGGTGGAACTAATAATTCTCTAATTAACTAGAAGGCGAAGTCGCCTCGAATTAGAACTAGAGGGTAAGACAACATCAATAGTTGTCTTCGCATTTGACATCGCGCGCCGCAGTTTGTGCGGCCCATTGCGGGTCGGTCGCACCGTCCCACTCGGAAAACGATTCAAACAAGAAGTTATCGGCCGAAGTGTCGTCTTGCGGTACTTCGGTGCGACTGAAAGCCTCCGCGAACTTTCCAATTTCAGTGGATCCGAACGCTTGTTGGAAGGCGGGAAGAGGTACGACCGGCGGACGTTTTTCGACCGGCGGGGACCGCCTTGGCTCGGGGTAGAATCGTTCCCGCGTCGGCCGAGCGATGTCTTGGGGAGCTGCATTGTACTCGGTCGAGTTTCCGTGTCTCGGCGTGCCGGCGCGGCTGTAGCCAGACGCGTCTTCATACACGGGGTAGGGAGTTGACCTCCCATCTTGACACATAGCATTCTGACTAGACATTTGAGAACCCTGAAATATTTTGCATAACTAACATTAGTATATTGCTAACTTACAAAATGACCTTCGGAACTAGCAGATTCGGTTAGCAATTATGGTCTATGGCACGGTCACAATAATTGTGCATCTGGCCCGCACGGGTCTGATGATGTAGATGCCAAATTGCTTGCATTAACTTTTAAACTAAATTTTTAAGATGATCGGTAGACGGTTTATCTAATGAATTACCTTCATCTGTCGACAGTCGGCAGAGTACCGCATGGGTTCACGCGAACAGGAGCCCCGGGTTCCCCAGGCGGAAGACACGGCGTGTGTGCCACTCCAACCACCACCGTTTAACATTCCCATCTATTAACGGAATAGAAAACATTTTAAAGGCATAAAAACACACGAGACATAAAGATATTTAGTTCCATTTAACTAAATACTTTTATTCATAAAATTATTTGGGGTTATTTTACAATCACCAACTTATCAAATATTAATTAAAAAAAACTTAAATAAACAAAACAAAGAAAAACTAAATCACCAAAACTAAAATAACCCATTCCCAAGCGTTCCCGATGCAAAGCTGCCCAAAATGCTAGCAGCATTCCCGCGTTGAACCGCAATGGACAACCTTTCCAGCAGGAACGCAACAGAACGGACATCATGCACCCCTATTTATCAGAGATAAATTAATAAAAAGATAATCGATGTCATTTTACAATAAAGAATAAAATAAAATACTATAAGAATAATCATAATATTTTTCAAACTAAGTTTCAACAACATATTTTGAGATAAAGCAAAATAACAATCTGGCCCCTAGCCAACTACACTCGATAATGTAACGCAATCACATCATCTTACTTGATTCTCCAACTCGAATAATGTCTTATTACAATATGTAAAACAGTACCGTTAAAGCTACATTACAGAGTTGAAATAAACGAGTATAATAGCCGGTTAACCGTAGAATCTCACCTGATAGTGAGACCACATTTGCGGTTCGCCGTATGCGGGCCCTCGCCCGTTCATTCCGATTTCTAACGGCGGCTGCAATGTAATTGTTTAAATGTTAACAAAGTGTGTGGTTAACTCTACAGTGAATATAAAGAGGGAATATCTTTTTGTTTGTAATGAAAGACTCTGAAACTAATAAACCAATTTTACTGAAACGTTATTTGTGGTTATATTGAAGCCTACAGAGCAATTTTATCCCGATTCTTATGGTTTAAAACTTACGCGCGTAAAACCGCAAGACGAATAAAGGTTGAAGAGGTATTTGAGTATCTAAGATGATATTATTATGTAGTTAATAACTAAATGCTATCCCATTTAATATTTCATATGTCTATTGCTCAAGGTATTTTACTAGAAATATTTACAAGGAGAAATGCATCATCAAATATTCTTCTGTGACAGTATTTGAACCTGTGCCCCTCGCTTGCCGGGCGAGTGCGCTAACTGCGCCATACGGAAACCCGCATGACACGGTGAATTAACGACTACGCTTTCTCCCTGTTTTGGTAAAAGGGAGAAAGCAATGTAATGTCATGTGTTACCCATTGGTAACTTTGCTATTAAATTCTTTGCTATACTATTTATGTATTCTGTGCCATTGCACAGAATACATAAATAGTATAGCAAAGTTTTAATATGGCACATTAATAGTGAAAATATTTTTTTAACTGTGTACCTATTATGTATTTAAGTCCTGATTAGATATTTCCAGTGCAAGTTGCTAATCGCCAAAAAGGCTTAAATGTCAATTCAGGTCTCCAGCTATCCACATAAATAAGTGTCATCGCAATCGGTTCAACAGTTTCAGCGTAGAGGCTTAAAAGGGGACAGTCTACCTACTCTTATCTCAATACAAACTTTACATACGTAGTAGGCTGTATCCTCCCTGGATAAAGATATAAGAAAAAATATGTGAATGCCATAAGTTCTGTATCAACTATTCCAACGTTTAGATTTTCATTTTCTAGTTTTTTTCTGAATTTAATTTCTTTTCTTCTAATTAGAAAATGAAAAAAATCAAAACGTAGGGACATGATCATGGCAGATATAAGTTTTATGGCATAATCATATTAGCTTTAATGTCTTTATCTAGGGAGGAAACAGTCGATTACGTATGTATGGAGAAAGATTAGGTAGACTGTCCTCTTAACAAAGTAATACTCATAACCAGAAACGAGGAACATCGCCAAATTGTTTATTTACCAACACGTACAGTCAGCATCAAGTAACAAGGAAAGCATGACAACGTGTACACAAAATCTGTGCGAGATAATAGCTAGGTGAGCGAAGGCAGCTGAGTGGGGAGGCGAGCGTCCGAAACCGAAAAAAGAACAGGTAATTATCATCTATCCCCGTCTTAACAAAGTACAGACATAAGCCAATATTCATAACCTTAACGAGTACATCTCCAAACTGTTTATTTACCAGCACGTACAGTCAGCATCAAGTAACAAGGAAAGCAAGACATCGTGTACACAAAATCTGTGCGAGATAATAGCTAGGTGAGCGAAGGCAGCGGAGTGGGGGCGAGCGTCGGCGTCGACGATCGATCTCTGTTACATACTCGTACATACAGTGCACTGACGTTGCACTGCAACACCCCTTATATTACAACGGGTACAGGCTACAGGCTACCCCACACCATTCACAACTACCTTCACATACGTGACTACTGCCTGCTTTAATTTTTTAACCGGCTTTCGAGAAGGGAGAAGTTTTTGATTCGGATGTAAATGTTTCTTCTTTTTTGTAATTGGCAAGACTAAAAGATCTATAAAACTCTTCGACTATTGTACGGTCTTTTTAAATTTCAGACTATTATAATCTGACGTTTCGCATTTTTCTTAGAATTCAATTCTAATTTGCTTCTACCTTGATCGTCTTTTGTTTTTATTTCGATCGCCTTTTGTTTATGTCTCGCCCGTCTTTTGTTTTAATTTCGTAAGTTTTTTTTTAATGTTTCTGTATTTTTATGTTCTCATTGTTGATTTAAGGGTTTTTTTAAATATTAACATCGGCTATCCCAAAGAAATATCCAATATTGATTATTATTTTAAAATTTTTTTATGAATTTTAACGGGATCAACAAAGAAATTTTAAAAAATCATTTTTCGATACTTATTTAAAGTATTCAAGAAACTGTTTACATCTTACAATTTAGTTTTCTACACGTTGTGTAGTCCACAGAAGAAAATATAAATGTGCTACGAAACTGCTACGAAAGTACTACGAATGTTTGGTTACAGAGAGTTTTTCGGAATTTTAATGACTTTTACAGTTAAATAAAGGGCTCTTGATCATACGATTTTAATTGACGGTTCAATTTTGTTTAAGGTTTTGTCATTAAGTAATTGAAATAACAAAAAAAGACTAGAAATAAACACCATTTTTTTACCTGAAATGTTAATTTAAATGCAAATTTTATATGACTATGAGACTAACAGCCAAATACGCCACTTAAAATCTGAGTGGTACTTAAATAATTCAGCAGCTTCTAAATTTAAAATTACTACGGGATTTTTAAAGTTTGAGAGCTGCTTAATTGTTTAAGTAGAACTCAAGTTTTGAATAGTGCTTCTGTATTCGACTGTAAGATTGACTAATTTGTCTAAGACATGAAGATGAGAAGCATAGCGATACGCGGATAAAATATAGACAGAAGACTTATACTTCGTCTTGCTCCCTCCTGATCATTAAGGAATCAACTCGTCCCACTTTATTAATACTGATTGATTAAGAGCCCATCTAAACGCCAGTATTATACTTGGATCAATGATTAAAATCTCCATGTTTTGTTAAAGTTAAAAGAACTGTTATTTGAAATTGCAAAGACAACAGGTTTTCTGTCTGTAACGCCCCTAATTAGTGAGTCTAGATATTGAAGTAAGTAAAATGACGAAGCAAACAGACCACCCTACTACTTAGTTTTTTTAATTGAAGACTATGATTTGACACATCTTCCTGAAGACAAAATGTCAAATACAAAGAACCAAAACGTCAGATCGTTGTCTGAAATTAAAAAACGAAGTACCTACATACAGAAGATATAGAATACAGTCAAGTAGTGAAGTGACGAGAGATTTGCGAAGGCTAACTGTTACTATTGAGCGGGTGGCGCGAACCACGTGACTTATCGATCACGACACTCGGAAAAATCAACCGCTGACAGCTTTCATGGAGTCCCGCCCGCTTGTGTCCCCCCCCCCCCCTCCCCCGACTCCCTCCGGCCCCCTGCTACAGTCGCCCTCATTAGCGCCTTTGTGACGCTCACTTGTCTCGTAATATGACGCCGTAATGATACCACTTTCGATCAGATTATTTACATTAAAACCGCACCGGTTTATTTCAATTGTATGTTACTAGGACCGCCCCGCGGTTTCACGCGCGTAAGTTCCTCTCACAAGCGAGAACCGGGATAAAAAAAGCCTCTGTGTTTCTTCCCCCGTACCGAATTTCGGCGCGATCGGCTTAGTTATTTTTTTAATGAAGGAGCAACAAAATTAAGTACATTATAATAAAAAAAAATACATTTGTCAAAAAAAAATAAAAACTCATTTGTTCTGGCTGCCCTGGTAATCTTTACTAGAGTTTCCCGAAAACTACCGTTTTCTAAATCTCTATATTATAAACTAGCTGACCCGGCAAACGTTGTTTTGCCTTATAAATTATAGATAATTAAATTTTTCCTGAATTTTCTTTGCTATAAACCTCACGGAGCCCGAGACCTTTCCAACGAATGCAAAACCGTGGAAATCGGTTCGTGCGTTCTGGAGTTATAGCGTCAGGAAGGAAAACCCGACTTATTTTTATATAGTAGATGTGTACAGAAACTGTGACCACTCTTTACTTTACATCCATAAAGAATCCTAATCACATTGAATTTTTATTGTATGTATATACTTATATTATTGAACTACAGGCTACCCCTCCCTCCCCTCTACCTATCAGTTTTATGAATGGTGATTGATAAGAAGACAAGACATTTACCGTAATAACAAGTTAACAGTCAATTCAAGTATGAAAGAACACAAACTTTTGAAAAAGTTATGTGGGGAATGTTCCCAGAAGTTCCGAACGTTCTCTAATTCCGATTGCTTTACAGATAAATTTGAACTCTATGTGGATCGTGTTTGATTGATATTGCATTAAATATGAAACAGAGAGAGCGAACGAGGACGTCTGCTGTCCTTTGACACTGACCTACTTATATTTTAACTAGTCTTTTCAGTCACATTTCCGCTTACGTTACGTTTTATTAATCAACTAGCGGCCCGCCCCGGCTTCGCACGTGTATTATACATATAAATCTTCTTCTGGAATCACTCTATTAATAAAAGCGCATCAAAATCCGTAGTTTTAAAGATCTCTGTGACTAGCTCTGTGGCGCGTCGGGGGAAGGCCCGACTGCATTGCAGAAGGTTGCGGGTTCAATTCCCGGCGGATGCAAGTTTGTATCCTTAAAAATAAATATTTGTTTCTGGTCTGTGTGTTTTCTGTGTCATATTTAAATATTTACAAAAAAATATTAATATCCGTTGTCTAGTACCCATAGTACAAGCCTAGTGCTTAGTTTGGGGCTAGATTGCGCTGTGTGTAATGTCGTGAAATATGTGCAATATATATCTAGCATAGGGACAGACAGATAGACAGCAGAGAGTGACTTTGTTTTATAATAATTTAATTAATGTAGTGATTATGATAAGCTGTTTTACTAAGTTGTTATGCAGACTGAGGTCCGGTTTAAAATAATATGGCTCTGGTAGGCACAAACCAAACGAGTGAGCAAGTGAAGGCAAACGAATGAAAATCGTCGATTAGTCACGATTGCCTTCGCTTGCCCACCTTCGTTCGTTTTCTTTCGATCGTTAGCCTTCGTTTGATTTCGTTCGTTTAGTTTATGCTCAGCCTTAGAATAAAGTTAGGCAACTTACCGTCTGCGGCAGAGGCAGATGTTGCGCGGGCGTATGAGCACGTTGCTCTCGCCTGGCCAAGGAACGTCGAGCTCGCACCTCTTTAGCTGCGTATGCGCCATAATCTAGGAACATTACAGAATATGTTTGTTTAACCCTCAGAAAACAATGTAATTAAAGATAATAGTCCCACTGTCATATCGGGAACATCTAACATTTAAACCTAAATGTTAGATTAAATATCTAACATTTAGGTTCTTAAAATAATGTTACAAACATCTTGCGTGAATATGACTCATATCTGATATGATAAGATAGATCTGATAGATCTCTGATACTTCAGTTACTTCATCTGGAGGTATTATACGAGTACGCATCATCATCTGGTCATCAGATCAGACCCTATCATGGTCTGTGAAATGCTTAGATTAAATAAGTAAAAACAAACCCTAACGACAGTAAAACATGGGTTTTTAATGGTTACGAAATTAACAAAAACAAAAGCATATTATCTTTACCTATCACTCGTTTTCTGAAATTCACGTCAACGCAGCTGACATTGAATGTATTATTCGAAATTTAAACCAAGTCCCTGAAGCAGTTTATTCAATACCAAGGTAAAGTAGGTAGAAATGAACAAGAAACTAAACATTCAACAGTTTTGGTCTCCAGACATCCGTTGCGCTAGCGATAGCGGTACCGCAGAAAATCGAAACTGACCCTCGGTTCGAGACCAGATTTCCCTCTGCTTTGGCCATATAGGTACTTATATTTTCGTGAATTGTCTGCGGGACGCAGATTCCAATGATGATATGTTGTTATATAATTGTCAGTGCTAAAATAATGTGTACCCATTGTTTACTGTGTAGGCGTACTATATCCATAAATGATTAGAACTTTATCAAAAACATCTAACTTCTAAACTACAGACAGATTTAAAGATGGATTAGTTCTTTATTGTAACACCAATATAAAATTACAATTTTACGAAAACCATGAACAACTTAAATGTAGGTGGCACAATGGGCGGCCTTATCGCTTTAAGCGATCTTTTCCTGGCAATCTACCAGGCGACCATAATTATTTGTTAAGGATAATTTTAAGAAGATGATGATTTTATCTTTACCAGAGATGTAACCTTAGTTTAGCTGGCGATGGACGTTCGCCTCTAAACCTTGCATCAAGTCACAAAAAAACAGGTATCATCTAAATAATCATGCTACATCTTAGACTGAATCGTCTCATACCATCTCGTAAAGTAACGGTAAAACTCTCACCTATAACGTATTAAAATACGGACGAACTCATCAAAATGATCATAAAGAATTCGGGGCGAGCTATTCTAAATACCAACAATTTGTTTATAAAACCTTCATCATAATAATATAGTTACGGACAATCAAACGCAATGTAAACAAAGAAACAGTTATGCTAAAATATAGCTGAATACATTTCCAACGATAACAAATGTTTATTTTTAGTCGATGTAAATAGTAGCAACAGAATGGAAGCGCAGGCGGTGTGGGGCGGTGATCTATTCGTAGGTTAGTGAAAGTGAAGATAAGCCTTAAATTATTTTATGGATCACTCTCACTATTCTACGATGTACGTGAGCTATTACAAGAACCCTCCCAGTTTGTAATGTATATTGTGTATGTATAGTTTTCCTTGACACAGTTTTTGTGTCTGCAATATGAAGGATAATCGTGTGTTGGTTCGGTATTAATGTCTAACAAAACATATTGTTTTAAAGTAGGAACTTTTCTTGTACAGTATATTAGATTAAACTACTCAAAAATATAACAGAAAAGTATATTAATCGAGAAATAAAACAGACCGATGAGAACTACGAGATGCATGTTAATATCCTTCCAATTTATTTTTATTAATAAATAATAAATAAATATTGCAATACCTACACACAACCTAATCTAGCCCCAAACTTAGCACTAGACTTGTACTATGGGTACTAGACAACGGATATAGATACCACATACTTTTTGTTTGTAAATACATACATATTATTACGGCACACAGAAAACATCCAGACCAGAAACAAATATTTATTTTTAAGCATAAATACTTGCACACGGCGGGAATCCAACCTGCAACCTTCTGCATTGCAGTCACGCCTTCGCCCGACACGCCACAGAGATTTTGTATCTACACATACGATTTTGTAAAAAAAAAAAAGACGACGGATAGAAGAATTTGAATGGAAAACGAATCCAAATTAAGTTAACCAAATGTAAAATTCAACTTGTCGTAAATTTTTAAGCACATCCTTTAAGCGAAATAAACCAAGGCAACATTGGGGATGTCGCAACGCTTCTAAATTAAAATATGAATCGTTTTTTAACGTGTTAAATTAAGTAAACATCTCATTCGAATATTCATTAACCGTTGACCTGACGACGACCAAGGCGCTACCAGAACATAATTTGTACTTTCCTCCTCATTTTACATCAAGATGAAGTTATGAAATACGTCATCTTCTCGTGTAGTGGTGTACCCCAAGTAGTGTTAGACTTTTCAGGTCACTATAAGGCCTCTAACTTGACCTAACGACTGCTATCAGAGAAAACAACCGTATAGTGATGTGTCTCACCTAGTGTTAGAGTTTTCAGGTTACTATAAGGCCCATAACTTGACCTAACGACTGCTATCAGAGATAACAACCGAGTGCTTAACGTGCCTTCCGAAACACTAAGACCAAGCTTGGTTACCAGGACATAATTTGTACTTTCATCCTCATTTTATATCAACGCTTGCAGAGTCCCGCGGTTTCGCCCATGTAAAATAAGTCTTCTTCTAATTTTCGTGTAGTGGTTTGCCTCACCTAGTATTAGAGTTTTCAGATCGATCGCCCTAAGGCCTCTTACTTGACCTAACGACTGCTATCAGAGGTAGCAACTGGGAACAACTGCAACGTGCCAAAAGCAAGGAGGAGCTCGAAAAAGTGTTTTTTTGCCACAAAAATTATCGGTTTCTCATCTAAGTAATGACCGGGCCAGTCGTAGCTGAACCCGCACGACTATTCAAAATCGGCAGGTGCAGATAGGCCAACTACAACAACTATGAGCTACTCAAATAAAACACGTAATAATTTTATACGTATCCATTGGCCCCACACGTAGGTATTGACTATAGACCTGGCCTTTCCTCTGGTCATAGCCGACTAGGCAGAGAGGGTGGTGTAGGTGATGAGCAAGCCTACCCCATCAAATAATGTTCCGGGCACTACAGCGCCATAAACAGAATAGAATTAAAGTCGCTCGCGCTGTAAATTATATTCGATACACATAGACCTACGAGTAACAAATAGCTGAGGTCGTTGATATAGGCGACCGCTGTGGCGCGTCGGGCGTAGATCCAACTGCAATACAGAAGGTTGCGGGTTCGATTCCCACTGCGTACAAGTTTTTATGTTTAAAAATAAATATTTGTCTTTGTGTGTTTTCTATGTATCATATTTATGTATATTTATTTAAAAAAATATGTAGTTTATCCCTTGTCTAGTACACATAGTACAAGCCCAGTGCTTAGTTTGGGGCTTGATTGCGCTGTGTGTAACGTTGTGCAATATTTATTAACTTATTTTATTTATGGCGTGCGATTCTAATACTAAAGTAGGTACGAGGTAAGTAGTTGTTTCTGAAATAGGTGTTTCCTTTGTCTCGTGTTTAATGGTGGGTTCAACTCCTGTTGCAAAATTTTACTTCGATCAATGTTTTGGAAAACGTTAGACCGTAAGTCTCAAACGCTATGTCTCTGGCAGCAGATACGTCTTGATCAGGTCACAGGCTCTGTCATAGCTTGTTTGAATCCAACCTTACAAACTTCGGCATTTCTGGAGGTAAGACATATTGACCAATTATTTTAGTCTGGCTTCTTTCACCGAGTTGAAAGGCTGTCTAACAGCTGTAATGCTAGATTTTTTTATTTCTATCATCATCCTTCTTCATGTAAAAAAAAGTACCTTACTTTTCCAAATGAACGGCTTAAATGACAAAACCGAGCCGGTATCGAGCTCGACTACATATTTTACGTATCACGTAGCTATACAAAGTTCTGTGTGAATCGCGACGCGGGCGTTAGAACCCCGGTCAATATGTAGAGTGGCTGTGCCCTGCAAGCGATCAATCGCGTTGCGGCGCGGTGGGGCGGTCGAGAGGAGCCACGGGAGGGGGGAACCGACCACCTGTAGCGCGCCCCACCCTCCCAAGCCCCCTTTGACATCGACACGTGACGTAGACGCAGAGATATCTGCCCAAACGTAAACATTAATACTAAGTTCATTCTTCATTGTTCAGAATGTCGCCCGCGCTTTACGCGTGCCGATATCTCTCGTATTGGTAAACAAATTTACAGATCGAATGACGCTAGTCACTACTGGGTAATGTAATGACTTGTTGTGATATGGAACCAACATTATATAGGTACTAGGTACCTACTGCTTGACGTGGATCTAGTCCGTTCGCTTGTAATTCAATTACTGACGAAGAATTAGAACTGGGGACGGTTTAGTGGAATGTATAGAATATGGATGTCGTTGGTAGTTTTATAGGGGCCCTAGTGGATTAGTTTAACCGACCCTTTAGTGATAAACGTGATTTTATAAACGTCGTAAATAGTAAACAGGCGTAGAGCACTCACAAAGTTATGATAGTGTATTTTTTATTTGAAAGGGTTACTCTATATTGTTTGACATACAAATGTGTCTTACGTACCTATTTACCTATAATAATCAGGTGCTTTTCTTCAAAATTTATTTAGATTGGTACTTAGATATTTGAAAAACATTAAAATATCCTAATACGGTGATGCTGATGACAATGTGGTACAATGTATTTTTTATAAGTCAATGAACGTGACCACTACTCATCAGTAGACGATGCAACGCTCACCCCAGAAGATGCAGTAAAATAGCTGCTTCCGACCTGCTCTTTTTTGGCTATACTGGTCTAATCCTGGCCTGACAAGAAGATGATGAGTAGGTAATACATAAAAGTTGATGATTTACAATAAAACGTAAAATAAATTTTGATTAACGATTATTCGTGTATTTATCAACGCCATAGAGAACCCGTCTTAATGTTTTTCTGTTTGTTAATTTATTTATCTATGCGTTTTTGCATGTTTCAGGTTTAAACCGATTTGGATTTTACATTGCGATTCTGTGGCTTAATCCGAATAAAAGTTTAGTGCTGTATAGGCTTATCTACTAGAAATATTTTTAAGGAAAAATACAACTTCAAAGATTCGTGGCAAGGCTAGAACTCACGTCTCTGGACCCAGCGTCTTAACGAAGTGCACCACGCACATCAATAGTTCGGATGTGCGAGGACTGGGGTACTGACGTAAGTTTGAGCCTCGCCACGAATCTTTGAAGTTGTATTTTTCATAGATTCTCCTTCTGTTTTCGCGATGTTGTATTGAAATTAAAGACATTTTTCGGTTTGAATCGCGTGGTTTTTATTACTTTTAGCATTGTTACAACGCTCAACGTTTCGAGACCTTTCCAGGTCTCTATCTGTCGGTGTCTATCCTGAAGAAGAGACCTGGAAAGGTCTCGAAACGTTGAGCGTTGTAACAATGCTAAAAGTAATAAAAACCACGCGATTCAAACCGAAAAATGTCTTTAGTTGTATTTTTCCTTAAAAATCTTAAGCCTATTGGCTTATCCACTCTATAGGGCTCTATAGAGCACTATTTTTTATTACGATTAAATTAGTTGGCTTTAATTTTTACTTAGTAGTTAGCTAGTTCTATTAAAATTCTTGCCCAAAAAAAATCCATTTAAAGAATTCCGTTTAATTATCTTATTTAGTTTAAAATTGTATTTATCTATTCGCTGTAAAATCATGGTAAACATTTAAAATAACGTTACATAAGTATAAAATGTTCGAATATAATAAAATAATATCAAAATCGCGTAGCTGCCACGAAGTTTAAGGTCAAATCCACATTAATAAATAATTAACTTAAAATAAACTTTTTTTTAGAAAATTTATTTTAAAGGAAAAATAGCATTCAAAAATTTTCACTTGCGGCGAGGCTTGAACTCGCGTCTTTGGGTCGGTACCCCAACATCTGTTCCAACTAGACTACGCAAGTCCACGCTGCGTGCCGTGAAAACTTCCAATGCTATATTCTCCTCTGATTGTTTTACGATTAAGGCTCGTTAAAGCCTCGCCACAAGTGAAAATTTTTGAATGCTATTTTTCCTTTAAAATAAATTTTCTAAATAAAATAGCCTTGAGCTACATACAAAAATTAAAAAGAAATTTATTAAAATAAACTGTTACTGAGCAGTTGCAATCGTACGATATAGCAAAATTCATATCTGAAACTCTTAAAATTATACTGATTTTTCCGGTTTTAAATATTTTTAGTATTTTAATAATGCCTTACGTTTCCTGATCTTTACAGATCTCTTCCTTTGAGGTAGACTAAAATGTAATTTGTTTGTTTCTAAAACCGTAAAAACTAGTTTAATTTCTATCCAACAACGCGAAAACAGAAAAATCTATTTGAAACTCTTTGAACCAAGTGTTTCGTAGCACACGTCTACGAAACCTCGTAGTTCAAAATTTCGTAGAGCGAGTTTTAAAATGCTATGAAACAAAGTTATGTAGAAGAGGAAACTTGTTCTATTGCCGTTTTCCTGCCTCCACTCGTGACCGATAAACGACCGTCCGACCGTCAGGAATGAGAACATGCTACATCTTAGACCACATCTTCCCTTATCATCTGGTGTCAAATATATTGGACCAAAACTGAAGAACAAGGTGTCCATCTATATTGCATCAAAAGGTATAATGAGGAAATGAAGTGCTGGAATTTTTGGTCGGAGATATGGCATTTTATGATTTTCCCCAATCAATGATACTCAACGGAATTGAAACCTTATCTCCGATCACTAACATTTACTTTTGCAAGAGGTATAGGGGTTTAAAGATTTCAAGGTGTAAATAAAGGTACCTACCCATAGGCATGACATGCTCATTGTGGTGCAAATGATGTGCAGCGTAGTCGTAGCTGCGGTAGTATCTCGCATAGGGATCGTGCGCTTGCGGCGCGTAGTACGAATGAGCGTAGGCCCCGTACGGGGCAGGCGGCGGGGCGTACGTCGCCCCGTACCCCTCCCACCCCGCCCCGTACTGCCCGTAGTTGCAGCAGTCCATGCTCACGCGCACCGGCTACGCCACCGCCGCACCCGCCGCGACACCTTGTACACACGCGCCACATGCTGCGACATCGCCCACTCGACACACCATCACACCTCTACCTTCGCTCCCTTATCATACTCGATGCACTTTTTAGATACTACTTTATTTTTGACTCCTCAAAAAAAACTTTTGGAAAAGTTCCGCAAAGTAATTTAGACTGTTTGAAATATTGTCGTAAAAACGTTTAAAAGCGGTCTGTTTTAGTGTCCGATTCGGCGAGATCGAGCGCAGTTTCGCGGCGGAAACCGGACGCGGGTGCGACGTTAGTTAGCGAAAAGAGGTCGTTCGAGTTTGCCGGCTCGTGGAGAGATGTCGATGGGCACGGGGAGTGTAGGGGGAAGAGGGGAGGGGGGGCGAGCGACGCCCGCTGCCGGCTCCGCTCGGCGCAGCGCGCCGCTCGACGGACGCCGACTGAACGCGCCGCGGAATCGATACCCCGACGCCGCGCACCGCCCGAACCTCACCCCCCGAGCCTCTCTCTACCTGCCTCGGACGGCCTGCGCCCGTATTGCGCGCGAACTTTGTCTTCCCCGACGGTATTTTATATTTAGAACCATGGTGAAACGATTGATCGATACTTTGCACTATTAATTAGTACTTTCACAACATACCATGAGGCATTAGGTTGTGGCTATCGAACACGACGCTAAGCTATATAGCCGAAGCTAAGTTCGCAACTTTGGTACTAGACGCGGGTCGCTCTCTATTGCAAATATTTGTTCACATGAAAGAAGCGTTACATTTAAATTTGTTCAGGCAGATAGATGCTAACCAATCGAGGTACTATGAAATTGATAACTTATGTATAAGTTGCAAAAATTGTTTTTGAAATGTCAGAAAGTTTTAAGCGTTGTAGAAGTCGCGCGGTTGGATACAACCAGGTGGCAGTATAGTTGCTTGCAAAGTTTTATCGAATTGCGCGTAGGCGGCAGTGACCCACATTGACGGCACTCAGCGCATCACCCGCGCCCTTCGCCCTTCCTACAGACTATCGTAGCTAGAGGCACCTAACTACGTTAATGATCCTCATTTAATTAGGTAACTATTGGTATGAGTACCTTTTAGATACCTATCATGATACGTGTGTGCTTTGAAGTATTAAGCCCTATTTAGACATCTGTAACTGAATTAATATCTATTTAATTACAAGACAAATTTTAAACAAGCAAGCAATCCCTGCTAGGGAGTGCGTACCTACGTAGGTATCGGATACTGATGAAATTGTTTTCTTCTTTTTTTTCATTGGTTTCATAGGCTTCGAAAGCATTTGATATGTATTAAGTGGTGACTTAAGACTTCAATAATTTATCGTACTGCTATTGGGTTTGTAGAGTTGATGGTCATACCACAGCGTACCTAGTAGTAGTGCGCCTCGGCGCTCGTTACATACTATAATATAAATTAATAATAAGTATAAATAATTATCTTAGATACATAAATATGTGATAGAAAGAAAAGAAACTTCTTGAATATAGATCTGTTTATTTTCGGAGAATATTTAAATCTACCTACCTACTTGTTTTTTATCTCTAAACGGTCTCATAAATATTAATTCATTTTAATTTTAAATAATAAAATATTAACGCCTTTATGTAGTCTATCGTGACTTAGCTGTCTCACCTGTTTCTGAACTGTGGCATGTCAGTATTGAATTAGATAAGTAGGTACGTCCTACCTTTTCATACTGCACACCCTTACCACGAGTTTTAATATAATAACCTACAAGGTTAACGTATTTTGAACCTACAAGCTATGCTTTGCGATAAGTCTTGATACCATATATTGGTACATTGATTGGCCTCACTACACGAGTGACGAGATGCCGAAGATCGTGCGAAGTGGAGACGTAAAAGTAGGAAAGCGGACCCCGGGCTCTCGAGAAGGATGCAACCGGGAACATCGCTCAGATGATGACGATGATGATGATGATGACTATACCATGACCAATTTCGGGATACAAAATTCGATTTTTTTATTTCGGGATGTGTAATTAAAATCGAAATCTAATCGCAATCTAGTAGTTTTTTCCTAGAGGAATTGGTAATTAACAGACATAGCTACTAAAACACAAAATATCAGATGATTACTAAGGTTATAAAAAGGTACTATTGGTTGCCTGGGAGACATCGTCCATGGGAGATAAGGCCGTCCATTTTGCCACTTTAGTTTTAAGGTATTCTTTGTTAATATATCTTTCTACTTAATAAATAAATCTACTATCTACTTTCATTTTAATAAGTAGTGCTCCAGTGTCAAAATTTGCATTATTCGCAGTGGAAAAATTTGTAGTTCTACACAATTTTCTACTTAACACGGCGACTCATGCGTCTACGACAGCGCAGTCGCAGAATCGACGCGAGGATTCAGGCTGCGTCGAAGGCGGCGATTGGCGGAACGGGTCCTCGTTGTTGGCATTGTGAACACGCTTATAATATACCTATAATACAGAGCTGGACTGCTCTCTATTAGAGACTAGAAGGAGAAAGTTCGCCTGATAGTAATCCTTTGCGAACTCATTTCTGATTGACAAGCTTCACAAGATCCAAAGACAAACTGTTCGGAAAGACGGATCAAAATTCGAACGTCATTGTTAGAATACCCATTATCTAGGTAATCTAAGGTAACATAACATACTATGATTTGTAGTCTATGTAATGTAACGAACGTTAAAATCTATCAAATACGTAGGTATTCAAACACGTGTTAGGGGTACAGAACGTCTGTCCGCTAATCAATACTTAGCATGTAAATGACACCTGTGGACTTTTATTTTTATAAACCTTAGCTAGTACTTATACATATATTAATTTAATTATTATTATGTGTAAGTATGTTGTTCTTTATTGCGATTATAGGTAGGGCTACCCATTTACGTACTTAACGGCCAAATACAGAAACGCTACTCAAAATTTGAGTTCTATCAAAGTCAAAAATTCCCATACTACTTTTGAATTTAGAAGGTGCTCAATTATTTAAGCAGGCCTCAAATTGTAAGTGGCTTTTCTGTATTCGGTTGTAAGTTTACTTACATTTAGGAGACTACAGCGAGAGTCCGCCAGTTCTACGTGTATTTATACTGTGCTACAGGACTGGCAGCTAACTTGACGAAGGGGTAGGCATTCAAAGGGGTGCAACAGACAATAATGCAGGCAGTAAAAGTAGGTGCCTACTAAAGTTATGCAGTTATTTAATTATAGTTTTTTTTAATTATAATTAAAATGGTAAGTTATTATTATTTTGAATTTATTAGGAACGAATTAGGAACACACGAGTTGTATACCTACGTATTATAGGGTAGGTAATTGAACTGAGTAGGTTTTGTTCAGCATTGTTCTGATTTACCAGAGTTCGAGAGAAATAAGTCGAAAGTCCATCTCCTATAAATCAAAGTTAGTTAAGCTTAGCATAGTTCAGACAATTTTTCATACTTGTTCGTCCGCCGCGAACTAAGTTAGAGCTAAGAGGGCTAAGTTAGACTTAGTTTAGGTGAACGTTGCTACCCTGTTACAGGCTCTAGTCAACGAAAAACTTATGTACCTGCCTACTTATATAAAATATTACTGAAAGACTTATTACGTAAGTAAGTATTTCATAAAACCAGAAAAACTTTCGTTAAACTTAACAAATACCCAAGTAACGTAATTTAAACTTTTTCTAATTAAAAGTAAAATCATTGTTATGTTTTAAACAAATATAAATCAAGCGAGGTAATAACAATGCACCGCAAGGACGACGAACCAAGTTAATTTTGTGAGGTTTCATTTGGTAAAGTACGTAGGTAGGTAGGTTCGAGCGAGTCCATGTAAACTGTACCATATGATAACTATGATACGTTATCATACGTCAAAACAAAGGCAGTGAATGTTCAATAAGTGTGTTCTAATGTAGGCTGTGTAGGTACTGTAACCATGTTAGGTTAGAGAAGCCAAGCGCGGGTTATCATGCAGATTGCGGCGAATCAATAGGGGCGCCTCGGCCGCTGACGGATGACGATCAATAGCTACGTCCCTCTAGAGCTAGCTGTCTCCGCATTATGGGGCTTCTTCGACGCCCTTACATCTACCCGTTTCTACATACGAACGCATCTACATGCAATGTGGCTGCATGCATACCACAACGTCTGCTGTCACTTAACTATGTATGCATACCAATCACTCAATAGATAGGTATCTAAATAAGTAAGCACTTTATTCACGGTTTCCCTTCTTTTACGAACTTTAAATGTTACGTTTTTATATGAATGACTATATTATCTGTTGACTGTTTACTATGTAGCGTATATCAAATTACTTTGTTGGCTAAAGACAGGGCGTAGAACTTATTAATTTGGTTGAAAATTTTCGTCTATCCATTGGTGGTTTTTTTTTCGCTAAGGCCTAAGTGGTCGGTAAATATTGACACTGTTCTCAAGTTACGTTTCATTTTAGGTCGTGGAAGTAGTTGAGTTAGTTGGGTTATTTAATGAAAAGGTTTGTTTCAGAGATGTAGGTACCTAGGTAGGTTGATTGGGTGCGTACGAGGACGTACGGTGTAGGTACTAAATATTGATTGTTTGAAAGGGGAAATCGCGACCTAAGTGTATATTTTCTAACCCACTCAAAATCAATAAACTGACACTACGGAGTACGATTTTTATGGAAGTGTTTATGGGGTAGGTAGGTACAATATGGCCTTTATGATTCAGGGGTGATTTTAATTTATGATGATTTAGAACGCAGCTCTTTGTGGAAAATATTTGAGTAGGTACATAGTAAATGATTAAATACCTATTAGGAACTGCAACACACTGCCAGAAATATTTAAATCTGATTGCACACAGATACCACACATCGAAAGAAAATTCCTGTAGGTACATAACGACATTTTCTTTCTGCAGTCCAATTCGGACATTTTCAGCCGTGTATGGCGACTCTTATTTGGGTTTTAGATAATTTTTGAAGAGAGTAAAACTCAAATATATTGCTAATTCCAAATCGCAACTAAAAAATTCGCTGCAGAACTAGAAAAAAAAACAGTCCAGTACTCCCATACATAAATTTATTATTATCTTACTAGGTAAAAACTGTTTGCTATCTGCTATGTCGGTTTTCACCAGAGCAAATGTCTGGTGTCCTTTGTCGATATTTACCTTGACTTGACTTCACCCCATACAGTAGGTACCTACCTATAATTACTGTATCGGGTATAAATTCCTAGATCCTAGTTTACCTAGTAAAAGTACTTAAAAATGCAACTAGGTAGGTAGGTAGGTCCACCACAACGTACTTTAAGTTAAGTTATTCTTAGTTTATCAACATCAATTTCTATGTTTCTCTACCTAAGTAGCCATAAGGTATATATAGGCCTAAGTATTTCAAGTTTATTAGGTGCTTATTCAATCTTTATCCATTGGTTTCAGTTTCAATTTCCAGCTCAGAATAGTGGAGTTACGTCGTCGATTCCGTTACGCATGCGTAGTGCTCCGTAGAGCCTCACGTTGTACGTACCTACAGTTCCTGACGAAACAGAATGAATAAGTATTAAAAACTTTTACTTTTAAATCATTTTTAGGTTTCCCTAGGGTAGGTAAAATTGCGTCCTTTATAAAAATTAGCATCTAGAAATTTGAAATTGCTTACGAAAACTCAATTATCACAGTTTACCTAGTAGTTTGGCGCCTCGGCGCTTTAGTCAGTAGGTATAACCGTTTGGTCAATTTTCATAACTGGCTACGAACAAGGAAATTATCCCCACTGTTTTATAACTAGTTATTAAAATATACCTACCTTTTGGACTATTTTCATAATTAGTTAAAAAAAATCCTTCACTCTTTCATTAGAATAATGTAAAGTAGGCCTTAACCTCAGGATAGGAATTAAGAGGTATGTAGGTACTGTAGACGTACGAGTATGAAGATACTTAGATAAAAGTGGTAAGGGGAATGAATGAATCCCCGTGCCATGTAATAGATAGGTACCTCTATACCTACATACTACCTACACTTACGAGCGAAAAATCAATTCATGAGTTCTGGAGATCTACGAGTATTTATCTACCTATCTAAATATCGATCCGAAAAACAGTTAATATCGCTTCAGAGAAAAACAAACAATACGCAGAAAGCGCAAATCACAAAATTAATAAAACGTAAAAAGGGCAAGACGTGGTCCGATGACCACATTGGCAGGTACCCATATAAATCAACTTGCTAGACTAGATAAAAGTGGTAAGAGGAATGAATTGATCCTATATCTGTGCCATGTAATAGGTACCTCCTACCTACATAGTTATGAACGGAAAATCGATTCATGAGTTCCGGAGATCTACGAGTATCTATACCTATCAAAATATCGATCCGAAAACCACTTTATATCGCTTCGGTGCAAAATGAACAATACGCAGAAAGCGCAAATCACAAATTGAACAAAACACAAAATGACCACTTGTACACATACAAATCAATTTGCTGTCTCCACCCGTTTCTAAGAAAATTGGTGGCGATACACAGACGGAGATCTTGTAAGGGTTTCTTTTTTAGGTTACCTACGTTCCTACGTACCCAATGGGTGAAAACGAGACCCTTTTACAAAGAGTCCACTGTCTGTCTGTCACCAGGCTGTATCTCATGAACCGTGATTGTTGGCAGGTTGTACTAAACAATTTAGTGTAGTTTCGTCCAGCCAATCTGACGCAAACTATTAATGAAATGAAAAGACGATCGACATTCGGTATTAGTGTCCTACCATAGGTTTTAAAACAAGTTTCCCCTAGTGCATAGTAATTCGATGTTTTCCCTAAACTTATTTATTATGGGTATTGCTTATCATCATTACAAGTCTTTTTGAAATTTCTTTCTGGAAATTTGTGCGTAAGCACTGTCCGTCCAGACTCACGGCGAGAACCCCGATTAGCGTGAATGGTAGGATTTTCTCGTGCTCGCACTCGCATGTTCTTCGATCGGTGTCGGTATATTTGTCCGCGATAAAGGATTTCTCAAGCGAGAAGAGTAAAGACTCTTCTCGCTCGCTTGTCTCAGTGCCGATTAATGAGCGGCGGATGGTGTTGGGATGAATTTGTGTTACCGACCATCGTCAGGCTTTTCTGTTTTTTTACTTTTTTCATTCACAAAGTACGATAATGGCACACAGAGCGCACCCCGCTGCAGTTTGAATATCGTCATCTATACCGAATAAGAAACAGATCACGAGTGAAAAAAAAGAGTGTGGATAAATGTATGTTGTTAAGAGAATTCTCGACGACACTACTCGCTGAGCCTTCGCGCCGTGAGTCTGGAGAAGCTATCTCGTTATTGGACATAGATACCTAGAACTACCCCAGTTTGTATTAAATAAAAATAAAAATTACGAAGCATAAAATTTTATTCTTAGCATACTAATTAAATTGTAAATTTTGTAAAAATATGAATAAAATTTTCAACAATCATGACGATAACGTAAATATAAATATACTAATCGATCATCATAGGACTAACATTAAATATTTGTAAATTCTAACTACGTAGGTACCTACACTTATAATAACTAAAGTACAAATCATAAACAGTGTGATTAAAAAACCCTGCAATCTCATAATTTTGAACCCCTACCATGATTTGATACGTAAATTTATACGTGCAATTACACTGTAATGTTACCAGTTTGGGCATGTCCGCAACGCAAAATATAGTGTCGTGCGGACGGTAACTTGCACGAATTTACGTATCAACTCATGGTAGGCGTACTGAACCTTGAAAGTCACTAACCTAGCGATAGCTCTAGGTTAGGTCCAAGAATATAATCCATTGGGTAATTTATCCTAAATTACTTAACAATGTATTGGCAGTTTTTAAAACATACCAGTGCAAACGGATAATAACAACGCCCGACGATGTTCGAGGTCTTAGCAGACCTCGTAATCGCGGGTAAAAACGTCAGGAGTTTTTCAGTTCAGGAGATTTTTTTTATTATCAAAAGTGAATTACGATTTTTATTACATTTATTTTTAAACCAAGGCAACTCAACCCTAACATCCTGATATTTATAAGAGTAATAATCCTCAAATTAAAATTGAAATTAACTTTTTAATTTCTTGTAGATAATACACAAAAAATACAAGATTTTTAAACCACACTGTTATACACTTCGCATACAAAATTACTAATGGCATTCATCATTTGAAAACTATTCTTAACAAATATAAAAATTATTAAAATAACAATAAAATTAAATACAATCATAAAAATATATAATCTATAAATATCATAAAACAACTCACAAACTTCACTGCTATCTAATGGACTAAATAGAGATGGGCCGACTATGGTTTTTGCCGACTAGCAGACTTGCCGACTAGCAGACTTCCGACTAGCAGACTTGCCAACTAGCAGACTTCCGACTAGCACACTTGTCGACTAGCAGACTTCCGACTAGCAGACTTGCCGACTAGCAGACTTCCGACTAGCACACTTGCCGACTAGCAGACTTCCGACTAGCACACTTGTTGACTAGCAGACTTGCCGACTAACAGACTTGCCGACTAGCAGACTTCCGACTAGCTGACTTGCCGACTAGCAGACTTCCGACTAGCAGACTTTCGACTTGCAGACTTGTCGACTAGCAGAATTGTCGACTAGCAGACTTCCGACTAGCAGACTTGCAGACTAGCAGACTTCCGACTAGCAGACTTGCAGACTAGCAGACTTCCGACTAGCAGACTTGCCGACTAGCAGACTTCCGACTAGCAGACTTGCCGACGAGCAGACTTGTCGACTAGCAGATTCCGACTAGCAGACTTGCCGACTAGCAGACTTCCGACTAGCAGACTTGCCGACGAGCAGACTTGTCGACTAGCACTTGTCGACGACTTTTTCTGTCTACCCACCTTTTAACTGTAACTACTAATTCAACAAATGGGTCTTAGAGTCAGCAATCAGCCATACAAAAGCAGTTGATGTTGAATTCAACAAATATTGGTTGTGGTGCATAATGTTGACGCCTAGTCGGCATAATCTGCCGACTAGTCGGCCCGTCACTACTAATATCTAATGGGAATACACATTCACACGGTCTTTACAAATCTCGAGAACCGAAATAGACAAGATTTTAAAACGTCTTTAAAAATCTCGTTAGCTTTAACGGCGGTTAAACTACGGTTAAGGTACACTTTCTTATGAAATAGTTTCAATACATATTAATAAACGGGACCATGAAATAACGACCGGTAAAGTTAACGAGTGTTAACGGTCGATAAAAGAAATTTCATAAGAAAGTGTCTAACAGTCGTTAAAAATCTCGAGAAACCGAAGATTAGTTCCTTTAACTTCATTTGTAGACTCCATCAGTGAATTTTATAGCAGTGCGTTTCAATACAACAAAATGGTAACTTTTAAACAAAACAACGGCGTTTCAATAAAATTAAGGAGATAAAATATCAATAGACCAATAGAGGAAACATCTCATTTTATTAAAACAACTTACAATCGTATTGACAAATGACCCTATGCATGGCTTAATGCTTTGTCTTGCTCTTGTGAGTGACAATCAACGTCAGCGAAAATGGGATAAAACATGCAGGGCTACTGCGTTTCTTTAGACCGATAATTTCTGACGTTCGAAATTAAAATTTATTTGAAACTGCTGAAGAAAATTATCGGTCGGTTGGTCAAAAGGGCCTCTGGGTCGTTTGTGACGGCTGTTAGTGCATATCACTCAAGTATCAGTTTTTTTTTCTTTCAATTATGGCGTCGCACGGCTTGTGCATATGCGCCGATGCTAGTGTCTTTAACCACTTCAGTAAGTTTGAGTCCGATTCCGCAATATTTTACGTGAATCATTTTCATGTAGACCGGAAGCATTGCTCAACAAAAAGCATCAATAATCGTATATCAAAAACGAAATAAAATTAAAAATTTTGGCACATTCATTACCAAAACATAACAAAATAAAGTAAATCTTATAACATTAAGTCATAGGAAGAAATATTCAAACAGTTGGTGTATTAGTATTTCCTAATAGTCTCATGACGTCTCGATCTTAGTTGTGTGAGTGAGTACGTTCACGTAGGTATATATTGTTCCTGTGTGCGTGAGCTGCATCGTTACAATTGGTGTTGACGCACACAGACGTATCGTATCCGTGATTGGTGTAAAGTAAATCTTCTCGCACAAATAAAACCGGAGTCGTGAGATATAACAACTGTACAGTGGCCGGCAAACAAATTGAAAAAATGGCAGATGCGCAGAAGTCGATTTTTCATAGAAGTCGCGTGTGAAATGTACTGCGCGAACTCTCCCCTTCCACGTCAAAATTTTCCAACTTGTTTGCCGACCACTGCACAAAGCTCAATTTGTCAAAACTCCAAAATAATGTTTCAAATACTAACCAAATTCAAATTTTAACCACGGCCGTAATTATCTCAAAACGCAACAACAAAATTTATAAGGTTCGATTTGAACGTCATCTACCCGAACAGTTTTACAACTATGGACACGTTCAAATCGAGCCTAATCGATAAACAAACAGGGAGACGGTGGATAGAACCATTGATTTTCCGTGTCACGTGGGTTCCCGTGTGGTGCAATGATTAGCGCACTCGCCCGGCAAGAGAGGGGCACAGGTTCGAATCCTGTGACGGGAGGATATTTGATGATGTTTTTTCCTTGTAAGATATAGTAGATTTCTAATAGAATGCAATAAACATAAGAAATACTATGCGCTAGTTATAATTTTGGTGTTACATTTTCAGATAAAATGACGAGATCGTTTACGAAATATCTAAGAAATTTCTAATAATTTACGAAATTTTTATTCCATTAATTTAATAGACGTAGTCAATCGCTGAACCTTATTGGTAGGAGATGCGAGATATTATCAAATGACAATCAACGGATTTAATACCTTATCTCCGTTTTTTTTTCAATTAACTGATTCATCGAACGAAGTACAGTCACTTTGTTTCAACAAAAATACATAGAAATGAGAACTATCTCCTCTGTTAAAGTTGGTTCCGATATCATTATAAAAATCGTTGTTTTCGGCACACAAAGCCAGTGCAGCTTCTAGCACCAAATTACAGTAAAGTTCATTCAAAATTGAACACAATTCGCACCTCTTCAGCAAACTTTTAACAAGACAAAATATGCCTTTCTCCTTTATTCTATATACTAAAGAATATAACTTATATGCTAAGGACAACAAGTTAACATTAAAATAAATATAAACTTTTTCTTATATCAAACAATCGGCCACAAAAACATGAATAAAATAACTATAGTATTCTTTTAAAATAACCATTTTGGAAATTGAAGTTAGAACATAATTTCTTGTCAAGAAAATCTACATGTAAGCGCCTAAATGTTAGGTCTTAAATATGAGATATAGAAATTGAGAAGTTATGGTCTAGAATCACAAAATACAAAACAACTTTAGGCTGGGTACTCACTAGGGAGCAGTGACCGTAACTGTATTTGTGATACAGTCGCTTTGAACTGCTCGATGCAGGCTCGCGAACCATATAATGATGTATTTCGAAGTCAATAAGAAACCCTTTTATCATGTCTGTCTGTCAGGGCTTTGCTCAGAAATACTTAGTAGTAGAAAGCTGTAGCTTATCAATTATCATAATAGAATAGAATAGAAAACATTTATTGACAGCAAAAAACACGGCACACAAAAGAAAAACAACTCTATAGAACAAAAGAGTTAAAAAATAATAATAACTACATGTATGTACAAAGAAAATAAAAAAACTTAATAAACAAAAAAAAAATTAAAAAAAGAAAGATAAAAAAGTCCAAAGAGCCGTGCGCCTGCTGCCAACGAGGAAGTAAGTATAGATATTGATAACGCCGATATAACCGTACAATAATAAAAAAAAACATTTTTAGGGCACCTCCCCAACATGTAAAATGGGAAATATTTTATTTCTAATCACCCCGTTATGTGTGTGGTATCAAAAAACCCGACAGTAGTTGGCTGGCTGTGAGCGGCTCGTTGCATTTACATACAAACATAACAGAACATGCAACAGTTAGGTTGCGTTTTGAATTTACGAGGACAGCGGACCGCCTTACAGCCTTACGGTTACAGCTAGTGAGTACCCGGCTTAACCAAACCGATTTTATACTGAACCGTTTTCATAAAAAAACTTGAAAAGAAAAATATATTCTCTCAAAAAATCTAGGTAACTAATAAGTTTCCTACATTCTAGGCACTCCGTATCAGTCTCTCACTACACATCTCTAACAAGGCACTGTGTAAACATCCTCTTCACTTAATTGACCGGGTAAACTAAGGCACATACGGATCGACAGTTAAATCAATTCCTCTGACCATGACTTGTCCACATGTGCTCCTTGAAGGTCTCTCGCATTGTAAACGATCTCGGACACAAATAGCAATACAATCGGTTGGTCAAATCCGAGTGCATTAGCCGAACGTGGTATTTCAGAGCTGATTGGTTGGAATACTTCATCCCGCAGTGTGGGCAGTCCCCACTAATAGCTGCATGGTTAGATTGGTGGGAAATTCCTTGTGATGTCGATGCTCCTCCGATGACTGGTACTGTGGACATTCCGGCCAGAAGCAACAATGCTTGCGACTGTTCTTGTGTATAATCCGATTCTGTACTGTCCTGTTGTTCTGATAGTAAAATCTCAGGTTCGTATTCGATGTCAGGTTTGGGTGAATGTTTCTCCGGTTTGATTGTGTCTTCAGTGGTTTTCAGTGGACTTTTAGAAGCAGTGTTTGTGAAGTTGATCGAGTCGTTCAGGTCTTTTGGTCTTGCGGTGTCAATGTTTGATGCTTTTTTAGTTGATGAGTTGTTGATTGAAGTATCGCTTTTGCTGGGGTTTATTCCTGTAATTTAAAAATAATCTATACTAATATTATAAAGAGGTAACATTGGTAACATGTATGTATGTGTGTATATTGGGGGTAATCTCCGAAACTACTGGACCGATTTTTTATAATATAACCACCTGCCTGCTGCCTTCCTGTAATTTAAATCTATACTAATATTATAAAGGGGTAAGTAACGTTGGTAACATGTTTGTATGTATGTAAGTATATATATTGGGGGTAATCTCCGAAACTACTGGACCAATTTCAATAATTCTTTCACCAATAGAAAGCTACAAAATCCAGGAGTAACATAGGATCCCGACTTACGGGATCGGGACTTACGCAGGTGAGACCGCGGGACGCAGCTTGTAATTAATAATTATGTCTGTGGAACGGCTCCGGAGCCAGCCAAGCATAATTAGGTTTAGGTTTATAGATCTTTATTTCTCTAAGATTACAATTAATCACTTACGAGAAAAAACTATTTCTAAACATTACAACTAAGTTTTCTGTGCATACAATCTATAGCCATAAAATATAAAACAGAAACACTTAATTTTAATTATTATCATCATACTTAATATCACCTATAAATGTGAGAGTTTGTGTAAATGTGAGTAAGTAAGTTTAACGAGTATGATTGTTACTCCTTCATGCAAAAACTATAGAACCGATTGTGATGGAGCTTGGTACGCAGATAGCAGGAGATCTGAATTAACATTGGTTACTTTACATCCCGATATTCCCGCGGGATCGGGACTTAAAGTACGAGTTGGCAACGGGCGACATGAGGCGTTCTATGTATTTCTATGAAGTTCCCTACGCTCGCTCGACGACGACGCGTCGCTAGCTTCGTGTCGCTGACTACGTAGGGAGTTTCATAGAAATACATAGAGACCAGTAGTCCGCTGCCGCCTCATGTCGCCCGTTGCCAACTCGTACCTTTATACAGGTAAAACAGTTAGGCGAAGATAGAAAATCAATAAATGATCAATATTCACCTGAAAGCAGTGACCTGGCAAGCATACTGTTCTCGTAATCCGGTAGGCTGTCATCGTTCTCAGAGTTAACTGTCATCGATAGTGCGGGAGAGTTGTTGTCGTCCATTCGTTCTGTTTTTATTATTATTGGCAGTTCTCCAGGGATCGGCTAAAATATTTATATTAGGTTAAACTACGAAATAATCGGACTCAATGCATTTTATTTTCGTTTACAAAATTATTTATAAGTAAATGAAATTAAAGACATTTTTTTGGGTTTTAAACGCGTGGTGTTTATTAATTTTAGCATTGTTTCATTGCTCAACGTTTTTCAGTCAATCCTGAAGAAGAGACCTGTAAAGGTCTTAAAACGTTGCACATTGAAACAATGCTAAAAGTAATAATTACCACGCGATTAAAACCGAAAAATGTCTTTAATTTTAATACGACATCGCGAAAACAGAAGAAAAGACTTATTTACAAATATTGAAAAAACCCTGTTTACACTTATTATCCTATCATGGTTTGAGATTAATGCCGCGAGCCGGTACTAGGTTATTATTAGAATTAGAATATAAATGATTAACAAAAAAATCCTGTTGATCAATTTTCTAAATACTTAAGTAAAAAACTTTCTAAAATTTTGCATCCAATAGGATTTGATTATTTGGCACGTATTTTAAAACAAATATGTCTTAACAATGTTTCAGCGTTTTTAAATTTTTCCTAAACTACTGACCTCTATACACCAACTAACCCCGAATTATTTGATGTCGGTCCAGTTGACCATACTGCAAATAGATTTGACATAATTCTAACGGTTCGGCCGCCTGCTTGATACCAACGCCCCTCGGGACCAAGCGGTGTACTCGCTACCGCGCGGGGAGAACTCAAGGTTGGCCTCCCCAGATCCCTTAGTCGCTTTTTAAGACACCCACGGAAAGAGATGGGGTAATCTTATTCTATGCCGGGGCTACATGGCTACTGGAAACTTAAATCTTACCTGATTATTATTAGAACTTTTTCCATTAGGGACAAGGGATTCTGTTTTCGTTTCATTTTTCTTATCTAAGTTATTTTCAAGTGACGCGAATGGATTGTCCTTTGCGTTAGCCAAACTGTTTCTGTTGTAGATATCACATGTGTCTAGAACCTTTGCTTTTTTGTGACCTGAAATTTAAACGTTATTTTACCAATTATAATTAAACGGTGAACCATTGAAACAGCGGACCCCGGGCTCGGACACGGTGAACCATTTGAACCAGCCATCAGGAGGATATCCTAAACTATAAGAGATAGTGAAAAATGCTGAAAGGAGTTGCGACCCCGATTTTGATAAAAACTAAACTGGCCTATTTATATTTTTGAAAATTCAATTATCCATCCAGGAATCGATCCTTATCTTTTTTGCAATCAATCGATAGGGTTGTTTTTTAGTTTAGTTTCGCTGAGCCTTTTCCGCACTTAGCCTCACAATTAGGCCATTGTACGTGATTTCTTAGAGGGCTTAAGACGCCACGGGAGCCTACCCCGCATTGGCGAATATCCCATGCCTTCGGACCGTGGTTTATCCTAGGACATGTCGGTTTCCTCACGATGTTTTCCTTCACCGTAAGAGCGATGTTAATAGCGCACTTAAATTTTTCTTAAAGAAAAAGACATTGGTGCGCGGTCGGCCTGGATTCGAAACCACGACCTTCGGAATGAAAGTCGCGGTTTCTACCACTAGACCAACACCGCTCTCGATAGGGTTGACTTTTTGTTTAGATAATGGTATGGAACCATTCAAGCGCGAGTCCCACTCGCACTTGGGCGGTTTTCATTCATACTTCGATTTTTCTAATAAAATTTTAAGTACTAGCAGTGCCCGCGACTTTATCAGCCTAATTTAAAAAAAAAATTATATAACCTTCCTCAATAAATAGACTATCCAACACTGAAATAATTGAAGCATTGGGTGCAACAAGGGCGTATCTCAATAAAATGAGTTTCGAGAAAATTGAAAAAGAAGGTTAAATTGTATTATATCTTTTTATTATTTTGTAGTATGACTTTTCACATTTTGTTATTTATTTGCCCCATGATTAAGCTACGATATTTAATTATTATTAATATTTAAAAATAATTAAATTCATTAGATAAATGGTTATTTTGAACTTGTGTTATCCGCCCTTGTTGCACCCAACCGGTAAAATAAATTAGGGCTTCACTTTATTACTCGTTTTTAGGTAAAAAAAATAACAACTAGGTAATTAAATTACGTAATGATTGAATTACTTTAAAATAAAACTTGTTTTATTTAAAAGTAATAAAACATACAACTAAATCAAATATTGAGCTTGTTAGGACTCCTTCAGGATTGAACTCTAGTTTACGCACTTATTGCTGTAGGTGTACCAAAATGTTTTTTTTTCCTGGAGGTAACCTACACAAAAGCGATTGTAGGCCTTTACTCCAGTCTTCAATAACGTAACTTGCTATCAGTACCTTGAATGGGCTTGGTTTGGTCCAGGTAGTACTAAGTTCGCGCAATTTAAGCGCATATTTGCAACAAGGACGGACCGCCTCCTTCCAAACTAATGGTTCTAACGTCATCTAGGATCAGTGGATCAAAATGAGTTTTTGTCATATGATACTAGATGGACATATGCATGTTTTGATGCAATAACATCAAAACGGGCTTTGGGTGCCGAACGCCCTTGTTGCACCCAATGCTTCAATTATTCAAATCGGACCAGCGGTTCCTGAGATAAGCGCTTTCACACAAACAAACTCTTCAGCTTTATAATATTAGTATATAGATTAAAAATGATTACCGTCTCCAATAGTCACATCGTTAGGCTTGTCCGAGGTGCTGCTTCGTCGTTTCTTTAGCCCGGGAAGTTTGGTCTCTTTGTGGGAGGAATTAGAGTTGGTTTTGGCAGATATAGTCAACTGTGTGTACAGTTTGTTGGAGGTGTTCTGTGCTGAGAAGTGTTCTTTCTGGAAATTCAAATAAATTCTATCAGAATTCAGTACACTAGATATAAAGATTCAACATTATTTGAAATGGACTAAATATATTGTACATTTTACGAACACAATGAGAACTTCCTTTTTTGGAAGTCGGTTAAAAATGAGAAACAAGTGTAATCCTATTTGAATAACCACTTTTTAGTCCTTTTACAGTGATCAAAAACTTGTGAAGAAACCAACATGGCCTAGGATTTACAACCGTCTGAAGGCATTTGCGGATCTGGGCTATGCTACCGTGGCATCTTACTGCCTAACCCCTCTAAAAGAAGGCAGTCATTTTTAGAGGGGTCCTGTCACTATCATATTAAGTTGCAACCAACATGATGGATGTATTTTTGATCTCCAGTATCAGACCAAAGCTGTCTTTTTCGTGTAGTGGTGTGGCGCATTTAGTGTTACAGTAACCTAACAACTACTATCGAGATAGCAACCGGGACCAATAGCTTGCCGTGCCAAATGAAGCACGGAGGTGCTTGTGAAAGTGTTTTTCTGCCACAATAATCATCGGTCATCTAAGTAATTACCGCGAAAAGCGTTACTTAACCCATGCGACTATTCAAGATCAGCCTCACGAGCTCTTCAAAAAATAAATAAGAAATATTTTTATATAATGAAAGCAGTGTTTACCTGTTGCGTAACCCCAGTCAAGCCTTTAACTTGTAGCATGGCAGCGGTATGTAGAAAGGAGGACAGTTTGCTCTCTTCAATGAAGACCTCTCCTTGGTACATGTATGACAACAGGCTGACTATGTCCTCAGCTAACACATCTTTTAGGATTATCACCGGGTGCTGGCAAGGATTTTCCTGTAACACCATAAATTCAAGATATTTTAATAAACAAATAGGACATTTTTAGTTCTTATTGATCCACTGATACATTCATATACCTTCAGTAAGACAAGGGTATGTTATCAAAGGTACTGACTGATTTGATACTGATTTTACCACAGATTTCTCGTTATGGTGAATATTTGCAAAACCATTTTTTATACTTGACAAAACGAAGTGTTGCATTAACAGTGAGAGGTTTATTATTTATTTATTTATTAGGTACACCAACAGTAAAGTACACTATAGCTAATACAGAAAAACACATTTTTTGTAAGATGGACAAGTGTGCTATCCAAAAGTATGCTTGCTTGTGTTGTTTGTCTGTATGCATAATAATGTTCCTCTTAATAACAGTTTCACCAATTTGAGTTTTGTTTTAATTAAGACTATCAAGCCGCTCTCGGGGGAGAGCGGCCCGGTGAGTGGGGATCAAATGGGGGCCCAGCCGAAGGTGGTAGGTAGCTATTTAGGTAATTATTTAATAATCTTAAAATTAACCGAGGAAGGTTTATTAAATTTTCATTGGCATAGATCATTTAGAAGTCTTAAAACTAAGGTAGAATTTGTTGTTTGGAAATGTGCCATGAGAAGAATATAATGGAAAATGTGACATTCATCCATTATAGGGATAAGCTAGCATTTGACCTCAACTCACTTGATGGGAAGCGACGATGAGGTTGACAGTGTAACATGCTTGCCTAGAAGAAACCTATTCACTCTTCCGTTGAAGACTCCAAGGTTGTAGTTAAGGGGGAATATCAACTAATTTGGCATAAAGATTGTTATTATGATACAGGAATCAGTAAGGAAGTAAGTAAGTAAGTATAAATACTTCTTTTTTTAGGTCACTAAATAGGAACAAAATTTATTGGATTAAGTTTTGAATATGAAATTACTTACAAACTGGATGAAAGATAGAAGATAAGTTACTGTACATACATCTGTAAATTGACCATTTTAATGATATTTTTCCCAACACAGGACTATGGTAGTAAAGTGTGTCATAGTGTTCTTGCAAATATCTATTGGAGGTTGGGCCTATATTATGTTATGTTTATCTGTATAAATATGAAGGTTATTAGTGTCCTAAGTCATTCACCTTGAACACATTCCTGAAGTACGGGCTGCATGCGGACAGTATGACTTTGTGGGCCTTGATGTTTCTGCCTTCACAAGTGAGCGTTACATCAACTAAATCCTCCGAACATTTCAATGAATCCAAGGCACTCACGATGTTCGTTTGAAAGTTGTTCCAACGTAAACAAAATTGGTCGGCCATGCCTACTGATTCTCGGTACAAACTGCAAAACAAATTAAAATCTGCTGACTTCTCACTTTGACATATTATCTATCACCCATTTACGCTCAAACTTAGCGTTAATGAAGTTGCACGTGATATTGAACTCACCTAAATGTACGTTTACATTACCAAAAGCGAAACTATAGAACTTTTATTCAACAATAACTCCTTTTCAACAATAATACTCGAATATAAAATGCATAAAAATGCAATGTATGACCTCCATTGACTTCGCTTTTTTTTCTTTCACTTTCTTTCTAACAATAGTGCTGCCATACTACGGCAGTCGCTAAAAGTACAAATTCGTTTAAAAATTAGAAAAATAATTTAAAATAAAATATATATTTTTTAAATGTTTTTCTTTAATAAAAATAGCTCATTGGCAAAGTTCATCGAAATCACCGAATATATTTTGATGTTTTCGGTATCATTTTTGTTTATTCATGGATAACGACGACCTCTGTGGCGCGTCGTGCGAGAGCGCGACTGCAATGCGGGAGGTTGCGGGTTCGATTCCCGCCGGGTGCAAGTATTTATGCTTAAAAATAAATATTTGTGTCTGGTCTGGGTGTCTTTCTATGTATAATATGTATGTATTTACAAAAGAAAAATAAATATAAGTATTATATCCGTTGTCTAGTCACCGTAACACAAGCTTAGTCGCTTACCACGGGGCTAGATGGCGCTGTGTGTTGTTCACAGAATTTATTTATTTATTATTTATATTTATATAACATAGGTACATCTACTTCATAGATAATAGGTACATATAGCAAAATATTTTAAAAATAATTTGCTCTAAAATTGTAGTTTGAGTGAGACAAATAATTCCTAGTTCCTACTATTATTAAATTTATAGCGGTGTTGGTCTAGTGGTAGATACCCCGGCTTTCATTCCGAGGGTCGTGGTTTCGAAACCAGGCTGACCAATGTCTTTTTCTGAAAAAGCTTCTGAAAATGAAAAAGTTATGTGCGGTTATAACATCGCTATTAAGGTGAAAGAAAACATCGTGAGGAAACCGACATGTCCTAGGACTCACTATGGTCCGAAGGCATGGGACATTCGCCAATCCGGAGTAGACTCCCTTGGCGTCTTACTGCCTAACCCCTCTATGAAGAGGCCCTTGCCCTGCAGTGGGACAAATTAACGGGCTAATTATTTATTTTTATTATATTATTAAACTCGCGAAACAAGGTGAAACTAAAAAAAAGCTCTTATACTCTAGTGACTATGACATCTTTGACCATAGTCATTTTTACATGTTCATAAGTTTTCTGTTACGATGAAAATAATTGGCATTAGTGAAAAGATAAAAGTTACAAAAATGGTAGAAAACTTTTGTGGTTAACAACACAAAGTACTTCGAAGTTGCCGTCTTTTTTTCCTATTTTATATTTTGATGTTGCAACTTGCTAAATAATAGCTAAGCATACACATTTCAGATTTGCCCGTCTCAGATCAACCCGTCACACGACTGGTCGTGTCCGATAGGCAAAACTGCCGGTGTGTAATGTAAATAGGCTCGGATTTGCCTGCCACCTGTCTGCCCGTGGTAAAATCGAACGGATCGGGCACGGGTCGTGCGTGTGAGCCTGCGACGGATATGCACGCTGGAACTCATGGAGTAAATACCTAAACGTTTGACTAATACAATAAAATATTCTACAATAAAATATTTTGGACGAGCTCGATAGAACTATATCAATCTTTACCATGTTTGTGGGAGGCAAAAGATAAGGACATATACCTAAATAAAGAACTAAACGCACAAGCCTTAAAATTTTTAGTTCTTTCTTACGACAAATACAACAATCACATATTAGAGCTAAGTTTTGCTTTGAAAGAGACATTTTTACAGACAACCGTATATGCCGGAATCACGATTTGAACTGATGCCTGGCGTCGGGTCATCACTTGTGTGGTGATCCACGACACAAGTGATGACCCGGATTTACATGCCGGGCAGAACCGACGGGCAAGTCCGTGTATGCTGAACTATTGGGATAAGTTACCGTTACAGCCTCAACGTGCAACTTACTGCACGTTGAGGCTGTAACGGTTGAGATTATTTTCGCTCAACTCGTGTAAAAGGATATTAAAAAAAAGGAAATCCAGCCGGCTAGTGTCACTGTCAACGTCAGAAATAAAAAAAACAAAAAAACGTTTTCCGACGAACTCGAGCGCGAGGAACGATCTAGATTTTTGTTTGTTTTTCGCTGCAGTTTTCATTGTTTCTCGCAGTTCCACCATACATAACCCATCACAACAGCTTTAACCATGGCCAACGACCCTGAAAGATTTGACTCCATGCTTCTAGCGATGGCTCAGCAGCACGAAGGAGGCGTCAAGGATGTGAGTTGAGTACCCTACAACTATTTCATATTTACACTTCCCCTATTTGTCTTTTTATGGAATTCTGGTAGGAAACCTACATTTGTTAGTGCCGGTCTTCACGGCTATAAGTAATAGATACTCTTACGCTTGGTGATTTATCGATTAAATTCACATGGTAGGTAGGTAGGTACATGAGCAAAAAACAAAACATATTGTGCAAACATTTTGTTTTAAGTATTTGTTCTTTGTTCTGGGAAAAACTTCCTGGACAATATTCTTTGTTTTCTCGAAATAATTTGCGTGTAATCTCCTATTTTTATCTATTGTTTTGCATTGGTAACCAAGGTGCTCACCTAACCTCTTCATTTCTCTGAACATCTTATTGATTTTGTTATTCTTCAAAGAAATAAATTGTTCTAAAAGTTTATATATGTATAAATCTAAGTAGGTAGGTACATATATGTTATTTTATTTTATAAATAAGTGACATGCATCTTCTACTATGCAAACATTCATATTTTAGCTGAGTCATGGATTCGAGTCACTCATCAACATTTCTTCTGATCATTAAGATTAAAAGGGAAATTAAAATGAATACCCACCAAGTAATATAATAAGTTGGTGTGTAAGTAAGTAAAAAAGTATGTTTGTTACTCATGCAAACTACTAAACCGATTGTGATGAAACTCGGTATGCAGATAGCTGGTTATTTGGATAAACATCAGGCTTTTTATCCCAATAAATCCCCGTGGAATCGGGTGAAATGGCAGGGTGCAGTTAGTGTTGTAATAAATGTCTCAAATCATGTAACTTATATTTTCAGCTGCTGAAAACAATTGTGAGTTTCCTTGCAAGAAAGACGGATTTCTTCACTGGAGGACAGGAAGGAGAATGGGAAAAGGTTTGTATACATACAGTCATTTCTTTAATTTCTTGTTACCCAATACTAGGGCATGCAATATCGGAAGGTTTTCAATCTCGGGACGATATCGATATTAAGAGCTCAATCCCGGGATCCCGGGATTGATACTGAGATTTTAGATATCGTTAAAAAAAGCGAATTTAATACAATAAAAATGTGTTAAATCTAAAATATTTAATATATTTAAGACTCTAGTGGTTTCATTACGTAATTAAGTTACCCCGAGGGCCGTCCACCCCATCATTTTGGAAATATGGCGGACAAATAGCCTAAACCCGAAAGTGTCTTAACTTTCGCGCCAAATTCTAGGCGCACCACTAAAATAATTTTAGCAGATAAAAATTGCATGCGAGCTTGTATAAAAAATAATTGTCTTAAAAATTGCAATGAACGTTACTTTTATTGTTTTAAACATTTTACCAATTCCCTACGCTTCTAAATCTTTACAGATCTCTTCCTCAGGGGTAGACAAATTTGGTTTTAATTTTAATAGTTCTATTCAATCATTCCATGACGAAAAATATAGCTAAAAACCTTAATTTATACCCAAATAGTAAATTGCTCAAATCTCGATATCGGATCACTCAATCCCGGGATTATAATATCGAACTTTTGCGTCCGAGATCCCGGGATTACGATATCCCGGGATCCCGGGATTCATGCCCTACCCAATACTATACAAAGAAACTGGTGACCTTTGTTATTTCTTATTTTTATTGTTTAATGCATTTTGATGATTTGTGACAGCCTCAATGTGTAAAATTAGGTAAAAAATTGTGGAAAAAAATCTTTTTAGGGTTCAGTACACAAAGGGTAAAAACCGGATAGACAGTCAGACAGCGGAGTCTTCGTAATCTAAGACTCTGCTGTCTGACTGTCTGTCTGTTCATCTGTCACCAGGCTGTATCTCTTGAACCATGATAGATGTTGAAATTTTCACATTTCTGTTGCCTTTATAACAACAAATACTAAAAATAGAATAAAATTAGTATTTCAAGAGTGCCATAAAACAAATATCATTTTTTGTGACAGTAGAACCCTTTGTATGCTAGTCCAACTCGCACTTGACTGGTTTTTTTCAAATTCAGGTTGTCAAAGAGTCATTCTATGCTCAAGCTAATAAAGCCCGCGATGAAGCGGCCAAAATAAAGAAAGAGAAAGAAGATGCGGAGAAAAGACTGAAAGAAATCCAACAGAAGAAGGAACAAGAAAGACTTGCACAAGACTTCCAGCCGGCTTCAGTTACCGAAATCACTGACCAAGAAGCTGAAAAATTGAAGGAAGATATTGAGAAAGACAAAATCAGTCGTGAGTATATTACTACATTGTATGAGATTCTTAGACATGGGTTCCTACGTGATGATTTCCTTCATCAAAAGAGCGAAGATTTGAAACCACAACCCTTGGGATGAAATTCAGGGTAATTTCATCACGAGGGTTGTGGTTTCAAATCTCGCCCGACCATGTCCTTATGTCTTTTTATTTAAGATAAAAACATGTGAGTTAATAGCTCAAGCCCATAGCTTATAAAAGAAAAAGGAAAGTGGTTTCAAATCTTCCACTGGTCATGGCTTGAATTTGTTGACCTTGTGTCATATTGGGTTGAATGTGTTGACCATGACATTGCCATTTGGAGTTACTAAGTTATACATGAGTATAATTTTCTTTATTTTGTGCAATTGCTTTATCAACTATGACCAGATGTGTCGCATGATTTATAGTAGGCTGAGTTGGGCCACTTCAGTATCAGATATATCTCTTTTCATTATAGATTATCGTAAATTAATTAGCAGGATTGTCCCACTGCTTGGCAAAAGCCTCCCTCCAACTCTTCCATTCGGGTCTATTTTGGGCTATGGTTCCGCCACTCAGGTTTAAATTTACAAGCAAGTGTTTCTATACACAAAAGTCAGTTATTTCTCTTATTAAATTCAAGGAACAGAAGACGGCAGCGGTGATGGTGAGACTAGTGAACCATCATCATCAAAGGTGGAAGATGAAGAGGATGATCCTAAAGAGAAAGGCAAGCTGAAGCCTAATGCGGGGAATGGATGTGATCTTGAGCACTACAAGTGGACACAGACTTTAGAGGAGATTGAGGTAAGTTATAGGAATAGCATGCAATCTATTAAAAAACTCTAAAGACTTAACAAAAAAAAGTATTAATTGCCATATTATTTTGCCTAAAACTAAAAACCAAACAAGCGTAGGATGGCAAAAGGAGCAAGCTCAGCATATGCTTCAAAATGTATGTATAACTGTGCATCGTGAGTTCTGAGAGTGATAAATTTATATAGCTAACTAATCAGTCCATAGAACTGGACTGGTCTCTATTAAAAACTAGAAGGAGAAAGGTCTCTTGATAGTGATCCATTTCTTATGGACGAGCTCACAAGTTCCAAAGTTAAACTGTTGGGGAAATTACCCGCACACCATTAAAAAGGTTGGATCGAAATTTGAATGTTGTTGTTCGAATACCCACCATCTAGGTAATCTAAGTAATCAGTCCTCCGTCATTATAAAAGTGAAAGTTTGTGTAAATGGAAAAGTATAAATACAATAAATAAATTCTGTGAACAACACACAGTGACATCTAGCTCCATCTTCTTCTCATCTTTGTGGTGTTCCCGGTTGCATCTGTCTCGGGAGCCCGGGGTCGATAAAACCCCAAATAATTTGGGGTTTGCACAGTAGCTACTGTGACGTCATTGACTATGGTCAATGTGAAAGTTTTGCTAGTCTCCCCCAAATCCCTTAATCCTTAACCTTAACCCTATTAGCTGTAGCGTGGGTAGCCGGGAATACAAGGTTTAAACATGTTTAAAGCCAATTTGTCGCGTAGTCGAATAATGTACCTTATTGAGCCTTATAGCTATTATGCTCGGGGTTCGTTGCTCTTAGCAAAAGAGAAGGCGTTTTCATGTGCCGTATTTAATATTTATATTGTAAATGCGAAAGTAAGATTGCAAAGAAAGTTTGCAAGTATAGATAGATAGATTAATTCTTGATTGTAACACCAAAAATAAAAAAAACACAATAAATAGTTTGAATTTGTACAAAACTTTGAATTTGTAAAATTTTTACGTCACGGTGGATTTTTGATTGGCCCTGTTGGTATTTCGCCCACCAACAGGGCTAAAAGCTTGCGAAGTCTACTGTTTGCAGAATTACTAGTTATAAATTGTCTAATCGAATAAGTCACGTCATCCAGCCCGAGTTGGTTATTTCCCTTAGATTTACATGCAATTTTGCCACATTCGTGTCAAAAAGGTATGCAAAAGAGAAACTGTAGCACACCTTAGAGTTAGATGTTTCACCCGTCCGGCCTGGCGCAACTCCGCTAAAAAAAGTAAGAAAAAAAAACAATTGAAAAATTTACAACTTATTTAATTCCTTTATCACAGTTTTTACAAGTTCGCTAAACACATTTTCCCTACAAAATTACATTTGTTCTAATTTACTTACATTTTTCTGTTCTAAATCTATCGAATGTGATGGTCAATTAATATTTACATGACACGTTTTAATTAAATAATCAGCTATCTAACGTGCGTGGAAAATTACATGTAATCAATAGGTAGGTAGTGTTACATATACATACATATAATATAGCCATGAAAAAAATATTATAAAATATTCCCCGGGTAAATCCGCAGGGCGCTGCTAGTTGTGTATTTATTCCAGCAATTTCTTTCGTCTTATTTTTGTATTTACAATAAAATTATTTAGCAATTAAGTATTTACACATCGCTTGCCTATTGACTTAAAATCATAATCATTTTGTACGTGTACCTGTATTTTCCCTTCTTAGGCTTCCGTACACAAAGGGTACGAACGGGACCCTATTACTGAGACTCCGCTGTCTGTCTGTCCGTCTGTCACCAGGCTGTAGGTATTTCTGTATACTGATATTATAGATCCGAAAGTTAGATGTTGGTTTGTTTATGTTTCAATCACCTAAACACTACTAAACCTATTGCGATGAAACTTGGTATGCAGATAGCTGAAGATCTCGATTACCACATAGGCTACTTTTTATCCCGATGTTTCGGCGGGATCGGTTGAAACCACAATGCGCAATTAGTTACCAATAAGTTCCAAATTTAAAGCTGCACGCTTTCATAATTGCGACGAAAATGTGCAACTTTTTACAATCAAGTCGTATCGCCTTTATTAGTTAAATTGACGTTGTTCACGTTGCGGATATCCTCCGCTATAAATAAACTTCTTAAAATATAAAGTGCAGCAATTTAATACAATGCCATATCTAAAGTGAGTCGAGAGAAAGGAATAATGCATACAGAGCGATATTTATGAGGCCGTACGGAGGACCATACAAGCTTGTTTGATTTCATAAATACTTCGTATTTTTCTATAGCGGTGTGGCTTACCTAGTGTTACACCCGTATTTATAGACGAATCTAAGTGATTTCTTTGGCTAAGTAATGCCCTGTCTCGCTTTTATTAGTGATTTTTAATGCCAACGTAAATGTGACAGACACATTACTTAGACAAGTAATTACTTAGAATTGATTATAAATACGAGTGCTAGAGTTGGCTTTTTATCATCCTGTATATTTTTTTTATTAATATTAACCTTAGAACGTCGTAGTCTGGGGTTTTGTTCCTTTTGGTATTTCGAACTTTATCAAATAAAAAAATGGAATGCTTCAATGATGGAATTCAAATCCACAACCTCCGGAGTACCTGCCCGGTGATCTACCAATCGTACACAGAGCTGGCAAATCTAATTTAAATCTAATTTTCTACATGAATAAATAGGAATAGAAATAGAGCGATAGTGTTCTAAAAAGGACTACTTAAGTACTGGTTAAATAGGTATTACGTACAAGTATTGCACTAAATATTTGTAGACAAGTAGTTTTGCTACTGCCAAAACAGGCTATCAATTAAAGAGTCTACTAACTGAAAAAGAGATTTAATGTTACTGGAATAGAGAGAGCATCGGATTCTTTAGAAAATGTGTCACTTTACTGCGCTGCGGCGTGACCGCTACTCGGATTGTTGACTACATGAAATATGTTTTTTTTCTCACACAATAATATTTATCAAAGGTTATCATTATATCTCGAATAAGATCGGCAAGTCTTTTTACATAGGTATTTAATTTAATTGTTTATTTTATTTCAATGATGACGATTTAAGTTTTGCTTAAATTCCCTTAAATGTGTGTGTATTTGTTTAAATTATTTTTCATAACTATGTGAGATTTGGTCTGTGACATCATATCATAGATAATATTATGCTATGATTCGTGATACCCATGAGATATTTATGTTTATTCTGTGTAATGTACAGTAGATAATTTGATATTTCAATAATATATTCTAAAATACGGTAACACGGTCTTAAGGTCATAATAATATGATGCAAAAATGTTTAAAGAACCCGACAAGTAATGCTTGTTATAAATATTGATATGATTTATCTATTCCTTTAAAATTTAAATCTCTTGTTAATTGACCAATTCTCTATAAATGACGAATCCTCTAAGAGCTTAATCTACGCCGGCTTCGAATCCAATTCGTTTCAATCTTCGTTTTTGCCTAATTAAACTCCTAAATAATAGTTATTAATACTTTTCTTCATGAGATATCCTTTCTTACTTCTTTACTTTAAGAATACTTATAGATGCCGGTTTCTTTGCGCATTCTCACTGAAAAAAAACAATAATGGTTAATTATTTAAACGCAGAATGTCAAAATTATATTAACAGATGGTAAGTGACAATGCAGTTTATGATGTGGCACGCTTATCTAGTAGATATCTTTTAATTCGTGATTTGAAGTGGAGGTCTTCAAAGATCAAAGATTATATGGATTTCGACCCTTCCTACTTAGTGGTTGCATTGGCCTAGGTAGCGATTTTAATTGGTACCTATATTGAAACCTTAAGGCCAGGTGCATATTATATACGTGTTCGTCCGAATTTCATTCGTGCGCTAATATACAAAGACATACGAACAATCCCATCCTTCCAAATACTATGAAAGCGCGCAGACTGCATACGAATAAGTTGTATGTATACTGATTCAAATGCAGTCTGCGTCATCGTACGTTGGCACACGAATAAATTTCGGACGAAAACATATCCAAAGTGCGTCCAGCCAAACGAATCTGCTTGTCAATACGGCTTGTAAGTGGTAACAAGCCACAACCAAACCATAATCAGTGAATATAATCAATGATCTATGCTCTCGCTAGCTTACGCAACAAATTCGGTACTCACTTTCAACGAAGCATATCGCAGCCAAAATGCAGGCAGAAAACAATATCGTCATCGATATTACAAGTACAGTGATCTGGTGGGAATGATCGCAACAGCACGACTTTGGTGCCTTATCCGTGCGTTGCTTCGTGTACCCATTGACTACTGTGAAATGTGTAGAACTGGCCACGGAAGTTGCGTCACGACTCTTCTCCCCCGAGCTTCGCTTTACGCCGTTCCACATTGAGTCTAATGGGTCATGTATGTGTGTTTCCTCTGGGATGGTAACGACTGCGTCGCTTAAGGGCCCCGAGGCTGTCTTTCGACCGTAACTGCCCAACTTGTTCTGGTATAGTCCAACGTTTTCTTGGTCGTTCTTGCCATGCATTCGGGCTAGGTGCGCAGCACTGAGTAGCAGCGAGCCGGATGAAACGCTCTGGAAATTCAAGTTAAATTCTTTTGAAACTGGTTCATTATCTCAGTTAGTAGGTAGGTATGGTTAACGAAATACCTTAACGGTCGCTTACAAAAAGCAACCGATATATAAACTCTGAACTAGTTATATTAATCATTGCGCAAATAACTGGTTGTATTGAAATTTCAGTACAGCTAGACATTTTTAGGGTTCCGTACCCAAATGGTAAAAACGGGACCATCTATTTGTCTGTTACCAGGCTGTATCTCATCAACGGTATTAGCTAGACAGTTGAAATTTTCACAGATGACATATAAATATTGCACGATGTTACACAGAGCGCAATCTAGCCCCAAACTAAGCACTAGGCTTGTACTATGGGTACAAGGATAAAACGGATAAAAGTACTAAATATTATACTTTTTTTGTGAATACATACATAATGAATGATACATAAAAAAACACCCAGACCAGAAAGAAATATTTATTTTTAAGCATAAATACTTGCACCTGGCGGGAATCGAACCCTCAACCTTCTGCATTGCAGTCGTGCCACAGGGGCCGTCAATGATGTATTCCTGTTACCGCTATAACAACGAATACTAAAAACGAAATAAATTGAATATTTCGGCTATTTTTTGGTACGGAACCTTTAGTGCGTGAGTCCAACTCTCACTTAAATAGTTAAATTGTTATATATTGCATATTGTATCCGCTTCGGCGACCCACGATAATCGAAATTGTATTGAAATTGAGACCAATAAGATACGACGTTAACTAAATTAACGTGGATCCTGTACGGGGCATGGCAATATCAACCAGTTTTTTTGACCCTATAGTCGATAACTAGATTACCTAACATATCTACAAAAACTCTTAACGATGGGTACAAAAACATTGTTTTTTGTCAAGCGTTGTAATTTGTCGAAATCCATTAAGTAACGATGTTTATGGCATTAAATGTGTGTGGGGTGGTTACAAATTATGTTTTAGTTTTTGTCGTGCAAATGATGGGGATTGACAGAAGTAATTAGTGTTCGTTTTTGTATGAATTAGTTAAATCTATGGCTTTGTTTTTATTATAATAAACTACTTTTGTAAAAGTTTTTTTAACAATATTTTACAACATTTGGAACCTAAAAACCCTCCGTTCGTCTGTTTGTCATCAGGCTGATCATGAGACATATTTCTGTTGCCGCTAAAACAGAATAAAGTAAACATTTAAGGGTCTACCTACGCTTTTTTCCATACATGTGTTACAAACGTAGTCGACTTTTTCTTCCCTGGATAAAGATATAAGAAAAAAAAAATTAAGCCATAAGTCCTTTTATATGCCATGACCATGCCCCTACCATATGTTTTTTTTCTAATTATTCTGAATTTTATTTCTATTCTAATAACAAAATTTAAAACGTAGGGTCATGGTCATGCCAGATAATATATAGGTTTTATGGCATAAACATATTTGCTCTAATGTCTTTATCCAGGGAAGAAACAGTCGACTACGTTTGTATGGAGAAAGAGTAGGTAGACTGTCCTCTTAAGCGGAGCTCCCATACAACAAATGTAAATGTAATGTGACCCTTCGTGCGCGATTCCAACTCGGACTTGGCCGTTTTTAATATTCGTCGAAAACTGAAGTTTATTCGTTTTCCTAAAAATCTAGTTTCAAAATTAATTGAACGGAACCTCTTCTATTCGGTTTGAATACTAACATGTGTACTGTGGTTGCTAGAAGAGCCTTGACTCGATGCAGAGCCCCCTCGGGACCTCGTATCGCTCAAGCTGCCGCTGGCACTGCTCCCGGACAACGATGGCCGAGGAATGTGCCACTCATTGCCTCCGATCTGAAAATAGAATAACAAATATTAATATTAAACTCATTTTTCGGTTTAAATCGCCAACCAATCCAACATTTCGAAAACAGAAGGAAAATCTACTTAAAATTAAAATTGAATCGATTTTAATTCTAAAATAGTTCTTTTTGATTGAAGTCTCCAAACCTTAATCAATTATCATTCATCTCATCACAGTCAAATCTGAGCTGATGAAGAGCATGCCAGCAGTTGAGACATTGTACTATGGGTGATACATTTTAAGGCTTCCAAATTTCAGCTCTCTACTATCAGCGGTTTAGCCTGTTCGTTGATTAGTCAGTCAGGATAAAGCATTTCGTAGATATAAGATAGAATAAATAATATAATTTATACCTTCGTCCAGGATGTAAGTAAAATTAGGTACCGTCGTAAAAAAATACTATTAAAACTATCTGCTACATACTCTACAAAAAATAACGGATATTCTTTAATCATTATTAAAGTGCTAAGAATTTATGATCCATCATAAAATTCAATATAATTTGGATGAGATCATGTACTACGATATACCACTAGTGCACTGATGTACTTAGTTGGATTTTATTTATTACCTACCAACAGTACAGTCGGGTTAAAAAGTGGTTCTCCACTGAACAAAAATCTGTACCTACAAAATTCGAAGTCTTGATTGACTGACTGAATGACTGAACAATATATCAACACACAGGGTTTTGAAAGACTTTTTGAAATTCCCACGGGATCGGGAATTAAGTGGTTGAAACCGCGGGATGCTGCTAGTGTTCCTATAAAATTGTTGTAGAATAATAAACTTTTTCCCAATACACGAGAGCAGTGGAAGTTCTTACATCTATTTTAATGTTGTTTTTTAAAAAAGCTTTTTTTAGTAGGTATTGATTTTTTTTATAAACGAATATTACGTGTTTGTTGTGTCTCCTATGTATATGTTGTACAAATAAAGACATATTATCCCCTCAAAAACATGCTTGTAAAAAAATCAAGTCTCTGAACCGCAACTCAGTTCTTCTACTGTAAAAAGTTGTGAGATCCATGTTATATCAATCTAACAACATCTTATAGTAACCATAATATTAATATTAAAAAAAAAAGTAGTTAATGATCGATTATAAGGCGGATATTAATTAGGTTTTTACTTTGTACACTGAACACTATGGATCCTTCATCAATGATTCAATAGTAAAAGGACACCGGATGACTATTCTATTTCCTCTTCGTAATGAGATTATACTATACATACATACCCATCTACCTACATTATCAAAGAAAAGTGACTAATCCTCGGTGTAAATCGCTCAGTCTACTAGAAACATGTTTTTTCGCACAAGTCACTAATCATACCATATTCTACTGACATTATAAACGTGAAAATTCGTGTTTATGTGTCTTTCTACACGCAAAAATCGATTGCGATTAAACTCTGTCCATGCTATTATAAAATGAGTTTTAAGGCCAGACCGGGCTTAAACCATGATTTACTATGCCCAAATCATGGTTTAAACCAGGTCTGGCCTTAAAACTGATTTTCTAATAACCATGTGTATGTAGATATGTAGTTTGAGACCAGAAATAACACATTTATGATGTATTTGCAATAAACGCGCTCCGAAGGGACTTCTAAAATACCGATGAAGTCGAGAAAACCTGCGGGGCATTCCTAACATTAAGTTGAATAAATTGCTGCATTCATCCGATGGTAATGAACTAATTTATGTCTTCTACTTCTGGTCTTATTTACATAATATCGCCTACATTTGGTTTAATTGGATAGAACTTTACCTACATACTTTTTTTCAATCTTCGTCGTGGCATCGTTACAGTTAACGCTTTGTTGGAAACCTTACAATAATTACAAAGAGGATTTATTTGTTTGTTTGTAAAGAATATGCTACATTATCGAGGAGTAACAAAGACTACTTTTGATCCCGATATTCCCACGGAATCCGGACTTAGGCGGGTGAAACCGCGAGATGCAGCTAGTAAGTAAATAATAAAATAAATTTTACAGGACGTTACACACAGCGCAATTTAGCCCCAAACTAAGCAACTAAGCTTATTAGTACAAGCATAGTTGCTTAGTTTTGTACTGAATAACGGATAACTACATAATGAAAATGCTTTTTTTTTGTAATTACTACATAATTATATTACAATTTACATAAAGACAACACCCAAAACCAGAAACAAATATTTAAGGTCAGCATAAATATATGTCCCCGGCGGGAATCGAACCCGCAACCTTCTGCATCGCAGTCGGGGCTTAGCCCGACGCGCCAGAGGCCTTAAGAATGTTATGTTGGTATGGAAAGTTACATTAGTCATAGACATCTTAATAGCAAAAACTTTCAAGGTTACGATGTCTATTCAATTGTTTACATTGAGCAGGCCTATAGTTGCTAACTTATATTTCTTTCTAAATTCCACGGGTCAAAATTTAGACAGGTCAAGGGAGCCCAGTGCGTAACTATAGAGCAGTCTTTCTCAAAGTAGGCGATAACGCCCCCTGTCGCTTGAGGCTTGCAGGTGTCGGTAAAGGGCCAAGAGATTTGGAAGGGTATTAAGCTATGTTGAGACCATGGCTGCTTTGTAAAGTAATTTTAACAACCTTCGATTCTGAGTCATCATCATCATTACTATACTCATAGATTTATGTATTTCGTTGTTAGATCATCATGTAGCAGGAGTTTACGCAAACTATCTTGTTTGCATGAATGCTAAATATTTCTATATAAAAGCAGACTCATATTACGTCCGCAAGGGACGCTATTCGATTATTTTGCGCTATTTAGCACATATATATTCTGGTTTACGCAAAAATGAGAAAAGTTTTCTAACGCGAAATCTACCTTCTGTATGTATGAGTTTTTGAACAAATAAGTCACATATTGAATAAAAAAACTATATCAAAATTGCTTCATCCGGTAATGTGGAATTGTATTAGCGATTTTGATGATGAGCTACGATGCCACAGACTGATACACAAACACTTCAAACTTAACACTCCTCTTTTTCCGTCGGGAGTTAAAAATAAAAATTTAATATCATGGCTTTCGTTCCCAACCCTTCTGCAATAATAATTGTTTTTCTTAAAAATGTAGTAAATATAACAAAAAATAGCGGTTCTTAAAAATAATAGGTGTTCAAAGTGGGCGGTAACCGAATTAAGTTTGAGAACCTTTGCTAAGGATTAAGTGAATATTACATATTACCATTCTAATGACAATTTTGAATAAAAAATATGCAACACTGTTGTAATGACTTGACATGTCTTTTGACCGAACTTGTTTAGTCTCTTTCAAAGAAATTGTATCGTTATGTAGGTCAGCCTTGCAAAATAACTCAACACGGTTGAATATGCTTCACTCGCAAGTACGAAAACAAAAGCTGCGTTTTGTTACAACTTCAGACAAACAAACTTACCTACACACAAAGTTATGTAATGTTTGAGTGGGTGTTAACTGAATGCTTACGGAAATTATTGCAAATGTCTTCCTTGTCGCTGAGGATTAGAATTAAAATCGTCTTGTTAATCTAAATAAAAAAACGTTGCATAATGTCTAACAAAGTTATTATGTCGTTGTAATACTGACCTATAATGGTTTCTCAGCAGGATTATTAGGTGTTGTAACTGTTCTATACGATTACTATAACCACAGACTACATAATAGTACAAGCCATAACCTAGTTTACAATGGTGTACGTAGATGTATATCGCCATACCCCGAGGGCGGCGGCCTTCTCATATTTTGGGAAATGTCATAAAAGTATTCTTTACAGTTAATATTATATCTAAGGTACGGTATTTGTTAAAATGTGTAGGCTTTAACCCGTTCCTTTATCCACCTATCTTTAGATTACTTATCTTATGTAGATTCCCGCTTAAATATAGGTTTACATATTTTGTATTGAATTAAATTCCAATTCAAATAGGCAGACGTCGTGTAGGTAAATTGCTCGTTGATTGTCCGAACGATTGGCTAGATGTATGAGGTCATCCTTCCATTCACTCTAATTTATTAAAACAATCTAATCTGAATGTTCTGTAGGACTTCTTCGATTACAGTTTAGGTCAAGTTTTGCTCAGTGCCCGATTGATTTTGTCAGATATTGTGTTCAAGGTTCGCGCCATGTTCTCTTTATTTGCGGTCTCGTTTCGTTGGCCTCTGTTGCAATAAAGTCTTTGCTTTCGGCTTCATGGTCCTCTTTGTTGCTTTGATAAGATGATGGATAAGCATTTTCGGTAACAGATCATTAAATAGCTTTAACATTTATAATTTTGTAGCAAGGTCTCTGTTGTATTTTAGACAATTGTTTGCTTAACTTTGTCTACTCGACGTTAATTCTAGGACAAATTGAAATGTGTAAGAGAATGTGTTAAACAAATATAAACAGTACTGGATCCCAATGTTTGCAATCATGATTATTATAGGTTTTAGCTATTTGCATATGCGCGGTGATTAATCGATAAGTGTAGTTGCGAATGCCAGGATTATTGCAAAATATGTCCAAATGACAAGAACCGGTTTCCGGGGTTTGCATTTTATTGTACCCAGTCTCAACATGCAAGCAAGCAACGACTTTCGCTATTTGAATGAGAACTCTGTCTGTGTTGATATGGTAACTGGGAACTCGGTCGATTTGTCTGCGTACCTATTGTTAGTGATGTGATGAAGAAATATGCCGCTAACAACATTGCCAATTCGTGTTAGTCAACATGAAAAAATTTGCTTTTAATACGAAACCGTGTTCTCGGGACATCGTATTTCTTTGTTCTTAGCTTTATCATCGTAAATTAAGAGTAGGAACGTTACGTGCCTATTTTCAATTACAATTCAGTTTAGTTTTAATTGTTTTGATAGTGATTTCGGTAAGGTTTATCAGTTGTAAACGGTGACTAAGCAGCATGCAGGTGTTTTATCTTTGAGATTTTCATACTATTAGTTATTCTTTGATCTCGTATGACACGTGTATTTGCGGATGTATGTCCGCATGATATAATGTTAAATTGCTATGCAGTAGCACGTGTTATGGACACGTACAATACTAGATACAGCATCGTGAGAATGGCGTCCCGAGTCTTATCTGCAAAGGCTTTATTATGCGTTAGCAACGCTCCTTCACGTGTGGCTGAACGCGTGAATCGGTCCGTATCTCCGCTTTAAGATTTGAATTGAATTTTCATAAATTAAACTTGTCTAAAACGTGGTATTAATAAAGTATCGTGGTGGCAGTACTGTTTTAAGGTTTCCCTATTATATGCGTTTAGTTAAATCTTAAGAAGAACCTTTCCTTATATTCTCACTTGGTATGACTTTTAAATACATAAGGTATGGTACATACAAAATGCGTAATACGAGAGCTGTATGATAAGTACCCGTATTTACCAACTGAGGGGGGGTACAACTGACGCAAAATAAAACCGATATAACGATCATATTATTATAAAGAACACAATCCAAATTTTCATATTTCTACTATCAGCGGTTTAGGCGGTGCGATGATCAGTCAGTCAGCCGGGACAAAACCTTTTATAGATATAGGTAGGTTGATTAAAGAAGTAAAAAAAACTAGGCATTAGATACATTATTAGGTACTTACCTATTCTCTTAATTCGACTAAAAATACAATATTTCATTGTAAGTTCTCATTAATTTGAAAATAAATAAATTAAATTAAATATGCACACGACGACGTGTATTTGATTCATCTCGTTAAGTGTATCAATGTCAAAATCTCACGGTTACAGTTTTTGTTTGTAATATTTGTACTTAGGAATGTAACGTAAAGACGTAAACGTCGGTACAATCGGGCAGCACTAGTGGATACCCACCGTTGAGTAAAAGTTGGTAACGCATAATGCATGCAATGCAATTTAACGTTCCGTACCTACTAATACCCTTTATCTAAGACTCTAGTATCCGTCTGTCAGTCACCAGGCTGTATCTTATGAACCGTGATAGCTAGACAGTTGATTGAATTTTAATTCTTAAGTTACACACAAGTTATACTTACATTTGTGTATAATAGTGTCCAAAAAGATATTTGGCTTAGGGTGTGCTAACCCTGGGAGGTTACCTCACCAGAAATCGGATTGTGTGGACAAAGCGAAGGTCACTGGCTAGGAATCGGCTTGTCTAGACAAAGCCCCACTAGCTAGGAATCGGCTTGTCTGGACAAAGCGCCACTAGCTAAAAGTCGGTTTGTCTGGACAAAGCTCTACTGGCTAGGAATCGAACAGAACAGATTTCTTAAGGTTACTCCGGGGAGTGGCCTGACGGTACAGCGGACCCCTCTCTTTATACCCTTGCTGGTCACAGTTGGGGACGCTATATATGCGTAGGTTTAGCGAACTGGGTCCTGTTTTGGCTAGGAATCGGCTTGTCTGGACAATGCGCCACTACTCTATATGCATGTAACGCATCAAGACGCTAAATTAATGAGGTGGGTGGGATAGGTACATGTGATTGGTGACGAACCAGTTGAGCTACAACAACAGGTGTATAGTTGTGAAACATGCACGGTCTAGTTATGCAACAGCCGTAATCTTCACGAATAGACACACAATCGAAGATAGTTAAATTAATATGGAATACCCAGAACATCAACCCTTTAGATTTTTCTCCTACTGTCGCGATGTTGGATTGAAATTAAACTCAGTTTTCGGTTATAATCGTGTGGTGTTTATCATTCTTAGAATTGTTTCAATGCTCAACGTTAAAAGAAAGAAAAACATTACCACCACCACTAGATAGCGCTGTGTATTGTTCACAGAATGATTAATACCTAAAACTGACAACACTCACAGCACGCATATAAAGAAATTCGTGCTTGTGTGCTGTAGGTGTGGTCTGCTTTAAGTAAAGTGTAAAAGTCTCTGCACGGGATTTTTGTATGTAGAAATTCACACGTCCCGTCCGGGAAAGGTTACGTATGCAGAGACCCTAAGTGTCAGCACCGTGTATTTTGAGCTTAACGTGCCTTACGAAGTACAGAAAATAAATATGTTATCCCTATTTGGATTATTTTAAATCTCACTGCAGTAAACTCGCGCCGCACCGCGTGCCTATAACGGTACATTGTAATCACGGAAATCATTAGACATATTACTGGCATCATTATACGAGCGCATTGATGTGTCTTGTTCACACATTTACATATGGGTTGACATATGTTCCGACTCTTCTGGTTATCAGTGGACATGGAGTTCTGTGTGGGTGTTCACTCTATTGATGTAAAACTGTTTTGTTTTATGGAGATCATTATTCGGACACAATTTTCAAGTGACGATACTGCCATTCGCGATTTGATGATCCCTGATATGACTATCTATCTACGAGTATTATAATCATGAATTAATGACTGAACTATATATCAACGCAGAGCCCAAACCGCTGATCTTAGAGACATGAAATTTGGAGTGTGTTCTTTGTCATATGTGGATACCCACTAATTTACTTGTGACTTAAGCGTGCTTCGTCCTAGACCCTTTCGGCTACATTACGCATATTGACCGACAATGGGGCAAGCAAGTTGGGCCAGCATTCGGATTCGCAGCTTTTTTTCGGAGCTTTTGCTACCAACATAGCGCTAAATAGGCCTCATTATCTTGGCCGAGCTTGCTGGCCCAACATATTCAACCAATATACCTCTACTATACAGCAAGGTAGTATGGTCAGACGCGTGAAATCGTATTTGTTCAGGGCTCTCTAGACGGGCAGAGGCTGTTTTTAAACTGCGCCACAAAGGTCGAGTTTTTAATTTGATTATGATAATCAGCTAACGTCTGACTCTTGCCTTCTCTGCCATAGAAGAGAAAGTAAACGTTCCTGTTACATTTCATTTCACTTCTCAGAATGCGCTCGGTACAAATGTCACAATTGAATAAATTTCGGTCAGCGATTTCGATACTTTGAAATTCACGTTTCACTTCTGCCTGTAATTGTTCCGTGGTGTTATTGTCTGTGAGAAATATCTTGATAAAATTAGTCATTCAGAGTGGCTATCTATCTTAAACCTCCGATGGCATGGGCTTGCCCACATTGAAGTGTCAGTCTTCAAATATTTATACTTTGTCTTTGTTTTGTGTTGCGCAAATATTCATTTCTACTTTGAATTTATAGTTAGGTACTAGAAGTTCGTGTTTATGAATCCTTTGTCTTTTCATAATCATCAGTAGCGATGGTCACGAAATAATAATATATCTACAATTATATTTGCATAAGATATCCATTGTGTAGCTTCTTATTTGGGGTGCTATTGCGAAGGGAAAAGAAACTAGGTCAGAGTCAGAAGCCTGTCCCTTGTTAGAACCAACCTTCAAGGACTTAGCAGGAAACATCCTTCTGAGACCTGTTTTAATTGCGCCCCAAATTTATGCTAAGGCAGATTCTCGTTAGCAGAAGATTCCTTAGATTATGTAAGCTTTAATTTGAAATGGTGTTTTTTTTCTTTACTACTTTTATCTGTTAATGTGTCCTTTGATGTTAATAAACAGTTTTCTTTTCAATCTTCTCATACCATTTGAATACTATATTTTTCCCCGGTTTTCACAATGTTGATATCGTGTCGCTTTGTTTATGTTTAGCATTTGGTAAATGTCCCATGTTTGGAGGACTTTACAGTGCCTCCTATTTACGGGTAGACTGCAGGTGTGAGGTAATCTACGAATAGGAAAGACTGTAGGGTTTTCAAAAAAAAATCGATGCATATAAAACTCATTTTTCGGTTTTAATCGCATGGTGTTTATTACTATTAGCGTTGTTTCAATGCTCAACGTTTCGAGACCTGTAAAGGACTCGTGAACAGGAGTGACTGTAATGGTGTCAAAATTTTTTGATACACATAATAGAACCACGCGATTAAAACCGAAAAAATAGTTCAATTTTTATTCAATACTAGTTACCAATGTTTAAGTTTAGATCGTAACAGTGGACTGACAACAGTAAAACGCGTTATTGAGCGTCCAATTATCATACTTTATACGCGATTGCATGAGGACGCGCAGCATAACTCATTGTTCACGCTGGTCACAAACGCAGACATGATGCTTATGCTCGTCCTTGAACTCAATTGGCTGTATTTATGAAGCTAACGGGAACCGTGTCAATGCAAATCGTATTGGAAGCCGCTCGGCTACCAGCTGACAATGAACATTTTATATCTCGAGCGATACTTGCATTTATTATTTGTGATACCTACTTGCAAATGGATCGTAAAATCACTGTTATTTTAATTTACTGGATAAATTGACTAATTTTATGCATTACACAAAATGTTGTCAGATATTATATGCTATTATAGATCGCTACATGCTAATTAAACTTACGAAACTAGGTAATCATAAATAGTCAAGCCCAGATTGCTGTTTACGTTCCACTCGAAATAAATTGTAGAGCCATTCTGCAAAACCATTTGAAAATCCAATATTCCGATGTCTGTTTACGATGACTATTTAATTATCGGTTGTATACTCTTCCGTGGTTCTTCCCTATACGATTCGATCATCGTATTCTTGCGAGCGATTATTTCTTATACACGTTTTAGCCGCAAGTGGGATGGTTAACAGAAAAAGTGGCCTCGAAATAGGTTAGCCGGATTCTTCTCCTGTTTACGCGTAATGACATCATCATCTGACGTCTGTAATTTGCTGTTATATGATATTACGTAGAGCAATCGTGATAACTCAACTTGTTTTTATAAAGGATTGTTCGGAATCGGTCTGCGATACCGGATTATACACAATGTTCGTAGCCTTGAGTCTCTGTGAAATAGAAGTCTCATCATTTCCTGGCTATCGTGTTAACTGGATGACAAATAAAAAATGTATATATGGACTAAAAGGTCACTTAATTAACAACCAGTAACAAATGTCCGATTCTCGAAATAAGATCAGATCACTTTAGTGCCAGTGTGTTAAACATTTCCGCTGTGTTCATCAATAGACTCAATTTTCAAACGCTTTATGATGAGATCGAAAGTAGGCACTAATCGTTCCCATTATTTCATTGATTACAATTTATGATTGGAATCTTTAGAGATTAAGTCGAAAGTAGTTATTGAGGTTACCATTATGTGTGACCGTATTCGACACACCTACTGGCACCGGCATAAAATAATAAAAACACGGAAAACCCCACAAAGAAATGTTGTCTAGATACGGTTTATGCCATAACATTTCGCTCGAAACTATTCTGTCCTTGTTATTTTGTAAGAACCGGTTCATGGGGATACTTTCACAGGAGTTTTATATTACTAACGGAACAAGAGTAGTTAAGAGTACCCAACTGTTTGGCCAATACTTATGTAACATGCTTGGTTGTAGTATAAGCCCTTTGTTATACAGCAAAGGGATTGACTAACAAGTGGCATCTTTAGAGAAATGTGTCATTCTTGCTATGTTTCATAATCGATGTGGTAAATCAAATGACCTTAGGTCGGTGTCGTGTGAATAACTCCCAGTGACGCGAAAACTTATTTACCAATTACAGATTTAGTAATAAGCAACTTGTTTGTTTTTGTTATTTTAAAAATAACTTGCGTATTCCGTTGAAGGTTGAGTTTCATAGCTTTAAACAACAGTCGGAACTGATTAAGAATTAAGTACCTTTTTATTGACCAATAAATAGTTTGGAGTCAATTAAAAGTATTTACCTACTTTACAACCTTAGAAAATCCATTCAGGTGCTATGCGACCGATGCTCTTCCCGGACATTAATTTGAAAATAAATTTGTATCCAAGAAGAACTCCTGATAAAAAACCTATTGGTACCCTCCGGGCTAGGCTAAGTGTTATTTAGCAGAATTCAGCTGGGTGCTGTTCCCGGCTGTCGGGTTCGACGACGGTTCTTCTATAGCATTTTCCCGTTGGCCTCGAAACTTGCCGCGTGACGGATACCGAGGAGTTTTATATAGTTGGTATACCTCTGTCTGGACCTCTGGCTACCTTCCAACCCAGGCCAGAGGGGACTCCCACTCACTGGGCTGCTCTCCTTGGAGAGCGGCCTGAAGGTCGTAAGCAAATTTGTCTTGGTAAAAAACTAAGGGGCTGTTCCCGGACTACATAATAATTTGAGAAAAGGGCAAGAAAAAGAAGAGGAGTAGGTACCCCATGGATGTTTTATTTATCTTGTAGGTACCTTTGTCGTTTGTTACATCACTCATGACTTTGTTCCACAGTTCCGTTTAGCGATGGGAAATCCAATGTTCGTCGTGCTTATCGACTTTAGGTACCAGGATTTAGCACGACATAGGACATAGGTGTTTTATGTTCGAACGTAAATTCCGTGAATGTCATCGACATTCAAACAAGTCAATAACAGAACGATTAATGATACCGTTTGTAAGGATTGTTAATTTAATAATTACTGCTTTTTTAATTTGCTCCGATCGCCTTTAATACGTCCTTCATGTCTACTACTGGTCTCTTCCAGGCAACATTTAGTAACAAAGTAGGTTCTCATGTAGTTTTAATAACCTCCTTTTTTGAAAGTCCGCCGAGATCGGTTACAATTTTGCTAGCTTTTTTTATTAAATCTTGATGACCTTATTTATGTCCCTAAAAGTAAACTAAGCTGCAGACAGACGGACATGACGAATTTATGTTTTCTTGTTGTATATAAAATCCTAAAAAATGAACTAAAGTAGTTTTGGCTAATTAGAAAGTTGAGTCACTTGGCTCCACTGAACTTTATATATACAAGTACACTGGAATTGCTATACAAAATGACATTAGATCTTTGTGCCGATTTAGTTTGTGCCATGTTGCGCTGTTTTCTTTCAAAAGTGATGGTCTATTAGTACGGAAGTTTAGTAAGGCAGTTCCGTGGACTATGATAACTATGACTACTATTTTCTATGACTATGACCATCAATAGAAAACAGTGCGCGATCCAGCGTAGGTACTTGTATTATGGAGGTCAGTGCTTGTCTCCTACACTCTCCCTCCAGATTAAAAAAATAACAATTAAACGTTACAATATTTCGATATGGTGACATATTACTATTGTGTCAATGGTATGGTAAGTCGGGTGACCTACTCGCACATTACATTACTGCTCCATGACAGCGTTCCAACCGTTCCAATGACGCTTTGAGCAATACCGTGTGACGTAACGTGCGACGTCTCAAATTAGAGGTTAGCGCCCGATTTGTAGAAACGAACTCGTTTATTTTCTATTCGCAAACTTAGCCAGTCAAGGTCGTGTCATATTTTTTATTGTAATTGTAGAGATTTAAAAAAATCCAAGCATGCATTTAAAGTTTAAAGTCCTGACTGATTGATTGACTAAATGATTTACCCTCTTACTTATTAAAAGATGACTAAGTTTATGTATCTGTCTGTTTGAAACTTCATGTCACAGTAAAAGACAAGCGTTTCATAAAGTTACTCATAGTTTATAAGTAAGGGAGTAAATGACTGAACCATTTATGAACGATTGATTGAACTATATTATTAACGCAGAGCCCAAACCGTTGGTCCTAGAGAAATGCAATTTGGCGAGTGTGTTCTTTGTAGTGTGTAGGTTCACTAATTCTCTAAGAAAGGGTTTCAGTTTTACGCTAGTCGTAAAACTGAAAAACCCTTTCTTAGTGAGTATCGGCTTCGGCCTCGTGATTTCCTACCGCACTAGTCTAGTCTTATCGTCGAGTGTAAGTACTGGTCTGTGTCCGATACGTTGGCCGGTGCCGCTTTGTTCCACTGTTGTCGTCCTACATGAATGTGAGGGGGAGGTATACCTACTCTTTCCAAGTTATATTTTGACATTCAAAACTAAACAGTAATATTAAAATAATCTTTGACTACTAGTTGGATGGGATAACTAATGTGGTTGGTAACTGGTATGATTAATTTTATTTAAATTAATAGATTTGATTGCGAAAACTTTTTGGCCGTGAATTTAACTATTTCTAGAAAAATATATACGATTTATGAGTAACGATGACACAGAGGTTTCTCGAATTATCAAAACGGAAATTTCCGGGTGATTAAATGTATATTATTTTTTTATAAGAAAAGAATTTATTAAATTAAAAATAGTTATCAAGGTTTACCGCTTTGTTTTTGTATTGAAATTAAGTTTTAAACAATAAACTATCAAAATATTATTAATTAAAGTTTTGATGCAGATAGTATTTTCGATATACTTAATTGTCACAAGATTCCGACATACTCGTCCATGTTCAAAAACAAAATCAAAGTAGGTACTTTTATTCATTCGGATATTACAATATATCTCTTTGAATCGTTCATTATACAATTTAATCTACTGTGTCTTCGGAACGCGACCTCCAATGAGAAGAAGACACAAGAAACTCATGAGGTTCCGATAGAAACCAAAGGAACAAAGGAAGACGAGTTGTAACTCATTTCATGACCAATAAGTTACGACTGAACTGATTTTCTAGGCAAGCCTATTTCTAGGTAAGACTGCATCATCAGATCAGATCAAAAAAAACATACATTCGAATTGACGACCTCCTTTTTGGAAGTTGGTTAAAAGTCCTCATCTGAGCAATGTTCCCGGGAGCATCTTTCTTGGTCCTCATCTGAGGGATGGGAGGGATAGGAGTCTTTGGAGCCCAAGGTCTGTTAAAACTACCAAATAATTGGTGCCGTGCCTACTGAGCCAAAAACCGGCACAGTAGGAAAGTCATCATTGACCACACCTACTGCAAATAGTATTCTATTCATAAAAAAGTGTAATCAGAATATTATTTACATTTGCAAAAGTAGTTTAGCTCTATTTTAACTTTTAACAATAGGTTCTTGATTGTGTGAACGACAACGGCAGCGGTCCGAACTGGATGTGCGCTAAGTCCGGGTGTAGTGAAATGTGAAGGCCGGCAGCCGAGGGCAAATTTAGTCGTCAGCAGTCCCTGTGCCATTTACCGTGGGCTAAGTACATAGTTTTCGCCCTGTCTCACCTCACGTATGCTCAATTGGCTCATCAAGGACCGACTTTCGTTCAAGCTTCTTTTTTTCTTGGAAAAGGTAAATGTCACTTAACTATTGAACCTTGATTGTTGATAACTAGCTGTGTGTTTGCGGTTTTATCCGCGTATCGACCAATCCTATAGGATATTTCAATTACACTTTTAAAACTTACACGATTTCCGTCCATCATGTGTCTTCTCGGGACCACAGCCGGTGTGATCCGTTTGCCGAAACGTCGAGGTAATTAAAAACAATGATTATCTATAACGCGATCGCGCGGATTCGTTTTTAATAATAATGATATTACTTTCGTAGCATGTTCCTAAAGCGCTAAAAACAAACGTTCTGAACAATAGTGCTATACGTTCTTTCTGAATTTCTGATTCCCGAAATTTCAAATCTTTACGGCTAGAGTGGATTAGGCTTCTTATTAATAGGCCGTCAAAACAGTACAAACGATTGTATAATTAATTATAGATTTATTAAAGCTTGCAATTTACACTAGAATGACTAATTTCAGTAGGTACTAGTTTATTAGATTTGCCTACAATTTTTTTTAAAGTTATTTCGAGGTCATCTATCATGCCGCTTCTCGCACATAAACAAGATTATGTAATTTTGCTAAATACATTCAAGCAAAAAAACATGGATTTTATATTTGTGGACATCTCTGTGATTTACTGTTTACATTGGTGTATGTTCCGTCTAATAAATGCCAAGTGTTACGGATAGAAGGTAAACTTTGGAAGGAAACGTCCACGTCCAACGTGTTTGTTTCATAATTTTAACTTTATGCTCTGCTACTTGAATTATTTTAATTGATCACCTCCATTGTTCTAAAATAATCCTGATTTTAAAATCTGTATTTTTAAACAACAACTTCGTCTTCTTAGTGTCAATATCCCATTAATTTTTTTTTATTGAGGGTCAAGAATTAGCCACATCTACAGCGCTATCGGCGGCCTCCATCACGTCAACCAGCCAGCCAACAGCTAGGAGTCTTAGATTTGAAAAGATGCATAAACAGCACAATAGTTTGTTACCAAATAAACGATTTATTTATTTACCTACTAGATTATCTCTACGGTTTCACTCCAATTTTCTTTTACAAATTATTTCTGGACTCTCGAGATCAGGACAAATTCCTAGTTCGAGGTCCGTTGTTTATACTCAATTCATTTGTAATATTTCTTGTTAATTTTAAACTATTTTTATTAAATCACACATCATCACACAAAAAGTATTTTAAATTAAAAAGCTATTTCCTTTTAATGACTTTCTGCAACTAGGCTTTATCCGCGAGTCAACAGAAGCTATATCAAAGTTTTAAGCTAACGCTACCTATTCTAAATTTCAATAATCGAGAAGGCCTTTGCAAGCAACAAGAGGTCAAAACTAATTATTTCTCAAATTGCCAAACATTGTCTGCATAGTGTTAAAGATTTCGTGATGTTTCTGTGCAGTTATTGATAAAACCTACCAGTTTCACTCGTGAGTTCACCACCAACCAAGATTTCTTAATGGATGTATGAATGTAATTTGTGATATATGGATTTTCCTACATGTTTAAAGTGACGAACAATAAACTCTATCACCATGCCCTACGGTTTTACCGCGCTTATGATGATCTTGTGAGTAAAAGACCGATCGTATTTTCCCGTGCACGTAGCACATTTGTTCTATCTGTAGCTATCCCTACATACAGAGCAAACGTGGCACGTGCTCTGAAATGACCATCCCACTAATTATTGTATTTAGATGTCTATTCAATTCAAGATATTCTTGGTGCGGGACCAAAGCTCGAAACTCTGTAATTTATTCTTCTTCTGAGAATATGCGATCGCAGTTTTTGTTTGATTGTTCAGTCAAAGCTGGTGGTTTTAGAATGAAATTGTATTGTAATTCACCTACATATTCGCTTTCCACTACTTCATTCAATTTGTTTTTATTGCCAACCATGCTTAAACTATGTAATTTCTTTTAGTTTGAATGTTAAGAAGGAAAAATCTTGTACGTCTTTGAGGATGTAAGTTTCCTCAGATGACATTGGCCGATCCTTACGTGTCACATGATCTAATTAGTAAGTTATTTTATACGTCGTACGTTATTAACATATTGTTTAGTAATAGTTTAGCTGCAACTTTTTATTTCTAAACTAATTAATAAGTTTGTCGTTTGCTTGATTTTTTACTGCTTTGACTTATTCTCATTTTATTGTTAAGGGTTCCTAAGTCAAGAAACCATAATAGTTTCGCCATGTCCTTCTGTCTGTATGTCCGGGGCTTATCTAAGTGACGCTTACTACAAAGAAGCGTAACTTTGCAGTATACATTTTTATTACCTTGACAACATGATGTGTAAAATAACTTAAAAAAATATGGGGTTTCTGCTGACATGTAAAATAGGGGATGTTTTTTTCTTGTCTTATAAGTAGTATCTTATGTGGGGTATCGTTAGATAGCTCTTTCAAAAATACTGCTTGCTTGCTTGTTGGTTTTGAAAATAGATTCCTTTTCGAAATATTGAGATTAAAAGTGCTGATTTTCGAAGTGATTTCACCTCCTGTACTGCCCTTTACCATACAAATATATGTGTATACTTATCATACTTAATAAAACGCAAGTGTAACTCACTGACTGATGGACAATTCATTATAAATTGCTGATTAATGACTCCTTGACGTTATCCAAACTTTGAGTCGGCTGTACGAAGATGTACACTTGAAGATGCTTTTAATAATTCTTCATACTACAAAATATTGTGACTAATTTTTAGGCCAGCCGCCTTCTTGCCTGACAACAGCCCAATTTGGGTATCCTGTTGTTGCTTACTATGGTTACGCTACGGACCACGCGGAGTTATCAAAATGCGAACACAGTAAAAATATTACTACTGTATTTTTCATGGCATATTTTATTTTTAGGGTAAAATATTAAATTAAAAAATAATAAAGTATTTGGTGGTTTATTCAATGACGTCACACCAATTCAAAGCTCACTGTTTAAAGCCGGTAAGCATTCGCACACCGCAAGGTCTATTAGACGTATTGTTTTAAAAAGTCCCATACTTTACTCACCGATGTTTTCATATCCATTGTGATAGGGGTAGCCAACTGTATGTCTGATTATATTAATTTCACTATAGTTATATCACAGTACACTATGTCACTGGGTCCACATGTTTTGTTTACATTCGGCTCGGTCTCGGTCAGCTGTTGCTCTCTCGCCCTCTCCGTGTGGTCGGCGCGACTTTGTCGAGCGCGCCTCTTCCAAGCGGCAAAGCGACTAGAGTCTTACTGAACGTGTTGCAACAATACTCAAGGTTTATATATGAGGTTGCATACTGCCGATGTTGTTTAGGTACTTTAACTAAATTGCAATAACATATTTTCAATATTTTTTTTTGGAATATAAATCGTTGTCTTTTTGATTTAGTAAGCCTGTGTAAGAGATTTTTGTAGGTATTACCATTTCATGTGAAATACTTAACATACAAGTTACCTGCGTTAAAAACTACCTGGAATTATTTCTAAGTCACATATGGGTCCCAATTGTACTTTTTTAGTTTTTATGAATACAACAGTTGACAATTTTTGTTTACAACATTACGGTTTAATATAATTTGGTTTCTTACCTACTTATTAGTATTGGTTCTTGATTTTTTTTTCTTAAACCGAACTAAGCCTATTGGTAATTCCATAAACAAATAGGCTTCTGATTTATTTTGCCCATAAACCTAACAAAGTTTATGAGTAACTTCGTTAACAAATATGGTACAAATTTCTTTTGACCCTTAAACCTACTCAGGTTAACCAATTTTAGTTCCAAGGAAATTTTAACCTTAAAAAAAAAAAGAAATATAAATAAGATTTTCCGTTAAGTTTTGAACGCAATAATCACCTCTATACCTATTTATTATTAAAATATAATATAGTTATAATAACATTGTAATTTAATTATAACTGAATATAATACCACTATTATATTATTCCATAGATATACCTAACTTGTATTTGTTTGCAAAATGCTAAGGACGTTGCATTAAATTATAAAATGAATAACATCTTTTACTTATGATTTTGATTGGTTAAGTGCCATTACCGTCTACTTACGATTGAAGTGCCTGCACTACACGGCCGATGAGAGATTCACAAAGAAAATATATGATGTTGAATCTTCAAATAAATTACCCATTGATAGCGACACTTAGTACCTACATGGAGATTTCTCAAAATGTATTCTGTTCAAATTCAAAATATTTTATTTAAATAAAAAATAGATTTTTCTTCGGTTTTCTCGATGTAAAGACCTCGAAACGTCGAGCGTTGAAAAATGCTTAAAATCGCGCGATTAAAACTGAATATGGGATTTTTTTTAATTTGAGAGGTGCTTAGTTGTTTAAGTAGAACTCAAGTTTTAAGTTGCGTTTCTGTATTCGGCCGTTAGTAAGGTATGATGTTAAGTTTTAGAACGCGCTCTCTGATGAAAATAAATTTATAAGGGCTTGTGTTTATTCTTGGATCATGCTTTCAAGGAGGTCTATGATGACTACTGAAGTCGAAATCAAAAACGAAATATTGCAAACTTGCAAATCGATAAATCACGAACGTAAACACACGTGTGCGTTTTCAGGAGTCCGAGGAGTTAAAACATCTTAGTTACAAATATTTTAAGCTTCATTTGAAGAGCAGCTATTAAAACTATTTACACGGATGGTTTTCGTTAAGGTACCTGCCTTATTATATTGCACTATTAATTGTAATACTTTGTCACATTAGATTATACACTTTATTCTATCAACATTTTTAAATTAAACACAGAACAGGGCGAGAGCAGAGCGTAAAGCGGAATCTTAACAATTTTCACATCACTTTTTTCACACAAAAGAAATAAGGGGAAAATTTGTATAGAAAAACAAGTAACATCCACAGAAACAAATGTCAGACTACCAAAAGAGTGTAAAGACATTGCCCACAGGAAAATTGTAATGCCAATATAGAGGCTGCATCACGTAGTGGTATCGGACTAATGTGACGTGTCACCCTTCGTCGCCAGGAGTTGCGCAACCGATCGAGGACGAAACTGTCGTTGAATTACTGCAGGACGAAGAGCTTTGGTAGGTCAATGGATTAGAGAGAACATAGATAATGTTCTTACAAGGAGAAATGCATCATCAAAAAATCTCCCGTGACAGGATTCGAACCTGTGCCTCTCTACACAAAATTCTTGGTACTATTCTGTATTTGGAAAGCCTTTTTTCCAAATAAAGAATATAGAAGTTCCAAAATTCAATGCTCTCTGCTGGACTTGAACTGACTACTATTATATATTTGAATTTAAACAATTCTTTTCTGGTATTTTAATTACTTTTAGCATTTTAGCAAAGGACTACGTTTCGAGATATTTTAATAGAATAAAATAAATAAAAAACGGGGCAAGTGCGACACTCGCGCATAAAGGGTTCCGTACCACTATCACAATTGGATACGGAACCCTAAAATGGTTTACAACAACCAATTTTTAAATTTTATAGGAAAATATGAAATATTTATCTTCGATTCTTACTCCCATCAAACGACCGAATCACTCAAAAAAAAAAAACCTTGGCACAAATAAAATCTGAAACATAAAAGAAACTCTTTGGTAAGTAAGGCAGACGGGTATATTTGACAGATAGGGCAGCCATTTTGAATTCCATGACCAACTCGATTTGTCCTTTTTTTTTTTTTTTTTTTTTTTTTACGTGGAGAAATGCGCGCGCATACTGCACTACCACGGGGAGGTAGTGCAGTTATGTGGGACTCCAACCCACTAAAACTCCACGGTCCACCTCCTCTACCGCTAATGGCGGGAAACATGGGCACGCTCTCGCATTCATCTGTGTAACCCGCCACGGCCGTCCGTCACCGGACCCTCCTCAGGGGGAACGCCCCCATCACCGGCGCACCAGGGGACGTGGCACGCCGTGACCACCTCGGGAACCAAAGCACGTGGGTGCCAGACGACCCCGTGTCTGGACACCCCTGGTAATCCTGCGACGGGTCAGGTCTGTGGTCCCGTCGCCAACCACTTTTCGGCTGCAGAGGATAGGGAGAGCGGCAACGACACACCGTCACTCCTCTTCCCCTGCAGCCCCACCGCGTCCGCCATCAAAACGGTGGCGACCCCGCCAAGGCCGCGGAAGGTAGGGAGAGCGGCAAAAGCACACCGACACTCCTCTCCCGCCGCGGCCTCCCAACTCTCAGCCGCAATACCTCCCATACGGCATTGCGGCCCGCCTCAGTTGCGTGGCGCCCATACACCACGCAGCCTACTGGCCGCTTCATCGTTGGCTTTGCCCTAAAGCCCTGATGAGCGGCCCCTCCTCAGGTTCCTCTTCGCTTCACCGTGGGTGACCAAGCCACGGTTACTAAGCCCCCCCGCCACGACAAGGCGGGAACCCTTCGGGGGGGAACTCGATTTGTCCTGACCAACTCCTGTCCTTGTTCCTGTCCTGACTCCTTGTTATTTTTGAAACACGTTTGTTGTATGGGAGCCCCTTTTAAATAATTGTTTTATTTTGTTTTTAGTATTTGTTGTTGTAGCGGCAACCGAAATACATTTTCTGTGAAAATTTCAACCTTCTAGCTATTACGGTTCATGAGATACAGCCTGGTGACAGACGGACGGACGGACGGACAGACGGACAGACGGACAGACGGACAGACGGACAGACGGACAGACGGACAGACAGACAGACAGACCGACAGACAGCGAAGTCTCAGTAATAGGGTCCCGTTTTTACCTTTAGGTACGGAACCCTAAAAAACGTGTGGCACTCAGGGACTGCCGCGGTCATAGCTAATATAGCGGATATAGCTAGGCGGAGGGGGCGAAATAAGGATAATACAATCAAGGCCGGCGGTCAACAGGATTGACGCAGATAAGGTATTCACTTGGGGTTTTTTTTTATTTTCGTTACGGAATTTCATGATTCGGTTGCCGCGCTCAAAGCCCGCAATAAAAGCTATGCAATAGCTTAATAATGCACGACATTACACTCTGCGCAAACTAAGCACTAGGCTTGTATTATGGGTACTGGACAACGGATACCTATACTACAAAAAAAAATAGGTAAAAGAAAATATAATATAAAAAAAGTTTATTTGTTCTAATAGAGAGATCTGTAATTTTGTGTGTTATTTAGTAACACACACATAATAATAATTGCAGATCTCTTCCTCAGGAGTAGACTGAGATGTAATTTATTATAAAATTTTATTAAGATGTGTTCAGATTTAAGAAGTTGATGCTATTCAACAATAATTTTAAATATCTATTCTTTAGAATGACTACAGGACTAAAATAATGTGGCATTGCCTCGTTCTGTTGTTTGGAATTTACAAGTTGATGACACCGGATATAAATACGAGTTTGGAATGTTAAAATTCAAGATAAATTGAGGACGGTCATAAATTAATTAAAATTGATATAAAATGCAATTCGGTTATTTTTGGTACAGTTGCTATCTTGAATTGACTTTAAAACTATGTCAGTCAACCAAATATTTCTTAAAATATGTTTATGTATCTCATTTACGTGCAGGTATTTAATTGATGTGATGTCCTGTGTAGATAATGCCGCTGACTTGTAAGGTTTTGTGAATGCGTTTAATATTATTATCGCGTCCACGTATAGTATGAGGATGAATTAAATATTTAGAAGTAAAATATCTTATCCAGATATTCCGACGGAGTTACCGTGTTGCCCCGGTATAGAATAGGGTTACTCCATCTCTTCCCGTGGGTGTCGTAAAAGGCTACTAAGGGATCGGGGGAAAACTAGCAAAGCTTTAGTTCTCCTCAACCGGTGGCGGGTAAACTGCTAATGAACGAACTATGGAATGATGCTTATAAAGGTAAAGATCGCGTTCGTATAAAAATATTATAAAGATCACCCGACAAACATATGCACACAAAGAAAAAAAAACGACGACATCTTAAAAGGAGCACCATTAAAGATACAAACTAAGATTGCTTGGTTGGAGCCTTGGTTTTCCGGTCAGACGCCAGATGCTCGCCTCGAAACGCAAAGTCAATTTTCCAATTTTATTACAAGTAAAATTTTCCTAAACGCTGTAATTAAATGTCGAATTTGTTTGGCCGCCATGACCGTGACGTCTTCAAAGACTGAAGCGTCGTGAGTTCATTGATTTTTAGGGTTCCGTACCAAAACGGGACCCTACTACTGAGACTCCGCAGTCTGTCTGTCTGACTGTTACCAGGTTGTACCTATCTCATGAACCGTGATAGCTAGACAGTTGAAATTTTGCCAGATAATGTATTTCTGTTGCCGCTATAACAACATCATCCGAGCGATGTTCCTGGTTGCATCCCTCTCGAAAGCCTGGGGTCCGCATAACAACAAATAGGTACTAAAAACATTTAAAAACATATTTAAGTGTGGCCCCCAAATAACAAATCTAATTTTAAAATTTGAAACGCAACGTTAGCGCGTTTATTTTTTCACCAGCGTCATCTAGTGATAAACTCACTGGCGCCAGTGTTAAAAATAAACTACCATTGCGTTCACATTTTTTTTAGGGTTCCCTGTACCCAATTGCGATAATGGTACAAAACCCTTAATGCGCAAGTCCGACTCGCACTTGGCTGATTAAAATACATTCTTAATGATAGTAGTTTCCGTGCGTTTATTCTTCATAGATGATCATTGTTATTGTTACTATTCATTCACGGACATACCGACTGTCTGTTTGTTGTACTTCGGAGTTTTGGGTGTATCACGATTTGCTCCGTATCCTTTGTGTTTAGTACTAATTGCGGTGGTTTCTTTTGTTGCATCTGAATTCATAAATATTGTAATGGTTAATTTGGGAATTATATTTTTTGTGTGTTAGAATTAGAGTCATGGGTAATTTATGTACAGCGTAAGTTATTCATTAGTATTGGTGATTCATTCATCCAAAATTGATATTTTTTTAATGTGTGAAATATTATCTCTATTTTAACGTTTTCTATTTTTTTTAACACCATTAGATGAATAGGTATTCGTTTCCGGTCCGAGTGTTTTCTATATATTATATGAACTTATGTATGTATTTACAAAAAAAAGTATAATATGTAGTATAGTATGTAGTATATCTGTCGTCTAGTACCCATAGTACAAGCCTAGTGCTTAGTTTGTTTAGGCTAGATTGAGTTGTGTGTAACGTCGTGCAATATTTATTTATTTATAAATAGTTAAGTACTTACATAATGTTTTGTTTGTGTCTTTGCAACGTTATGAGACGGTAAAAGACAAAACATTGAGTCACGAATCATCTTTTCAACGATTTTGAGGCTAAGGACCTATTTTCTTTGGAATTTCGGTTTTACCACTTTTTGATCTTTCATAATTTTATTGTTATCGAGGACGAAGGTATTGTTGTGTGCCTACGACATGGCCTCACATCGTTTTTGGTAACATCAGTCGTTGTAAAGATCCCTTCCACAGATTACGCAATATGCCGTTACTTGCTGTTTATTTTAATATAACAAACTTGTAATAAAATTTAAAATAAAATAAAGCATAATATGTAGTACAGTACAGTGGCCGGCAGATAGGTTGAAAAATTTTGACGCGGAAGGGAAAAGTTCGCGCAGTAGGTACATTTTATAAAATGTGACTTCTATGAAAAATCGACTTCTGTGCTTCCGCCATTTTTTCAACTTATCTGCCAGCCACTGTATATGTTGTCTATAGTACAAGCCTAGTGCTTTATTTGGGGCTAGATTGCGCTCGCGCTGTGTAACGTCGTGCAATATTTATTTTTATTTAATGTTTGTTTGTTTTACCTATTTATTTACTGTAGTTTATTTATTCAAATTTAAGTAGAAGATATCCAAAATTAGAATACAATACAAATTCCATTTTAATATTTGCAGGGTATTTCATATTAGTAGGTAATGGTTTTCCATGATTTTACTAAAATGTTTAAGTAAATAGTTAGCGTAGGTAAGATTTACGATGACTTCACAGATTAGCACAATAAATCGAGGTATAGCTAGGCAATATAAGTGCATATCCACTGTAGAGTCTTTAACAGATTTGTCCCCATTGGACAGGTACGGCCTTGTGTGAAGGATCTGTATCTTGTATTTGCTTGTAAACTATTTAGATTTACCTACTTGTATTTGACTAAAGTAGAACTTTACTTGGTTTCTTATAAACGATAATTATCATATGACTAAGGGTCAATTCACACGTACCACAACCACACCACGTCGCAGCGACAAAATGTGGTCAAGCGGTGGTTACGTGTGAATAGTGTCGCAGCGACTTTTTGCAGTTGCGTTGAGGTACCGACAAAATGTCGATGTGGTGTGGTTGTGGTACGTGTGAATTGACCCTGTCATGTCGTGGCGATGTGGCCGCGGTGCCGCCGCCGGTGGTGGCGTTGCCGTCGCGATGTGGTTGCGATGTGGTACGTGTGAATTGTAATATTCATTTTCAATACAAAATATACGCCCGACCACGTGGCGTCGTTGCGGTGCGGTTGTGGCTGTGGTGTGGTTGTGGTACGTGTGAATTGACCCTAAGTTATGTAACGGTTGTTTCTGTCTGTCAACTCTTAATCGTCATGTCACAGTAAAAGACAAACGATACATAGTTTATGCAGTTGTTCATCATCGTTGATTAGGGGGTTTTTAAGTTAAAATATATAATAAACCGAATTTCTTGGTTATGTATCAATATTTTGAAATCCTTTCTCCAGCTCTCCTGAAATAGTAGGTATGTTTTTATCAAAACACTACGATGCATATCTACTTACTTTTTATAATTTTGTTAGAGTTGCTCATAAGTTTGGCAAGGTATGGAATATTTTTTTATGAATATGGATTGTAACAACCATGTATTAATTTTGGTCAATGGAATCCACATTTTTTTTTAATGTAAAAAATAATGATTTGGACCTATTTTTATTTCAAGAGCAAAATTGGTATCTGTATAGTGACTGAGACATGGAAATGTAGCGATTTATCATTTCGAATTTTGCAATACAAATTAATGTATCCTTTATTAAGTGAGTAGGTAATTATAGTATTTCTTGTTGTATTATAAATTAATTATATTGTTTGAAAAATGGGACCGACATGTTCAGTTTTGACAAAGGTCCCTATTTTTTATTTAAATTGATAATTTGAAAAAAACTAACTTTTTGTCAGCTGTACCTACTCATTAGTATGACTAATTATTTGTTTAAAATCAAATAAATTTAAGTACAGAGCACGCGTTGAAGTCTTTTCCAAGAAATGTTGAAAATATCCATGAATGTTCGTTCACTCACATTCCGAATTTATTCAAAATCGACTACTTTAATTTAATTAGAGTTTGGTTAGTTATTTTACGATTTTAAACTAATATGGTTAGCTCTTTAAAAAAAGAAATTAAAACATGGTTAATACCCCAGTTTTAAATAATATACGTGGTTTGTTTTTAATTCTAATAAGGTAGGTAACGTAATGTGTTTTTAAGAGGACAGTCTAGCTACTGACCAATGCCCCTATGTTTAAAATAAAAATAATATTCTGAAAAAATAGAAAATGAAAAAAAATCACAACGTAGGGGCATGGTCAAGCAGGACTGATATAGGATGCCATAAACATATAATTTCTAATATCTTTATCCAGGGAGGAAACAGTCACCCCCCCCGAAGGGTTCCCGCCTTGTCGTGGCGGGGGGGGCTTAGTAGCCGTGGCCTGAACACCCACGGTGAACCAAGAGGAACCCACCCGAGGGGCCGCTCGAGCTTCGGCTCGCGGCCGGTAGGTTACGTCCGTAACAGAGGTGGGCCGCAGTGTGCAACATTGCGGCTGAGGGTTTCGGGGCCGCGGCAGGAGAGGAGTGTCGGTGTTGCGTTGCCGCTCTCCCTATCTGCCGCGGCCTCGCCGGGCCGCCACCGTTGATGGCGGACGCGGTGGGGCTGCAGGGGAAGAGGAGTGTCGGTGTGTCGTTGCCGCTCGCCCTATCCCCTGCAGCCGAAAAGTGGTCGGCGACGGGGCCACAGACCTCACCCGTCGCAGGGGAACCAGGGGTGTCCAGACATCGCTGGTTCCCCTAAACGGCTCTTGGCGGCGGACTCGGGGGAGTTCGTCGCCAAACACAGAGCCCCGAGATGGTGGCGGCGTGTCCGCGCCGCCTTTCGAGAGGGCTTCGCCCATTTGGGCGCTTGGAGATGGGGTCCACCCGGACCACCCGCCGCTAGAGCTTGCCGAAGTTATCCGAAAGGTTCCGGCAAGCTCTGGCAACTGCGGCGCGAAGGACACCGAGGGGTTTAGTGGGTATACCCTGGCCGCACACCATCTTGGCCGGGGGGACCCCCACACACCGGGCCGCTCTCCCCCGAGAGCGGCCTGACGGCCTTAAGGAGATTCCCCTCGTAAAAAAAAAAAAAAAAAAAAAAAAAAAAAAAAAAAAAAAAAAAAAAGGGAGGAAACAGTCGACTACGTTTGTAAAGTTTTTTGGAGAAATGAGTAGGTAGACTGTCCTCTTAAGTTAATTTCATAAGATACATTATTTTAGTTTTATGTTTAGTAAATTTAACATCTATGGTAATAAGATAAAACAGTTCGACTGTTCAGTTAAAAATTATGGTTTTTAGCCTTGTTTCCACGACCAAAATAACTCATCAAAACGTAGAATTTTATATCGAGTCCAGTTTTAATAAGTTCTTCTTACAAAATTAGGTGCAAGGTAAACTTGATAGTGGTTACGAAACTTGTATCGAACGCAGTCCCTGATGACCGCCTGATGACAATGTAGTTTTCCTGTTTCGTAACATTAATTATATGTTGTTATACTTTCCTGATGACATGTCACAGTATATTTTATATTTGTCACTAGCAGCGCCTTGCAGTGCCTAAGCCCCGATTCCGTGGAAATATCGTGATAAAAAAGTAGCATATTATGCAGTCTAGATCTACCGCTAATCAAATTGCAAGTTTTATCGGAAGGTTCAGTAAGTTTGACATGATAAGTAACAAACATCTATCCTCTCAACTTTTACATTACCTATAGTCCAGGATCCCTAGTACATTTTTGCAAATTGATTAGTATCAAGCTAGTTTTTCGTGAGTAGCTTCATTTTGATGAGACGCCCAACAATTTCCTATACGAAACTCTCGATTGTAGTAGATAACAGAAATAGCTTAGGATCTGTACTACTACTTGCATAAATGTACCAGGGATCCTGGACTACTAAATATTATGATTTAGAGCCTTTACTGTCCTACTGGTAAAATGCCCCCAACTTCATTCATATCGCAATGTAAAACTCTGTGTCGTCCGTCCCTGTGCCGCGCCCTGGTGGCGATGCGCAGGCGCATCGCCACCACACTATTTCCACATATAAAATAAATGTAACTACCGAAAGTGATTCCAAAACGTTTGTTATGTCAGATACGCATGTGAAAATAATGAACAATTTGATAAAAGTATGACTACAAGGTTCTTACAAAATTGATCTGTTGTAGAAACAAAAGCTGCCGAAGGCTTACCTAACTTCTCAGTCGCACGCGTGAAGTGTATGTTGTACAATATTATAATTGAATAACTACCATCATTAATGAACTACTATAGACTATAGAGGTAAATGGTTTAAATAGATTTGCAAAGATACGTTTTTTAAATTTCAGACTATAATCTGACGTTTTCGTTCTTTGTATTTGACATTTTTTTCGTTTGTAAGATGTGTCCTATCATACATAGTCTACAATTAAGAAACGAATAGATAGTATCGGGGCTGTACCTACCTACCTCGCGAGATTTCTTAAATTGACAATTTATCCGACTGTTTTTAATGAACTAAAGTATTATGAAAGTTCTAGATTTTGTTTTATAGTGTTTCCCACACTTGAAATATTTTGTTTTTGAGATTGTGCTTTCCAAAATTCTGCACCCGACAGGATTTGAACCTGCTACCCTTCAAATCCGTTGTAATGCGTCTACTACTTGCGCTTCCCCTAGGGTACAAAATTTTGCAAAGTATTTCTTTAAAACTTAAATGTGAAACTTAAAAAGTAATATCAAAGGAATGGTAGTTAATACTTTTTGAAAAATACTTTAAAAAAATGTAGTACTTACCTCGCGGGACTCCATCCAACCGAAAGATAAAAAGTCCCGAAATGCTGTATTTACAAACGCTAGGAGATCCGAAGTTTTATTCATATATTATGCAAAATCACGGTGTGAACCGGATTTGCATAACATGAACCATGGGCGCCTCCTATATTTTTTTCACATAAACTCTAAAAACTACTCGGTAAAGTCATGTGATTCGCCCACCAGTTTGCGTCTAGCCGGATCTAGGTAAAATTTGGTCACATGATAAAGAATATAATAATATTTCTTCAACCACTTGCCCACAAACCTTCCCAACATAAACAAAACAAGTTTGATCATTCGTATCGATTACTGTTTCTATACACATTTTTAGGGTTCCATACCCAAAGGGTAAAAACGGGGCCCTATTACTGAGACTCCGCTGTCTGTCTGTCTGTTAGCTAGACAGTTGAAACTTTCACGGATGATGTATTTCTGTAGCCGCTATGGCAACAAATACTAAAACAGAATAAAACAAATATACAAAGGTGATTTTTGACATAAAAACGCAACGATGTCTCGATGTATTTTTACCACTAGCGCCATTTAGTGATAAAGTGTTAGTCTGGCACCAGTAGTAAAATAAATTTAACGTTCGCGTTGTGTTAAAAACTGTGTTCATTTTAGGGTTCCGTACCCAATTGTGATGGTGGTACGAAACCCTTCGTGCGCGAGTCCGACTCGCACTTGGCCGGTTTTTATACCTAATACCTGTGGCGCTACGTTAGAAATTCTCAAAACTAATTACGAATGGAATTTAACATTATTTTATCAAATAAATATATCTGTATCCGTAACCGAAATTCCTCTAGTTGTTATTTGCTTCTACGTTAGAGTAGTTGGGAAAACAAAATGTTGTTTCCTGGTTAGTAACATATATGTAGTATTACATCATTTATTATTTGTTTGTGTACATCTTCATTGACTACGCTTGTTTACTAAGTTCTCGTACTACTTGTAAATTCGATTAAGTAGCTACTTAGTGCTACTTAAAACTGAAGTTTTCCACAGTTTGACCGTAAATTGTCAATGTGAAGGACCATTTAGATGGTGCCCATTATCAAGCCATCGACCCGGATGCCCGCCAATTCAATAAACCGGTAAAAAGCATTGTGTGAACTCCAGTTTGTTTTTACTGGAATCAGTAAGTCAATTAGTTTAAGCCAATTGAGCGAGCATTATTACTGGCTTTTAGAGCGGTGTTGGTCTAGTGGTAAATACCCTGACTTTCATTCCGAAGGTCGTGTTCTAATCCCGACCGACCGCGCACCGATGTATTATACTTATTAAAAAAATGTCCGCTGATGGCATCGCTCTTATTGTGAGGGAAATAATCATAAGGAAACCAACATATCCTTGAATCCTAGGTGCGAAGACATGGAACATACTCCAATCCGGAGTAGGCTCCCATAGCGTCTTACTGCCTAACCCCTCTAAGAGAAGGCCCTTGCCCTGCAGTGAGACAAATTAACGGGCAGATATAAAATATATAAGCATCATTAATTACTCGGCATAGCAACTCGGCAGCATGCGAATGGCTCTTAAAATGAACACTTAAATAACTGATTACGGTCACATGATGTGTAAATTTGGTAATATTATGTCGACCAAGCATGTTTATAGAACGTATGTATACTTACGCCGTTTTAGAAAATGTATATCAGGGTCAAGGTAAATTTGAACTAGCGCGTTTGTTTATCGTAATGAAGTCGTATGACATCTAAGACACTTTCTAAATAGTGATTGAAATGAAATGGTTGTAGAGTAATGGATAAATTATGTGAACAACACACAGCGCCATCTAGCCCCAAAGTAAGCTTGTGTTTAACCTCTCTCTTTCTTTGTAACATACAAAGAAAGAAAGAGATTGAGGACGATCTAAGAAAGATATGATCTCTGTGAGGATTGGTTTTGAGAGAGATCAATATGTGAACTATAAGAAGATTTATAATAGAGGAGAGTGGAAGATGTACCTAATGTGTTGACCCCAAAGTATTAGAATTAGAGGCAGAAAGAAGGATAAGTTTTTTTTAAATCAACCTTTGTTGTCCTACTGCAACTACTTGAGTGAGACCTTTGCAAGGGCAAAGGTCTCTAGGTCTCAGTTTTCTTTGCATCTAGATCGTCAGGACATATTTTACGGAGTCTGCCTCGACTACATCTCCCGTTTCCACGCACCTATTGCCTGAAGATTCCTGCTCATCAATTGGGATGCATTTGAACTACGTGGCCTGCCCATTCCCACTTCAGATTAGCGGCCTTGATGCCAACATCAGCAATACCCGTCTGAGAGCAGAAAACACTGATGCGTATACGTAACAAGTCAAAAATAGCCTAAAAAAGCTAGGATCAAATTTAAACAAAAATTAACCGCCTAATTGCGAAAAAAAAACAATCGATCTTTGTATTCTCAATTGCTCATTCTATGTATTGATCTCAAGTATTTAATTTTATTAATTAAATATTCACTAATTACTTGTTATTGGTTTGTTGTCGCGACTCATACTACTCTGTAACCAATGACCAGTCCGGTGCGGTCGGAGTCTACCTATGATAATGCGGATCGTCCTTGCCAAGAATGCGAGGTCATCACGCCGTAGTTCGAAGAACGGACAGCGCATGCGCTAGCCATTTTAAGATTTATTTTATTGTACCAGTTTTGACTGTTGTTCGGTCTTCTATTTAGTACCTATTGGGTATATTATGTATTTGTATTTTCCCGGGTTTTATTTGCGTATTTTTATTTTTTATTAAGCTATTGCATAGCTTTTATCGCGGGCTTTGAGCTTTGAATGAAGAAATTTCGTAACGAAAAAAACCTAACACCCCCCACTCCGTCTACCATGTTGCCCTGGTTACCATGTGGCTCGGCCGAGCAACATGCTAACCATGGCAACGTGGTACAAAATAAAAAAAAAAATTATAATTGCATAAGTTGATAAAAAATGCTATGCAATAGCTTTACCGCGGCGGTCCTCGAGTGCCACACGTTTTTATTTTATTTTACATTGATGTTTAGACTATATTACAATAGTCTTGGTGGCGAGGAGACTGATCCTCACAGTCAGTCAATCTGGTCTCCATAAGATACCTAACGCAACTAGTTATAGGCCTACTGAACCCAGAAATGTTATTAATGTTCTAACAAATAGACCAGCCGCAGTAGCCTTTACTATATTCCGCCCGCGGACTGCTTCCCAGCCATGGAGTTCTGCGCTTTAATATCTCTTACCTTCGAAGCATTGCTTTGACGAATGCTGAAGTAATTTAAGTAAATGTAGATGGCAATTATGATGTCAACGCTTTTACACATAATTTTGCGTCACGATCGGAATTTCATTGAATACGAAGCATGACGTAATAAAAGGAACGTATCTGTGCAAATTAGTTCTTTTGAAATTTATGTTCTGACCCGTAACCTTTTCAAAACCAGGAAAGCCTCGTTTACCTGAATTGCTATTTACGCAAATCGATATATTAATATTATATTAAGTATATTGGATTTATTATTTGTTTGTTTGTAACGAATAAACTCCGAAACTACTGGACCGATTTCAAAAATTCATTCATCATTAGAAAGCTACATTATCTAAGACTTACATAGGCTATTTAAGATCCCGAGCCTAGGTATGTGTTAATCTAGATCTGCAGCTATCTGCGTTCCAAGTTTAATCGCAATCGGTTCAGTAGTTTTTACATTATTAAAACATTTATAATATTAGTAGGATATAAAAGTCTTTGTTAAACTTGTCATCAGTTGCGGGTACCGCTCCGGCAGACACTACGGCCGAGAGACCTGAACGTGGTCATCGGCAAGCGACACTTGAAGGTCGGCATCAAAGGCCAACCGTTGATCATCGACGGGCCACTAGAAGCTGACGTCAAAATCGAAGAGTCCACGTGGGTGCTGCAGGATGGTAGGAATTTGCTTGTCAATCTTGAAAAGGTAAATGCCACTTTTCTTCCGCAGCGCAGAACTTACGTAGCAGGAACTGGTATGCTCTCAGTTCAAGCGTATTGTGCGGAACGTTTTATGCACTGTTTTCTTCACGGATCCGCGGACTGCTCAGGAAATAGACGTTCCATCTTCAATCTTTACATTTCATATAAAATTCAAATTCCTGACAGAATGACTAATAATAATATCAACGCATAGCCTAAATCACTGGCTCTAGAGACCTGTTGATCCTTTGTGATGTATAAGTATCCACTAGATAACAGTTTTTGGAAATTCCAACGGGATAGGGCCGCGGGTCGCTGCTATAATTTCTGTACAAAAAATCCACAAGGATAAAATATGGAGCAAAGAACTGCAGAAACTGAAAGCGGAGACGAAGACGAGAAAGCGAAGGATTCGATGTGCCGCACCTGTCAGAAGACAACGCGTTGTAGACGAGTACCTGGAAAAGAAAGAAGAATATCAGACGAAGGTAAAAACAGCTGAGATAAAGAGTTGGACTTCCAACTGTTCGTCTCAGCTGTTTTTCCTATTGCTCTGTTACTTCTTCCAACTTGAAGAAAGGTCTTCGAAACTTCTTCTAAATTTTTTGACTTGAGACTTTAAGACTTGTCCTACAGTCAGGACAAGTCTTTTATTCCACCTGGAAGACAGTTTATTGACTCCAATTTTAGGTAATTACAGAATTTCACAGATTGAAAATGAACTAAAATAACAACAGTCTAAGCAGATATAGGTACTGAGTACAAAGACTGCCACCTCTGAACGTTCAAGAATAAAATCAGTACCTACAGTATAATCCCCAATGGTGGGGTTTTTAACCATATTTTTATTGGCTTATCCCCACTAACCAGGATTAACAAGGATAGTGTGGAAAACAATTGTTTTTGAAAATTGTCTTAATCCCCACTAAAACCTTTTATCATAGGACCTTTTATGCTAATAAACCCTACCAATGTGTGTTCAGGACTTAATCCCACTTTCATCCCACTGCAGGGTATAATCTATCCCTCATTCTTTACAAAGTCTACGTTTGCTAATATTAAAACAAAGGTCCAAAGATCGTATTAAAACACGCGGAACTTCTTATTCATTTTAAAATCAGTTAATATGTAATTTATTCCATAGTATTTTTTAAAACAGTAGCAAATTCTTGTAAAATATTCAGTATAATTATTAATTTTATTGCCCTATAAGCTTTTATTTGTTTGTCGATGATGTTAATAAATGCTAAGTTATTTAAAAACGTTAAAAATACGTCTGGGATTAACTAAGCAGAATATTTAAATTTATGGTGTTCTTTTATAGTAATAAATTATTTAGTACTGTATCAGCAGTAATAGCTTAGCTTAGGTATTTCCTTTTCTGTTCTGACTGACTGATTGACTAATGGAGCAATGCACAGCCTAAACTGACGCTAACTGTGCTGGAATTTGGAGTGTGTTCTTAATATGATGTCGGCATTCGAAAATCTGAGCCAGCCGACCAAATCGAACCCGCGATGCACCCGGGTATTAGTGTGCCCACGCCTGTCAAATAGCAGGCAGGTACATTATTTACCTAGCTAGACGAAACCTCGGTACAAAAGCTACTAAATAACTTCCAACGAATTAAATTGTCTAAGGAACATAAAACGACGTTCGTGTATTAGTGACCATTACTTCAAATTGGTTTCCAACAAAAACACAATATTCTGTGCAGTAGGTAATGAAGTTACGTTTAAAATAATTAGTTGGTTATACTAAAGCAATTTTAGAAGTGTTACAAGGTTCCCCTGTGACATTTAACAAAAATCTTAAGCAGTTGTTATTCAGTGATTTGTGGCGATTAGCGATAGCCATAGGAAATTATTAAACTTCCTATTAAATTAACAAAATTATCAAGTAACAAATTGAAATATGTTTTATTAATTAGCTGCGTCCCGCGGTTGCATCCGCGTAAGTCCCGATCCCGTGGGAATATCAGGATCAAAAGCCTATGTTACTCAGGGTGAATGTAGCTTTCTAATGGTGAAAGAATTTTTGAAATCGGTCCAGTAATTTTTGAGTTTATTCATAATAAACATACAGACAGACACACACACAACACACACACACACACACACACAAAATCTTTCCTCTTTATAATATTAGTACCTATAGAAAGAAGATGTAGTCTTACAAAAAAAAAATATTGCTCGACGTTGCACACAGCGCAATCTAGCCCAAACTAAGCACTTTCTCTGATTCTTTATTCATTAACAGCAATGTATGGAAAAATTCGGAACGCGCCCTCCGAGGAGAAGAAACTCATGGGGTTTTTTCTTTTTTTGTGATCAAATTACAACCGTCATGCCGATGCCACTAGGCTTGTACTAAAATGCTCGTGACGCGTCGGGCTAACGGCCCGACTGCAATGCAGAAGTGCGGGTTCGATTCCCGCTGAGTGCAAGTATTTATGTTTAAAATAAATATTTGTTTCTGTTTTTATGTATCATATTATGTACCTATGTAATCCTTCCATTTGTTTCTGTCTTTTGCAATATTCCGCCAACCCATTTGTTGCTGTCAGCAAATTCAAATTGGCGGAATTTACTAAAAAATCATCACCTAATTTTATTATTTGGTTGGTTTATAGGTAAACAAGATGAACTGGTGGGGTCGATTAGTCACAACGGACCCTGAGATATCAACGAGGAAAATAAACCCAGGTAACTTAACCAACTGTTACTGGAAGGCTAATTTTGTGTTTACGCAATTTAATAGCGATTTTTACTTTAATTTGCATCCACGGCACGTAATGGGTTTATAATATAGTCGAAGGTTCATGTTTAGGCTCGCCATAAGTTGAAGATTAGCTGTTGTTTTATTGGTTGCACGATGTTTTTGTTGCGTATTATTTGTAGCTGAAAAATATTGCTAGTATACCTACTATTTTTAGGGTTCCGTACCCAAAGGATTTTTTTATTGGGGCTGTGGAATTAACAGATCAATGCGTTAAATAGAGGAGCATGCCCACCGTCCTTTAAAAAAAAACGTGTGGCACTCGGGGACTGCCGCGGTAAAGCTTATTGCATAGCATTTTTTATCAACTTATCCAATTATAATTATTTATTTTGTGTTAGGTTTTATTTTCGTTACGGAATTTCTTCATTCGGTCACTGCGCTCAAAGCCCGCGATAACAGCTATGCAATAGCTTAAAAATGCTGTCACTGCACATACTTTATACATATTGTAACTTGAAACTCAGTTCATTTGTACGATAGACGAAACAATAGATTTGATAGAAATATATGAATAGATAGATGCTCAATGGATTTAGTGTGTGATCTGCCTTATTTATAGAACTGATGTGGTATTTTATTACATTGTTTAGTAATTTACATGAATTTAGTTGCCGTTATCGCTTTAATATGTTAAATGGTGGTCGATTGTTTTGGCATTCTGATAATTATCCACCTATTTAGTTGGTTCATTTCCGACTTATATTTTAATAAGAGTTATTAATATTATAGAGGAAGGGCGGCCAACAAACAAGCGTTTAAAAAAAGCAGTGGACGGAAATTTTGTATTTGAAATTCATGTCGTTGCACCTAATTTCATCAATTGGCTCCGAATCCTATATATTTTTAAAAAGTTTTTAAAATGGATGGAACCCTTTTACTGAGATTGCGCTGTCCGTCCGTCCTGTTACCAGGATGTATCTCATGAACCGTGATGCCTAGAATGTTGAATTTTATTTTATATCCTTAGTTTGTATGGGTACCTACTTACCTATATTCGAATTAATACTTTGTTACATTATGTAAGTACTAGCAGTGCCTGCGACTTCGCCCGCCTAAATTTTTTTGAAAATATAATATAGCCTATAAGCCTTCTTCAACAAATGGACTATCCAACACTAAAGAAATTTTTAAATAGTATCAGCGGTTCCTGAGATTAGCGCGTTCAAACAAACAGACCAACTCTTTAGCTTTATAATCTTCTTCTAATATATAAAATTTCCATGTCACAATGTTAGTTACCGTACTCCTCCGAAACGGCAAGACCGATTTTTACCAAATTTTATGTGTATTCAGTAGGTCTGAGAATCGGCTACTATCTATAATTTATAAGGCAAAACAACGTTTGCCGGGTCAGCTAGTATTAGTATAAATTCGCCTGTTTTATGTAATCATACGAATAAATAATTTCCTGTCTTTACGTTACAGAGCCTTCGAAACTATCCGATTTAGACGGGGAGACAAGAGGGTTAGTCGAAAAGATGATGTACGATCAAAGGCAAAAGGAGATGGGTCTACCGACTAGTGACGAGCAGAAGAAGCAAGATGTACTCAAAAAGTAAGTTTTATTACGATCTGTAACTAACGTGTTTTTTTTTCATTAACTAACATGTCCATTTTTGCAAAGTGATTACTATCAAGCTAGTTTTCCGTGAGAAGCTTCATTTTGATGAGACACCCAACAATTTCTTACACGAAACTCTCGATTGTGGTCAATAACAGAGGTAGGATCTGTGCTACTACTTTTGAGCGTAGGACAGGTATAACGTACCACGCAATTTGTAGGACAATATGACTGTTAAATTATATAAATACTATTAGCGCAAATATGGTTAGCGCACTCGCCCGGGAGTGAGAGGCACAGGTTCGAATTCTATCTTGGGGAATTTTTAAAGATGCGTTTCTCTTTTTAAAATTTCTAATATATAAAATTTCCATGTCACAGTGTTAGTTACCGTACTCCTCCGAAACGGCTCGACCGATTTTTACCAAATTTTATATGCTTATTCAGTAGGTCTGAGAATCGGCTACTATCTATCATCGTAACGGCTTGACCAAGAAACTTGAAATTTGACATAGATATTGATATGGTGTAGTAACTGAATCTCTTAATTTTTTTTTTCCAAAATTCAACCCCTTAGAGTGTTCAATTGGGGATGAAAGTTTCTATGGGAATTGATTCAAAGAGATTTTGTTATTGTTTTCGGGGGTACTATCCGAAGCCCGACGGGTTTCGGGTTCCCATCTTGTACTTAATAAAACGCAAGTGTAACTCACTGACTGATGGACAACGTACAGGGGGGGGGTTGAAAGTGAGCACTAAGAACGGATTTTTAGAAATTCCACCCCTAAGGGGGTTAAAATGGTTAAAAACGTTTGTATGTAACTTCGTAACGGCTTGACCTAGAATCTTGAAATTTGACATAGAGATTGATATGGGGTAGTAAGTGAATCTCTAAAAAGTTTTTTTCCAAAATTCAATCCCTAAGAGTGTTTAATTGGGGATGAAAGTTTCTATGGGAATTGATTCAAAGAGATTTTGTTACTGTTTTCGGGGGTACCTACTATCCGAAGCCCGACGGGTTTCGGGTTCCCATCTTGTAATTTATAAGGCAAAACAACGTTTGCCGGGTAGTTTTTATATAACAATACAAACATTTTCTTCTATGGTTTCAAACAAATTTTAAATTTCGAATGAAAGAAATTACCGTTTGAAGATAATTTTAGACCCACAGGACTTTAATCAGAATATGGGCATACTCCTTTTAAGCCCATTATCACATCTTACCAATATCCGAATAACAGATATACCATCGCTCTTACGTTGAAGGAAAACATCGTGAGGAAACCGACATGTCTTAGGACTCATCACGGTCGGAATTCATGGGACATTCGCCAATCCGGAGTCGGATCCCGTGGCGTCTTACTGCTTAACCCCCCTAAGAAATCACGTACAATGGCCCAAGTGGCACACGCAAAGCTCTGAGCAGATGGCGCTGGCCTCGAATGTACTTTTTTTTTGTTGATCGTCCCCCACGAATGAAAACGCCGAGTTTTTTTTTCTTTCGGTCTGAGACCGATATGGCTAATTTGGCGCCGAGAGTTGTAAAAAACACCTGTTTGACAGTTCTTAATTCAAACCTAAGATCAGTCGACTAGCGCCCTCTGCCGGGATAAAAAGTTAGTGTTCCTCGTCATTGTGAGGCCAAGTGCGGAAAAGGCCCAGCGAAACTAACTAACAGATATATACATTACAGAGTAATGCAGTAGATACCTACCTACATCATTCTAATTTACTTTTGTTTGTTTTCAGATTCATGGTACAACATCCCGAAATGGATTTCTCGAAATGCAAATTCAATTGAAAACATGTTTGCGTTTAGAAATATTGATTATGTTGCAGCAGGCTGATTTTAAGTTTAAATACACCGGTCTTATTTGATAAAGGTGCTTTCTCTGTTATTTTAATATCCTTCTTTTCAATGTTTGCGCGTGTACATACATAGTGCAGTCTATTGCATTTCTTATAGTACCTTTTTGGCTCGATGGGCCACACGTACCTCTTAAGAGATTCTGATTCCATATTTTGTTTAATAATAGGTAACAACTTTATGCAAGTTTAATTTTATAAACATACAGAAATAAAAAAAATATTCCAAACGCAATGTGTAGTTTTGTTTTAAACTATACCTTTTTTTAGGGTTCCGTAGCCAAATGGCAAAAAACGGAACCCTTATGGATTCGTCATGTCTGTCTGTCCGTCCGTATGCCAGCCACTTTTTTCCGAAACTATAAGAGCTAACTTGGTAAGTAGATGTTTTATATGAACCCCATTACGATTTCAAGAACAACATTTTGGGGGTCCCTATACTTATAAGACTTAAAAAAAATATATATATGACGGCGCCGCCGATGTAAAGCATCAGGTTGATGGACTGTCACAGTCATCACTGTCACAACCTAGCGAAGCGTCATCGTCGATGGTTGTTCGGGGCTGCCATCTTGTCATATTCTGTGATCGAGACTGAGACCGTGCACTTGACGAATCGCTTTGTATTTCCGCCATCACGTCTTTCCTAACATAATTGAGTTGATTCCTACTTAGTAACCATTATAAATTAAGCGATGTAATAAATATAGACAGCAATTGTTAATAAAACTACGATGATTGTAAATGGACACCATTATTTTATATCCCGCGCCCATCTACCTACTTAGTTCTACAGTATGAGTACTGATGAAGGCCATCCAAGGCCATCCTGGCTCTTCATATATATATTTCTAACTGAAACTCAGTTTTTTTTTTGTCAAATCCATGTGTTGGGTATCTATGGATAGTTCTTTAGGCGCTACGGACAGGTCGTTCGACGTCGCTGTAAAAAAATGCAACTGACAGTGACGTCGCGTCGTGGCGACGAAATTGACAATGACAGTTATGACTTTTTAATCCAACAAAAACTGAAATGTGTCAAAACATTAAAAAAATCAACTGATTTTCAAATTATTTTGTAGTGTTTCTATGTGAAATTCACAAAATTAATTATGGTTAGAACAGTGTATTCCCCTGAATATTGCCTCCAATATCTGGAGCAATATGCTTCAAAGGAAGTTTTTGTGATTGGGCTCATTCTTGGTCAGGTATGTAAAGTTTTTAAGTTTACATATAAACGTGTGGAATAGAATACTTTTGCACAACTTTCTCTTCATATATCCCTTTGTTATTACAGAGTACTAGTGTAAGGGAGAATGTTATTCACTTAGCTCGTACACCGGAGGAGAAAAGTTCTGATGGAGTATCTGTTAATAGTTTTCCGTTAGATAAATTTGAGCCAGCGAAAACTCTCAGTGGGGTGTCGGAGGTGTGGGTCGCCGATCATGCTAAACACGTTACCAGAATGTTGCCAGGTGGCATGTATGTTCAAGGTAAGTTTGGTACTATACTACCAGTTTGGTTTGGTAATTAATGTTTTCCAAAATTCAGAATCCACACAGGATTTGAACATGCAACCCTTACAAATCCGTTGTATAATGGCCAGCAAACAAGTTTGAAAATTTTGTCATGGAAGAGGAAAGTTGGCGCAATACATTTTACATGCGACTTCTATGAAAATCGAATTCTACGCATCCATAATTTTTTTCAACTTGTTCGCTTGGAAACAGCTTGCTAGTTTCCAAGTGTAAAAAACCTTACAAATCAAATATCTCTCAAAATAGGTGATATTCTCTAGCATTGATAAATGATTACACTGTTCCCTCAGGGTGTTTTAGTGTTATGCATGCATGATTTCCATACTAATTCCTCTGCATGCCTGAGGAATTTGTATCAAAATCCCGCATGTGTGAGCAAAACACCCCTGACTGTAAACACACCCTCACGAGGCACACACATACCATATGTGGCTGAACAGAAAACTATTTTAACTACAGAATTTTACTACATTTTATTGTTATTGACTAACCCCATGTTATTTAAATAGGCAGAGAAATACCTCAATCTTCATTTATTTAATTTCAGGTATTTTCATAACAAGTGACGAGGATATATTTGAAGATCCGAACTGTTTTAGCAAAGTGAAGTCAGTATTGAATCACATATACAAGGCTCTTAACTCAAACCCACACATGTACGGCAACAACCCAGCAACTAACGAACGGTTGGTGCTACACATGTGTACTAGCACAAAGGTGCTTACATGCAAAAGTGTTGAAGGTAAATATTTGTTTACCTTTGTATGGGACATACCTAGCTTATATAATAGGTAAACTACAAACAAAATTACACTGCAGGTACAACATTAGAACTACAAATGATTATGATAGTACAAACAGATATTGTTTGGGCTATACCTAGTTCTATTTGAATATAATAATATGAGTTCTATTCATATTTAATAAGAATCCTCCCATAATAGGGTTTGAACCAGTGCACCTTGCTGGCCAGGTGAGTTGCATCACCCTACAGCACGCAGAAACCCAAATCCAAGGGATACAGAATGATGTTTGATGTTGCACTGTGCCTTGTAAATAGTTCTAGTAGAATGCCTTGACCAATAAAAATAAGAAATTACTGTATTTACAACTATATTTATCTAGAAATTGGTACTAATAAATATCCAACTTGTCTATTTTATTTAAGTGAGTACTAGTAGCAAAGCATCGCTAATGAAGCCGGTTGAATGGAAGTTCCTGTCCAAACCACAGCAATGGCAGAGATTGGACTGTTATTATGAATTTGATGAAATTTACCCCGTTATTGTGAAGAAGAGTGGAATATCTGTCAAACAGCAGTTCCAGGTGTGTATCCAAATCTAGACAGATTCATAAATGTAAAAGCCAACTGTTCTTCTGTTTGTCGCTTTATTTAATTTTCACATTTTTAGTGTTAAAATAAAGAGGTACAGAAATCCAAATTTAGGATATGAGCTGCGCCCCGTGTTTCATCCAGAATTTTTATCCAGATATTCCTGCGAGATCAGGACCTACGCGAGGTCCTGATCTCGCAGGAATATCTGGATAAAAATTAGCCTATGTGTTATTCTAGGTCTCCAGCTACCATCGCAATCAGTTGAGCGGTTTTAACGTGATTGAGTAACAAACACACATACATACAAACATACTCACAAACTTTCAGCTTTATAATATTAAGTAGGATTAGTTGGATACAATAGTTAATTGTTTGACCACTATCTCACCCAATGGTAAGTGGTGATATGGTCTTAGATATAGCATGCTCAATTGCTCATATTGAAAAAAGAAAACGGTAGAGAAACTAGATCCAGCCCAATTTCCTTAGAACTTAGAGCCAGTAACTTAAAATTACTTAATTTGCTGCAAGCTCTGATAGTACCCCAGGACTTTGCATAGGTATGGCTGTATTAACTATTTCCCCTTATATTTACTACAATATCAATCATTCTCTTTTTTGCTTTAGCAAATCCTCGAATCAGCTCACAAGACCATAGAATCCAGTGTGATGTTCATAGATGGAGAGTTGAAAGATGGTTCAGAACCGCTCGAACAACTTATCAAGAAGAAGAAAACTAAAACCTCTTCGAAGACAACACACAGTGACGCCCCTAAATCTATGCATGTGTCTTTATTTGTGCCTTTTGTAAGTACTATGCCTATTAATTAAATGCAGAGTAATGTAGGATGTCCCTATCAAAGGGACACTTAGAAGTTATGTCTCAAATATGTTCCATGTTTATTATACGAAAAATAAATTATAATAAAAGCCGCTACAGCGCTGACAATATTGTTGTGTATCGTAAAATTAAACTGAATGACACTGCGGGCGATACTGTGAATACGATGAAGGATGATTCATCATCATCATCATTTCAGCTGTAAGAAGTCCACTGCTGGACATAAGAATCCCTCATAGATTTCCAGATGTTAAGGATGATTAAAAACGTCAAAAGCATCATTGAGTTTGTGTTCATGTTGTAAATAGCATCAGAATATGATATCAGAAGGAAGCCAGTTGTAAATAGCTACTGTAGTAGCTATTTACAACTGGCTTCCTTCTGATGCCATATCTTCTGTTATGAATGAGATTAATGCTTATAGATAAATTTCGCTTCATCATCATCCGAGCGATGTTCCCTCTGGAGAGCACAGAGTCTGCTTTCCTACTTTTACGACTTCACTTCGCACAATCTTCGGCATCCAAGCAAAATAAGACATTTGTTCATTACGTAACTAGCCGGTTCCCCACGTAACTATATAGTCGGTTCCCCACGTAACTACCCGGTTCCCCACGTAACTACCCGGTTCCCCACGTAACTACCCGGTTTCCCACGTAACTACCCGGTTCCCCACGTCACTAGCCGGTTAAGTTTCGCCGTTACACTTACGTGATAGTAACGTTTGCTATACGAAAATGCTTGTTTGCGAAATAGAAAATTCCCAAATCAACTCCCGTTCTATTATTTCCAGGAAAATTCGATGCCAGAAACGGTAGAGTACCTAGAATGCGATGGAAGCATACACTTCAGCGGCGTAGTATCGTCGAGCGTGTTCATTTATCCACAAGCAACAGTGAGCGAGGCCATTACAGCTGTCAAACAGGATATTGTAAGGTCGCTCGCTTCCAGGTTTACGATGCATTGTGATGCCTTGATCGATGACAATTTGTTGCCAGAAGGTATGATTTATGTTGCCACAGTATTATGTAAGCGATTTATTGCTAACCATACCCTACTGCAATTTTTAATGAAAAAAACACTAGGAATTACCTAATGACGTAGCTAGGTACTGGTACATTAAACTCATTTTCAGTCCTGATCGTGTTGCCTTTATTTTTTTTGTAATTTTTCAACGCCGGACGTTTATAGGTCTTTCCATTATCTCCTGATCACCCTACCTACCCTGCTAATGGGTCTACCCTCTATAAAACGAGATTAAACTTAAAAATTTCAAGCTTCTAGCTATTACGGTTCATGAGATACAGCCTGGTGACAGACGGACAGACAGACAGCGAAGTCTCAGTAATAGGGTCCCGTTTTTACCCTTTGGGTACGGAACCTTAAAAATGAACTTAATTTTAATTTCAAATTGTTAAACCTACGCGACACTAAGAGAAACGGGGCCATAGTTAATAAGGAAATAGGTGTATTATGCTAAATACGATTGCAACCACTACTTTCCTCCTTCGGCCTCCAGAGAAAGTGTGTTTCAACGAGCCGCCGCGACGCGTGCTGGTGCCGGCCGCAGCGGGCTCGCTGTACCTGTGTGACTACCTGTTCCCGGGCGAGGCGCCGGCGGAGGCGCTGCTGTCCGTGCGGGAACTGCTCGACCTCAAGATCACTGAGGCTGACGTCGTCTGTGATATCGAGACTCCTGCTGGTGAGAACATGTTGTCTGTAGTTCAACCCTCTCGCTGTACCTGTGTGACTACCTGTTCCCGGGCGAGGCGCCGGCGGAGGCGCTGATGTCCGTGCGGGAACTACTCGACCTCAAGATCACTGAGGCTGACGTCGTCTGTGATATCGAGACTCCTGCTGGTGAGAACATGTCGTCTGTAGTTCAACCCTCTCGCTGTACCTGTGTGACTACCTGTTCCCGGGCGAGGCGCCGGCGGAGGCGCTGCTGTCCGTGCGGGAACTGCTCGACCTCAAGATCACTGAGGCTGACGTCGTCTGTGATATCGAGACTCCTGCTGGTGAGAACATGTCGTCTGTAGTTCAACCCTCTCGCTGTACCTGTGTGACTGTTGTGGTGTTGATGGGGGGTATTCTAACCACGACGTTTTATAATTTTGTATATCCCGGGTCTTAATCGCATGATTTTTAACTTTATAATTTTCATTCTCAGTCCCCTCGCGACCAAGACCGTTGTTACATGGTCGAAACGTCGAGGTAAGAGAATTAAAAAGTTAAAAATCACGCGATTAAGACCCGGGAAATACAAAATTATGAGTTCCAATCGTGTTAGTTTAATAAGTTTATTAACGACGTTTTAATTTTATTTTAATCCCTTTAAAGATGTGTGAGTAATTTCTCAAACAGTTTGATATTGAAACTAGTGAAGCTCGTCCGTCAGAGACGAGTTTGAAATGGGTCACTTCTTTCTTTCTTTTCGTATAGTGGTGTGGCTCACCTGGTGTTAGAGTTTTCCGGTCGCCCTAAGGCCTCTAACTTTATCTGAGAGATCTCTATACGAGATAACAACCGAGACCAACTGTTAACATGCTTTCCGAAGCACGGAGGAGTTCGCAAAAATGATTTTTTCCACACAAATTATCGGTCACTCATCCAGGTAATGACCGCGCCAAGGCTTGCTTAACTCGGACGACCATTTAAGATCGGCAGGTGCAGCTTAGGCCAATGATCTACTCATTATCGACCTTTCTCTAGTCTTCTACCTTGCTATTATAAAATAAGTTTTAAGTGCCAGACCTGGTTTCAACCATGATGTCTAAATCATGGTTTAAACCAGGTCTGGCCTTTTAAAACTCATGTTATAATAGCAAGGCTAGTCTCTAACAGAAACCAGTCCAGTTCAATGCTTATTTGTATCTTTCATCCTCTTCAGACACATCAGAGTTCGACGCGCTAGACAGAGACGCAAGCAGCGAGGAGCTACTAGCGAGTCCTCAAGAGGCGAGCCAGTTCATGTACATCACAGGGATATGTTTCGCGATGCTAGTACTTATAGTGTCTATTCTGATACACTACTATAATGACATCGTCGCGGTTTTTACTAAGATATTTGTTAAATCTTAAACTCATGCAGTACGGTTTATAGGATTGTTCTAACGATAATTTGCAGGGAGACTAACTAGACTCGTTACTATCTACTGACTGAACCGACGCACTTAGTATCGCCTAAATACATTTAATTAAACATAGACCGACATTGATTTGCTACTAGCAGAGTCTCGCAGTTTCACCGCGGGATCGGGCGTAAGTCCCGATCTCGCGGGATTTTTCAAAATCCCTTAGTGGATCCAAACACACCACAAAGAAGACACTCACTGTATCAGTCGAGAGTCGATTATGGCCATGAAGGTTTGATTTTTTTCATATTCTAATATTTTATTTAGTTTACTTATTTGAAGTTATTTGCTCTAATGTCTTTATCCAGGGTGGAAACAGTCAACTACGTTTGTATGGAGATAGAGTAGGTAGACTTTCCTCTTAAGAACTGCACAAGATATTTAGAGCTGAAAGTAAAGCCCAAGTTTTTCTTCTGAAGTCGACTTTATTTTTCCTGAAAATTGTAGATTGCATGAGAAAGAGTAAATAGGTAGACTTTCCTCTTAAGAATTGCACAAGATATTTAGAGCTGAATTAAGGCCTTTAAGTTTTCCCTCTGAACTCTACTTTATTCTTCCTGCAAATTGTAGATAGCAATCGTCGAAGGTTACATAGTGTGGAGGTACCTATATTTTATGATTATGAATTTTATTACGAGTAATTATTTTAATATGTGTGTATCTATGTTATATTATAATTATTGTGTACAGAATGTTAATAATTTTAAAATAAATTGATGATGTTTTAATATATTTATTTACGTAACTTACCTATTTACTTAAGTAGGTATATTATTGTAGAATAGAAACCAATAGATTTATTATACGTAGGTATAATTTTATTAAACTAATTATAATTAAAAAAATAATTGAAATTTAAAGATACCTTTAGAATAAATTTAGAGGTACACTAGACACTGCAAATTTTAACTCAATTTTTTTTACCTAAATATATCTCAGAATAATATAAATAGAATAGTAGGTACATACATAAAGAAACTTATAATATAATTTATTATGTTTTGCATCCCTATTTACAAAAGTAGGTACTTACCTACATATAAACAAATATTTTCTGGATCATTTATATTTTATTACAATGCAATAATGTAGTAGGTATAATTTTTGACTCGCTACACACTACACACCGGCTATAAACCATAGTAAAGTTGGATCTGTGGGCATGTTGCAATTCGATACCACTCATCGATGGGAGAATGCGCCTTCTAAGACCCATGAGTAGGAGAAAGAGCTTAATACTCCCACGTTTTACGGCCCGGTGTGTGCAGCGGGTAAAAACTACTATATTACGATTAAACATAACTACACTTCACAGAATAGTCACTTCCATAATTTTATATGAACAATTTTATCTTATCGGGTATGATCGATTTTGATAATAGGCATAACGAATGAAATCTTATTACCCTATTTTCATTCGTATTTTATAAATTTACTAAGGATTTAGTGACATTAGAGATAAATATCGATTTTACACTGCCATCTATACTCCAATACCGGCAACACACGCCACACCGATAGATGCCAGCACCGTACCTTAAACACAAAGCTACTTAAATGAATAGCTCATTTCAACATGCCCTATCGCGACCACACCCATCAATCTCAGCACTAGTGCGAGAGAGAAGTCTGATTTTATTCACAATCTTGTTGTTACGCCTCATTCGTGCACAGTATTCATTGATAAACGTAATAGTGTTGTCATTTGAATTGAGCTAGTTAGTCAAACACCACACATGAGAGCCAATGAGTCAATTGAAAAAGGGTCAATTAGTTTCATATCGAAGGAATGCGAGTGATATTCGAACTTATAAAGTGACAATTTCAAACATGTGTGCGCCGTGAAAAAGTGCAGCTGACTATGGTTATTGATGGGTGTTCGGAAAACAGTCGGCTTGCGTGATCAATTATTCAGAAGGAACCGGTTTATGAACGGTTCCGCGACCGCGAAGACGTGAGTGTTTCACGATGGCGTTTTCTCTAAATAAATTGAAGAATATTTTGAACGGTAATAAGGACAGTCAATTGTCCGGAAGTGGTAGTCTGGAGCCAGAAATTGGATTTAAGTTGGCTCTGCACCCTGTGACTAAAGTTTTGCATGTCACGGTTATTGGGGCCCGGCACTTACCCTCCTTGTTTGGATTGAGTCGCGCTCATGGATACCTTGTTAAGGTATGTACCTACCTAACTTTTCTATTGTTAGTTAGTTCACAAAGACCGTTTGGCCGGACGACTATAATTATTGTTATGTTAATTTACTTGCCGTGTTTAACTTAGTTAAGCACTTAACCGACGGGGCAAGGTAAAGTATTGTTTTGTTTACATTTCTAACTTAGCTACTAGTTAGGTGTAACTTCGGATGAAATTTGGATATAAGTTTGGTCATATAATCCTTTTAGTAGATGGGTACCTAGTTTTCAGGGTTTCCTGCACAAATAGAATAGGAAAAACGGGACCCAATTACCTACTAAGACTCCGCTGTCCGTCTCTCTGTCTGTCTGTCACCAGGCTGTATCTTTTGAACCGTCTAGCTAGACAGTTGAAATTTTTAGCAAATAGGTAGGTATACAAGAGCAAATAACAATAACAATATGAAATACTTAGGTAAGTACCTTAATATTTCAGTGGGGTTTTACTTATTTAAATATTTAAGCTAAGTGCGAGTCGGACTCGCGCACTTTGGGTGCGAGTCCGACTCGCACTTAGCTTAACTCACTTGGCCGTTTTTTTAAATCTGCCTGCACCTATAACTTGCTTGCAGTGTAACGTAGTAGGCTACTTACTATCATGTTACCTTGGCATTCAGTAATTAGTATGTTGTGTAAACATACGACAGCAGTTGCTTATTATCATCACGTAAGTTGGTACCTATCTGCGTATAGGTACTACCAACCAACCTTGGTACTTATGTCGATTTTAACAGCTAATCTTTTGCAAGGAGCCTTCAGCCTATCTAGGTAGGTGTAGGTAGGTATGTCATTTTTCAGGGACTTATCTATCTCTATACTTACCTACCAAAATTCATCGAAATCAGTTCAGCAGTCAAACGCCAGACAGACACGAATTAGGTACTTTCAAATTTATAACTATTAGTAATGTTTTAAAGTGTATCTAGGGACCTACCTATGTACTGGCTTGTGATACTGTAATGTACCTACTTATTTATAGATATAGATTCTAAGGTTCTACCTACTTACCGGAAAAGAGACAAAACATCTCTCTAAACTCATCATAACATAACTCCTACGTTACGTAGCTACGTAACAACAGTAAACCCACAAATCAATGAAAGTGCAAACAATTTTCTGGAACTTTCCCTTTCAGCCCACAAACACTAACTACCTACCTATACCACGATACTTAGTTTACTAAGGAAATCTGTGGTTAGATACGTTCAGACTTCAAAGCAATTTCACAGTAGTTATGATCCGAACTTACCCAGTTTGTCTGGATAGGTGGGTAACTGCGGTATCATGTTAATTACGAAAGCAATTAGAGATTTATCTCCGACCTCTGCAGACGTAATGACTAATGCCTGGCTTGATAACAAGCTGATTTGGTTAGGGAATGTTAATTTGTAGGAGCGGTTTTAAAGTTGTTCTTATTAGGTGGTGGTGATCTAACTTTTGCGACGTGCGAGGTAGTAAAATATGGGAGGCGCACATTCTGCGGCGTGTACGCAAGTGCGCAGTTGAGATTCTGTTCTGCTCTCGTGGCCTTTATGGCTCCGCGGGACATAAAGTTGGAGTTTACTCTCTGACGACCTCTGTGGCGTGTCGGGCGAATATCTGTCTGCAACGCAGAAGGTTCGATTCCCGCCAGGTACAAGTATTTAAGCTTAGATATTTGTTTCTGGTTTGGGTCCCGATATTCCCACGGGATCGGGACTTACGCAAGTGCATGAAACCGCGGTGTGCAGGTAGTAAGTAGGTACGTATTAAACTAACGGTAAATAAATCGTAGAGTTGCAGTCTGCGACTATTATTAATTTATTACACGAGAAAATAAAAAATTGCTAAGTGCTAACGCTTATTAGACTGCTTACACTCTAACTAATATACTAACGGAAACCCTTTAAGCCCTATAGGGTTTCTGTTAGTATGTTAGTTAAGTGAATTGTACGTAGGTACCTAGTCGTTCAAAAGGGGTTCCATCTGTAGAATTTCTCAATTCTTCATATTTATCATGTTGTTTCCAAGTTAAACAGAACTTAAAAGTTTATTGAGATGATGTCATTGTACGAGTAGGTACCTATTACATGTGGGAAGTGTGTACACCTAACCTAATTAAGATTAATTAATCCTATCTAATTCACAACCAATAATGTATACACAACCTACCTATAGCTATTTCTACAAGAACTACGTAGGTGGGTAGTAAGTAATTGTACCGAATTCAGACCAGATAATTGATCTAAAACAACCTAGGTATATCGTTCTAATTTAATAAAGACCCATAACCATCCTAATTAATAATCTGAACGCGTCATACGGGCGCTCAATTGTTGGCGTTTTGCAAGCACAATAGTGCTATTACGCCATTTACGTCAATTTGAGATCTGACTATAATTGAAGATGTAGATACCTAGCTAGCTTAGGTACGTTAATTATCTGCCTGTACGCGGTGTACTGTCAGGGTCAAAAGACGTAACACAACGTAGAGTTTTTATATTAAATTTGTAGGGTTCCGTGCACAAAGGGTAAAAATGGGACCGTTTTGCCAAGACTCCACTTGCTTTTCGCTCCGTTCGCTTGTCTGTCACCAGTAGGGCATGAATCCCGGGATCCTGGGATCACGAACGCAAAAGTTCGATATTATAATCCCGGGATTGAGTGATCCGATATCGAGATTTGAGCAATTTACTATTTGGGTATAAATTAAGGTTTTTAGCTATATTTTTCCTCATGGAATGATTGAATAGAACTATTAAAATTGACTTATATTTATTTGTATTTAGTTTTTATTTTTATTTTATTTTGTTATTTAATGTGAATTTAATTTTTAGATTATTAATTTTATCATGTAATTACAGCTATGGTTTTGATATTATTTTGTAAGTTACCTTTTGTTGGTAGGTATTTCATATAGGTAAGTAAAGGTAGGTAGGCACTTTTGGCCGTAATGGACTAAGTCAATAAAAAAATTACTTTTAACTATTAAAATTAAACCCAAATTAGTCTACCCCTGAGGAAGAGATCTGTATAGATTTAGAAGCGTAGGGAATCGGTAAAATGTTTAAAACAATAAAAGTAACGTGATTCATTGCAATTTTTAAGACAATTATTTTTTATACAAGCTCGCATGCAATTTTTTTCTGCTAACATCATTTTAGTGGTGCGCCTAGAATTTGGCGCGAAAGTTTAGACACTTTCGGGTTTAGGGTATTTGTCCGCCATATTTCCAAAATGATGGGGTCGACGGCCCTCGGGGTAACTTATTTACGTAATGAATGAGCTCTTAATATCGATATCGTCCCGAGATTAAAAACCTTCCGATATTGCATGCTCTAGTCACCAGGCTGTATCTTATGAATTATGATAGCTACATAGGGGAAACGCAGCCAGCATAATGAGCACTTTTGGCCGTAATGGACCTAGTCACTAGATTTTTTTTTTTAGGTGTAAGTAGGTATATTTTTTTGATAACTAAACAGATGAAATTTTCATATAGGATGTAAAATAATGACATATATATGATGTAAAATAATAATGACATATATGATGTAAAATGATGATAAAATGACAAAGGAAAAAGTAAATAAAGATATTATGTCGCTTTCAAATATATGTTGGTAGGTACTACTTATGAGTTTTTTGATTACATTTTCAATATAAGACTCTTTCAACATACCAACAACAAACACTAATACAAAATAAAATAAATAGGTATTTATTACGGAACCCTTTTTCCGCGAGTCTATCTCGCAAATTGCAAAATTTAATGAGTTGCGGTTGCGCTTGCGGTGCAGTATTTCAAACAGTCGGTCGGTCGGTAGTGTTTTGAAGAAAATTTATATTTTAACCATCAACTCGTTATTTAAACTTCATTTAAAGTATATTTTGACAAATAATAAAGAATAACGATTATAGATAAATTAACGATGACAAATTGAAAAACTCTACGAGGGGATTTACTTTTTATCCTTGACTGTACCTACCTAGAAAACATGATTCGAAAATATTCATTTTAATATCAACTATCTGCGCCCCGCAGTTTAACCCGAGTCTTTCGTGAGTCCCGATCCCGCGGGATTTATGGGATCAAAAGTATCCTATGTCCTTCCCCCGGTTCTAAACTACCTCCCCACCAATTTTCAACCAAACCGGTTAGCCGTTCTTGAATTTATAAGTGGTGTAACTAACACGACTTGCTTTTATATAGGTAGGTACCTATTAGGTACTATAGATTAACAGTCTCACAAGCAGCATGTAGTTATTTAGTAGAGTTAGTGATTTGATTACATAATGTAGCTAAGTAAATATAAATGCTTCTAAAATACTTTAGAATTCTAGGTACCACACAAATCACCATATGACAAGCTGGGTACTTGGGCAAACTTTCTGTCTTTAATTAGTTAAAATGTTTTGTTCTAACGACGCGACGCCGTAAAATGTTGTTTACAAAGTTTTCTTAAACAACTCTTAATCTGCTAAACTGCCTAGGTAGAGACGGAGTCGAATTCAGAGACAACCCTTATGACTTTTAATTTTAATGAAAATTACTTTTTATCTAAAAGAAATGAGATGTAAACTAGTAATTTACGCTGTAAAAATGAACGAAATGTACCTATCTCCGTTTTATTACATTTCGAATGAATATTTTGGAAAACCTTGTGGTGGGGGTCCTATAATAGTAAAATCTTAATCTGAATAATACCGATATTAAGGTAGAAAAATAAATTTTTCATAATTCTATTTTGGTAAATATTATGTTTGTATGGAAATGGTAACAGTACCCACCTTCTTAGGTTAGCAATCTTCTTCTTTTCGTATAGTGAGGTGGGTCACCTAGTATTAGTTTTGAAAGTCGCTCTAAGGCATCTTACTTGACCTGACGACGTCTATCAGATATAACAACTGGGACCAACTGCTTAACGTGCCATTCGAAGCACAGAGGATCTGGACAAATTGTAAATTCATCAAAATCGGTTCAGCTGTTTAGGAGTGAAAACGTAACAGAGCGACAGAGTTACTTTGGCATTTTTATTATTAGTAGGGATTTATTTATTTAGATGTACCTACCTACCTACTAGCTGCGCCTTGCAGTTTCACCCGCGTAATTGTTGGGGCCAGAAGACTTTTTCATCTAAATCGGTCGAACCGTTTGACCGTGAAGAGGGAACAAATATTGCAAACAAACTTTCAGATTCATAATATTTTATTTATAATATACCTACCTAGTTATAGTTTGGATTTAGATCTAGGTGTGCCAAAAGTTAATGTATTATGTATGACAGCTACGTGTTTTACAATAGGATTGGTAAAATAAACCGTTCGTGAGTATAACAAATTTAACAGTCCAGTATATTGCATGATGGGTGACGTCGTTTATTCTAGTCGATCCCAGGTGTTTCCGGCACACTTCCGGTCCCTCCGATACTGATACAAACGACACTCATTTTTATTCTAAAATACCGCTATTTTTGATTTTCTATTTTACAAACTTTGTTCTGAAAACGAACACAAAAAAAGAATTTTCCAATTTGGTGCAGTCGTTCGGAAGTTATGCATATGTACGTACATAACATACATAGTTACATTTTGACGTTTCGTTTTTATTTGGCAACTAGTACCTACTATAGGCACTAGTTGCTTGTAAGCTTGCTTGCTCACCCCCTTAACGATTGGGTTGTACCTAACTACCCACCAATCATTGAGGGGTTTATAGAGTTTGAAGTTTGTTTCCCCTTAAGAATGTCCTTTCTTAGGTATAGCTAAAATCTTATTTTGTACTTAATAAAACGCAAGTGTAACTAACTCACTGATTGACTGACTGACTGAATGATGGACAACGTACAGGCTAAACGGCTGGGTGTAGAGACTTGAAATTTGGAACATAGGTTCTTTAGCAGTTGAAAGTGAGCACTAAGAACCGATTTTCGGAAATTCCACCCCTAAGGGGGTAAAAATGGGGAAAAACGTTTGTATGCAACTTCGTAACGGCTTGACCTAGAAACTTGAAATTTGACATCTAGATATTGATATGGGGTAGTAAGTGAATCTCTAAATTTTTTTTTTCCAAAATTCAACCCCTAAGAGTGTTCAATTGGGGATGAAAGTTTCTATGGGAATTTATTCAAAGATATTTTGTTTCTGTTTTCGGGGGTACTATCCGAAGCCCGACGGGTTTCGGGTTCCCATCTTGTTTCTTAATAAAATTTAAAGTGTCAATTAAGTGATTGGCTGACTGACTGAACTATATCAACGCACAGCCTACACCGTTGGCTCTAGAGTCATGAAATTTGTAGGATATGTTCTTTGTGTATACGTGTCCACTAAGAAAGGGTTTTATGGAAGCCCCGCAGGATAAGAACTTACGCGAAACTGCGGGTCACAGTTAGTTACCTAAAATACTTACAGGTCGTACCTGTCGTTTAGGAATCTAGAAGCTCAGACACTATAAAAAGGATATTAACCCTAATTTCTCACGGGAGTCAACAAGAAAATGTGGTCACGCGTTTTAAGAGTTAACAAAATTCGCTCGTTTGAAAAACTTTTTGCTTTTGCTACCTGAGCTAAACTTTTTCTATTAGACGCTAGGTGTAGTTGGAATAGTTTTCTTCTGTATTGGGATTTCAGGTAGATTACTAAACAGGATTAGGTAGGTACCTACACGTTACATTTGCACCTATCTACGACTTTATTGGATCAGAGTAAGATCAATCTTGAATTTGTAGTTTGGATTTGACGTTGGATACCTAATGTTAGGTATTTACTAAAATATATACATTTATTGTCAAATCTCTATATATAAAAATCAATCCCTATTTCCCTTGGTCACGGCATCACACTTAAACTTTTACACATATTTCGATAATTCTTTTTTGTTGTGAGCGCTATTGTCAGGAGAAGGTTCTCATGAAAGAAAAAATGCTAAACCGATTTTGATGAATTTTATTTTTTTATACTAAACGACAGGACAACGTCTGTCGGGTCAGCTAGTTACAAATAAAAATAAAGATTTCAATTAAAGATTTCGATTACGATTATTAGGTTAGGTATTACTTAGTCAAGTTAAAACCTATTTATCTAGTATTCATTATAGGAAAATAGGAAAAAAAATACTATTTGGTATACCTATTATATTCTAGGTCCTAGGTCCCCCTGTTGGGGCATAGATATTTCTCCATCCTGCTCTATCGAAGGTAGCACGCTTGATCTCGCATCAGGAGAGGCCGATTGTTTGTGCTTCCATTATCACGGTACGTCGCCATGTCTGTTTTGGGCGTCCACGTTTACGCTTTCCCTTAGGGTTCCAGTCAAGGGCTTGTCTGGAGATATGGCTGATGTTACGTCGCAAAGTGTGCCCTACCCAGTTCTATTTACGGCGACGAATTTGCACCTGTATCGGATCCTCTTTACAAACTCTCCAAAGGTCTTCATTAGATACCTATAACATTGTCCGGCCAAAAGTACCCTAGAATTGAACGAAACATTGTTTCAATACGTTAAAATTAAAGGGCATATTAATAAAAGAAAACATGAATTGCAAATAGTTGGAAGCAACACGAGCGCCGAGGCGCACTAACTAAACTGTGGTAGTAGGAACTGTAGGTATGTGGCTGTTAAAAATCGTACCTTGCATTTCTACAGACAGATGGAGAGTTATTGCGCTAACTAATTGCTCTATGGCTATTATCACAAGCCCAACATTCGTGTATTAAAATGATAAGAGAGGAGTACCGTATCTTCACTCTTGACGTACGATAAGCATTATCGTGTATTTATCGATACCTCCACATAAGTCATGCATTTCTAAATAACTGCTTTCCAACATTGTAATGTTTACTTAGTTATTGTGATACAGTCAGTATACCTGCCTAGAATTTTTAATTAATAATTTATTGATTAGCTTTATAGTTGAAGGTCTACAGCTTATGCAGGATACATCAATCATGCCAATAATATTAGCGATTATGGACTACGGTCTTTGGTGGATGATCATATTTGTTCCCGATTGTGCAATTTTAGGTAGTAGGTTTTATCTCCAATGGAAAAACCTCTGAAACAACTAGTCTACATATTTTAAATGTTATGGCGTCCCCAATATGGCCAACATTTAGGCATAAATGCAGGAGTCCGATGTACCGTCAGGCTACTCCCAAGAGCATCAAGAATCAGTTATAGAGAGATTGTGTCCCCGAAGGCTAATGTGTTCGGTTCTCTATAAAGGAGAGTAGCCTTGTGCTCAAGTGTCACTGCATGTTGTCCAGACAGGTACCGCAGCAATAAAGCCGCTTAACACTCGCAGGTCTGGCAAATGCATTAAGTTGCATCTCTACCGTCTCCGGGGGAAGCGATATGTGAGGTTCTCCGACCTTGAAGTGGCCGGCCTACTCACCTAAAACCAGACCGGTTCCTGTCCCACCATGTTGTCAGAACTACGGGTGCACGTTCGTATTCTTCCTGTAAAGAGAAGCCACCTACCGCATCTCCTGTAAAATACACACATCTCCAATGGATAATAGGACCCACATTTTGCAATCAATGTTTTTCTCAAACTAAATTTCTAAGTCTGATTTTGTGATGTTTTCAGGTGAAGTTATTTCCCGGTGACAACAAATATGAAACGACGCTACAAGAAAGCTCTTGGCCAGTATGGAACGAAGACTTCAAGTTTCAAATAAAACAAAAAGAAGCAAAGAAACCATCAGATAAAATCGACCTTCAGAGTTTAGTCGCCGGCCATTTTTTGTCGCTAACAATTTATGCAGTATTAGAACCTCCCAAACAAGATGACAAACGAAAAAATTCTAAAACATTAGACTCGAAAAAAACACCTAAAGTTTCAGACACAGAAGAGCCAAAAACTAAAACGGGTTTTCTTGACAAATTCAGTAGTTTTAAATCGACAAAAGCAGAAGCTATAGCTCAGAAATCGATATTAGAGAAGAGAAGAACGGTAGGAGCTGCGACGTGGAATTTTGACTCGAAATTATTTCAAAATGATCTCAAGAATGGTTTGATCGGTACACCTGATATTTGGAGACCAATCAGCGCTATAGCAAGTGGACTCAACGCTGCTGATACGAGGGTATGTTTTTCTTTTTAAATTGATTATATAATATGTATCAAATGCCTCATGCTTTCCGACCGTGGCGAGTCCTAGGACATGTCGATTTCCTCACAATATTTGCTTTCACCAATCCCGAGTAGGCTCCCGTGGCGTCTCACTGACTAACCCCTCTATGAGGAGGCCCTTGAGGTAGGTGGGCCTACAAAAAAGGAAAAATAAGCGGGCTAACAAAAAAATGTAAATCGGCCAGGTGTTGTCGAAGGTGATGTAATTGCCGTCGTGTTGAGATGTATAGATAGACATAAACACTTTCGTCACTTTGGGAAATTCGAACAACGAAAATTTTCATATCCGATATAAATAATATTGAAATGAAATTTACGATAATTTTAATACGCGAATTGCCCATCTGTTAAATCCGGGGTTTATATCTTTTGTAATGTAAAAAAAACAACCTACATGTGTTTTGTCGTTCGTATTCGTCATACTCAAACATAAAATTAAAAACAACAACGGGAAAACGATAAAAATCAAACCGTACCTAATAAAAAGAACAAAAGAGTTGACCTTTTGTTAATTCATTAGCTGTATTAAACCAGACTAGGTACAGAGTAGGTACAAACAACAGAGTAGGTACAAACAAAATGGAAGTTTTGTGTAAATTCTACAGGTAATTTATTATCGATATTGAGAAAGGTTAGGTAATGTAATCTGAAAGGGAAAAGTTTTGGAATCTAGATAGACAGTTGAACAAATTTACCGCAAAGAAGTTAGGATGCCTATTTTTAGCCTAACCTCTTCTTCTCATCTAAGCGATGTTCCCGGTTGCATCTCTCTCGGGAGTCCGGGGTCCGCTAAAACCCCAAATTATTTAAGGTCGGGACAGTAGGTACGTCATCATCTTTGACCATACCTATTGCAAATAGATTTAGCAATATTTTAAATCTGCTACTCGCTACCTTATACGAAAGTGATACCATAATCAACATAACTGTAAAATATCCTTGGTTTTAAAGGCAGTGAATTGAATCATTTCTACACCTTGTCTTGAACGTGACAATGTAATTGACCTAGTCTACAACCCCTTAACCATTTATCCGGTTAGTCGATAGTTAAACGTGTCTTTAGTTTGTTAAGCGAAAATATCCGTGGTCTTAGAGCCAGCGAATTGAATTTCTTCGTCACTTCCACACTTGGCTTGTACGTGACAATGAAATTGACCTAGTCTAAGTCGGCCATTACACAAACCATTTATCCGGTTAGTCGATAGTTTAACGTGTCTTTAGTTGTTCAAGCGAAAAATCCGTAGCAAGATTTTCGGATTGCAGTTAACGTACGCAACCCATGAAAAGGGATTTCTCAAGGGACTGGTCAGGTAGAAAAAAGGTTGAAAGGAAAAATGCTAGTGATTGTCATAGTACCTAATCAAGCAGGCCAATGTTTTGTTAGATCTGTCTGAATGAAGGTAGGAAAACGGTTAAGTACCGGAGCAATGCGTACCAGAAAAATGTAGGGATCAAAGGGAAAACGTATTTCGTAACAACAGGAAATTCAGTGATTTCAAATCTCGTTTATGTACTTAAGTATTTATATTACTTCCGTACCTGGTTTTATATTATGAAAAAGAGTATCTACCTACATACTTACCATTTTGAAGACCTCAGATTTGTTTTATGTAAATACAACTACCTGTGCCACTCTGTTTTACTCGATCTCGTGGGTAAATGGGCTGTTTTTAAATCGAAATCTTTTATAATATATTTATTTTTGTAATTTAGTTTGCATTGAAAAGGGAAACGTTATTGAAAAAGTATGTTTTATTTATTTTTTCTTTCCCGCAATGCTAATACATCATCAAAATTAAAAGTACATTTAAAATGCTGAAAATCTTATATATAAAATTTCCATGTCACAGTGTTAGTTACCGTACTCCTCCGAAACGGATTCACCGATCTCCACCAAACTTCACATACGCATTCAGTAGGTCTGAGAATCGGCTACTATCTATAATTTATAAGGCAAAACAACGTTTGCCGGGTCAGCTAGTAATATTATAAAACAACGCGAATCAAACTGAAAACTGTACTTAGGTTAAATACTTACCTATTTAAAATTGATTGAAAGGAACCTTTATTAAATCACTCAGTCTGTGTGTCCGTGTGTCATTCATCACCGATTTTTTTATTTGGGTAGGTAACTATTTGTAATATTAGCCAAAAGAAATAGCAAAATAAAGAATAGAATAGAAAAGAATAATAGAATGGCGATATTGAATAGCTTAGGGGTTCCCGTGTGGCGGAGTGGTTAGCGCACTCACCTGGCAAGCGAGGGACACAAGTTCAAATCCTGACGCGGGAGAATTTTTGATGATGCTATTCTCCTTAGAAATATTTTAAAGGAACAATACTTCTGCAAAAACACAACGCATGATCGACGGAGAGCGGGATTCGAACCAACAACGCATCTTTACTCAATCCGGGAGCACTGACTTGACCTATTAGTCTACCTGCGTCGGTAAAATATTTCTTACAGACATAGCTTTGAATCGTAACCATATAGAGAGGGAAGTAAGTGGGTCTGTGGGATGTGTACATCGGTAAAAGTCCATTTTCGATAAATAAATCAAGTAAATCACGTAAGCATTTTACAGTAAATGTGTTCCATGAGCTGAGGGGTAGATAGATGGAGGCTCAGAATTCAATTTATTTGTAAGTAAATTGTCTCCGAGCGGAGTTCAAACGTTACGGTTGGTTATAACTACCTACCTACCTAGCTACTTTGGTGTTAAACTCTACGATAAACGATAACGTAGGGTTATTTATTTGTTTATCCTTAAAAATACTACATTATTCAGAGTAGGTATTTTAAAAACAATGATTTATGTGATGTGAATACTTTAATGTTATTAAAACACATGTTTTATTGTATTATTCGTCATTTTTTTTTGTACATTATTAATTACTAGCACTGCCCCGCGGTTTCATCCGCGTAGTTACCGTACCTAAACTCTAGTTTAGGTACCGTTATGCTGTGATCCTCATTTTGTATTACACACACTAGACACCGACTCAGAGAAAACGTAAGTTTTAAAGCAACCAACAAACAATTAAAATATCTTCCACTAGCTGCGTCCCGCGGTTTCACCCGCGTAAGTCCCGATCCCGTGGGAATATCGGGATCAATAGTAAACATTTTAAAATTGGTCCAGTAGTTTTTGAGTTTATTCATAACAAACATAGGTACAGACGCACACACACACACACACACACACACACACACACACACAAATATAAATCTTTCCTCTTTATAATATTAGTAGGTATAGATTACTATAAAAGCATTTATAGTAAACGGATTAACGCACAGCCTAAACCGCTGATATAAGAGAGCTGACATTTGGAGAGTGTGTTCTGTATGTGATGTAGGCATCCAATAAAAAAAGAGTTGTTCCAAAATTCTGAGTAATTGAGATTTGCGCGTGTGAAACCGCGTGACACGGCTAATCTCTTCATAAAAGGTAACTTACCTCATAGGGACTAGGTAAGATCAGATACGGGGGAAGACTGTATGACTCAATTATCTTCCAAAATCACTGTGATCACCGTGGCTAACACTTAAAATTATCACCTATTTTGGGAGATATTTGTGTCATTTTTAGTTTAAATAATTTTCAAACCCAGGTATTCTTAAAGTGTTTGTAAGGTTTATAAAATATTTTTTTTTTGTTTCTTTCTTTCTTTTCATACGATCTTCCCCCGTATCCGATCTCATCTGACTGTACTCTACCAAATTACTGGCTGTCAAGTCCCTAGTAGTCCCTACGGCTCGCTGTTACAGCATTGTTCAGATACCTCTCAACGGCCCATATTAATTCTCTTTTGAAACGATAAGACGTTTCTAGAAGGATCTCAGCAATTTACTCGGTGTATTTCTGGAGCTGTTTCCTATTGTCCGCGTACGACTCGCACTCGACTTATCGCCCAGACGCCCATCTAATTGATTACAGGCATCTATTTCGATTAATTGAATCGATTATTCTAGTGATATCGGTATCTGTATTTTAAGGTAGGTAGGTATGTTAGGCCCTTTACAGAGAGTCGTTTGCCGTGTAGCCCCCGGGCTTGCCGTTTAGCCCTGGCCTTGCCATGTAGCCCTGACCTTGCCGTGTAGCCCGGGTATAGAATAGGGTTAGGAACCCATATCTTACCGTGGGTATCGTAAAAGGCGACTAGGGGATCTGCTGGAGAATTTGAATCAATATCCTCGATCTCCCCGCGCGGTGGCGGATAAACTGCTCGATCCCTAGGAGCGTTGATGTCAGGCAGGCGGCCGGGCGTACAATATTGCCAAATTTATTTGCAAATGGTTCGGTGACAGATGACTTACCTACTGTGCCGTCCCCAAATAAAAAAAAGTTCTTTATTTGGGGAGGGCACGGCAAGTAAATGATCTCTTTTTTGTCCGTCTCAAGACTCTTTATCTCGGGAACGCACGGAAGTATCGTGTAGAAATTAACACAATATACTTACTGAGGTCTAGGGTTCCTATTGTTTTTATAGATCAAGGTTCTGTGTCCACTTAATTAACAATTTTTTAAACTTTTTCATTTACTTGTTTTTCACCAAAATTTACAATTCAATTTTCGATAACTTGATCGGCTTTTTTGTCTCAGTGTAGATATCGGTTCTCCGGTGAATGTAAAAAAATAGCATTGTTTTAATAACTGTTTTCAGTACTTTTATTTCAATCCATTTAGTAGCGTTTAATTAAACTGGGGACTCTTATAACTTGACACTATTGAGAACATGAATCAAATTTTAGGTTACAATCCCTTTGTAGAGTTTTTTTAAATTGTCAATTTATCAGATTGTTTTCAACTAAAGTTTTTAAACTGCTAGATCTCAGATCTTCTAAATCTTAGGTAGTCTTACGTAGCAACTCACCTAAAATACAACTGGGAACCTGTCTAAAAAGCACTTCGTCTAAATCTCGGGTGGTCTCAGGTAAGCTAAATCTCAGAAGTCTAACGTATCAATTCGGCTAAAACGGAAATAAGAACTTGTCTAAAGATCACTTGGTCTAAATCTCAGGTAGTCTAACGTAGCAACTCGTCTAACTTGCTTTACCCGGCAATTCACAGAAAACAGTTCAAAAATACTAATTTTCGAACTCCCTTCCATTTTTGTCTCAAGTACCTAAACAGCCGTCCATGCAATTACTTAGATAACAGCATGAATTTTAATTGGTACCTCTAGACATGAGTCAAAGGTATCAGTAGGTATTCCGTGTGAATAAATCTTGGTGTAGGCGCAGCCGACAATAGAAACGATTCGGCCTCGACCGGTTGAATTGAACACAAGATGATACAATATTTTATTTGTAGAGTAATAGTCAGGTAAAATCGGATATTTGGGAAGACCGTATGACTCAAATATCATTATAACTAGGCACGGGTCTAGATAGCGTTAAAGATAATCATTGTTTTTAATTACCTCGACGAGACTTAACCCGTCTTCTCGGGACCACGGCCGGTATACCCCGTTTACCGAAACGTCGAGGTACTTAATTAAAATCAATGATTATCTTTAACGCGATCTAGACCCGTGTGTAATTATAATGATAGACGGAAATCGAGTAAGTTTAAAAAGTGTGACTCAAATATCTCCCATAATAGGGGACATTGCAACTGCCGGGTTCCACAGATCGGTGCGGGGTGAATTGCTCTTGTGTTCACCGTGAATAACACTCAAAATTATCATCTATTTTAGGAGATATTTAAGTCATACGGTTTTCCCCGTATCCGATCTTACCTGACTATACTCTATTCATTTGCTACGTGTCATGATTTCATTCTCGTGTGATCGGGTGCTATTAAAATATAAAGAAGCTAGCTGCATCCCACGGTTTTGCTCGCGTAAGTCCCGATTCCGTGGGAATATCAGGATCAAAAGTAGCCTATGTTAATCCTCGGTTATGTAGTTTTCTATTGGTGAAAGATTTTTTGAAATCGGTCCAGTAGTTTTGGAGCTTATTCATTACAAACAAACAATTCTTTCACCAATAGATAGCTACTTCATGGAGGAGTCACATAGGCTAATTTTTAACCCGATATTCGCGCGGGATGTTGCTATTTACTAAGTATAAAAAAAGATTCTGCCATTTGTAATGATTACGATTCGTGATCGTTAAACTTGGTATCGTAAACTATAGTCTACAAGCTAGTAAATTTAACGTAAACAGTATTTTATAGGGTAACGTGACACATCACCTATATTTCTAGAATTTATCGAAGTAGGTGGGTATATTGAAATATTTTTTTTTATATTATTTAGTATTTATATAGTTTAACAGTCATATTGTCCTGAAAATTGCGTGGTACCTACGTTGTCCCGGTCCTACGCTCAAAAGTAGTAGTACAGATCCTACCTCTGTTATCTACCACAATCGTATAGAAAATTGTTGGGCGTCTCATCAAAATGAAGCTTGCAATTTTGTACCTAAAAATATGTGACCAGGGATCCTGGACTAATAGGTCTACCAGAATCTCATGGCATAAGAGAAAAAAACTGGGCAAAGTGCGAGTCTGACACACGTAGGAAGGGTTCCGTAACATTATTTATTACAAAAGTCATGGTCTTGTCTTGTACGTTTAACTAGTTTTGATAAGTCTTTCATACATTAGTTACATTAGTATTAATTTATATAATAGAAAAAATTATCAAGATCGTATAAGTAATTCGATAGTCCCAAGTGTTGCTGTATAAAATATAAGTACCTACTGGTTCCGGCAAACATCTAGAAATAAAATGTACCTACTGCGCGAACTAAACTTAAAATGCGCGAAAATTTTGACGTGGAGTACCTACTGCGCGAACTCCACGTCAACATTTTCCAAGTTATTTGCCGTTACCTGTACCCATCAGATTCGGGTATACCTTGGGTACACCTATTCCTACAGCGCCGAGGCACCAACTACTAGGTAAACTAGGTAGGTACTTATTGTAAAAGACATCACACTTCAACGATGACTTCATTTTGAAGGCCAACGTTATCATTTGCATACTTAACTCGCTAACCATTTGTCATTTTTTTTTTGTTATCTTTAATTATGTAGAACAAGACACCGAGAAAGTCTTAGAGGTATTTACAATAATTATGGGTTGTATCACAAGGACAAATTTTGTTTATATTATGTACTAGCTGCGTCCCGGGGTTTCACCCGTTAGTTCCTATCCCATGGTAATATCGGGATTAAAAGTAGCCTATTATCTGCTGGATGTAGATAGTTATGAACAATAAACGATTTCTATTCTATTATATCCTAATGTTACTCCTCGATAATGTAGCTTTCTTTTGGTGAAAGAATTTTGGAAATCGGTCCAGTAGTTTTTGAGTTTATTCATACAAACATACAGATACACGCACAAAAATTCAAATCTTTCCTCTTTATAATATTAGTGTAGATGTAGATCGCTAGATAACATCAGGTATTTTCAATTCAACAGAGAGAAAACAAGAAGGGTCAACTGGAAGTGACACTGCTATACACAGCCAGTGAAGACGGTCTCAACGATATAGTGCAACTCACAGTGAACCGACTCCGATGCAGTGTGCATACTATGCAAGAACAGGAGCAGTACAAAGGTGATTATAAATCTTTCCTAACTAATGAGGTACCTAGTTACATCATCTACTACCCGTGGGTTATTCTCGTAAGATCCATGCTTTCAATTCTTCTTATTCATTACTAGCTTTTACCCGCGTATCCCGCGGGATTTACGGGATCAAAAGTATCCTATGTTCTTTTCCTGGTTCTAAGATACCTTCCCACCAATTTTCGGCCAAATCGGTTAAGCCGTTCTTGAGTTGTAAAAAGTGTAACTAATACGACTTTCTTTTATATAGGTCACAGAATACATAAATAGTACACGTAGATAGATTATTATTTCTTATCGGTTATGTACCGATTATGGATAGTAGCCAGTGTCAAGTAGATATTTAATAATATTTGCAAGTTAATTGCAGATGCAGAAACAGACTCCTCCGACTTGACTATAAGTCAAGTCGGGGGAGTCATTGTAAATGGCGGCTTTTTACAATGACTTTTTACACGAACGTTTGGAAACAAAGTAAAAGTCATTTCGCGTTATTTCATTAATTTCATAAATTTACAATATTAAAAAAATAGATTTAAAACAACTAGACGCAGGGCATGGTCATGGGTAGGTTTTATGGCATAAACATATTTGCTCTAAGGTCTTTATCTAGAGAGGAAACAGTCGACTACGATTGTTTGGAGAACGAGTATTCTTTCCTATTAAGTTGTGAAGGAGAGTCTATAAAATTCCTGCAATAACTGTAAAATTAGTGTTACCAACAAATATTAGAAATAATCACGTAAAGTTAAAGGTTGTTAGAGAATAATCCTGCCAAGCCTCATGAATCACGACCCGTCGTCGTTTAGAACTAGAATATCGGTTACTGTAGCACAGTTTTATACGATACTGCATTCTCGGGAGACGAGCTTATTTTAAGCTCAAAATATAACCTAGTACATATACATAACATACCATAGATGTTTGACCTTTACTATTATGTTTTATTTTTGTAATAAAGCTTTTATTCATTTAATTATTTGGGGTTATTTTACAATCATCAACTTATCAAATATTAATTTTAAAAAAATTAACTAATCCTATCTGACATGACTATTTTTTTTTCATTTTAGGATTAGAATAGAAAGAAAATTAAAGAATAATGTAAAAATAACATATGGGATGGTCATGGCAGATACAGGTTTTATGCCATAAACATATAATATTGTGTTTTTTGCCATACCTATCCAAGAAAGATCCCGCTAGGCGTTGCTTAGCGGGATTATACAAATTATACAAAGTACTTATCTACGAAAAGTACTTCGCAGTCGGTTTAGTAGAATAATAAATGATGATACTGCATTCACCGGCGTAAATCCTGATTATTCCAAAATTTCCCAAAATCCTCTCTTAGTTATTCCTACGACATCGTACGGTATCTACGTGTTTGCAATATATCATCTAGACTCAGCTTCTAGAATCTAGATACAGCTAGGTAACTGGTCGTGGTCACAGATTTATAAGAATTAAATTTAGATAGAGCTATCGGGTCTCCTTTCACAAAACCTACCGAAGAGTCTGGCAGCCGATATATAGTCTATACGTATTGAGATATCCTACTATCCTATCCTACTATTATAATAAAGTAGAAAGTTTGTGAGTAGGTATGTGTGTGTGTTTGTTACTCAATCACGTAAAAACCGCGGAACCGATTGCCATGAAACTTGGTATGTAGAGAGCTGGTGACCTGGAATAGCACATAGGCTACTTTTTATCCCGATATTCCCGCGGGATCGGGATTTACGCGGGTGAAACCGCGGGTCGCAGCTAGTTATCTTCTAGTACTGGAGGTGATGCCTGAAACATATTCCATGTTCTATAAATATAAAAAGCCAGTGCAACTGATAATATTATAAACATGAAATCAGTAACTGCGGGCGCTAAGATGCAGTCCAAGAATAACGATTAAAACGTCAAAAGTAACTTTGAGTTTGTGGTAACGTTACCGCAGTCGCTGTTCACAACTTTCTTCCTTCTAATGCCATATCTACTGTTAGAAAAAAAGAGACATGTCTACCTACTTCTTCTCCATACAAACGTAGTCGACTGTTTCCTCCCTGGGTAAAGACAATAGAGTACATATGTTAATGCCTAAATCCTATAACTGCCATGAACGAACATGCACGAACGTTTTGTTTATTTTTAATTTTCTGATTAGAATAGAAGTAAAATTTGGAAAAATTAGAATATGCAAAAAAAACACAAAACTGTAAGAGGCAATGGTCTTAGCTGATATAGGTTTTATGCTATAAACATTATGTTCTCTGATGTCTTTATCCAGGGAGGAAACAGTCGAGTACGTTTGTAAAGTTTGTATAGAGAAAAGAGTAGGTAGACTTTCAATGTCTATACGTCAGAGTTCAAACGACATTGTATATCCCCTTGGAATTCGGTTTCATAAGCTTTTTATGGGATTATGGCATCTAAAGGTAAAACTATTAAAGATACGTGCCGGCGCGGTCTGCCGTAAAATAAGAGAAAAAAAGCTAATGCATAACTAAGGAAGCATAAAACTTTACTACATAATGTATGTACAAAATACAAATACCAGTACGTCTACCGTGAGTTGATACCTACGTAAATACGTGCACTATGTTACGTTAACAATTCGCAAAGCAAAATATCGGCTCCCGCGGCCGACAAGCTGCGAACGGTGCGGCAGGAAACCGACGGAGCGAGCGCGCTGTGCACAAGGTCAAATAGTAAACGTCATAGTGCACGTATTTACGTAGTATCTCATGGTAGAGGTACAGGTCTCGGGCAATGGATTTGAAAATAGCTCCCTATTGGCTCGGGTTGGCCCTCGCAATGCTCTCTGGTTATTAAGTAGGAGAGAGTTGGTTCTTGGTTCTTTGACACGGACGCCAAGGTGCCTTGTTACACACCTTGTGGCATACGTAATGTTGAATCAGAAAAAATATAGGTATTTCTTTTATGGTTACTTATTGCAGATTTTTAGGTAGCCTTTAGCCGTAGCCGTTTAGGTTTTTAGGTAGGCACACATGTTTATTTGCGATTTCTTTATTATTGCCCGATCAAGCGAAAATGCTCTGCTTTTAGGCGAAAGTTTCTTTTTCCAGACGGCAAAAAATTCTTTCGTCTACTAGTTATACACATTTAAATGATGTGGCTAAATAAATCAATCTGCGAAAAAATATGACAAAATAGACGTGCTATTTTTTAATCTCTGTCGTGTTGATTTTTCTCTGTCGTATTTGTCAACCAAACGAAACTTGGTGTATCAGGTTAGGTAGGTACTTTGAATTTATTGATTTTTTTTTCGTGGGTTTTTTTATTAGTGGGGTATTCCACCCACTAAGAGGGCTAAGTTGTTCTGGTCTCAGAAATACTAGTTACTTATATTATTTTGTAGGTTCCTAGTTGGGTACCTACTAAATTCTTTACCTACCAACTTTTCAAACTTTAACTTTATACTTTTTAAGTCAAGTAAAAATCTCTCTCATGTAAATAATTAATCTTGAGAGTCCTGTCTGCTCTTGTAAAAATACTTAGATACCTATTCAAAATTAGGTAGGTACTGTTACATTTATTCACCACAGCTTTTAAAGTAAAGTCTACCTAGAACCTAATTTGTTAAGTAGGTACTTAAACCATTTCATTTTAACATCTCAGGAAAATGGGCAGGCACTCAATTGAATCAAAGGTAAAATCCAGTTGAGATTTATTTACCTACTTAGCTACCTTTTCGCCGTCAATCGTGCCCACGTGAAACCGAGGAAACGAAAAGTTTTGGAGAGAACTTTCATTTTGTTAAGACGGGTTGCTAAGCGGAAAACGCATGGCTGGTTAGAACCAACAGAAACTGTATAGCTACAGGGTAGTTAATATAGATAGATTAGCTGTGTCCCGCAGTTTCACCCGCGTAAGTTCCGATTTCGAGGGAATTTCAAAAATCCTTTCTTATCAGATGCCTCCATCATAAAGAACGCACTCTCCAAATTTCAGCTCTTTACTATTAGCGGTTTAGGTTGTGGGTTGATCAAGGTTGATCATGTTAAGGCAGTTAAGGTCTCTGCATACGTAACGTCTCCCGGACGGGACGTGTCAATTTCTACATTCAAAAAATCCCGTCCGTCGGGGCGAAGATGGAGGGGATGGCACAGGATTTTCGTATGTATAGAAATTGACACGTCCCGTCCGGGAAACGTTACGTATGCAGAGATCTTTAGTCACTCAGGACAGAGCATTTTATAGATATAAGAAGAGTGAAAACCGTAAGGGTTATTAAGAGAAATGGATAGGTACCTACTCTGTCTTCATACGAACGCAGTCGACTGTTTCCTCCCTGGATAAAAACATTAGAGCAAATAATGTTTATGACATAGTAAAACCTATATCTGCTATGACTAATCCCAGCCCCTGTGTTTTGTTTTATTTTCTTTGATTTTTATTGGTGATGGGGTAAGATGAGTGGTAACTTAAGTAGGTTAAGAAATGGAGGGGTTAGTCCACTTTCGCCATACCAGGTTCTACGGCTACGAAAAAAGTAGTAATCCTTCCGCCATACCGGCTCGACATGGTCGATAGGCTATGGCGAAAGAATACTCCAATTTATTTATTCGATTTTTATTAACTTTAAGTTGAAAAGTTGTTGATTGGAATCGTGCCCCTCGCGTCCTTCTACTTATCATCGTCATCGTTCTTCGCAATGAATTGGACGTGGGGGCGTGGTTTTTACCGGGCTGTAAGGACTGACTAGAAGTTATCCTGCACCGTACTAGACGTGTAAAATGTGTGATAGTAGGTAATTGGTATGGAAGTACTAGGCTATTATAAATCACCAGAAGGTCGTTACATACTTTTACAATTGAGATATTTCTCGCTTGAAGAAACATAGGGAAATATGATAAGTGTGAGTTATACATTCTACATACTTATGATTGCCTAGTACATCATACTTAATAATAGAGTATAATTTTTATTTCCTTCATTTTTTGTAAGTAAATTGTAGTATCCTTTCGCCATAGCCTATCGACCATGTCGAGCCGGTATGGCGAAAGGATTACTACTTTTTTCGTAGCCGCAGAACCTAGTATGGCGAAAGTGGACTAACCCAAATGGAGGCCTTAGAACCAATGTAGCTATGAGAAACAGTTCTTTGAAAAATAAACCATTATTTCTTAAACTTTTGTTAAATTTGATGTAATTTGGCATGAGTAAACATTGAATTTCAGGTAGTACCTAACATGACATACATACATATGTACCCGGGTAAATAATGGGACAATATGTAATTACGTGTAACAAACGTGTTAGTCTAAAAAAATACAAGTAACATAAGTTATCTAAGTATTTTTTCCTCGTAGTTTTTACGCTGGGAGGCCGTCAGCGAATGAGCCAACAAACATCGAGACATTCCTAAATTATTAGATAAAAACAAATAAGTTCAGATACGGCACCTAGCCACGGTAAATGAGACGATAAAACTGCGTCAGCTGACGCACTAGCCTACAGTCGTATGTGGAACCGTTGTCACGTGAATACGTACTGTCACACTGCGAGTTTCTAGCTTATTTTTCTACAAATTTGTTTTTATCTAAGATTTATAGTCTTGTGTTTATCCTAAAATTGTTGTTGGATGAATCATAAACCTACTTAATACACTATCGGAGAATCTTCTATGGTTTAGGGAGAGGCTTAAGTAAGTTACGTAAATACGCGGCAAGCTTCCTTCAAACATCAATCGGTAATAATATTATGCCATAGTTCAGACGAACCGCACCAGTAACATTGTGTCTGTCTTATTATAATTAAGTAACATACTTCAGAAAGTTTGTGCCTGTTGTGTCAGTTTGTTACTCCTGTTGAGATGGCCTTCTACGAGTCAGGTTTTCAACTGGTGCAGAGTTGCAGGCCAACAAACCGAGACTAACTTCTTCTGTTACGATTTTCTGCTGCCGATTCAATAAATTATATAAAATGATTCTAACGTGAAACTGAGTCGATCTGCCTGTATTCAAGTAGTTTTCATCGAAATGACTATTTTTATGTGACAAAACAAACTAAGTACCTACAGATATAAATAAAAAAATAAAATAGGCTGTTCCCTGAATACATTTTCAATTATTTTCGAAAAAAAAAAAGGTTTAATTTCCAAAAGTTGTTTGCCTATTCCTCTATAACAACCCCCTTTAGGCTTAATACCCCTTCCTCGGAACACCCTGAATAATACTTAAAAAAAGAATTAATGTAATTTAATTTATCTAGAGATTGAAAACTTAGCCATAAGTGACAGTACATAGTGTTTATTTACCTTATTCAGAACCTAGTCAACTAATAAAATACCTAACTTAGTACAATTTTATTTTCACAGCGCCTCTCTACCTAAAAGCGACAATCCTTGAAGCAAACAAAGCGGAATGCTACTGGAAAAGCGACAGATTTGTCCCCGCCATATCTGCCAGATGGGACCCCAAGTCATCCACCGTGAAACTATCCGTTTTCAAAGCTAACTTGGATAAAGTTAGCATCTACATCAGCCTCGGATGCAAGACAAAGATGGCTAAGAAAGAAATACTTGGAAAATCCACTATTGATGAGAAATCGGCGTATGCTGACACGTGGAAAGAGGCCTTACGGGAGCCGGGGGTGTCGAAGACTTTTTGGATCAATTTCGAGTGAATTTCGTAACACTAACGGAGTACTAGAAATGTTTGCAAGGAAAAAAAAACATACAACATACACACACATTAGTAGGTCTAGGTACATTACATATTCTTCAATTCATCGCTCGGGGTTGAAACTCGAGTGGTGTAGTTCTTTAACACACTGAAGTACAGACCCACAGACGCGAGTTCGAGGCTCGCCGGAGTGAATTTTTGGAGATTATTTTTTCCTAAAAAATATTTCTAATAAGTACATAGATATCTCCAGAGCATTAAAAAACAAAATTAGAAATACACTGTTTATACAATAATGTGAATAGGTACCTACGTAAAAGTAAAATCGTGGGAGTGATCTTTTTCACAAATATTTGGCGATCAGATAAAGTTTGATGTCTGAAGTTCAAAAGGAAAACCATCCAGTGAAAAGTTTCAAACATTTTCTTTCTCTCTGTAGATATTGTTGAGCGATCGGGGTTCTGTAACTAAAGACTTTAAATTGAGAAATGGATCTATATTTCGTCCAATATAAGTATTTAAACTATGCTGGTCTGTGTGAAGCAATGCCGTTTCCTCTATCAACACAAGAAGTAGCTACTGAAGAGGAAAGTCTTTCTCCATCCAAACGTAGTCGACTGTTTCCTCCCTGAAAAAAGACATTAGACAAATAAATTTACCCCATAAAATGACCCATGCCATGACTATGCACCTACGTTTTGTTCTTTTTTTCATTTTCTAATAAGAATAGAAATCAAATTTAGAATAGGTATGAAAAAAATCAATAAGTAGGGACATGGTCATGGCTCATATAGGTTTATGGTATAAACATATTTTCTCTAAGGTCTTTATCCAGGGAGGAAACAGTCGACTACGTTTGTAAAGTTTGTATTGAGATCAATGCTTTAAGTTTCTATCTGTGTTAGAAACTGTTTTCCTACAGAATAATGGTAGTACTACGTTTTTATTCTACTTGTTATTTAGAAACACATTTTATTTATAAAGTTTCACGAAAAACCTGCACGAAATATTAAGGCCTTGCTTAGTTAAAATTTAAATTATGATAAAAAATGTTATTTCCCTAAACTGTACCACTGTACTCTGTACCTACCTATGCATGAAGAAAGATAAAAAAAAAATAACAAGTTTTTATCTGCCAGCTATACAAACTGCTTAGCCTAAAGGTACGAGTTGGCAACGGGCGACATGAGGCGGCAGTGGACGACGTGTCGTGGCGACACTACTGGTTTCTATGTATCCGCTGCCGCCTCATGTCGCCCGTTGCCAACTAGTACCTTAATTATATAATGCGCCCTCTCTGGCGCATTAGACACAGTCCCAGCTGCGACACAGAAGGTTCTGGGTTCGATTCCCGCCGGGGACAACTAATTTTGCTTATGATAGCTTACCATGGGGCTAGATGGCGCTGTGTAAAGTTTGCAATATTTTTTATTTACTAGCAGTGTCCCGCGGGTTTACCTGTATCATTCCCGATCCCGTAGGGATCTTGAAAAATGATTACTTAGTAAATCACATCACAAAGAACATACCCTTAAAATTTCATGATAAAAGTCTTTGTACGATGAAGGTATCCGATAAGAAAGGATGCTTAAAAAAACCCACGGAATCAGGACTTATACGGATAAAAACCGCGGGACACACCTAGTATTTTATATTTAAGACAGATTTCTTACCTTTGTAATCTCCAGTTAAGCTTGGATTTTTGTCTTTTATCAAATAACGTTTAATTATTGTAAATTATTATTGTAGCATTGTTCAGAGGGTTCCGTTTAAAGCCTATTTAAGACGTACCTTAAGGAGGTTAAATTTAAAATATAATTATTTAAATTCAACAGGATCATTTTTACCCCCGACAGAAAAACAGGGGTGCTATGAGTTTTAGGTGTCCGTTGTACCTGTGTCTGTCTGCGGCATCGTAGTTCCCAAACGGATGGACCGATTTTGATATGTATTTCTTTTAGACGTAAAATAACCTACTTTTTTCGAAGGCGGGCCTTATTTTCTACATTCCAATAACCTCTTTTTTATACATTTTTAAACTGCATTTCCACCAGAGCTCACGAATCGAAAATCAAGCAAACTTATTGGTTCAAAACTCAAAACTCAAAATTATTTATTCATTTAGAACGTATATTAAACACACATACGTACGTTTTGAAACGTCGAGATTTTATTTTACCGAGGTTTCGGAACGCGCCCTCCGATGAGAAGAAACCACAAGAAACTCATGGGGTTTTTATTTTCAATTTTTTTTTTTTATCATGTTTTATATTACAATCGTCATAATACAGATATTTGTAATTTGAACAGGAGCAGTTAACAATCATGTCCATGGATTCTTTACATCAAAATATTTAGACGTGCTATAGTACGCCTTATTACACAATTTAAGCTTAATATATTTTTTGAATCTTGTAATGGACATGTCACATACGTCTTCTGGTAGTTTATTATAATAAAGTACACTAGTACTACAGAACGACTTACTTATTTTCTGGAGCCTACTATAGGGCACAGTCAGATCATCCTTATGTCTCAAATTAACCTGACGGACATCACTGTATTTGTGGTTCTAATCGATCTATCCATAGGAACGCATCCTCCGTTAACTCTGGTGGAAAAGCAGCCTAAGGCCTGAATTATACAGAAAAGGCGTAAGCTGAGGGCGTGGAGCAGGCAGAAAATTTAAAATTGGAAAATGTCAGTTGCGCGACGCTCCAGTGTAATTCACGCCGTCTCGCCTGCGTATATTTTGTATGAAAATGTTTTAAGACAGCATCATGCCTGCGCCGCGCCTTTACCTTACGCCTTTTCTGTATAATTCGGGCCTAAGGCTATACGCGCACCGATAAGTCGCTGCGGAAGTGCCTCGACCTAACGTCGTAATTTATTTGGACATAACCACAGGATAGGCTATAGTCACAAAGGGATTTTGCGACAGTACGGCGACGCGCCTCCGCCGGGACCTATCAGTGCGCACTGCGCATATAGCTTATAGTCTTATTTTTAAGTTATTTAACGAACAAAGACTGACTGCTTATTTTAAGCAGTCTCTGTGGTTGATTTTGTGTCTGTTATTTTCGTTTTTGTACTACTAATAATAATAAAAAATGATAATTATTATAAAATAAAAAAGATGATGATATTCAAGTTAACAATTATGATAATACTTATGACAAAAGATAATGTATAATAAAGTATAATGTTATGTTAGAACTCCCTGTTTTTTTTTTTTTACTTAAACCTTTGGCTACACTTCACTACACTGTCGGTGATAAAGATGTCTCCTGGTAAGAAAATATCGTCGTACAAAGTGTCACCGAAATTAGTCTAGTAATTTTAAAAGTAGGCTTATTTACATTGAAGGATGAGCGTCTAGTACCTAACTGCTAGAAAATCTGCAGAAGATTATATAAAATCTAAAGAAAATGTGAAATCACTGCTAGGCTTATTAATAAACGTGGAGCTTGGAGTAAGCTCGGAGTAATTTTACCACTTTTTGTTTCTGTCTATCAACTTTGAAAGTTCTTGTCACGGGAAAGACAAAGCATGTGCTTACTACTCAGACCTTATTCCACGCTTATTAATAAGGCTATGCGAGAATACTGATGGATTGGAACCATATAGGTAGGTATGTATAACCAACCATAACCATAATATACCTAACTAATCCTGTTCTATATCCATCAATTAATTTTTATCTATGAAAATTTTGCCTTTGCCAAGCAATTCTCTGAGATCGTGTGAAGAGATCATTTTACCCCAAACGACAATGAATTCTAAAACTTTAAGCATTAAGCAGTTGTTTTAGTTAAGACAATAAAAACTTAGCTGATTACATCGTTAAATGACCCCAAAACGTGCCCGTCATCTTGGTCGGACCAAGCAATAGATTTACACCAAACTACGCTCATTATTTAGTACGTATTTGGTACCCTTGTTCATATAGTTAGTACCTACGTGGTTTTCAAAAATATTGACGATACAAAGTGGCCGGTCATTCTGACGTCAGCTTGGCCGGTCCAGCTTCGATTTCTCGCCATCCACTGTTACAATGCTCCACGTTAAATATGCCAATATTTTGGCAATAATGAGCGTAGCTTGGTGTAAATCTATAGCATGGTCCGATAAACTTGACGGACACTTAAACACTGCCACACAAAATCACCTATCGCATCTTACTAATATTATAAATGCGAAAGTAATCTTATATATAGGTACTGATACTATAAATGCGAAAGTAATCTTATATATAGGTACTGATACTATAAATGCGAAAGTAATCTTATATATAGGTACTGATACTATAAATGCGAAAGTAATCTTATATATAGGTACTGATACTATAAATGCGAAAGTAACTGTCTATCTGTGGGGTTTCACCCGCGTAAGTCCCGATCCCGTGGATATATCGGGATCAAAAATAGCCTATGTCCTTCTCCAAGGTCCCAACTCTTTCTACACCAAAATTCTTCAAAATCCGTTGATCAGATTAGGCGTGAAAACGTAACAGAGAGACAGAGTTACTTTCGCATTAATAATATTAAACAGGGAAGGATTCAACTTCAGGAACAGTACAATAATATACCTAAGTAAGTGTGGCAATAACTGCTGGAGAGAGCCAAATAGTCAGGCATTTTTCAAACAAACGATACCGTTGTGCCAACCAACCTAACGAATGCCTAACAAAACGTTTTGTGTGAATTACCTTCTGACTCTGCATTCTGTTTGGCGTATCTCTATCTATTTTGTTTTTGAAAGGCGCTAGAATAAAATTCAATAGAATACTATAGTATTCTTCGTTCTTTTTTTTGGTACTTAAGAATCACCTAGTGTTTTCATTTCCAATATATCTAGGTACTAGACACTTGGTTAAGGCCGTGGGTTCACGGTGGATGCAGGCCGCTTATGACCGAAGCATCTGGAGGTCTATGAGGGAGGCTTATGTCCAGCAGTGGACTTCTTACAGCTGAAATGATGATGATGACTAGACACTTTACTTAATTTACCTAGGTACTACACTAGGTACTTAATTAATTTTTGATGAGATAAACAGCAGTAGGTAAGTATCATTTTCTTCTCATCTGAGCAACGTTTCCGGTTGCATCCCCCTATGCAAATGTATTTGGCAATATTTTTACGGTCGGCCGCCTGCCTGACACTAGCGGCGACCGAGTGGTGTCGATAGCCCCCAATCGGGGAGGCAGTTAGTAACTCGGAACGACATATATTTGTAGGGGGACGTCGGAATGACGTCTCCCGAGTTTCGGTCCCTATAACCGCAAGGTTGGGAGGACCGTAGGTGGTTTCTCAATATCTGCCTGACACCAACCTAGAGACTAAGCAGTTTATCCACCATCGCGCGAAGACAATTTAAGGCTTCTTAATCTCCCCCGCAGATCCCTTATTCGCCTTTTACAGCACCCACGGTAAGAGATGCGGTAAGTAACCTTTTTCTATACCAAGATAAGAGCAGTACCTATCAACTAACAAGAATAATCTACCTAAAAGAAAAAAAAGAGCTCATCTAGAATATCTGCTAGACTGTAGAGGAACAACTTCCCATTCCTTTGTGATTGCACAGGCTGCATATCAGAAAACGGACAAGTTCTTGGTGCTACGATTTGGGATGGATTAGATAGATTAATAAGATTAATAAATTTTGGATAAATAGAGTGATATTACCTTTTTTTTTGGTAAAGCTCTTTAAAAAAACTAGGTGACACAATCTACAGTCTTATCAATTAAAGCGATCTCTTCTAGGCGACCTTTGGATGGACACGAAGTGATGAAAGGCAGGGTAGGTATGTGTGGAGTTTCAGCGGTTTACCTCCGGTCGCATCTCTATCTTCTAACAGATTTTCCTCATAATATCAATTTGTTATCTGACACAGATTATCCTCGCTGTAAAGGTAAGAGGCGTGGGTACTGTATAGTCTGTATACTCTCCGAGCAGTCAGTACGCATCTAGTAGAGCATGCGATCGTTGCGCGAGCGCCGCGTCCATCCGCCGCGCCTTCTAAACTTTCCGGCAATATCGATCGCGATTTACAAACAGATGCGAGTTTGAGGTGAGAAAATACGCCTAATTTTTATTGATTTATAAAGATATTTAGGTTTAATGTTAAAATAAATCAATTTCTAAATTATTATTTATATTAATCAATTTATAAAGCAATAGGTTATACTAATATTAATTTACCCATACTTATAAAAAAACATATATGTATGCACAAAAATTAGAGCATAGAATTATTTATTATAAAAAATATTAAGAGGATAGTCTCCATTCTCTTTCTCCATACAAACATAGTTTAAATTTTCCTCCCTGGATAAAGACATTAGAGCAAATATGTTTATGCCATAAAACTTATATCTGTCATGTCATGACTATGCATCTACCTTTTTTTTTTTCATTTTTTTTTTTTTAATTTTTAATATTATTTTAATTAGAAAATAAATTTAATCTACGTTTGTATGGAGAAAGAGAATGGAGACGATCCTCTTAAGTATATTCCCAACGGCAACAACCGTTAGGAACTTTTTGATGTAGGTACCTACCTAAACTTGCCCCCCATTTGTTCTCATCGGCCATCGAATTTGCAGATGGTGGTCTATTCTAATAACTAGATTGAACAAAAAACAAAAAAACATGTTTGATTGATTAAACAAAAAATAAAGTTGCTCTTTATACCTATAAAGACTAGCTGACCCGACAGGCGTTGTCCTGCCCGTTAAATAAAAAAAAACCTAGAACCTAACGTCTAGCCTACCCTACCCTACTACTACTCTACCCTAATGCTATCCTACCCTACTACTAGGTACTCTCTAATTAAATATCCTTTTTCAAGTTCTAAGCTACCTCCCTACCAATTTTCAGCCAAATCGGTTCATCCTTTCTTGAGTTATAGGTAAACACTTTCTTTTTATACAGAGAGCGGACGTTATGGTTTAAAGGTAGCTCTGAAACTTAATATATAAGTAGGTATAGCTACCTAATAATATCGTGATAGGATGCTGCTTTTGTATCATGCTCTTGAAGGTAGGTATATATCTGTGAAAGAATCATAAAAGTCGGATCTGTAGTTCCGGAGATTACCTCCAACAAAACATCCATTTACTTTACACGTGTATCTTGTTATGTAAACATAAGTTATTGGATTCTACTGTTTAGATATTTACTATAACATACCTAATTGAAGTTAAAGTACTAACCTACCCAAGTATACCTAAGTAGAGGCTGTTCGTCCAGTCCAGTCCAGTCAGCCATGACTTTGAATTTCGTATAAAGTAGTTTATATTATGTATACTGTAGGTATGTATAGACGAAAGAGTTCCTACTTAGTATAAGTAATTATACTAAGTAAAAAAATGTAGTTCGATGATGATAACACAACGATCGTGCTTGTTTTGTAGAACTTTATTAGACTATAAAGTTTTTAGTATTTAGTTGGAAACAACCAATTAGGTATGTATATTGAGTCGCACGCAGATTATAAAAAAGCGCTTTGATAATACCCAACTAACAGCGTCCCGCGGTTTCACTTACATCATTTCAGATCCCATGGGAATTTCGAAAAGCCCTTTCTTAGTGCATACCTACACGTCATAAAGAGGACACCCTACAAAATTCATGTCGCTAGGGCCAATGGTTTGGGCACTGCGTTAATAATAGTTTAGTCATTAATCAATCAGTCAAGACAGGACATTAAATTTTGTATATGTAAATTAAAGGCTAGATGGCGCTGTGTACAAAGTCTTTTAATATTTATTTATTAGGATAAATATTAATAGACGTTGTACACAGTGCCATCTAGCCTCAAATTAGGCAACTTGACTTGTAGAATTGTAGATACCATGGGTACAAGTCAACGGAACAGATCTTCAGCTATCTACACACCAAGTTTGATCGCAATCGGTTCGGTAGTTTTTGCGTGAAGGAGAAACAAACATACTTACTTACTTACACACAAACTTTCATCTTTATTAATATTAGAAGGATGTATATTTTTATGTAGGTACGGTACCCTACATTCTAGGGTTAGCAATCCAATTAGACGATTTCTTTTTTTAAAGGTCCGAGTTGTTCCTATTCGGTAAGAAATTGTAAAGATATTGATATAAGATATTGATATGAGCAAAATAGCGCCCTCAGAACGCGATATAGTCCCAACTTATTTTTATTGACCAAGCTTTTTCATCATCAAACTTCTTGGTTAGCTACGAGCTACGGGTTACAAATAATGCTACGGGTTGCAGCTTGCTTCCTTTGAAGCTAGATGGCGCTGTGTGCAACGTCCTGCAATATTTATGTGTTAGGTACTAGCAACTAGTAAGTCATGATCCTGAGGTAACATCGAAATAAACATATCAGATCTCCAGCTATCTGTAAGTATAGTACCTACCAATTTTCATCGCAATCGGCTTACTAGTTTTTCCGTGATTGAAAGACAAACATCCAAGCAAACAAACATCCAAACTTTCGATGATTTACAATATTAGTGGGATGGGATTATTTATTTATTGCCCCATTGGGTTCGTTCGACCAAACTAGAGCTAGTAATTAATAACAATTCTCCGCCTAATCGTCGTTTTTTTTTTGATAAAACAGCTAGAGAGTCTCGAACAAAAGATGATTAATGCGAAGAATTGTTATTCATTACTTATTCTAGTTTGGTCGAGTCAAGCCTAAGTGGGAAAGTATGATTCCGTTCGAAAGAAACAATAACTCAAAAGTAGGTATTTGAACAAGGCTGTTAATCAAGATTAGCATAATTATCGAGTGAGTAAACTAAAGTAGGTAAGTATACTAATTTAGCCATTTTAGTGGACGTCAATGGGCAGCTATTTTGGTTTAAACCCCATTATTACAGTTTAACCCAGTTACATTAATGCTAAGCAAATAATAAGGTGTTATACAAGGTAGTAAAAATGACTTTGCAAATTGTGTTACCTAATGGGGACCGTTAGGCGTATTAATCTTTTATTTATTAGGTAGCAAATGGTTAGCTGGTGAGTTTTATTGAAAAAAATAATAAAAAAGCTTATCTTATCTTATACTAGTAACAAATGCGAAAGTAATATGTCTCTTACGCTTACGTAATCTGTTACGCTTTCGTGCCTAGACAGGAACAGCTAGTAAAAAAATAAATAGTTAATTACCAACAAAAAGGATTACAGCGTACATCTACACTATAATATCTACACTAATATTACGAGTATAAAGAGAATAGATTTATATTTGGGTGTGTGTATGTTTGTAATGAATAAACTCAAAAACTACTGTGCCGATTTCAAACATTCTTTCACCATTAGAAAGCTACATTCACCTTGAGTAACATAGGTTACTTTTGAACCCGATATTCCCATGGGATCGGGACTTACCGCGGGACTCGGCTAGTAGGTTATAAAGTAGATAAATATCAGACCTCGAACTAGTACAAGTACCTCTAGAATCTAGAGACGATTACAAAAAGATGAATTACTGTAAAACAGCAGAGATCAAGTAGAAAATACATTAAAAATACAAATATACTAACTATTTTTTCTACACATGATTGATTGGGCACACAGAACTTTCGTCTAGGTATTTGTGTGTGCCTCTTATATGATGAGGTATTGGCGGGAACGACTTTTCGGTGATTTAGTGTGTTAATATACCTATTTTCGAGAATTTTTGTTGGGAGGTCCGAAAAAGGACGCGAATAGGCGAAATTACCCTACCTAACGCACGTAACGGTCGATACAAATACCTAACGCATGCCGGGGAATTTGTATAAAAAACCCGCATGCGTAAGCAAACACGCATGATGATGCTCAAAACGCATACCTATTGTTCTGTGAAAGTAGGTGTTTTCTTATCTTTCTTATTGTCAAATCTCCTACTACCTACCGCATTACTATAGCCCCTGACTTGACGGATTATGACGACAGGTTATTTAATTAGGTACGCACTACGTTCGACTATTTGAAAAAAGACATATAATCGCAGTTACACGTACTGTTTGCGATAGCGTAACAATGTTCTTACAAATTTTTTTAGAAGGATAAATGCATCATCAAAAAACGGGGTTCGAACCTGTGCCCTGGCTTACCAGCCCACTTAGCTTGGTTACGCCACGCAGGAACTATAGTGCGTACGCACTATATACCTAACGTTCGCGTTCCTGTCATGAGTCGAATGCAGTCAGAAACACGAAGACTGTCCGATTCTTAAATCCAACTAACAACTTGACGATAAACTGACATTACATAATTAAGTTATATTTCTTTTGTTTTTATTGCACAAGCCGGCATTTTAGTAGAAATATAACAAGGAGAAATGCATCACCAAAAGTATTCTAAAAACCATAAAAAAAAAATCTCCATTACGTCGCTCAGTCGGGTAAAGACAGTTTCCTATAAAATCTGTTCTTGACCACAATGTCTAAATATACACATCTGCAAAGACACAAATCCCATCTTCCGACAGGGATGACTTGACGAGCTCACTTTAATTAGCTAAAGATTAAAAAGATAAAGAAATTTATGTATGTACAGTTGCCGACGGATGAATGTAAACACAGCAGTTTATACAATATAGACGTCGATATGACGGTATTTAGTTTCGGTAGACGATTGTTTACAAGGTCACGGTCTGTATCCAGGCGAAACGTAGGAATAGGTAGTAGGACGTACTTCCCTAGTAGACCGGAATGTGACCGTGCGTAACCTACGTCATCATCAAGTACTTGTAACTAGAATGACACTGTCAGAAAGCAGACAAAAAACATAGATCTTCTTCGATCTATATCTTCATAAGGTCAGAACAAACTGACTGACTGACTGATCAACGCACATCCTGAGCTAATAGCAGAGGGTTGAAATTTGGAGAGTGTGTTCTTAATATGATGATATTCGAGGTATTCGAAAAGAAAGGATTTTTCAAAATTCCCGCGGGATCGGGACTTACGAGGGTAAAACTGCGGGGACAGCTAGTAAAGGATTTGTCCTGACTAACCGACTGATCAACGCACAGCCTAAACCACCGATCCATTCAAATTACTATTTCATTTATAGTCTATTCTCCTTTACGAGTTAAGTAGGGCTACCTGTAAAAAGTCAAAATATGTTCGCGCCAGCATAAACTAAGTAGGTAATTAGAAACACCGTAACGTTATTTTTCAGAGAACGATAGTAATTCAGGTATCTATGAATCGGTAATTTGTCAAAATATTCTACAGACTTTAATAGATATGTTGGAGCAATTTGTTATAGAATTTACCTATTGTGGAAGTCTGATGTGAACGTATTTACTTAAAAAAACATTATTTTTCTTATCTACTTGATGGATGACGTAGGGTTATCAGCGGTCGCATCCCGGTCTATAGTGAATTAGCATAGGTACCTACATACTACACGGGAGATAAAATAATGACTCAGCATGAGGAAGGTAATCGACTGGATATTCATTCACCCCCATGAATGCCTCCACCATGGATACGAATTTGTTCATCCTTATGTACCCTTATCTACTATGCGAGTACGTGCTGGTTGAGCCTCACGGCTTCCCCCACGTATGTCCCTATTCCTAATCATGTATCTAGACTGACAAGAAGAATATATCCATATTTATGATACACCTACGTATTATTAGTTTAATCTACCTTGGATGGGACGCAGGGACGCCCGCGGTTTCACAAGCGTAGCCGATCCAGTAGGAATTCCGAAAAATTTATTCTCAGTGGTTATACCTATTCCACACATGACAAAGAGCATACTCTCCAGATTTCATGTCCGTAAGACCATAGGTTTGAACACTGAGTTGATAATTATGAAATAATTATATAATAATTGCGTTAAGTAATTTAATCAGTCAGTCCATTAATTTAGTCAGTCCAACAATCAGTCTGGACTTAGAATGGTATAGATAAAGTAGTCAATAGGTAATTCTTTCTTTATTGAGAGTAATGTATGCAAATACATGATCATTTCGAATTTCATAAGTAGGTATAGATTAGGTAAGTCAATCCAGTTTAAGTGTGGATTTTTGCACAGCGATAGGTAGGTGCCTGGACAACGCTGACGAAGTCGCGGGAACCGCTAGAAGTTAATAATTCTTTACTCATAGAGAGAAATGTAGGTATGTATGCAAATACATGATCATTTTGAAGGATCTATGAAAATATTTTTCTTATGCGTGTAGACCTCAGCATTGAATAGGGCCAATCCGTCTCCTCCCGCGAGTGTCGTAAAAAGAAGTTGATGGCTCTGGTTCTGATAGCACCTTGAGGGCTATAGTTAGATCATCCCCAAGGACAGTTGCTGTTAGGCGGACGGCTGATCATAAAAAAAACTCAAATAATATCTTGAAGAAGTAAAGATAAGAAAGCTGAATTAAGACCTAAGCCGGGCTCTCGCTTGCCCCATATAAATCTATTTCCTTTGTTGTCTTTCTGAATATTTCCTCCAGAGCATTTTTTTTCCCGGCAAAAAATGGTATGGGGGACGTAATAAACAGAAAGGAAGGAAAACTTTTATATGGAGAAGCTCGAGCGAAGATGTACAAGTCCAAATTGATTGAAGTAGGGGCAAAAAGAAGAAGGATTTCTCACATGATCACAATTTAGTTGTTTCCATAGCCATAACGAGAAATTTACCAATTGAGACTACCTACCTACCAACCCCCTTTCCTACATTTCTATCATACCTATTGGGTGGGTTTTTAAAATAGTTCTTAATGAATCTAGCCTAGTTACGTATTTATTTACATGTGTTTGCATGATTTCGGTCATTGTTCCAGAAATTAATCCTCAATTTGTTTGAATCAAGTTAAATTAGAACCAAAACTCTCTGTTTTCATGTAAACACTAGAATCCGTCTGGAAATCTGTTTACAATAAAATTTACAGTTAACTACCTATTTTCTACATTGTAAGTAAAATAAAATACCCAGTCATCAAGAAAGTTCGAGCTTGTTCATTAGATGTCAATTTAACTTTCTGATTTCAATAGAAACCTCTGAATTTTTAGATTTTAAATACGAAAACTTAAGTACGTCTTAGATTAGGTACTATCTCTTTAGCAATCTTTGGATAAATAAATAATATTAATATTTTAATAGATTATAAAAAATAGAAAAACTTGGAAATATTTGGATAAATAAATAAACTTGTCTCTTTGCACTACTTTCAATGTAAATAGATATTTCAATCCGTATGATTCTGTAATGATTCCACGGTGGATGGCGCCACAAGCCTCACTCGTAATAGTACATTATGATATAAGTGCGGTAAGTTGAAAATTACAGCCGAGGCGATATTGCTAGCCCGAGCCGTAGGCGAGGGCTACAAGAAAGCAGAGGCTGTAATTATCAAAGCGCACGTATGTCATACGACGTTTTATAACACATTTGCGAGGAAATAAATAAAACTCGGACTATCAGTGCTTTTTTTTTTTTAAGGCAACGGTACAAAAACAGCCAGTATTACTAATAAAGTAAATCAATATTTTTTTGTTTCTGTTACAGATGTAATTTACTGTCAAAATGAATTAAATTAAAGAATTAAATGTTTATTTTTTATATTTTATCTCCCAAAGTTAATTTTATTCATAAAATATTGACCACTTTTCTGACATAAAAACTTTTTGATTTGCTTTCTTTGCTTTTTTTTTCTTAAGATTTAAAAAAGTACCGTTGGTTTTAGACGGAGCATGATAAACCGTACGTGTTACCTTATTAGAAAGAAACTCGTGCGTTTTACTTTACGATTACGCACAAGTACGTAATGACATACATTACGATATTGAAATTGGTGAAATAAGAGGCCCTTTACGAGCAAATGTGTTATAAAACTAAGAATAATGCTTTCCTAACTAAGTAGGTAGTATACACTTAATTATATATTTGTAGGTACCAACTCAAAACTAACTTTAAGCCTTTAAGTACATATCTATTGCATGCCTGTAATAGGCAAGTTACTGTTACTTAAAAATAACCTACAATAAAATCCTTGTGTAGGATAACTAATGTTGAACGCCGAAAAGGCTGAATATAGCTGTACCTATTATTATTATTCTTAAGACCTATGTAACCTATATTCTCAACGAATAAATGATTATGCTTAACTTAGCAATAAATGTCTAAGAATTACCTACAGTAGGTACACCATCATAATTCACTAAATTAATTAAAATTAAAAACCCAAAAATGAGTCCCTAGGTATGGTACACAAAAGCCTGGCTGGATTATGGTTTTTGACGCATCTTCTAAACACTTAGAAATATTATCGTATGCCTCTTTTTATATAAATGTCTTGATTTCCTTATTTTTAGTTTAACCCTGTGGCTTGAGCCTACATAGCGCACTTGGCTGAGCACCCAGCTAGAGAAAGAAAGGTACCTACTGGGTTCAAATTCCCATCGAGATCATCGAATTTTGGAACAAAAAGGTTTTTTTTAATAAAAATAGAAATACTGAAATACAGTCAAAGATAAGATTCAGATCGTTTACTTCATGAAAGCCTATTATTGTCCCTACCATCTGGTTCGCAACCATCTGTGTAAGCAATTCTATTTACATTTAATGAGAAAAGTTAACATGTCTCGTAATCTTAATGAAATTATTAGCGATGGCAAAGAATAGATATTCGGTAAGTGGCCGAAACCCGAATTCGGTAGACTACGTCTGTTTAGCCGAGAATAGAACACTCAATAAGCATTCTGTATGGTTTAATAACAGTGCCTCGCGGTTTTGCCCGCGTATTTCACGGTCCTGTGGGAATATTGGGTTAAAACATATGATTCACACCATGTGTGATTGTGATGATGATGGTGATTGTAATTTAAAACCTACGTATCATTTTCTAAACAAAAATCTTATCTTATTTCAGAGAACACCAGACCATATCAAGTCTAAAGACTTTGTACCTACAAGCTAGGCTTGGGTAAATGTTTGTTTTTTAACGACTTCAAAAAAGGAGGAGGTTTTCAATTGTTGTGGCCTATGTTATTAATTCGGTTAAGGCTATTCTCACTGTAGGTAGGTATAGGTACTTGGTTTTCCCTCTTGGACGTAATAGTAAATCAATGTAAATAATATGGAATATATTCGGTAGATATTAATCAAAATACGAAATGACAGCCGAATATTCGAATCTTTCATTTAATCTCTAGAAATTATTGTGTTCAGTATACCTTCCTAATTGTCGATTTATTATTTTCCTTTACGGTATTCTAATAGATTTTTGTAGGTATCTCTTTTACGTAACTATTAAAGTAGCTACTTCCTACTATTTATACTAATAAATAAAAACATTTAAGTAGGTATCATTTTTAGGGTTCCGTGACTCAAAAGGAAAAAGTCGAGCGAGCGCCTATGCAAGAAGTGGGTCTTAAATCGATACCTATATATGATTTATTTTTAAAGTGTTTCCTACACTTGGATGACTGATTATGCTTTCTGAAAATTTACACCCGACAGTAGGTGTACTATATGAGTACCACTGAACCCTCAGCGCGCGAGTCTTAGTCGCACTTGACTCGGTTTTCTTACATCAATTGAAACATTTTAATACCTACACGCAAATTACAACGCAACATTTTGCACATCTACAATTTAGCTAAGGACAACCTGCGTTGACAGCCATAAAATTACTGAATTATTGCAATGACTAAGTATTACCTAGTGGGCATTCATTTAATGGCAACATAAATTAATTTTGGGCTGTTATGCCATGAGAATCATTTAGGAACCATTCGGGTTATTTATGCAATGATCTGCCATTGTTAGATTCAAGGTTTCTTAATTCTTTCTATGGACTATAATAGTTGTTACGTATATGGACCTAAAGTTATCGTATTGCGTATTCTAGCAAAGTTCGTAGTGTATGTTTGATACAGGTATAGGTAAGTAAAGTTTATTTAGTAGTTTATTTTTGAATGAGCTAGGTATATCAAATTAAACTATTTTTTTCGGTTGCAATTCGGCTTCGGTTGTGGTTTTCAGTCTACGTCTAAAAATGAAACTTATTTTGAAAATTCTTTTTAACGTTTTTTTAAACGTATTAAAGGAACGTTTTGATACTTTTAATATTAGATGAGGCGGCAGTTTTTCTGTAACTTTTTAATACAATTAAATGATAAGTCACATCTCAGTCAATCCTGAAGAAGATACCTGTGAAGGTCTCGAAACGTTGAGCATTAAAACAATGCTAAAAGTAATAAACAACAGGCGATTACAACTAAAACATGACTTGAATTTCAATCCACTATCGCGAAAACTGAAGAAAAATCTGAGCTATATATTTATTGATAAAGCCAGGGCCTCTCAGCTCGGCATAGTTAGGTACCTAGGTAATTTTAGGTACGCACCTTTTTAAGTCTTATTACCTGCCTAAATATGCATCCGCTATGAAAATAATTCGGAAATTCTCAACTAATTAATATTTCATCCACGTAAGTCCCGATCCCGTGGGAATATCGGGATCAAAAGTAGCCTATGTTACTCACGGTGAATGTAGCTTTCTAATGGAGAATTTATAAAATTGGCAAAGTAGTTTTTAAATTTATCCATTACAAACATACAAACACACACACACAAATACAAATCTTTCCTCTTTATAATATTAGTGAAGATGTAGATGTCAGTGACAGGCATAGCCATTACCGTTAATTGTTTATATTCGGATCGGGGACTGCGAATATCCTCTCCGAACTTACGTAGGTGAAAGAGAAAAAGCAAATACCACAATTTCGTTTATTATTAAAGCTACTCGTGCAAACTTAATATCATCACCTTTCCGGAAAGATATCAGATTAAATATAATCTCGAGATGCTTATCGTAAGCAGTTCTGTTTGGTTTTATATATGTTAAGTACCGGTTTATTCACATTTCTATGCATGCTGGGTACTCAGGCTCGGAAGGGTGAACCGAAAATATGCTGATACTAACGCTTTTTGGGGTAGAATGTAATAGCTTGCAGGATAATGAAATTATAGAGGACGGAAATAAAAAACAATCAAGAGTTTTATAATATTACTTGCTCCGCAGTTTTACCCGCGTAAGTGCCGATCCCGTGGGTCTATCGAGATCAAATTTAGCCTATGTTACTGCTCGATAATGTAGCTTTCTATTGGTGAAAGAATTTTTGAAATCAGTCCACTAGTTTCGGAGCCTATTCGTTACAAACAAACAAATAAATCTTTCCTCTTAATAATAAATTAATAATAGAGATAATTAATATTTCTTATATTTATTGCCCAAGGTATTCTACTACAAATATTGTATACTAGCTGTGTCCTGCGGTTTCACCCGCGTAAGTTCCGATTCTGTGGGAATATCGGGATCAAAAGTATATTACTCAGGGTGAATGTAGCTTTCTAATGGTGAAAGATTTTTTGAAATCGGTTCAGTAGTTTTTAAGTTTATTCATTACAAACATACAGACACACACAAACACACATACAAAAATACAAATCATTCCTCTTTATAATATTAGTGTAGAAGTGTAGATAATAGAGTGGTACACCATTACGCAGTGGTTAGCGCACTCGCTCGGCAAGCGAGGAGCACAGGTTCGATATAACTCTATGATAGTGATTGATTACAGGTAACTTTGTCACGTTATGGCTCAATACTTTTATAATACTTTGTAAGTATGTATTTAATCTAGTTTTAGGTTTAATGAACCGAAGCAACGAAGGGCGTTCACAGATTTATATATCCGATAAGTGATGTATTTCTTGTTGCGTGCTAAGCATGCTATAGAAATTAGGTGAAACACATTTTGGCTTCCTTTTTAACTAGGTAGGTACTCATTCAACTCATACAACTAGGTATTGTAACCCGTGAGTCACTATCACACTTCTACTAGGTACACAGTCTGTTGTTTGTAGTACAGTGCCCCTACCATGAGTTGGTACGTAAATACGCAAACTGTAACGTTAACAGTTTGGGTATGCCGCGCGGAAGTCATAGAAGAAAAATAAGATATAGTTTAAATAGCGCGATGGCTTTTTATAAGCATTAATTAACTTTTGATCACATCTGTTAGAAGTTTAGTGACGGAACCGTCTAAGAGGAAGTAATTCTACCTAGACTAGAATAAGTATACCTCAGTAAAAAAACAAGACTCGGGCAGTTTATTACTTTTAGCATTGTTTCAACGTTCAACGTTTCGAGACCGAAAAATGAAAAAAACAAAGAATTATGTCTTTAATTTCAATACAACATCGCGAAAACAGAAGAAAATCTAAGACTAAGGCAACTTAACAATAAGTAGTTTCAAGATTTCTAAGTGAGGTCTATATATAAAATTGTGCCGCATTCACATTGCAACACTGGTCACGTTATGTATGGGCTATAATCCAGCTTGGATTCTTAGTAGAGACAGGTGGCCGTCCGGCGTCCGCTATCTAAGATTACTATTGTGATAAAAATGTTATTTTAATAAAAAGTTAGCTAACTGAAATTTTCTTTATAATATCTTTTCCCTCTCTCTTATTACTAAACTAGCAGCGTCCAGCGGTTTTACCCAAGTCCCGATTCCACGGGATTTTCCAATCATCCTTTCTTAGTGGATCCCTATTCACCGCCGTATACTCTCCAAATTTCAAGTCTCTAGTACATACCACGACCTCTGTGGCGCGTCGTGCGAGAGCGCGACTGCAATGCAGGAGGTTGCGGGTTCGATTCCCGCCGGGTGCAAGTATTTATGCTTAAAAAATAAATATTTGTGTCTGGTCTGGGTGTCCTTCTATGTATAATATGTATGTATTTACAAAAGAAAAATAAATATAAGTATTATATCCGTTGTCTAGTCACCGTAACACAAGCTTAGTCGCTTACCACGGGGCTAGATGGCGCTGTGTGTTGTTCGCAGAATTTATTTATTTATTTATTTATTTATTTATTTATTTATTTATTTATTTATTTATTTATTTATTTATTTATTTATTTATTTATACCAGTGGTTTGGGCTCTGTGTTACCAGATCAGATAGATCAGTCAAGACATTGATATAGATGTGTCTAAAAATCTTATTAATAAATGTGGAGTAAGGGCGGATTAATGAGTATATTATTATTTGTCTTTCTCTGCGACAAGAACTGTCAAAGTTGACAGAGAGAAACAAAAAGTGGTGAATATATTCCGACCTCATTCCACCTTTATTATAAAGTTATTACTTTTAACCAGTTTTATTCCCGTCGTAACACTTATTATAAACGATGATTAACAGATGACTTTATGTACCTAATGTGTAACGTTTGTGTCTTGACTGTAATCTTTGAAACTTCATGTTCTAAATGACAAAAGTTTATTCATCGTTAATAAAACAAGGGAGTTAATGTTTTGTTAAACTTTTGCTGGCTGGAAATGTCATTCGTGAAAACACCGTAGTACAACACGACAAATGTAAGTTATTTGTTAAGTATATAGACACATATAGATCTCAAGTAAAATATAAGTACAACCTAGATTTCGTGAAGCTTATTAATAACTAGCAGATTCCCACGGTTACACCCGCGTAAGTCCCGATCCTGTGGGAATATTGGGATCAAGAGTAGCATAGGTAACTCCCTGATACTGTAGCTTTCTATTACCTAGTTGAAGAATTTTTAAAATCGGTCTAGTAGTTTCGGAGATTACCCCCAATATACATACATACCTACACGTTACAAACGTTAGGTAGGTACATCTCTATAATATTAGTATAGATGAATAAAAAGTTCTGTACACAGTTTTTATAAGGCTGCGTTTCCATCAAGGATACGTAGCTAGGGATATTTTATGTTTGTTAGATCGAATAGTAGGTATCGCTTGGAAATTGGAAACGGCTTAACGGAGCGAAACTAGGTAAATGGACCGATTCTTTTCGTGCTTAACAAACTCATCCATAGCTTTGCATCCTCGCCGCTCTCTGATAGAAACGCAGTATTAATAATCCATTCTGTGGTCTACTTACTTTACTTTTACTGTGTGTTTCCGCAACTAGCCTATAACTGGGCCTTTTTACGTGACTTTAAGCTGAAGGTTTCCTCACGATGTTTTCCTTCATTGTAAGAACGATGTTAATAGCGCACTTAATTTTTGATTAAAGAAAAACACATTGGTTCGCGTTCGGCGGGATTCGAAAACACAACCTTTGGAATGAAGGTTCTAGTGGTAGATACTGCGACTTTACGGCTTAAAGTCACGCAAAAAGACCTAATTATAGGGCTAGTTGCGGAAACACACAGTAAAAGTAAAAGTAGTAAATGCATACTGGTCACTGGTAGACTCTACTCTGAGGAAAAGGCACTGTGATGTTCCCAAAACGGCAGGCGTAAAAATACTAAAAATAATAATAGCAACCCGATTGAAACCAAAAACTGAGTTTAATTTCTTAGTAAATGTTTTCGAAAGCAGTGCTCGATATCCATATTAAGGGATCGTTCGCTTATTAAAAAAGCTAGAAAACGCCCTTTTTAACCGACTTCCAAAAAAAGGAGGAGGTTCTCAATTCGTCGGGTTTTTTTTTTTTTTATGTATGTTCCCCGATTATAGTTTTAGCATTTTAAAGCTATTTCTTTTTCTTTGTAGATATCAAAGTAGCCTCAAATCGACGATAGGGTACCTTAAGTTCAAAATGTTATATAGGTAGTCTTGACCTATTTCTGTTTTGGTAAGTTACCTATCACCATATCGACATTCAAAATGCAAGATTGCCCTACAAGGAGCGTGTAGATAGAAGGTATTAGATAATTACATAATAGTAACATTCATACATATGTAGAATTTGTTCGCACTTGGCTGTTAAATGCATTGTTCTTCAGCCATTCAAACACACTGTAAAATAAACCTTATAATTGCCTAACTGTCTGGTGTCTAGTGAAATTTTAGTTTCGTAATTAAACTCTATTGCGTTGTGATTGTCTAGACAGTTAGGTAGGTAGGTTATATTAAATATTTAAATAGTAAGCAAGCACAGTTATTTGAGTCATAGGTACATTGCGGTAAAAGTAAGCACACAAAAGTTGTTAAAGCTGGTTGCTAAAGCAACTTCTATGTAGGTAATGGTATCTAAAATAAAGAGTACAAGCTGTGGTACAAGTTAGATAGTTTTGTGTGATTTATTTTCTAGTTCGTTAAAACCCAAAGGCGCAAGTGAACTTTTAAAGATGTATTTTTCAAAGAAAAGTTTTTTTAAAAAGTATTTCTAGTGATTTATTTTCTACAAATATTTTATTAGTCTTTGTAGCCAAGGTCTAAAAGATGGCTACGGTATCCCATGCCCATCGCAAAAAGTGACCAAGAGGGGTTTCTTAAGGGGTCTACCCTCTTTAGAATTTTGAAAAAATCGAATTTTTTTTTGTATTTTTTGAAAGTATACATATTTAAAAGTATCATACTGAAAATTTATAAAGATCCGAGCAGTCTAACTCTACTTTTGGACGACGTTTACGTAGCTATCTGAGCGCGCTAATATGCGGACCGCTCGGAGCGGTAACTTTAAGTAGGAGGTTTCGGCCGCTGCTTATTACCACCCACGCACCGGCTTAATTTGTAGTTGCAAGCAGAGTTTGCGAGTTATATAAACGTCACCACCAGGGTCTCGCCACAAAGGCTGTGATGTCTCCCGGGTTCTTACCTATTTCATTTTTGGAACTTGTGGTCAACGCTGCCACCTTACATTACGAATATGAGCCAGCACCTGTGGCCTGCACAAAACATCTGCAGTAGATGTAAAAGCCAACGATGGCGAAGGTGGCGTTATTTGTGGCTCGGGTCGTCAGTCGTAAATCAAGAACGAAAACTGACCTAGGTCTCAAGTTGGTTAAAAAAGGCTTCCTAATCTAAGCTACCAGATTTGTTTAAGCGGGTCGTAATTTGCGGTTTTCGAATGCATTGTACAGGGAGTTAACAACATTAGTGTAAGATTAGTGTAACACCTAATCCTGATGCCAGACTAGCTGTATCCCGCGGTTACACCTATGTAAGTCCCAATCCCGTGGGAATTTTGAAAAAGCCTTTCTTATCGGATGCCTACATTATATAAAAAACGCACTTATACGCGGGTTAGGCTGTGCGATCATCAGTCAGTAAGTCGGTCAGTCAGTCAGGACTCAGGACAAAGCATTTTAATAGATATAGATAAAAATATAATAAGTACTTACTACTAATATTATAAAGCTGAAAGTTTTTGAGTATGTATGCGTGTGTGTTTGTTACTCAATCACGTAAAAACCGCTGAACCGATTACCATGAAACTCGGTATGTTGAAACTCAGCTGATCCCAGGTATAGCACATAGGCTATTTTTCATCCCGATATTCCCGCGGGATCGGGACTTACGCGGGTGAAACCGCGGGGCGCAGCTAGCGTTATAGATATAGATAAAAATATATGGAGATAAAAAATGGGTAAAGGCCAAAAAATACAAATTAAACTCTCAGGACCCTTAAACTTGTTATTCAGGAGAGCAAATTTCATTCAAGGGTTGCTTGTCAAATAAAAGTTACGAAATTAAAACCGTTTTGAAATCTGATCATTTAACTTTATTGAATTGAACTTAGGTAAGTCACGCCTACCACTTTCCTTTGTCTTGATTTATCGATTTACTTTCGTTATTATTTGTTTCAGATGCCGTATCATTTTCGAAAATCACCGTTGAGGTTCGAGGAATATGAATTGGCTATGTCCATTTATGTTCAGTTTACTAATCCACAAGACCAGTCTTTTGAAATCTGTGAGTAGACTAACATACCTAACTACCTATAGAGTCGAAGTCAAAAGATAGGTATATCTATTTATCTAGTATTATTTGCGCCCCGCGGTTTCACCCGCATAAGTCCTGATGCCGCGGGAATATCGGGATAAAAAGTAACCTGTGTGTTATTCTAGGTCTCAAGCTATCTATATTCCAAGTTTTATCGCAATCGGTTCAGTAGTTTTAGCGTGAAAGAGTAACAAATTTACAAACATTTTTTTTCAATATTTCTAGACTCTGTTTCAGGGAAGGGAAACCTAAAGAGGGTTATCCTGGATGCCTTTACTTCGTTTTTTTAAATAAAGACTATGATTTGACACATCTTCCTGAAAAAAATGACAAAAACAAAGAGCCAAAACGGCATATTATAGTCTGAAATTAATAAATACTATAGGCAATCAACTGTTGTTCCACGACTTTTGGAATTTAGAACTATTTTTCGAATATTTTGCAATTAAAATTGCAAACCATTGCACACAGCATCGTGTAGCTCCAAACTAAATAACGAATTTATTACAGAAAATTTAGGAATTAAAAAAACTAACACTGTTATTAACTCGTTTTAGATTGATAGGTTTCATTTTCCAGTGTTGTAAAGAATTTTGGAAGTCTATCAAACAGCATAGGTAGGTACTATCAATGGGCTAGCTGCAGCCGACAATGCAACCATCACAAAAACGTCTGGCTGGGAGCCAAATTGATTTTTTCCTTTATCAAATGCAATGGTATTGTGGGGAACAGATGCGCTTACAAAAGATTGGCCTACTTATCGCAATGGGAATGCATTCCCAGCCAACACAGATTAGCTGAATAAATTTTGCGTAAAAGCAATTTTTTTGACTTTAAGCTGGATAAGTATTTGCATAACTTCTGTGTAAGCGCTTATACAGATGATATTCAAGCAATTTGGGCACAAAATATATTGCTTCAATTTGGATAACATTTGATTAACAGCCACATAGCAGCTGAATAAATGTACAACACACTGAATATCTTCTGCATAAATTCTGATTTTTCTTTAGTCCAGAAATTATACATATTTTATGCAGATGTTAATTTGTGAGTTCAGATATTCAAATGATATTCAAAATTCCGATCTCAGGAGTAGTCTTACACAGAAATTATGTAAGTAAAAAAAGTATTAATGTATTTTTCATTGTGACGAAATTATTTTGTGTTACTTATACTTCAAAAAATTGTACGTCTTCAAAAGTTTGGTAAGTAAATTGTTTCATACATTTTAAGTAAGTTTGAGGTGAATTATATAAACGCATGGCACTTTACTGTGAATTATCAATATGATTATTGTACATTTTTTGAGCGCCTTATGATAAAGCTACAATTTAAAAGGTAAACAAATGTAAAATATAACTTAATTAAATTATCTTTACTTTTTATCAAATTTCAGTCCCAGTAAATAATGAGAATCAAATTTTGTATATCTGCTAATGTATCCTACTCACTAAACAAAGTGTTTCATAAGATAAATGTTGACGATTTTTATAAAAAGAGGTTATGTCGAACGGTAGTTAATGGCGGACGGCCAATTTGAATAAAAGTGTCTATTTCAGTGATTATTTTGCTTATTTCTGCATAATAGTTCACATACGACTACATATCCAGAAATTATTTGGTTTAAAGTACAATAATTATACATTACTCAGAGAAAGGTGAAATATCTGGATATAAACATACGATATCTTCAACTAATCAGTTATTTGCTGCTTAAGATACCCACATTTGTAACTGATATTGTTTTAAGCTGAACATAAAGACAATTGTACGCTTATAGCGCTATAAGTTAGGTAAAACAAGGAGTTTATTTTCAATTATGCAGAAGTCAGCTGTGTAAAGAAGAAAAAATCTAAAATATTCAGCATCTGAATAAATTAGTACCATTTCGTACACTATGCAGCTTAAAGAAAATATTTCATCTAATATTCAGCGTTTTGCTGTTTAACTGCTTTGCTTAAATATGTTATACAGGACAATGCAAAAACTTCAGCTACTGTGCAGATAATAGCTGTTTCAATTACTTTTATTTGAATATCGCTTGTTTAGCAGATTCTACTCTTGATTACTATTCAGCTTAAAAAAATACCGCGAACTTTATACAGAATTTAGTAAGCTTACAACATTATTTTAATTTAAGAACTCTCTTATTCAAAATAAAGCCATAACATCAGCTGTAATACAAAAGTAATAAAGCTTGACACTGCTTATTGTGGTATATTTTCGCTACTATCTGGCTTATGTGTTGGCTGGGTTGTTGATAAATTTGCTACTATACCTATTGTATGTATACCTATTTATAGAATATATTACCCTGTCTATTACCAGTGTATCTCCAAAAAGATTTAATACTAGAGTGTAATAGAAAGAGCATCTGTGGGCCATTCGCGCACAAGCCGTGCCGAACATGAATACAGAACAAAAGACACAAATACGCTACGGCCACGCGCCTCCGCCACGGTTTATCAGTGCATGTATTGTATTGTACATATAGCCTTATAAACACACAAAATTAAAAAAGCGAAACCTAGATCTTGATAGGTAGAGGCGACTATAAAGGAACAACCTTTAAACCACAACACAAATAGTTAAAAGCGGTTCGGAAAGGTTTCAGAGATAGCTACCACAACCGGTCTATGTGTGTAACATACTGAATAGAAACTCCCGGAACGGCAAACAAACACTCATGTCCCAGTAAATATCCCGTTACACGGAAATTCTTGTCATGTTGGAGATCCTGACCTTAGCGGCTTTTCGACGAACTTTTTTTACCGATTACCGATGCAAGTTCTTCAAGTTCTGCAAGTTAGGAAGACCACTAAAGTTCTACGTTAACGATTGACCCGGACTACTAAAGTACGTTTTTTTAATTTCAGACTATAATCTGACGTTTATGTTCTTTGTATTTGTTATTTTGTTCTTCAGAAAGAATTGTCATATCGTAGTCTACAAATTAAAAAACTAAGTATAGTTGTGATGTCTCTATAACGAATCAAAGAATATTTAAACCTCTTTGTGCACATCTAAAGTGTCTTTGTTATGAAAATTTCAGATTGAATCTGAGCCGATGTCGACAGCGTTGCATGTTAATTTAAATCGGGGCAACATGAATATTACAAAGTTAGCGGAAATACCTGACGGGGAAAGAGGTAAGTTTGCCTTTACTGATGGGTATCGATGTTTACCTATACCTATATTACCTATATTATAGAGGAGCCCCAGGATTTCACCCGAGTAAGTCCTGATCCCGTGCAAATATCGGGATCAAAATCCTATTAAAATATTTTAAAGAAACAATCCTTCTGCAAAAACACAACGCACGAGAGACGCAGGGCTGGATTCAAACCCGCATCTTACTCAATCCGGGAGCACGACTTGACCAATTAGTCTACCGGCGTCGGTGACTAATACCTCATACGCTGTATTTTCGCTAGTATTGCTTCATCTGTTACAACTTAGCCATATTTTGCGGCACCCTAAAAAAAACCCCAACAATCCTATTGTATTATAGCTTTTGTGTAATAGGCAACACATAGGCATCTTTAATATTCCAGCGGGATCGAGACTTACACGGATGGAAACTGCTATTACCTAAGTAATAAATATTATCGTTAGTGGTACGCAACATAACCCTCTAATATTGACAATCATTTGCAGATACGAAAACGAAACGATTTGCATTTACGAAATGGGGAATGTGGAGTAAATGTGAAGGGGGACACAGAACGCGACGGCGGCGTTGCTTCCGACGACATATCTGCGGGGATTCGATCCGCGTCGAGGTAGCCAGGTATGTCGAAGGTAGATAGAAACCACAAGAAACCCCATGAGTTTCTTGTGGTTTCTTCTCATCGGAGGGCGCGTTCCGAAACCACAGTAAAATCTCGACGTTTCTAAAAGTTCATGTAATACATCGTTCTAAATGAATAAATATATTTGACTTTGACTTTGTCCCGAACCTTTCTTCTTCAGACCATATGAACATCTGAGCGATGTTTCCGGTTGCATCCCTCACGAGAGCCCGGGGTCCGCTGAATTCCCAAATTAGTACCTTTTCTCCTATCCAAAAACCCTACCTTTCATCTTTTGTCGCTTCTTGTCCTTCCCAAAGGTTGCCTGGAAGATATTGCTTTAAGCGATAAAGTCGCCCATTGTGCCACTTAGATTTAAGTTGTTTCTGTTTTTCTTTATATTTTATTTTTTGATTACAATAAAGAATTAATCTATCTATCTATCTATTATTTGGTGTCGGCACAGTAGGTAAGTCTCATTGACTATACTTATTACTGCAAAAACTACTGACTTGGCAATATTTTTACTGACTGCCGGTTCCCTGACACCAAACCCCCTAGGGATCAGTTTACCCGCCACCGCACGAGGAGAACTCAAGGTTTGCTAGTCCCCCCAGATCGCTTAGTCGCCTTTTACGACAGCCACGGTGAAAACTTAATATATCAAGCGAACATTGTGAGAAACGTCTGTCGACGGAAAGTTTAACAGTTTCAACAAAACTATTTCATATGCAATTTAAGTTTCAATAGTCTTGAGATTAGCTTCGCTTTATTGCAGTGCACTTGTGTGTCTGTAAAATTTGTTTTATTGCTTATTCTATCTTAAAGTTTGCCCAGAATTTCATAATAAGTAAATTAAATAAAGAGAGCGGTGTTGGTCTAGTGGTTGATACCACGACTTTCATTCCGAAGGTCGTGGTTTCGAATCTTGGCCGACCAGCCACCAATGCCTTTTACTTTAAGAAAAATTTAAGTGCGCTATTAACATCGCTCTTACGGTGAAGGAAAACATCGTGAGGAAACCTACGGCTTAAAGTCACGCCAAAAGGCCCAGTTATTGCGGAAACACACAGTAAAATTAAATAAAGTGAAGTTTTTAACTTTTTTATTTATCTATAGTCTTACTAAAAAGAATTTATAAACGGTTAACTTACTGAATTACCTATTGTTTTATTTTGTATAGCAGCTCCCCGCGGTTTCACCCGCATAAGTCCCGATCCCGTGGGAATATCGGGATCAAAAATAGCTTATAGCCTTTCTCAATAAATGGACTATCCAACACCGAAAGAATTTTTCAAATCGGACCAGTGGTTCCTGAGATTAGCGCGTTCAAACAAACAAACAAACAAAAAAACAAACAAACTCTTCCGCTTTATAATATAAGTATAGATAAGTATAGATAATAGAAATAGATAATAGATAGATTATCTGACCCGGCGTCGGCGTATCGACATCGGTCATTTCGTATTACACACATATTTTGTGAGTCTTTCAAATGTCAAATAAATTTCAATTTCCAATATTTCGGCGTACCTTTGACTTCTCATAGCTTCTTGTCCATCCTAAGGTTGCCTGGAAGAGATCGCTTTAAGCGATAAGTCCGCACATTATGCCCTAGTTTTAAGTTTTAAGTTATGTATGTTGACGACCTCTGTGGCGCGTCGTGCGAAAGCGCGACTGCAATGCAGGACGTTGCGGGTTCGATTCCCGCCGGGTGCAAGTATTTATGCTTATAGAATAAATATTTGTGTCTGGTCTGGGTGTCCCTCTATGTATAATATGTATGTATTTACAAAAGAAAAATAAATATAAGTATTATATCCGTTATCTAGTCACCGTAACACAAGCTTAGTCGCTTACCACGGGGCTATATGGCGCTGTGTGTTGTTCACAGAATTTATTATTATTTATTTATTTTATGTATATGTATGTTTTCATTGTACCTAATGTAATTCATATGGTGTGTATAGTAAAAAAATGATTCATTCATTCATTCTTTTTTAACAAAGTTTTTGTTTTTTACTTTTTTTCAGTTGCTACAACGAAAAAGTACAAAAGTCCGAAGATTTAGAAAATATTATTAACAGAAAAGCTTTTGTGATTGTAAGTTATTTAATTTTTACCAGTTATTATGGGGAAAATAATGCAAGTAAGTACCTACTTTAGAATTAATGACTTTTTTCGACTTCGAACCACATCATGGGAAAATCGTAGAATACCTGGAGCAATACAAATAAATAAATAAATAAATTCTGTGAACAACACACAGCGCCATCTAGCCCCGTGGTAAGCGACTAAGCTTGTGTTACGGTGACTAGACAACGGTTATAATACTTATATTTATTTTGCTTTTGTAAATACATACATATTATACATAGAGGGACACCCAGACCAGACACAAATATTTATTTTTAAGCATAAATACTTGCACCCGGCGGGAATCGAACCCGCAACCTCCTGCATTGCAGTCGCGCTCTCGCACGACGCGCCACAGAGGTCGTCGTAAATAAGAAGTAATTATCAAATACGTTATGATATGAAACTCTCAGACGTGTAGGGGAGACATTTACAAATCGGATTAAATTAGGTGAAGTGGGTAATTTTCATCACTATAAGGGTTATTCAAATTTATTCCCGTGTTAAAGAATACAAGTACCCACTACAAACTGTCTTGAGTGTTAAGCACTAAATTGAATTTGTCTAGTCCTTAAGTTATCTGCTTCACTACTTTCATATTTTATCTCTAATATTATTACCTAGCGGTTATGATTTTACGTTCTCTCCCGTAGGAATACGGGGAAAGACGTAAAACTTTAACAAAAGAAGAAAATATTGACACTGGCTTCACTACAATGGATCTGCGGAACGTAGGTTATAAGTTTTTAATAAAACTTGTCAGTGTTTCGCAGGAGAGGGTCTAAATTCAGCTACTCTTTAGAGTTCCGTACCTCAAAAGGTAAAAAGGGAACCCCTATAAGATAGCTTTGTTGTCCTTCCGTCTGTCCGTTTGTCTGTCAAGACCGTTTTTTTACACACGTTAGATACTCAATGAGGCGAGGAAAACTATCTTTGTTTGACCACTATCTCAATTACCTAGGTATGTAATGGTATAAATCACCTTATAGTAAGTGAGATAATATCATCACTTACTATACAATAAGTGATGATAATATCATCATATCATCACTTACCGTAGGTGATTTATCGTTTAGATATAGCAAGCTCACCTAGACAAAAGGAAGACGGCAGTGGTACAAACAATATTCGACACGTCTTATTAATAAACGTGAAGTAAGGTCAGAATAGTTTCACCACTTCTTGTTTCCGTCTGTCAATTTTAAAAGTTCTTGTCATGGAAAAAGACAAGGATGTTCTTACTTCTCCGACCTAACTCCACGTTTATTAATAAGTATGATTTTTGTCCCGGTTTAACGGGTTCCGTATCCTAACATTTTTTATGATTCCAGCCGCAAAAACGTCAATTGGACGCCGTAGATGTACAAAAAAGGTTCCGAGGTTTCTCGCCGTGGACCTCGTGGACAAATTGTTCCAAAAAATGTACAACAGTAAGGAAAAGGTTAGTGTTTTGTGATAAATGGTACGAATATATTTTTAATTAGCACCTAAATAATTTTATTCAAGATACATGAAGTTAAATGAAAATAAGACATATCACGGACCTAATTTTACAGTTTTTTTTTTCGTTTTGCGGATACATAAACATAATACCTATCCTAACTTAATATTATAAATCTGAAAGTTTGTTGGTATATTTTTTTTGTTTGTTTACTTGTTTGTTTGTTTCCTATTCAGGGTCAAACAGTTAGACTCAAATTAAAAAAAAATGCATAGGGATAGTTTAAGTGCTCAGAATTTTAAGTGACAGTGATTGAATCCTGATATTCCCGCGGTATTGGGACTTCACAAAAGTCTCATCTATCTCTAAACCAAAATTCATCAAAATCGGTTTAACGGTTTAGGCGTGATAACGTAACAGAGAGGGTTACTTTCGCATTTATAATATTAATAAGGATGATATCAAAATGATGATTTTATCCATTAAAGGCACTGTACAAAACGCAATTATTGCGGGCGCAAGGTGGTCCGGCAGTCAGCGTATTGCTACACGGAAGGCACCTACTGCCACTTCTGGATCCGCAAGAAGATGCAGATGAGCCACGATCCAGGTGAACTAGTACATAGGTACTTAGAATCACTTACCTACTAATTTAGGGCGTATTCCCGTTGAAAGCTCATCGTACATGCGATGGTAAGCTTTCGGAAATAGCGTTCTACGTGAATACGTCGCGCCGTACCGAGTAGGTAGGTACATAGTATAATTTGCCTACAAATTTAGAGTAGATTGTATTTACATTGAAAGCTCATCGTACAGGCGCTCTGGTAAGCTTTAGAAAATAGCATTCTACGTGAATATGCACTTACCAAATACAAAGTATAACTTACTTACTAGTTTAGGACGTATTCACTATTCACGTCGAAAGTTCGTTATATCTATAAGTATATCGTACATGAAAGCTTATCGTACATGCGCTGGTAAGCTTGGGAAAATAGCATTCTACGTGAATACGCCTTTACCGAGTAGGTACATAATATAACTTACCTACTAATTTAGGACGTATTAACGTCGAATGTTCGTTATATCTATAAGTACATGCGCCGGTAAGCTGTTTCACTAGCTTTGATAACTAGAATTCTACGTATATTCACGTTTTTTTTCCAGGATACACAGAAGTAGAATCAATACCGCCACCAGCTCCAGCGTTGCACCGCGGAGATTCCCGCTCTGTCCGTCGCACATCAACTCAACCCTGCGGTAAACTAGGCCGATACCGCGGCTCAGCTCGCACTAGACTCAGGGGAAGGATGAGGGATATGATCAGGATCATCGGAGGCAGACCAGCTCCACCGGGCAAGTGGCCGTGGCAAGTTGTGGTGCTGAATCGGTATAAGGTAGGCTTGGGACTACTAGTAGCTAGCGGTTCCATTCGCATCTGCCCTGTGATTTATTACATTGCGATCCTGGATCAGAAAAATATAAACCTGGAGACTTGAAATACAGGTGTTTTTATCAAATTTCCTCAGTGCAAGGCTGCATTTCTCCCCTTAGAAAAAGAGTAGTCTACCCTGTGAAGATAAAGAGTAGAGTTTGTTATAGAAGGTGTCTGTAAATGCCATTCAAAATTCCATTGAAACCAATTAATTAAATAATATTGTAAATTTTAATTATGTAATACAAAATTTACTCAAGCGTAAATTAAACAAACTAACTGAGGCGTATTTAATAGGGTTTAAAGGAGATGTAAAGGTAATTTAATCATTATTTGTAGGTGTGTCTCATTATATGTTTAAGTAACCAAATTGAAAATGCTTGAGGACCAAAAGCACACATATAAATTGTCATGAATTCCTTCATATAGGTACGACACGGATTTATTTCCGGTCAGATGGAACTGAAGGCAACAGTAATCGTATTTGAAAGCCTTTGTAGGCGTGCCTATAACTACAGTTCGCCTAATAGTTGGTTATTTTCTCTACAATGCTATAACTATATCGCAACATACGCAACTATTTTGTACTAACAGCGTCCAACGGTTTCACCCACATAGTTTTTGATCCCATGGGAATTTCGTACTTTACCTAGATTACACACATCACAAAGAAATTTGACTTTGAATTTATAAATCTTAATTGTTTTATATTTATTTTGTACTAGCTGCGCCCCGCGGTTTCACCCGCGTAAGTCCCGATCCCGCAGGAATTACGGGATAAAAAGTAGCCTATGTGTTATTCTAGGTGTCCAGCTATCTATATTCTAAGTTTCATCGCAATCGGTTCAGTAGTTTTTGCGTGAAAGAGTAACAAACATCCATACAAACTTGCACATTTATAATATTAGTAGGATAGTAGGATGTAGATCAAGGCTATTTTATTTATATTTTTTTTTAAAGAAAAAATAGTATTCGCCGCAAGTGAAAATTTTTGAATGCTATTTTTCCTTAAAAACATTTCTAAAATCTTGATTGTTTTAATTTCAGACTACGATCTGACGTGGTGGTTCTTTGTTTTTCTTCTTAGTTGTACGAGTATAGTGCGTTTTTTTTAATTCCTATGCCGTTATACATAACAAAACAAATAACTGTTGCTACTAATACCTTAAGAGGAGTACATACGCCAACGACCTTGAAACTGAAAATCCCTGTCGGGCTCATCGAAAATTGTTGATTATTTCATGACGGAATGTCGTAGAACTTTTTTTTGTGCACAGATTGTAGGTGACATTGTTTCCTACATTTTGGTGTAGTTTTAAGACAAGAACCTCCTATTGGTGCAAAGCCTATCCAAATTTTAGATAAAAAATGTCTGATTTGGCTAAAATGTAGATAGGCTTCAAAACGTTTCGACATATTTGAATGGAAACTGCACTAAAATATCGGAAACAATGTCGCCTACAATCTGTACACAAAAAAAAGTTCTACGACATTCCGTCATGAAATAATCAACAATTTTCGATGCGCCCGACATGGATTTTCAGTTTTTCAGAATAGGGCCCTTAAATGTGATACCTTCCATTTTGCGATTTGTATATTAATAAAGAATGATTCTCCCTGAATTCAAGGCATATGCTATAGCACATTCAAGGTATTAACTCACCACTTATTTGTTTTGCTACCAACATATCGGCATGGGAATTTAAAAATGAAACGCACTATAGTCTACTCGTTACTCGTTTTTTCTTAAATCATTGGACCGATTTTGACAAACGAGCTGTTTTATTTATCGTGAAGTTATTGAGATTAATGGGGAGCTCTGGTTGGAATCAGGGATGTTCGTTTACGCCGATAGCTCTCGGAAGTCTCTGAGTATTTCCGACAGCCATCGCCATAAGCCATGTCTATAAAGTGACACCATAAAACTGTGGTAAAACTTCCCATCAAACGAAATAATTTATTAACTTACTAGCTTCGTCCTACGGGTTGACCCTCGTAAACCCCGATCCCGTGGGATGAACATTGGGATTTTATTTCAAGATTAACTGTAGATAATAATACATCTTTCACAAATGGTTTCAATAGGAACCTACCTATGCGAAGTATCGCGTGGTACCGCCAAAATTGGTGCAGTAGTTTCAGAGACAAACAACAACGGACCATTTTTCTCTACAATGTTAGTTTGGCAGTGTTAGTTTGGTATATGTGTACATAGCTTTACTATTTTGTCCGTGTAATTACGCCTTACATGTGATGACGGGTAATTCGCCATAAATATCCTACACCATAGACTACGAACTTTGATAGTAGGTACTATAGCATCCAAATTAACCTAACGTTTATAGCTGATTTTATTTGAGTAATTCGTCCTTTCCTATTCATATAAAATTCAAATTCCTCGCTGATTGACTGACTTAATGACTGAACTATATATCAACTGAGTCTTAGCGACATGAAAATTGGAGAGGGTGTTCTTTGTCAGGCATCCACAAAGAAATGATGCTTCGTAATTCCCCGGGATCGGGTCGGAATGACCTATTATCAACGCAGAGCTCAAATCACTGGACTTAGAGACATAAAATTTAGAAAGCGTGATCTTTTTGGTGTGGTAGTATCCACTAAAAAACGGGACAAGTGCGACACTCGCGCACAAAGGGTTCCGTACCACTATCACAATTGGATACGGAACCCTAAAATGGTTTACAACAACCAATTTTTAAATTTTATAGGAAAACATGAAATATTTATCTTCGATTCTACACCCATCAAACGACCGAATCACTCAATAAAAAAAAAAAAAAAACCTTGGCACAAAGAAAATCTGAAACTTATAAGAAACTCTTTGGTAAGTAAGGCAGACTGGTATATTTGACAGATAGGGCCGCCATTTTGAATTCCATGACCAACTCGATTTGTCGTGACCAATCAGAAGCGACCTCACATTGAACTAAACTCCTTGTTATTTTTGAAACACGTTTGTTGTATGGGAGCCCCTTTTAAATAATTGTTTTATTTTGTTTTTAGTATTTGTTGTTGTAGCGGCAACCGAAATACATCTTCTGTGAAAATTTCAACCTTCTAGCTATTACGGTTCATGAGATACAGCCTGGTGACAGACGGACAGACGGACGGACGGACGGACGGGCGGACGGACAGACAGACAGACAGCGAAGTCTCAGTAATAGGGTCCCGTTTTTACCTTAAGGTACGGAACCCTAAAAAAGATTCTTCGAGATACTCTACGGGATCGGGACTTAAGGGGATGTAACCGTGGGACGCTAGTAAGAGTATAAAAAGTAAAACGCAAACCTTTTAAATTCACACGATTTGTTAACATAGTTACATTTTCCCGAGTCTTAATCACGTATCATTTTATATTATCTTACATCGACGTTTCAACCACGTTACAATAATAAAATTAAAAATACGCGAAAAAGACGCGGGAAAATGTATTATGTGTTCTGCCAGGAAGCAATATGCGGTGGTACTCTGGTCTCCCTTCGTTGGGTAGTGACAGCAGCCCACTGCATCAGGCGGGTGCTGTACGTCCGACTTGGAGAACACGACCTGTTTGTACGGCAACGAGGGGAGCGCGAGATGAGGGTCATGGAGGCTGTCGTCCATCCGAGATACGATCCTGATACTGTGCTCAACGATGTTGCCATGCTAAGGTATGTAATATATTTTTATTATTGCATTTAAATTTTAATTATAATAAAAAAACGTATTGATTTTTCTTCTGTTTTTGCGATATTGCATAGAAATTAATTTTCAAGAGTGCTATACATTACGTTAATATAAGTCAAAGATGGATCCTACAGGGATTTCTGTTTGAGTACGCTGTACGAGTAGGTAGGTACCCTTAAGAATTTAAGAGGAAAGAATAGCTACTCGTATTCCATACAAACGTAGTCGACTGTTTTCTCCCTAGAGCAATTAATGTTTATACCATAAAACCTTTATCTGCCATGACTGCCATGACCAATGACATTACGTTTTGCTTTTTTTTAAATTAAAATTAAAAAAAAAAAAAACAAATCATAGGGGCATGGTCATGGCTGCTTTAAGAGGCTGAGATAGAGTATAGGGTTCCGTACCTAAAGGTAAAAACGGGACCCTATTACTGAGACTTCGCTGTCTGTCTGTCTGTCTGTTTTCTCTAATATCTTTATGCAGGGAGGAAACAGTCGACTACGTTTGTGAAGTTTGTATGGAGGAAAGTGTAGGTAAAACAATAACGTAAAATACAGGCTCAACTCTACAGTCTACAATTGCATCCTTCTTGAGAAAATTCTTGGAAGGTAATATCATCTAACAACGGAAATGTGGTTTGCGGAAGTTCCGGAAATAAGACGTTGCACTACGTACGTATATCAATATATCTACTCAGTAAATGGTTTTCCTTAGAATCGTATGGCTTAAAGAAAGGAAAATGCGTATCTTCCTATCTTAAGACTTCTTCTTACTAGTTTACATTTCATTTACATCTTATTTGTTTTATATTATTCCTAATAAAAAGTAATTTACGCTGTAAAAATTAACGAAATGTATTTCCGTTTTATTTCATTTCGAATGAATATTTTGGAAAACCTTGTGGTGGTGGTTGTGTGGGGCCCTGTAAAAGTAAAATCTTAATCCGAATAATACCGATATTAGGGTAGAAAACTCAATTTTTCATATTCTATTTTGGTATTATGTTTGTATGGTAACAGTAACCACCCTCTTAAGAGGATATATCTTAGTAATTACAAAACATACGGATACCACTTTTTCGTATTTATTTTATCCTTCTTTTGCCTTCATTTTGGTTAGTTTGTTAACACGATTAGTTAACTTTTAAAACACGAAAAAAAATAACTCGTAAAAATATTTTCTGCTCGAAATTTGAGTCAGAACTTGTTTTGATCAACACACTTGGTAAAATCTAGATTACGCTGTTTTTTTCAGTCTTTAAAAACTAATACTTATTTAGTCCCTTTGCCTTTCGTATTTCTAAAACAAAACTTGTTCACATCGAAGAACGTGACGATACATGTAGGCAGAAAATCTATATCAATATGTCGAATGTCTGAACTTGGATCTTATCCCTTCCGACTTTCCTTAAGGACCCTTCGACCTTTAAGAGGAAAAAAAATCAATATTGAACAATGAAACTTATGTTGAAGATTAACTTCAAAAGCAGGGATGCGAACTAAGATATCGTTCTTCCTTAATTTCTTGTCCATTAGAAAAGTTGCCTAGAAGAGATCATCCTTATGACATTGTAATTATGTGGTGCGTACAATATATCTTTATATTTTGTTTCTTGACTGTGTTTTTGATTAGTTATATAGTAAATAAAAATACATTAATATCGTGATGGGTAAAAAAATTAACTAACAACTTTGCACGTTGTGCCAAATTAAAGTTTTCTAGTAAAAACAAGTGGCGATACTACATGGATGTAGGTGTAGGATGTAGGTATCCAAAAATATTAATCCACCTCCATTCACATCATATCACACTTCAGCCTAATATTATAAATCCGAAAGTTTGTTTATATATTTGTTTGTTTGTTCTCTCTTCATGGTCAAACGGCTCGACCGATTTAGATGAACATTTGCATAGGGATAGTTTAAGTAATGCAGAGTAATATACGGTACTTTTGATCGTGACATTCTCACGAGATCAGGTAAAACCGCGGGGCAGCTAATAGTAGAAGCATATTTCCGCCGTTAAGCAATGTCTGTGCTCTGCCGCTCCTGCAACAGCACTCGCCACCCTGGAGGTGGAACTGAGGTTCAAACTAGTATGTTTTTTAATACGCATACCGCACGGGATATTAAAAAACCACCGCAGTCGATATAGCCACCCCTGCAGTTAAAAAGATATTAAGCGAAATGGGTAAAGTTTACTGAATCTTTATGTGGAAAACGAAAGTCCACCTACGCAAGTCACGGTATAAGTATTTTAAATATGAGAAAGGTCGAGGGGCGATCTTCTGGACTTTTTGAGGATTTGTTGCATTGTGTAAGATTTATTGGGGCACTTAAACTGAAAATACTTCAAATAAGACGATAAAGAGACGCAAGGCATGACCGCGCCGAGGGGCTCGTTTGAGATTTAGATCAAGATTGGCTGCTCACAATTATAGACCTCGTCAATCGGCTGGAATGAAATAACTTCAAAACGAAATTATAAATCTAATAATATTCTGTATGCTGATAAGAAAAAAGCAGCATTCTACATTTCATTTTTGTTTTTGAATATAAACTTGTACCTAACTTTAGTTAACGATTATAACTGAAAATCGTGAAATAACAAGGGACACTTCCGAAGTTTACAGCGATATAAAATAGGATACTTACGTACCTACCGATAACAGGAGAATAAAATATTTTATAGTTTAACTTTTATGACTGTAAAGTATCATTAAAACTGATTTATAGTTTCGTAAAACCTAATAAATAAATATTTTGGTACACAAAGTAATTGAATTTTGAAATATTATGAATTATGATTTATGAACACAGTTTGAAAACGTGATCGAAATACTTAATACATACATAGTTACATCTAGAATATGTACCTACCATGACTTAGATATAATTTATTAACTTCATTGCTAGATAATATATTGTTTAGTAATTGAATATAAATCATTTATTTAATATTTAACTTACATTTTCGAGCTTAAAACAATATCGAAATATCAATCTTTGAGAAGTAATAAAAAAATTTGGCAGAGATTTTTATTCCATTTTATACTCGTAGATTTTATAATAAGTTCGGCATCTAGTATAATTATAAATTAACATCTAATATAATGTCCGCGAACGGCGGACATTGCACCATGTATACGAAAGTGTATACATGGTGCGATGGTTTTCTATCCACACAAATGGACAGAAAATTTTATGGACAATCCAAAAATATATCTCAATGATAGTGTTTGAAGTACGAGAACCGCATAATCTCGGAAAAACCAGACCAACCCAGTCCAGACCCGGTCCAGGACCCGTCCGGTTAATCTTGTTAACAAAATTTTCAGGTTGCCAGTCCCAGCCCGCCCAGACTTAGGCCACGGAGTTGTTTGCCTGCCCCAGCCACACTCAAATCTGGCGCCCCATACATCGTGCGTCATTCTAGGATGGGGCAAGAAACGAGCCACCGACGTTCATGGAACAAGGGTGTTACATGAAGCACAAGTATGTACCTACCTAAACTAAATAGGTTTTCTTTCTGTATTCGCAATGTTGGATTGAAATTCAACTAGTTTTTCCGCGTTGCTTTCATTGTATATTTTATTAGCGGCCTACGTTTCGAGGTCTTTTGAGACTAATCGTTTTCATTTGTTAGAACGATGAGAATTACAAATTACTTCTCAGTCTACCCGTAAGCAAGAGGTCTGAAAAGACCTCAAAACTTCGAGCGTTTAAAATTTCTTAATTTAATAAACGTTTGATTTAAATCGAAATAAGTTTAATTTTATATCAGCATCGCGAAAACCGAAGAAAATTCTATAGTATGCATATGTAGGTAGGTAGGTATCTATTTAGAGATGATGATCCTAAGTTCCCCCTTAGCTAAGAAATGTTTTGTTAATTGAATGTCATCCGGAAGAGCGAGATAAAACAATATAGAAGCTTAAAACTCAGGCCCTGGTCTGACTTATTGTTTTGTACGAAGGTATCAAAGATTAAGGGTACTTGGTGTCAATATGTATGTCAACATGTCGTACTTGCCAAGTAACATGCAAAACAAGTAACAAAGAATTTGAAAATGCGTATCTCGGAAGCTTTCTTTGAAATTCTGAGACGCCAAGTTTGATGCGCTACATATGTAATCTCTTTGACTTGCTTGTTTTATTCCCGAGGGATCCGTCGAGTTTGCGAACAAACATGATCTACTTACCCTAGTTTACATTTTTATTTGTGTTCTTTTTTACTGTTTTAAATAAAAAAAATCATTGAATACTTAGATAGCGAGGCGATAAAAATGTTTACGGTAAAAGTTACTTACAACCACAACAAAAGTACTAGTAGCAAAATACTTTGTAGGCGAAGAACCCACGTAAAACCTTAGATTAAAACAAAAAACTAAAGATACGGTTACGCAGTCACGGTAAATGAGACGATAAAACTGCGTCTAGCTGACGCACTAGCCTCAGTTGTATTTCGAACCGTTGCCGCGTGAGGACGTGCTGTCATACTGCGATTCTATTTTTGAAATCCATTAGAATGCCTTCTTGCTTATTTAAATCATTCACGGAAATAAAAAACATTTCACGCGTACCTAATTACTCAAATAAAATAAAAATTAAATGATAAAAATACCTATATTAAAATCAATTTCTAAGGCAAAAGGGTTTTAATACAATAATTTTATGAAAATGCATGTAGGTGTTTCTAGCTCATTTTTCGAATAGGTACGCAATGTTAGAATATACCGTATCTACTCTTGTTTGTTTTCATCTAAGCGTTAAACACCTACGCGATCCCTAAAACATTCTTATAGTATAAATTTATTATGCACTTTTCACGGTTATTTTCTTCCTAAAGGTACAGTACCCCTACCATGAGTTGATACGTAAATATGTGCACTGTAACTTTAACAGCCTTCTCCGCCTATTCCCTGGCGCACCGATCGTTGCGGTTACATCGAGCTGTTCACGTTACAGTGTACGTATACCTATCAACTCATGGTAGGCGAAGAGATAAGTAAAATTTTACTTGCGTATGGTTTTCAAGGAACATTGTTTCAAACTAAAGCCATTACCCAAGATATTGAAATCGTAAATAAGTAGTGTTCATAAAAGAAAACCGACCGCGAAATATCTTTTTCTTCAATACTAGAAATAGATAGATGTATCGATATTCACATTTCATTGGCGTAACATTGTATTAGTCTTTTCAAGATTACTGTCTCACTCATGCGAAAATAACGGTTTGTTCATGGAAATTCGGAAAATAATGGCTTTAACCTGCGTCTCATACAAAACTTATGAAGTAAAGACGGTTTTATTCTGACAAAATAGTAAAGTTCCAATTTTGTTTTAAACACGTTGAAACGGAAAAATAAACGAGTATCGGAATCGAAGTTACTTACTTTTATTATCTATTTCAAACCCTATCATAATCACATCGGTACTTTATTATATTATGATACATTGATACAATCTTCCTTTTAGTTAAAGTATTCTACACTAATATTAAAGTATATTAATATGTAGGGGTGTGTGACCGTGTGTGTGCATTAATGTATTAAATATAGGTACCTACTGGTAGATCTTGCGAACACTTTATTGGAAGGACCTACATAAGTATTTAACCACCTTCATAAAAGCAGGAGATTCTTAGGTGATGACTTCATCACAAGCTCAAAAAATAGGTAGTTCCTGGAGCGCCATCAATGTAGTATTCTTACCTTGGAAGTCTTGACTTTAGAAGTCGTTAAATCGTCTTCGAGTTGAGGTTGGCCGCTGTAGGACGAACATGGCGAGATGGGTTTTAGGGGACAGGTTGACACGCAGTGCATTTATGGAAGGGCCGAGTAGACGATGGACCGCCTCATGGTCTGATCCATGTGTCCCACTAGTTATTCGATGGAGGACCTAAATACAGCTACAAATAATGGTGTATCAGTCGCCAAGTTTTGGACAAAGTACATTTAAAATTGAGTCTTTGACACGAAGAAGACGAAGAAGACCTTTTAATAAAGGACCTAACCTATAGGTAGAAGCCGAAAAGTTAGCAAGTTACTGTACCTATATAGGTGGACATCCTGTTTATCATTCCTATGTATAGAGGAAGGAACAAGCATACATACTTAGGTAAATATTAAAGCGAATTTTCCCAGTCATTATCATTGAATACATTCGTGGGTTCATAAACAATAAACCCACGAATGTAGGTTTTACACAAGTGCTGAAACATAAGCAATCACGTTTTTTTAGTACTGACGTTAATTTAATAATTTGGTCGGTGTGAAAAGTCAAATTTCCGTGAAATGAAATTACAAAGAAATGAAACGGTAAATTTCGTTCAAAATTAATCCGTTCCAGGGAAAGAATATAACTTTGTAATTACTTCAGACTTTTTAAATTGTTTTACATAAATCGTGTTTATGTAAAACAATTTAAAATAAAGTTTTAATACTATGTTTGTCAGGTATCAACAATACAACAAGGAGTGTGTCGCCGTTCCTACAGACAGTACGCGATAACTGAGGACATGGTGTGCGCGGGGCGCGGCGGGAGGGATACTTGCGCAGGAGACTCCGGAGGACCGCTGCTGTGCAAGGACAGGAAAAATCTCTACTATTTACAGGTAAACACGGGGAATGTCTTTTTCTTTAAGAAAGAGTTATGTGCGCTGATAACATCGCTCTAACGGTGAAGGAAAACATCGTGAGGAAACTGACATGTCCTAGGACTCACCACGGTTGGAAGGCATGGGACATTCGTCAATCCGGAGTAAGTTCCTGTGGCGTCTTACGCTTAACCCTTCTAAAAAATCACATACAATGGCCCAAATATGAGGCTAAGTGCGGAAAAGGCCCAGCGAAACTAACTAACTACAAGTAAGCACGAGGAAGTTATAAAAGGAAAGATTAGAAAGCTTATTATATTGACAAGGTTGTTTTAAATGACTCGGCAGAAAGCGGTGGGTCAGTTTTGATCCTGATAGAAGTATTTAATAGTGCGGACTTCGGACGACAGACAAAACAGTTTTATTTATGTACTTTTTCTTGTGTTGCTGTTCTTTCTTTTTGTGGGTTTTGGTGTCACAAAAATATTTTCTATTCTTTCTTGTATTCTATGTGGATTCTGGATATCCATAATTTTGCTAAAGAATACATGCCTATTTTCTACCAGATATCGATGGTACAATCGTTATACAAACATGTGGGCGTTCCATGTTCACATACAAGCGTCGAAAATCTAAGAAGTAGAAATCTTTACCGTCCTCTAAAACCTTCAAGTGAAAAAGTGAATAGGATTCTAACAACCATACTACATTATGGACCTCTTCACAGCTTCCTTCTTTTTCTTGTCGTGGAGTAAATCATTCGGCCCAAGGCTGCTTACTTGATTTAACAACTGATATCAAAGATAACAACCGGGACCACTGCATAAAGTGACTTCGGAACTTGTCTTGAGTTGACAAAAAAATAGGAAATTGCATATTGTTCCGATATAATACGTTACAATCATTAATCTTGCCCACCGAAACTTAACACTGGAAAAATATGACTGAATGAAAAATAATATCAAGCATTGAGTTATATATCCTTACTAGGCGCTTTAATATTGATTCATTACAACAAGATTCCACGTAAAGAAAAAATATGGGATCGAGTTATGAATTTATAGCATAAAATCTCAAGCTGTATTTGGCGTGCAGCCAAGAAGCTTGGCTGCTAGCTTTAACCAACGAAGCTTCCGGTAAATTACTACCTTCCGAGCTGATATTCGTTATTATTGCAGCCACTTGTATTCTAGGTACCTACTCTAAATTTTAATAAACAGTCTTTAGAACTTGGACTGTTATGAATTATGATGTACTTGCAAACATCATGTTTGCATGCAAGTACCTATGTGTATATGTCTTTTTTACTCCTTTACGCAAGAACTAGTAAATCGATTGCGATGAAACTTGTAATAGAGATGTTGGACACCTAGAATAACACATAGCCTACTTTTCATCCCCATATTCCCGTGGTATCAGGGCTCACGCGGATGAAATCGCGGGGTGCTGGTAGTTATTAATATTGCAGGATAGTGTTCACAGTGTCATTAAAAAGATTCACTCACTCACAGACAGGAGCCATACGATTTGAGGTATCACTTGATTTTAAACTTATAGGTAGATAGTTTTCTACTATCTATACTACTAAGAAAATTGGCCATGTTATACTAAGTTTTGATCTTAAATTAATTAACTTATTTCCAAATGCTCATTAAAAAAATAATTTGTTCAATAAAACAAGTCAAACATTTTACAAAAACAATAAATCACAAAAAAGAAAAAAGACTTAAACCTAAAGCAATAAGAAGTTGTCGGCACCGCCCTCTCGCGGCATGGTGCCCAAAACGATGGCCCACGCTGGATAGCTAGGCTAACCCGCTGGGACAAGAAATTACCAGCCCTGGGATCACCAGACGCCTCGACAAGACGCGCCGACAAGTCCCTAAGAAAAACCTTAATACTAGGCCCCCAACACCCAATGGTCTCAAAACCCAATGGAGTGAACAAGTATTAACTTATTTGTATTCTGTACTCGCAGATATACCCCGACTTTCATTCCGTAGGTCGTGGTTTTGAATCTCTGCCGGCCGCGCACTAATGCATTTTTCTTTAAGAAAAAAAAGGGGCTCTATTAACGTCGATCTGAGGGCGAACATCCTTTAACATTTACCTACTTATGTTCATAGGGTATCACAAGTTTCGGAGACGGATGCGGAAAGCGGGGAAAGTATGGTGTATACACAAGAACAGCCGGATACATCACCTGGATGAAAAGTGTTTTAAATAATGAGTATTTTGATTAATACATTTATATTAAAAGCTTGTCCATTTATATAATTATGTCCTTGGATGTGTCATATCGTAAGACGTATTTACAAATGTCCTAGGATAAGATAGTCCTTTCGTAGATATGTGAGCGGGGCTAAAATGAACGGGATCTATTTTTGAATTTAGTTTCAATTCAATTTGTATACTTAAAAGGGACGAATTTCTTTACAGTCAATTATAATTTGGTTAACTTCGTGCCTGTCAAAGAATCTACATTTTAGCCCCGCATATGCCTATTTATAGGCCTCAATAGGTGCTTGATGTTTTACTATTTTAGGGTTTTCTTTTCTCACTAATATTTGCGTCTCTTATTTATTCATTACCGTCGATAAACGACTATAAAATCGTCTATAAAAGACATGCAACGAGTACCCAGTTGGCCTTGACTATGATATAAGAAATTGGGTAAGTACCTACCATCAAATGTAACCGGTACCGAGAATTGATATCTACAAATATTAGGTGCATAATTTCGGCGTTGTGTTTGTATGTCGCGTGAACTATCCTTTCGGGAGTTGTATCACAGTTTACCTAGTATACCTTGCCGTGGCTGCAATTTTTGTAGATGCAAATACAAAATATCTCTTATTTAATAAATTGATATCTAAATTTATCGGGGTGGAGCTTTTGCAAGCAATAACTGTGCGCCTGTTATACCTGACGGCATTCGAATTAACATATCACACGCGTACGAGCCAGGTGGGAAAAAAATATTTCAATATAAAATGTCATTTTACCCGTAGTTAAACCACCGTTATAGTTAACGGTCTATTATAAAAAACTTGAGAAAGCGAGGGTAGATCCACATTAAGGGGTCAGTCTACCTACTATTTTCTCCATATAAACTGTACAAACGAAGTCCACTGTTTCCTGCCTGAATAAATATATTAGAAAAAATATGTTTATGCCATAAGTCCTATTTCAGCCATGACCATGCCCCTACGTTTTGATTATTTTCATTTTCTATTCTTCCGAATTTTATTTCTATTCAAATTAGAAAAACCAAAACGTAGGGGCATGGTCATGGCAGATATAGGTTTTATGGCATAAATATATATGCTCTAATATCTTTATCCAGGGAGAAAACAGTCGACTACGTTTGTATGGAGAAAGAGAGGTAGACTGTCCTCCTAACGCTTTCTGATCAATTTAATCAAAACTTACTATAAACTAGGTAACCCCCTTACTTATAAACGATGACTAAGTTGTTGTAACGTTTGTCTTTTACTGTGACATAAAGTTTCAAAGTTAACAGACAGAGACAAACGATACAAAAACTTAGTCATCGTTTATAAGTAAGGAGATAAGCCACCTAGCTACGACTAACTATTTATAAAGTAAAACATCCATATTAGTTTACCTACATTCGAAGTTCCATCACGAAGCTTCACGCAATTCGAACACTTCATCATCATCATCCGAGCGATGTTCCCGGTTGCATCCCTCTCGAGAGCCCGGGGTCTGCTTTCCTACTTTTACGTCTCGACTTCGCACGACATTCCATGTAGTGAGGCCATTTGCACGTATATCCGACCTTACGACGTCAAGCCAGCACTTCTTGGGTCTTCCCAACCTGCCGCGGCCGGGCGGAGGAGTCATAGCAAGACATTTGTTACCCACGGAACTAGCCGGTTTTCGCAGAACGTGACCGTACCACTGTAAGCGGCATTCTTGCAATTTATCTGCAATGTCTCTGACATGAAGGCTACCCCTTAACGCTTTCTGATCAAAGTAATCAAAACTTAATATAAACTAAGCCAACTACAACTAACTATTTATAAAGTAAAACATCCATATTAGCTTACCTACATTCGAAGTTCCATCACGAAGCTTCACGCAATTTGAACGGTTCACTCCCGGTAATATCATCACAATGTACACAATGGCAACGAACTTCGAAATGAGCTTTGGATTGTCGAGATTTAGTTGAATAACTCGACGGTCTCGTTTGTTTTGTAAGGAAGCAATATTCTTTTCTTTTCTTTCTTTTTTTTCTTTTCATTTTTCGTCTCTTTTTTCTTCTAAGTATGATATATTTTTGTAAGTCCGAAAGCCCTAATCTAAAAAACAGTCATGGCGTAAATGAAACAGTCTAAACTTCTTTTATTTTTCTTTTCTAAGTCTTTGCAACGTCTTATTAATTGATACTGGACCTAATAATTGGTGCCATTATTGTTTTTAGTTATATTATTATGTTGTATTGCTTTGTATATTAAAGTAATGAATGAATGATCACTTTCGTACTAATAAAATATTTTATTTTTAAATAATTTTTAATTTCTTTGTTTTCCCCCTTTTCCTGCAACATATTGTTTTGTATTTAATTTATTTGAAGTCCGTACTGGGTAGCACATTGTATCACTAAGAATTAGAAATATGCACTCAAAATGGTGGGCGTAGGTGGCTGTTCGCTTGGCTACACGGTCGCCTGACGTTTTTTTGGGATAGTATACAAGTCACCATGTGTATTTTATTGTTCACTGCAGTGGAACTAGTTTTTAGCAATTGTTCACATTGTAAAATTGCAAGTTAAATTTATACTGAACAATGCCAACAATAGGTAAGGTAAGGTCATGTTGGTTAAATATTCTATACCTACGATAAAAATCACAATCACAATGAAACCTCTGTTTGAATCTAGAAAATACAGTTGTCAACTGCAGGCTAGTTTTATACCATAAAAATCTCATATGAAAGCTGAACACAACGATTTATTAAAAAAAAAGAAAACAAGTTACAAAAATGCAAAAAAAATCTAAATGAAAGAACACAGAAGTACCTGGCTATAGGTTTCGTGATTAATATTTCTTTGCGTTTAAATTTCAATGAAAGATGTTTCAATATCGTCCGTTTCTTTGGCAATGTCCGTGAGCCACGGTATGAGACGCCAAATGCCGGTGTACTGTGCTGATTGCTCGCCCCAAGGGCGACGCTCCTCCTGTAAACATAAACGTAGCTTAGGATTTGGTTCATTGATTGTTATCTTTAATTAATAAAAACAATTTCACAATACAGAATGTATTCTACCAGGAAACGTGTGCGAACTCAGTCGAATTTCGTCAGTCTCACGTGATTTTTTCTTACTTAGTATTTCTGTACCCCTACCATGAGTTGGTACGTAAATACGTGAACTGTAACTGGCCAGCAATTTGCGACCGGTGTACCATCAGGGAACAAGCAGAGCGGGCGCGCGGTGCACAAGTTGAAACTGTTAACATTACAGTGCACCTACGTATTTACGTAGTAACTCATAGTAAAAGTAGTACTGTTCCGAAAATAGTCAAGACGTCGTAGTAAGTCAAGTCAAAAGAGACTCATAGCAGAATGGGGGCTAAGAATTTGCCAGCAACGAGGGGATTCCTTGTGTGGCACAGTTTTTCATTTCCACTACACTCGTTATTTCCCCTACACTCGTTACTTCCCCTACACTCGTTATCTTTCACGAAACTAAATTGATTACGAGGAAAGTCTACATACTCTTTCCGCATACAAACGTACTATTTTTACTAAATTTAATTTCTATTCTAATGTGAAAATGAAAAAAAAACAAAACGTGGGGGCATAATCAATTGGTCATAACAGATATAATAGGTTTCATGGCATAAACATTTGCTCTTAAGTCTTTAACCAGGGAGGAAACAGTCGACTACGCTTGTAAAGTTTGTATGAAGAAAAGAATAGGTGAAATTAATCGATTTACACGAATTATAGTTAAAACCTAGTTAGGTACGTGTTCTTGTCAAAACCCTAAGATCTAACTCACCTTAGTTACATTTTCCCGGGTCCATAATACAATGGTCTTGGTCGCAACGGGACTGATTTTGGGGATTGAACGTAACTATGTTAACAAATCGAGTGAATTTAAAAAGCTAACTCACCTTATTGTTTACAAATAACAAAAGATAAAGTATCCTATAATGTTGTTTTATCTATTAAGGTTTTTACAGTGTAGCTTTTCTCACCTGTAAATAAAGAGCGATAAGTTTCCCGCCGACCAATAACAACCCGCCGTGGACTGGATCGTGTTCTTCTCCGAAATAAGGTGGTAAAGACAGACAATAAAGGCTCGAGATGTAACCATTTTCCTCGAAATGTCTCGCATTACTTGAAACAAAACAAAATCTAACTTTAAACAAAAAAGTCAGGTGATAAAAGTTATTGTGCTTACTTATACTTTTGTAAGCATGACAAAATCTTATTGTTACTTTTATACCTTTAATAAAGAATTGTACTGCGCTCACGACGCGCAGTAGAATGCTCGAATGCAATGCAGAAGGTTGCGGGTTCGATTCTCGCCGGGTGCAAGTATGTTAAAAAGTTAGAAGTTAATATTTGTTTCTGGTTTAGGTGTCTCTCCATGTATAATAAGTATGGATGGACGTAGTAAAGTAGAAAGGACTCAATCCACACTTTGGCCAAAATTGAGTTAAGTATGACACTGTACTCTTGAGGGTCGAATCTACCTTGTAGTGAAGACCTTACTTTTAAAATGTACACGGAACCTAGTTTTTTCGCTACCCCGACTCAACCCACAGTATGAAGAGCAGACGAATTCAATTCACAGATGAAACTCAGTCCGCTTGAATTGTTTCTGGGTAATGTAATTTCTATGAGTATGCTTATAATGTTGATAAACCAGAATAAACTCAAACAGTTTGGGTCTTTTCTAAGATTTATTTTTGTTTTTAAATATTATATTATCAAATAGCTGAAACGACCCAAACAGGTTGGGTCGTTGTGTGTTATGGGTTTACAGAAACAAAATATTTCTTTTTGTTTATCAGAAACGACTCAAATCATCTACGAAAAACAGCTTTAGGTTACAGCGCATTGAATTATCAAATACTCTAGATGGCCTCAGGGAGGCTGAATCGTTTGTAAGAAATATAAAATATTTAAAAACTTATAACAAAAATGTAAATTATTTGAAACGGCTTAAAACATTTGTGGTTTAGAAAGTTTTATAAATAATTTTTAATTTAGTTGCAAAGACAAACAACTCATCCCTTTTCTATTAATCAGGACCCGAATTATAAAGTCACTGTTGAGTTATGGGCGTTTGAAGTTTGACTTGTAATTCCTCTAAGACAAAGTAACTTTATTGAATTTATTGAACTTGACCATAATTCTAGCCAAATCAGGTAAAAATGCCACTATCAAAATAAAAAAAAATAAAAAAACAGCGCAGAAATGCGCATATCAAATTTCTGTCATCCTCCTCCAAGACAAAGTCAAGAGTTGGTCTGTATCCATCAACATCTTCGTTGATAGCGTTTCCTTTGGGGTTTTTATAAAATTCAAGACAGTCTTCAGGTATAAAGCTAAACATAGATCTGAGATCCTCGCTTTGCTTGAGTAATTGCTTTTCCTTGGGGCCAAAGAACTTCGAAATCTTCTTCTGTAAATTTAATCAAAACACCTTTGATTCTTTTCGCCAAATCTAGTCTTTGAATATGTCCATTAACCCTATACTTGACACTGTGTACTATTGGATACGGTCGACTTTAAAAAAAATCTGTGGCCGAACACCGACGTTATTTTTATATTTTTATAATGGGATGTGGTAGAAAATGTTCTACCATTTTTGCAAAAAAATAATTAACATTGCTTGCAACACTGAATAATCAGTAGCACGCAAAATAGCGAACAGGTCGCATGCGTCTACGCAACGTAAGGTAAGAAAATGTCTATTATTATTTATTCAGCTAAAAAATAACTTAAAATGTAATGAAACTAATTAGATTTTAAATTAGTTTATCGATATTAGTTATTTTTTTTTGATAAAGTGAACTGAAGGTGCTTGAAATTTGCAGTTATTTTCGAATGTATACAATTTAACACAATGCCAGGCGACCAATATTTCGATTTAATTTTAATGTGTATTAAATTTAAGACATTGCCATCTATGCATATATTTTAAATTTCTTCGTAATCCTACTAATATTAAAAAGCTGAAACTTTATGTGGGTGTATTTGTGTGTGTATGTCGTCGTCGGGCAAACGTCCGACTGCAATGCAGAAGATTGCGGGTTCGATTCCCGCTGGATGCAAATATTTATGCTAACAAATAATATTACTAGCTGCGTCCCGCGGTTTCAGCCGCGTAAGTCTCGGTTCCGTGGGAATATCGGAATCAAAAGTAACCTATAGCCTTCCTCAATAAATGGACTATCCAACACCGAAAGAATTTTTCAAATCGGACCAGCGGTTCCTGAGATTAGCGCTTTCAAACAAACAAACTCTTCAGCTTTATAATATCATCCCCGCGGTTTCACCCGCATAAGTCCCGATCCCGTGAGAATATCGGAATCAAAAGTAGCCTATAGCCTTCCTCAATAAAAGGACTATCCAACACCGAAAGAATTTTTCAAATCGGACCAGTGGTTTTTGAGATTAGCGCGTTCAAACAAACAAACAAAAAAACAAACTCTTCCGCTTCATAATAGTAATAGATAATAGATAGATATATTATTGAAAATGTAACAATTGCCTCAAAATTAAAATGAAAGTACAATTATTAGGCAGCTTTTATGTATATTTTTATAATTTGTTATAAAAAACCATAAATAAATGTTTATTATAAACAAGGCAATGTGATAAATTTGATACACAGTTTTTGTAAAGATAATTATTGGGTATCTGGCATTGTGTTAAATAAGATACATTTAATAAATAACAAACTATTATATCTAGATTTTTTATTTTTGCATAGACGGGTTCAGTAAGGACCTATAAACATGTTTTATACGAAAAACAACCAAAATTGAAAAAAAAAATATTGTGCCAAGTATAGGGTTAAAAAGTGTTAAAAAGAAAAACCCCTTTCAAGTTACAAGAATAAATACACAAGATTATATTAGTAAGTACATACAAACAATATAGAAAAAAAATGTTAATTGCAAAATATGTACAAATAAAAATAAAATAAACTGGCTAAAAACTAAACAGATTTTACTAAATAAAGGTCTTATTTAGTCAAATCTGTTCAGTTTTTAGCCAGTTTATTTGTACATATTTACATTTTTTTAAATTATATTTTTTATTTGTAAACATATTTTGCATTATTACTATGACATCAGACAATGGAGATATTCAAAGACTAGATTTGGCGAAAAGAATCAAAGGTGTTTTGATTAAATTTACAGAAGAAGAAAGAAGATTTCGAAGTTTTCCTTGGGGCCAAAACCAAGGAAAAACAATTACTCAAGCAAAGCGAGGATCTCAGATCTATGTTTAGCCTGAAGACTGTCTTGAATTTTATAAAAACCCTAAGGGAAGTACTATCAACGAAGATGTTGATGGATATGGACCAACTCTTGACTTTGTCTTGGAGGAGGATGACAGAAATTGATATGCGCATTTCTGCGCTGTTTTTCTTTTTGCTTTTTATTTTGATAGTGGCATTTTTACGTGATTTGGCTAGAATTATGGTCAAGTTCAATAAATATATAACTTTTAAATAATAAAATTAACTTATTTTTGTTTTATTACTAATTTTCTGGCTAAAAAAATTCAATAAAGTTACAAATGTTTTGAGTCTATTCTGAGAAACTTAAAAAAACGCCTGTCTTTGTAATCGTATGTTTAATGGTAAGGACTCAACCCACATTTCACTTAATATCTCGAAAACGATTACAAAATATGGCTTTATATTTGCTGGATAAATTAAAATATATACTATTCCTTAAATTAAAAGGCAATTTTTATTAAAAAGTTACTTTGTCTTAGAGGAATTACAGCTCAAACTTCAAACGCCCATAACTCAAAAGTGACTTTATGTGGGTTGAGTCCTTTCTACTTAACTACGTCCGATTAACAAAAGAATATATATTTAAGTAATATATCCGTTGTCTTCTCACCGTAACACAAGCTAAGTAGCTTAACACGGGGCTAGATGGCGCTGTGTGTTGTTCCCAGAATTTATTTATATTTATTTAATAAAAGGAGGAACAATCTGTAGGTACTTATAGCAAATAAAAAATATCTGTTTACGTTAATTTGTGTTTCTGGTACTAAGGAAACAATTGGTTTTTCTACCAGCGAATACCTACATTGTTTATTTTCGGTAAGTCGATAAACTTCACATCAAAATCCAATAAGTAGAATTGTTATGAGTAATCAACAAAAGTAGTTACCCACGCTTTCACGCGAACACGCACTCTGAAAATGCGTTCTACCGTAAGGAAGTGCCGACGGTAATTATTCTAGAGAATTAGGACAAACTTAGGGGAAACCGTGGGTTGCACCTATAGTTTTATGCTAAGCAAATGAATTAAAAATCATGTCTAGTCGCCTACACTAATATTATAAAGAGGAAAGATTTGTATTGTGTGTGTGTCTGTGTGTGTGTGTGTGTGTGTCGTATGTTTGCAATGAATATACTCAAAAACTACTGGAGAGATTTCAAAAATTCTTTCTCCATTAGAAAGCTACATTTACCATAAGTAACAAAGGCTGCTTTAGATCCCGATATTCCCACAGGATCGGGACTTATACGGGTGAAACCACGGGACGCCGCTAGTCTATACTAAAATGATAAGGAGTAAAGATTTGTTTGTTTCTAAAGAATAGACTAGACTGATTTCAAATATTATTTCACCAATAGTAAGCTACAGTATCGTGGAGTGATATTTTTGATTCCGATATTCCTGCGTGATCGAGATCTATGCGGGTGAAACAGCGGGACGCAGCCAGTGATATACGAAATAGTCTAAAAACCCTCAACTTTGAGACCAAAACAATTTAAGATTGTAAAACGTCTACCTCTGCTGGAATCTTTTGAAAACTGCAGAAGGAATGTAATCAAACTTTCAAATGAAATGAAACTTAATTACATTTTCTCCGGGTCTTATTCGTGTATTTTTATTTATATTCATACCTTGACGTTGCGATAATGCTACAATAGTCGTGGTCTGAAGGAGTCACACTAACAGTTAAGAAAAACGGAAATAAAATTGAAATTAAACTCATTTTTCCGGTTTTAATCGCGTTGCTTTTATTATTTTTAGCATATAATCAATGCTCTACGTTTTGAAATCTTTACAGATCTCTTCTTTTGAGGTAGGGCCAATACCGCGAAAACAGAAGAAATATATATGAAAAGAAACCAAATTCAATAGGGCCGGGAAATACGGACTCAGATTACTTTGTTTTCTGGATAAAATTGGGTTGAGAAATAAACTAGACTAGTACACGTGTTTACGAATCTAGGACTCAACGATACAGTGATCTCTATATCTACTAATATTATAAATGCGAAAGTAACTTTGACGTTTCCACGCCTAAACCGCTGAAACAATTTTGATGAATTTTGGTATAGATGTCGATAGGATTTTGGAGATGGACATATGTTACTTTGATCCCGTTATTCCGGCGGGATCAGGACGGAATTACACGGGTGAAACCGCGGGTGCAGCTAGTAGGCAATAATTATCAATTTCCCACTAGAGGTGTCAAGTTGGCTTGGGTCGGTTAGAACTTCTATTCAGCGAGTTTATGATCGATATGATCATGATCAATCAAAGTTAACTTTGAATATTGATATTCGCAATATTATTTAACTTGATTTGTCACTAAGTGACAGTTAATAATTATGTCCAAATCATTTTAGAAGATTTCTTGAAATCCACTTTTTAAACTTTTTCTGCCGAACACAACGGGCGCGAACACTGTACGTATTCGGCCTTACTTCTTACTTACATTCATTACATTATCAGGTAATTATTGGTTATCAGGAAAATAAGACTATCTTAGAAAACGTAGGTACTTTTACGTAGTTCATAAGTTTTGAACATTCAGGAGTTTATAATTTCGTAGCTTCGTAGCCCGTAGCGTTGTAGCGTATTCTATATGTAAGGACCGGCTCGCAAACCGCTAGGGTGACAAGCCACTGAGAGTAGGCGCTGTGAATATTAATTTGTCCAACCCTCACAGCATCTGATAACGTACACTTACTAAACAGCAGACGTGGTTGTACGAGTTTTATCATCTTTTACTTGACCCTTAACTAAAACAACCAAACTGGACTAACTTGTATTCATAGTTTCCTGGACAAGAATCTGAAAACAGACGACCTTTGTAAACAGTGAGGTTTGTATTTGGCAAATTCATCACTGCGGAAGATCTTGTATCAAATCTGTGTAAGAAAGGATGTTTGATTTAGTAAAAAAAACATCAAAGAAATAGTAAAAACAATAAGATTCATATGCTTCTTTCTTTATAAGTACCTATTTCAGCATTCTATTTTTTGCATAATAAAGTGCAAAGCAAACCTTGCACTTAATTTAACTTGTTAACAAACAAACATAGGTACTACAATAGTCAATAATTTTCAGTAAAAATCATTTGCAAAAATAACTTTGATAGCTGCTGCTCTTCTGTAAAATTCAGGCTGAACAGAGCGCGTAATTACGATGCCCTGCGGCTGGGCTCGGACCTCGCGAGAGCCGTATAATTGCATCTAAATAGGGACTTTATAGATATTTCAATCTCTGCGGCCTTGGAGCAAGGCCGTGTAGGCCTAAAAATAGGGCTACCTAATCTCTTCCCATGAGTATTAAAAAGGGCGACTAAGGGTTAATGAGGAGGCATGTAAATTGCTTGGTCTATAGCAGGATTGGTAAAAATATTGCTAAATCTATTAGCAGTAGGTATGGTAATTAAGACTTACCTAAAGCGTATAAGCGGATCCTAGGCTCCGGAGTAGGATATTTCAATTCATTCATCAAATATGTAAAGTACGCTTCGACGGGCACAGTTCAGTCTTCATCTTACATTTAGATATCTAATTAAGAAATGCGGTTTCAAAACGAAAACCACATTTCTTAATTAGACGATAAGGAAACAAAATCAAGAGGAAATAAATATAGGAGAAGCAAGAAGACCTACCTGTCTAAACCCCATCCAACAGCTGAAGCCAGCATGCCATCTTGAGGTGTGGTAACTGGATGCGACATCAAATCCACCGGAGCCCAACCGCTACAAGTTGTCATTGACGTCACTACTTGAATTACACCTACGTAAAAAACTTTAGCTTAATCATAGCTTAGATACAAGTTGCTAAGTTAAAAGCGGGTGCTGTAAATAGGTATGCTCTAAGCAAACAAGTAATTAGTGAAACACACCCATCTGGAAAAATTGCTTATTTTGCTGCAAAATAATGAACGGTGCTTTCACAGTCATATAATTAAAAACTCTCGCGGTTAAAGTCAGATTAAAATGAATAATAAGTGAGTATTTTCTGCCATCTATTTTCTAGCTTAACAATAGGTAAAATATCCCGAAAACAGAGTACAACTAAGTAAGTATCTATACTAACAAACTAACTGTTCTTCTGTTTATAAAAGGAAAAAGTAATTCACTAACTTTTAAAAAAATATTTATTTATATTAAAGATTTCAACAAAAACCCGATTCGGTATGAATCGGACCGAATCGGGTTCAAATTATAATTTAGCAAACAGTACTCCTACCATGAGTTGACATGTCAACAGTTCGGAAATGTCCACATCGCAAAATATCGGCTCGAGCGGCCAGTCATGACCAATGGCAAGGAACAGATAGACAGACGGAGCGGGCGCACATGTATTTACGTATCAGCTAATGGTAGGAGTACTGATAGCTGACGTAAATAGGAATTCGTTTTTCTTAGGAAATGTGATTTATGCGAGTAAAACCGCAGCAAATAGTAGGTGTGATTACAATTTTTTAGGGTACAACGGGTACAACAATAAAATTTGTATAAAATTGTTGGTTCAAGTAGCTAGCGGATAACAGAATAGGTAGGATTCTACTTTCCAATATTTATGTTTTGCTGAAAACTAACCAATATTGTACAGATGTCTTCGTGTTTTATCACTATGATGAAAGAAAGGGTGAACGAAGCTATATTTTACGTAAGAAACACGTTCAGGTTGCCACCAATTTTCACCACAATATGCCACAAATGCTGAGCGACCTTCACTGTTAGGATTAGGATTTTTATTGAGACGTGACAAGCAAGAAGCGGACGCTACCAGCCAATGGGCGCTTATCCCTGCAGCATCGCAGTGTATCTGAAAGTACAGTAATTTAAAATTAAAGACATTTTTCGGTTTTAATCGCGTGGTGTTTATCACTTTTAGCATTGTTTTAACGCTTAACGTTTCGAGACCTTTACAGGTCCCTTCTTCAGGATTGACTCCCGAAACCCTGAAGAATGGACCTGTAAAGGTCTCGAAACGTTGATCGTTGAAACAATGCTAAAAGTAATAAACACCACGCGATTATAACCGAAAAATGTCTATAAGTCAAAACAACATCCCAAAAGCAGAAGAAAAATCTAAAGTAATTTACTTTTAAAAACATTATATTTTGCTTCCATAACTTGAACAATCTTGAACAATCAAGGAACACGACTATTTAAAAAAATTCACGGTCATTATAACGCCAGCAAATGAAATTTAACGCAAGCAGTCTGCTGAGTTGATAGGTATGATTTGACGAAGGGTTGTCTTTACTTTATTATGACATTTCAAGCTGAAAATTCTTTGCGTTTCCGTTAAAAAATATAAAACATAATTTTGAGCAAGGTTCTAAAATTAGCAAAACAACTGCTTACGCCAAATGCGCAAATTGGTTGACGTTATAAAACGCCTTAAGGGAAAATTTACTTGCGACGGTGCGTAAATGTAGACAGCTGCAAAAGGATATTCAGACCACTGAACAGTTTTATTTGAAGAAGAAAATAAAACATCATCTAGCGATTTTCTCTCGAATTCTATTAAGTGATGTGTAGTATTCTTTTTTACATTCTTTGGTTTAAACACGTATTTTGTTGGTTTTTCATTTTCTTCCTTAGAATCTGCACTAGAAATATTAATACTTTGGATTTTATCTTCTTTGATATGTTTTTTTGAGTGTTTAGCTTGATCGTGATCATGACTGCCCTGATCGACATGTGACAAAAGTATCTTTTCATTTTGTACTTGTTTCGGTTTGTTTAATTCTTCATTGTATTCAAATTGAAATACACTGTTTTGTTCCGAGTTTGATATTGGAGTCATTCTATCATATATTTCAAAGAATTTGATTTTATCGTATGGCGTCGTTACTTTTTCATATTTAGTTGTTCTTACGTGACTAATAACTCTTTTGGAAAATACATGTTGTACGTTTGCTGGTGATGATAAACAATTTTTATTCAAATCCTTCTTAATGGAGACAGTAACTTTATGTTTAACTGTATTCGTTGTGACATTGAATTTAGTGGTGTAGGCATTATTTTTTAAGCCAACAGTTGCATTGTGTGTTCGATTTCGACCAATTTCTAAAAAAGGTAGGATTCTGGGATTACGCTTTGTGAAGAAACTATTTATATATTGTGGTGTCAGCAAAGGTCGCGAAGTATACCACTTTTTCTTAGTTCCAACGATTGCTGGTCCTTTTATATGAAATACTACAAAAGACGAGTTAGAGTTTTTGGCATTACTGAAATTTAATGCACTTGTAATATTTTCCTTACACTTAGTGTTAGGTATACATTTTTTGGTGGTATCATCTTCATTGTTTATATCATTAAAATAATAAAATTCGATGTTACTGTTAGTAGATGTACTTGTAGTATGTTGAACCTCTGGAAGCCTTGTGGTAAATAAAACTGGATATTTGTTTTCTTTCTCTTGTCTGATATCTCTCTGTATTGTCTCTTCTCTTGTTTTCTTCTTTAGATTTAAAGATTTTGTTGTAATATTGTTCTGCTCTAAAATACTATCACGAGGTTCTCGATTTGGTGGATCTGTTTGATCTATGAATATTTTCGTTTTTCTCCACAACATGTTTATAATTTCGTATTGTCTTCTGGTAAATCTGGCGTCTACGCTCCATTTCTTTGGTGGTGTATAGTTTATCGGAGACACAAATGGCTGTATAGTTGGCTTACCAATTTCCATATAAGGCATAATATTATCTTTTCTCCTAATAATATTTAACTTAGGTAAAGCAATTTCTTTAGCATGTCCATTGTCAAATATTTCAACCAAATCATTTTGCACGGCAAAAACAGTACGGGCACAGTCCTTTGGTTGAAATTGTAATAAAATTAAAATAATCGCTGAATATCCGAAATGTGGGTTGTAATTTGTCATTTTGTGAGATTTGTTGTTGAACTAGAATTAAAATGGGCTAGCATAATAAATAAAGACTTGAGCAAAACGTTATACAAACTAAAAACATGATAAACATACACAACAAATTTGTTATTTTGAAAACTTACGTTTTTTGTGTATTCCGATGAGGAAGGCAGAAAGCTTCTAGGTCATTCAGCCTATTTTTATTTTAATCACCTTTATTTCTCTAATTTCAAGTCCAGTCATTAGTCCAGTTTATGAACTTCAATGAAAAAACTCTATAAAATTATTTTACTTTAGTCACAGAATACATAAATAGTACAACTTTAGTCCAGATAAATCCATACTCAGACTCCGCACAACAAAATTAAAACATAAAAGTAAACCTATTTTTATGAAAACAGAACCTTTTTTCGAATCTACATCTACAAGGCACTGTATCCATCCATAAAGGTCGGAATGTAAATAAAATCAAAAGCTGACAGTTTTGTCAGTTTATTTTTTTTCTTTACGAAAAATGACCGATTTTATTTTCTAAAACACACGAGTTTTTCTTTACTTTTGGTATGTATATTTCGTGTTATCTCTTTTTGAAATTGATAAGTACGCATGTTATATTCTCAGTAATACCAATAAATACTAACAACTTACTCGTTTCAGATGTAACAAAATTATGAGTGCCTTTCCATCGTACAAACCAGAAGGTATTTTTAATATTTCCAATCTCTAAGTATATGTTTATACCTGCCTAATAAAATGTAATACCACCGAATAAAACTAGCTGCGTTCCGAGGTTTCACCTACATAACTTCCGATACAAAATTCCTTGCTTATGGCATCCCGATAAAGTAATTTTGAAAATTCAATCGAATGGCAGAACACACTCTTAAATTTTCAGTCTTCTACTATCAACGGTTTAGGCTGTGCATTGACAGTCAGTCAGTTAGTCAGTCTGGACAAAGAATTTTATAGATAAAGAAAATTGGTTATAGAGAAGCTGAAGCTACCCCTCATCAAAGTCCTTATTTGTATAATCTATTCACCAATATCTCATCTAATTCATTAAAGGCTTAGCAATGAATTCCACACCGATCGCCTTGAACAAGGCCGCTATGCGAAAGTATGAAGATCTGGAAATACCGTGCGATGCAGTAATAGCCAGCTATGTCTGGGTCGACGGAACTGGTATCAATCTCCGATCCAAAGACAGGACTTTCGATTTTGTTCCCAAGGCTGTCAAAGGTGAGATAAAAAGCTTTTTCAAGGACAACTTCTAATAAGAGTTTCCCACAAAATACCCTTTTTTTCAATAGTGGGACTTGAACCCTCAACCCGTTCTCTATGGAAGGTCCGTTCTATCCGGTTCGGGCGCTTACCAAGTACGCCATGGGGACAGTAGACTACCGGGTTGAATGTATGGAATGCATTCCTTCTTATTCTATTAGTGTGGCTCATAGCCCGGATAATTGATACTTAAGAACGTGGCGACTGTTACCATTTCCATACAAACTTAATACCAAAATAAATTATGAAAATAGTTTTCTACCTAACAGCCGCACTCAGAGACGTTTAATGGTTATTTAAATCGTTACTTAGATTTCAAAAAATGTCTACTCAGATCATTAATCATTCGTTAGTGACGCTTAATGACACTTAACTTTAAATATAGCTCAATCCATATTTAACTAGTTAATTGGAGATTTTGACATTTCAAAAGTAAGGTTATGTTTATTGTACGAAAGCTTTGTGCTATTCAAGAGCTATTATGTTTTATTAGTTCGGGGTAAATTCCAGGCAATTGTGATGTTTATCATAGCCAAACGGATTAGCTCTTTGAAGTGGCAGTGGGCCGAAAAGTTCTCGAATGGAGACCGCGGATCGGAAAGCGCAGCGTTGGACGTCCACCAACGAGATGGACGGACGACTTGGTTAAGGCCGCGGGTTCACAGTGAATGCAGGGCGCTTGTAACCGAAGCATCTGGAAATCTATGAGGGAGGCTTATGTCCAGCAGTGGACTTATTACAGCTGAAATGATGTGATGTCTGGTCTAGACGATTTTCTGGAGTTTGTAAATTATGCAAGAAGATTCAGAGAAACAGGGCCGCGGCTCGCCGCGGCCATGAGTTGAGAACCTCCTCATTTTTGATAGTCGATTGAAAATTTACATGAACCCCATAAGTCACAAACGCGATGCAGCTGGGGTTTCCCCCGACGCGCCACAAAGGCCGTCTAAAACTTTGATGAAGATCTATTAGCTGATGACATAAGCAATCCAAATATTCAAGAAAATACAAACAGCAGTAGATTTTTATTCCTACAATCTCTAGTGGAAAGATTCTAATCATTAATCATTAATTTTTATTATTTCCATCTTTTTTTTGGTTTGGAAGTGTTGTATTCTCAAAACTGCCTCTATCCTTATATAGTCGGAAGGTTTCCGCTGCTCACCCTGTTCTTCAGTTATGTTCTTGGCTTAGGCACAAAATTCGAGTGGCAAGTATTTAGCTTCACACACTGAGATATAAAAGAATATTAACAAATGGCCGTACCTCGAAATACATAGGTATATAACATACATACAAAGATAATATTATGGAGAAAAATACTTACCATTATTGTGATATTATTTTTATTTTAAATCTCCAATATTTATATGTACGTGACACAATAAATAATATTTTGACAGGATTTGACAGAGACGTTCGACGTTTGGGGATGCCGTATTAAAAATTTGTAACGTGTAATTTGAAATTCAATTTATTAAATCAAAATTATACTTAATTTACGTAAAAATGATAGAGAATGGCCGCGAATATTTAAAGGTGAAAGAAAACAGTAAATAAGTAAGAAATTACTAAAAATAAACCCGGTTAAGTTTCACTGAGTTCATAAATGTGGCAATACTGCATTTTATCGACATCCATTTAAATGGGTGCACCGCCCTATGCTTCCTTAAAGTAATTATTAACTAATGAAGCGTTAATTTTTGTCTCTGAGTGCTACGGCTATTTAGTGTTTTAAAGTATAATTAGTTAAGTATAGATTAAGGTTAATTTAATGTTTGTTTCTGGGTACGGCTGTAAATATCGATATTATTCGGTAAGTAATTTACGCGAAAAAAAATGTTTCTCCGTTTTATTTCATTTCGAATGAATATTTTGGAAAACCTTGTGGTGGGGACCCTAAAAAAGTAAAATCTTAATCCGAATAATATCGATATTAAGGTAGAAAAATAAATTTTTCATAATTTTTTTTGGTATTAAGTTTGTATGGAAATGGTAACAGTCGCCACGTTCTTAAGAACGCTTTGTCTCGCTTTTGTAATAAGTATTTACCGTCAAAAAAGAAGTGACCAAACATCTGGTTGAGAATTCCTCTAGGATCGTTTTAACAGACTCATGGACATTTGCTATATCAACACTCAGTTCAATTCTTTAGTTATGGCCTTTCTGTCGGCATTTAAGAGCAATTTGGGCCAATATCACGTAAATATAACATTTAGAATTTCAATGTGGGTAGGAATGTAAAAAAAAATGGTGGCGAATTTTATTGCAACTCCATGTGAGCATCTGTAACGCGATAATTTCGTGTTCGGCACTGTTATTTTATTTTCACTACACTCGTTATCTGTCATGAAACTAAATTGATTATTATGCAAACAACTAGGTTTCACGAAAATAAAATTCAGGACCTCGCGTTCACCAAGGCATCTCAAACAGAATCCCCATATCAACACACATCACCCGAGACAATTTATCTACATAAATATAATCTTATAGCGTCCCCAACTGTAGCCATTTAGACGCCGTATAAAAACTACAATGGTTAAAAGATGGTTGTATTTTCTATTACAACTTGTGTGATACATACAACAGCAAAATAGTTACAAAATGTCCCACCTAGCCGCAACTTTGCCGGTATTTGTGTTTCACGCTTTATAGCCTTTATAAACCAGCATGCTAGGCAGAGACCTCACCTAACCCAATTTCTCCAAACCGTTACTTTCAGATGTTGTTCTTTCAGGCTTTATGACTACTGAAATACAGTAGTTAACCGCCATCAAAGCGATATGGCGTTATCTAAACAATTTCGGGTTGGTTAATTGTTGTTTTATCGTTCTAGATTTACCGATTTGGTATTTCGACGGCAGTAACACTAATCAAGCTAACCCAGACAATGCTGATACGTTTATATTCCCGCAAGTGATTTACCACGACCCGTTCAGGCGAGGCAGACATATAATGGTGTTAGCTGACACGTACCAGTATAATTATCAACCGACCCGTGAGTATAATGAAGATTAATTGACGTCTAGGTAACTATTGATAGCTTAGTTTAATAAGTTAGAAGTTCGGTGTTATACACTGTTTAGTTTCGACAAGGTAATATTGCACGACGTTAGAGTAGAGTCTTAGTAAAAGTAGGACCCTATTTTTACCCCTTGGTAAACGGAACCCTAAAAAAGGATCGAAAGATTCTTTTTAGTGTTCCGTAGACAAAAGGTAAAATGGGGAACCTATTACTGAGACTCTACACTCTATCGTCGTGCGATATATTCGTGCAATATGGCAAAACTATAGAGTGGATAACATCGAACTTCTAACTAATTAAACTTCGTTGACTGTCCGTCTGTCTGTCGCCAGGCTATATCTCATGAACCGTAATAGCTAGACGGTTGAAATTTTCACAGAAGGTGTATTTCGGTAGCTGCTACAATAACAAAACAAATACTTAAGAAGGGCATACCCATACAACAAGCGTGATTCAAAGACAGAAAAACGCAACGATCGCGATGTATTTTGATCACTAGCGCCATCTAGTAAGACTGGCGCCAATAGTTAAATATATTGTAACGTTCGGGTTGGTTCACAAATTGGTTGGTCCAGTGCTCATTTTAGGGTTCCGTACCTAATTGTGATAGTGGTACGGAACCCTTCGTGCGCGAGTCTCGCACTTGACCAGGTTTTGTAAATACAACCACTAAAAAGTATGAATTCGAACACGTAGTACTTTAGTCCATCTACTTACCTAAAACCTTAGATGAAAACAAAAATAGTAGATACGGTATATTCTAACATTGCGTATTCGAAAAATGAGCTACATTCATTTTCACAAAGTTATTGTATTTAAAAACATTTGTCTTTAAGAATGATTGAGGCATTTATAAAATGAGCAAATATTTATTCTTATGGATTTCAAAATGAAAATCGCAGTGTGACAGCACGTCCTGCCGCGGCAACTGTTCGACATACGACTGAGGCTAGTGCGTCAGCTAGACGCAGTTTTATCGTCTCATTTTTCGAGACTAGGTAACGTATCTGTAACATATTTTTTGTTTTCATCTAAGCCTAAAACACGCCGAATAACGTCATATTTACAAGGTAAGTCGTAAATCTTCAGGCGCATATAAAATATTTATGTAATTTCTTATACTTTACGCAATATTTCCTCATTTACCAAAATCGTGACTTAATTAAATAAGTTAGTGTGTAGTCAGACTCAGGACGCCTCGCGCCGCTCCGACTCGAGAAAATCGAGTGAATAACAAACGAGATAAAACAGAGTGTAATTCTGTTTGTTTAAGGCGACGACTACGAGTTTCCTATGTTACAAATAGGTTTAAAGATTTGTGTTATATCTTTATTTACTAAGGAACATCTGTGTCAAATTTCAAGTTTTTATGTCAAGGGGTTTCAAAATTACTTAAAAACGTTTATTCTCTTAAAGAAATCCGTCCTTAGTGCTCAGTTTTGACCTCTAAGGAACCTCTGTTTCATGTGCATTGTCCGTCATCATACACTTGCGTTTTATATTTATTTCCGATTTATCTTTGTCTACTTCCTTTGCCGATGTAAAGTCCCGATTCCGTATAAATTTGGGGATATCAAAAAATGAACACTGGACCAACCAATATGTTAACGCAACGCGAACGTTACAATTTATTTAGCCATTGGCGCAAGTCTTACTCCTGTATCACTAGATGGCGTTAGTAGTCAAAATACATCGCGGTATCGTTGCGTTTTTCTGTCCCTCAATCACGTTTGTTGTATGGGACCCCCTCTTAAATATTTGTTTTGCATTGTTTTTAGAATTTGTTGTTCTAGCGCCAACAGATTTCGACTGCCTAGCTATTACGGTTCATGAGACACAGCCTGGTGACAGACGGACAGACAGCGAAGTCTCAGCAATAAGGTCCCGTTTTTACCCTTTGGGGACGGAACCCTAAAAAGGAATTGCTTCAAAAATACAATAATACCTAGGTAATATTTGTATGTCAATACATAAATAACCATTTACACTAAAAACTTTAGTAATGTGGGTATGTGGTGGTAAAATAATAGCGTCACGTCCTCGTCCTTCTTTTTATCGATTTTCTATTATCTAGTTCATTTATAATAAAATCTATTCGGCTGTCCCCAATAGCTAGATTTATGATCGGCCAATAAGGCTAAGGGGCCAATCACTCCCCAATTTGTCGAAGATTTTGTTCCAGCGGCTGAAGAACGGTTTACACTTTGTCTTATCTATCTTACGGCCGAATACTGAACCACACATGAGGGGTACTAATATAATTGAGCATCTTTCAGCCGAATACAGAAACGCTACTTAAAATTTGACTAAGTACTAATTGAGCAATTTCTAAATTAAAAAATTGGATAAGATTTTCAGAGTTTGTGAGCTGCTTCATTGTTTAAGTAGCCCTCAAATTGTAGTAGCGTTTGTGTATTCGACCGTTTAAAATTCAAAATAGGTAGATATGTTTTTTAGCTTAGCACCTGCCTTATAGTTATGGTTTTAATAGTTTTTTTTTAAACATAGGAATAAGTACATACACATAATAAGTTCACCTACTTAATATTTCTTATTTTTTGCTCAAAGGCATTCTACGAGAAATATTTTACAAGGAGAAATGCATCATTAAAAATGCTACCACCATTTTAGATGATGCATTTCTACTTGTAAATATTTTTACATAAGACGTGACGTCAATGTTTTCGACGTCGATGGCATAATTCAGGTGTACTGGGGTAACTCTGAAAGTGGGGTAAATGCAGAATAGACCTTTAATCAGAGTGATAATAAATCCATTTTTGAATAAATTAGGATTTACCCCATTTAATAAGTTATTTCAGATTTACCCCACTACAACTTAGGTACCTACCTTAAAAAAAATAAGATATTTATTAGTCAAAAAACATAATACATAAATTAATTTACTGGCGTACACAAGAAGCTACGAACAGTAGGGAAGTAATGAAACGAATTCAATTTGCGGCGTATTTTCTTCCCAAGACTTAAATTAGGTGCGAGAAGTGAATATGGTTTTGAATAAAGAAAAGCGTTTTATGAAGTAAGTAGGTGGTAGAAAATAATCTTTTAATCTCAGAGATTACATTTGAAGATGTAGGTTTTCCACATAGAAAATGTGAAAAACTCCATCATTTTTTACAAGGTGGTAGACAAGCATATTTTAATCTCAGAGATTACATTTCAAAATGGATGTTTTCCACATAGAAAATGTGAAAAAACTTTACCATGAGACCTAGTTTTCTTAACTTTTTTCTTCTTTCATAATAAAAGAAAACCTTGCCTTTTTCTTTTTCTACTACTTTTCTAAGGGGACTTTTTACCATCAAGTTCAAGAAAAGACTTTCTCTGCTTTTTTTTTTAATGCAGGGTGTCTGAGAATTCATAAATAATCCTGCACGAGGGCTGGGGTCGACCCCATGAATTTCTGTTTCCAAGCGCTTCTATTTTGAGGTTTCGTACCTAAAGAGTAAAACTTGGACCCTTTAATCCAAGGATTGAATAACCGAAAAAAATTGGGTTGAAACGGTTAGAGGTATGACGTCATATCTTTCAATTTCTATACCTTAAAATAAAGGTACCATAAATGTCGGTAGAAACAGATAGAGGTATGACGTTATACTGTTATACATATTTCGATAGCCGATATCTGTCTGTCTTGTCACCAGGCTGTATCTCATGAACCGTGATAGCTAGACGGTTAAAATAATCACAGATGATGTATTTTATTGACATATATCACCACAAATAGTAAAAACAGAAAAATAAATAAAGTTTAAGAGGACCGTCTCCATTCTCTTTCTCCATACAAACGTAGTCGACGTTTTCCTGCCTGGATAAAGACATTAGAGCAAATATATTTATGCCATAAAACCTACATCTGTCATGCATGACTATGCATCTACCTTTTGATTTTTTTCATTTTCTTTCCACGTTTGTATGGAGAAAGAAAATGGATACTGTCCTCTTAAGTGGGGCCTTCCATAAAACAAACATGATTTTTTTGTGATAATGTCGCGGAAGTCTTCGTGCGTGAGTCCGACTGGCGCTTAGCCTGTTTTTAGTCTTTGAGTTTGAATCAACGATTTTAATTTCTAGATTTCCCTAAGTGTTGGTTGACTTAGTCATTAAATACCATCTAGATGCAGCCTGAATTCGACAATAAACATTCTGGATTTAATTTCCCTCTATCTTATATCCTATTGTAATTAGGCAAAGGCGGAATGAGGCCACTGGCTCATTATACCTATTTTATAGCATATTAAATTCAGTATTACGACCGGGCATGTCACAAATAACTTTAATTTAATTATCATGAGGGGACTAATTTACCTACTTGCGATATTTTAGATGAGGTAGCGTGGAAAACGTTTAGACCACGCAAAATGGGATGTATGTAACCAATTCATGCATATGTAGACATTGGATATCTGACTATTTTCGGAATCGGAAAATATAATAATACTAACAGTGCCCGCGACTTCGTCCGCCTAATTTTTTTGAAAATATAATATTGCCTTCCTCAATAATTGAACTATCAAACATTGAAAGATTTTTTTCAAATCGGACCCGCGGTTCCAGAGATTAGCGCGTTCAAACAAACAATCTCTTCAGCTTTATAATAATAGAAGAAGAAGATAGGAAGAAATAACAATATTTAAAGTTCACATTTCTCTGTTTCTATGTGACTTATGCATTCAAAACTACTGAACAGAATGTAATTTTGTTTTCACTATTGGATAGATCTGTTTTAAAGGAAGGTCGTGGTATACTTGAATGAATGAATGAATGAATAAAATCTTTATTGTACACACCAAATAAATTACATTACAAAGAAAACATACACTACTTAAAACTAGGTGGCACAATGGGCGGCCTTATCGCTTATAGCGATCTCTTCCAGGCAACCTTTGGATGAACAAGAAGTTAAGACAGGTGAAAGGTAGGGTGTTTACAAAGGAAAAAGGTGAAAAAGGTGATACTTTATATCGAAATACAACAAGCAGACCACAATCGCAATCGCATAGAAGGCAATCAACAAAAGACTGCAGCCGCTCGCTCGCGTAATGAGCCAGTCGCCCGCCTCTTAAAATTGCTGAGGTTTAGAGTGATACCGCGGGGCGCAGCTAGCGTATGAATACAAACCCCAGTTCCTTAATCGATAGTAAAAGTCAAAGTTCCAGCTACGAGGAAATATGACGTTGAAGTTGACGTCACAGTAGTACAGGTGCCGGCAAACATCTAGAAAAAAATGGCGGATGCGCAGCAGTCGATTTTTTCATATAAGTAGCAAGTAAATGTACTGCGCAAACGTCTCATCATCATCCGAGCGTTGTTCCCGGTTGCATCTCTCTCGAGAGCCCGGGGTCCGCTTTCCTACTTTTACGTCTCCACTTCGCACGATCTTCGGCATCCCGCGTAGTGAGGCCATTTGCACGCATATCCGATCTTACGACGCCAAGCCAGCACTTCTTGGGTCTTCCCAATCTGCCGCGGCCGGGCGGAGGCGCCATAGCAAGACATTTGTTTCCCACGTAACTAGCCGGTTTTACTGCGCAAACGTTACGCAGGATTTTCACGATGTTTGCCGGCACCTGTACTTACTTTGAATTCCACTTTAGATGAAGAAAGTGGGGTATCTACACACCGATATCTACCTCGGGTTCTAAGTCATTAATCTTGTTGAATTAATAATGTTAAATTTACAAAGGGATAGTAAAAGAAACTCTCCTTCATAAATATAAAGTTCTCCTTTCCTTTTTCTATTGAATTACACAATAATCGCTTTATGAAAAGTTTTCGGTCTTTTGTTGTAAAATCTGGCGATCAATCATGACACGACAAGACAGAGTTTTGATAACTTCCTACCCGGAAAGGGAAATTATATTTTCAAATATTTTGCCGCACAGTTCGGCTAAAATTGAAATAGTGATTGATTTATTTATTGCCTCCCTATAAATCGATTTAGATAGACTTGAAAAGAGACTTTCTAAAATTCCTTTGAATTTTAGAAAAGTAATGGATGAGAATGAAAGTGGAATCCGCAATGAAACGGATGGGTTTCGAAACGGACTCTAGGTATCTTTATCTCAAGTTACCTTATCTTTTTATTCATTTCCAAAACTCTGTGCAAGCGATATATACCTACTTGTACTCATCTAGGCTATCTTTTACCAAACATGCATGCCTATACTTCCTTAATTTAAATCTATTTAAAATTCCTTAGCTTCCAATCAGCGCAAAGGTTGTACGATAGTGTGCGAGAAAGGCGAAGTCGAGGAGCCATGGTTTGGTTTTAACCAAGAGTTTTTCCTGACCACGACTGATGGACGACCACTCGGCTGGCCCCCGGGCGGGTTCCCGGCTCCCCCTGGGCCTTACTACTGCGCCACTGGGGCTAACAAGATCGTCGCTAGGGACTTGATGGAGGCTTTTTACAGGTTACAAATATACCTATAGAATATGTAATTGTACTCGGTACAAGGTAAAATAGAAATTTTGAAGATTGGGCTGATTTTTTATTTTAGTTACTAAATTAAAAAAATCTATAATTACTGTGCTCCCCACCTAAATACTATATTTATAGTATGCCATCATAATATTATAATCTCTGTCATATCATAAGATAAGTCGGTGCGAAGATAAATTTAATCATTTGAAAAATCATCAAATTCGGTCCAGCCGCCGCCGCCTCTTTCTCGAGTTTTCAACAAACATAACTTTTATATATTAAGACAAGCAGAGCCCCGCGGTTTTGTCGATCTCGCGGGATATTCGAAAAACTTTTCTTAGTGAAGTTACACCACAAAGAACACACTCCAAATGTCATGTCTCTAGGACCAGCGGTTTGGGCTGTTCATTGATATATAGGTCAGTCAGGACTTTGAATTTTATATATTTAGATAAAATCTATCTAGGTTTAAAAAATTCCTCCTAAAAAATATTTAAAGATGATTGTATTCGGTTGAAATGAAAAAATCTTGTACAATATCACATTATTACGAATGGCTTCTCTTTCAGATGCTGTCTCTACGCTGGAGTTGGAATAAATGGTATAAATCCTGGGACTACACCATCTCAATGGAACTTTCAAGTTAGTATACACTTACTCTTTAAATAATTTACCCCTTCAATAATTATAAAATGTTTATTAGCACTGATTCTATTAATCGAACTTTTTGAAACAAACAAACTACTTTTAGCCCTGTGGTTTAGCCGCATCGCCGCCGCCGCCGTGAACGGGGTTGTCGGCTGCGGTACGTAGGGTGTAAAATGCCAAACACTATTGTGCCGAAAATAAATAGTAGTTTTAGTAGAGTACTGGGAAAAAGCGTTCTTTTCTCGTGAGTATCGTATAATGCTACTAAGCGATAAGGGGGAGACTAGCGAACCTGGACTTATCCCCGCGCGGTGGCGGGTTAACTGATTGGTCCCAAGAAAAGTTGATGTCCGACAGGAGCCAGCCGCAAAAATCTTTCCAATTTTTTTTGTAGACGTTGTGATCAGAGATGATTTAGCTATTATGCCTACCCAAAAATTTGAGCTTTTAGCGGACCTGGAAAGGGATGCAACCTAGAACATACAGATAAGAGAGAGACAGGTCATTTTGAAACTGAGACTCGATGTAATAGATATAATGTAATATAAGATAATTAATATCCGTATTAATTGGGTATCATGTAAATCCTAGACTGATGAGAGGATTATTTCTGTAGATGTAGTGTAGATTTCGTCTATAGGTATCAATTTATACGGGATTAGGCCACTTTGATTCTATTGAACAGCTAGCTAGCTTCTAGCTGTGCCCCGCGGTTTCACCCACGTAAGTCCCGCAGGAATATCGGGATCAAAAGTAGCCTGTGTGTTATTCTAGGTCTCCTATGATCCATCCTCCAGCTATGTATATTCTGTATCCTATTTCAGAAACTTAAACGAAAATCCCATACATTTGACATAAAGTGACAGCTCTTTATTTACTTTTTTCTTTAAAATGGGGTGGCACACGCAAAGCTGTGAGCAGATGGCGCTGGGGTCGGATGATCTTTTTTTTTTTTTTGATTATGGTCAATGAAAACGCCGAGTTTTTTTTTCTTACGGTCTGAGACCGATATGGCCAATTTGGCGCCGAGAGTTGTAAAAATCACCTGTTTGACAGTTCTTAATTCAAACCTAAGATTAGTCGACCAACGCCCTCTGCCGGGATAAAAAGTTAGTGTTCCTCCTCATTGGAAGTTCTTGTTTACCTTTTTGATCTAAGTTTCAGAAATAGGGTGTAGGTTTCATCGCAATCGGTTTAGTAGTTTTTTCGTGAAGGAGAAACAAAGTCACATACATACATACTTGCAAACATTTGCGTTCACACCTAATACCGATTAATAGGATTAACATGAACACGCTGAGATTATGACATTGTATACTATTGAAAATCAGGTAATGATTTGCAGCTAGTAATACATATAGCAGTGAGTGTCCCGCGGTTTCACCCGCGTAAGTTCCGATCCCGCGGTAATTTCCAAAAACCCTTTCTTAGTAGATGTGTAGATACACAATACAAAGAACACATCAGTAGGTAAGTTATGTTCGTTCTAGACCAATAATTCCCTTAATATCTATGTTTTATTGGTCAGCGCCCCCGCACCCCCGCTGCCCAATAAAACATAGATATTAAGGGAATTATTGGTCTAGAACGAACATAACCTAAAACATGAAACCAAAATCAACCTTGCTTTTTCGTTCCAATAAAACGACGCTTATGAGTATGATCATATTATCATCATTGGTTTATGAAATTATTGAGTTCTCTCAACGCGTTTATTTCCATAGAGTGAGACAGTTAACGACACATATTAAGTAATTTTTCAACCTCTTCTTGTTGTTCATAGTCATTTCATATCGATGTCGTTGTCATTTATGTTATTTAATTACATTACGTTTGAAACAAATCAGTACTTACTGATTAAAAATATAATTCGTATAATATTCGGTCGGAAAAACACCGTCAATATGTGTATATTCCAATAGCGCCCATGGTAAGATCACTTTAACCGATATTATTAATTACATTTCGTTTTATAAAACAATCAAGTACTGATTAAAAATATATTTCATATTATATTCGGTCGGAAAAACACCGTCAATATGTGTATATTCCAATAGCGCCCATGGTAAGATCACTTTAACCGATATTATTAATTACATTTCGTTTTATAAAACAATCAAGTACTGATTAAAAACATATTTTATATTATATTCGGTCGGAAAAACACCGTCAATATGTGTATATTCCCATAGCGTCCATGGTAAGATCACTTTAACCGATATTATTAATTACATTTCGTTTTATAAAACAATCAAGTACTGATTAAAAATATATTTCATATTATATTCGGTCGGAAAAACACCGTCAATATGTGTATATTCCAATAGCGCCCATGGTAAGATCACTTTAACCGATATTATTAATTACATTTCGTTTTATAAAACAATCAAGTACTGATTAAAAATATATTTCATATTATATTCGGTCGGAAAAACACCGTCAATATGTGTATATTCCCATAGCGTCCATGGTAAGATCACTTTAACTGATATTATGAATTACATTTCGTTTTATAAAACAATCAAGTACTGATTAAAAATATATTTCATATAATATTCGGTTGGAAAAACACCGTCAATATGTGTATATTCCTATAGCGCCCATGGTAAGATCACTTTAACCGATATTATGAAATACATTTAGTTTTAAAACAATCAGTCTGAAGAATCAAGTACTCACTTCTAATTACTTAGATTATTAAATAACATAAACTCACCGACTACCTGCTGTAATTTTCTTGTTAATTTGAAATGACTAAAACAGAAATACAACTGTTGGTTGTAAGCACTATGGTAAAATACTTTCAGCATTGAACTATTATTTCAACGCTGAATTTAAATAGAAATTGATACAATAAAAAATCAATATCTATCTAAATTTTGTACCATTGCAATAACGTTATTTCGTACTTACATTTTTTTTCCCAGAAGAATCACACTAATTTTATAATAATATCGTTAAAAACTAAAACTGAAAAAAAGGCAAACACTAAAACACTAAGCACTACACACAAAAACAAGTACTAAATGATTTCACACGGTAAGTAATAAAGCGGCGCCGACGTGTAAATTGATTTAGTTGACGTAAGCTGAAAGGGAATACTTATCAATTGTAAAGTCGTAGCCATATGTCCATGAATACATTTAGCTGACTTCGGAGGTTTTCAATTTCTAAAATATTTGTTATTAATGTAGGACCCCTTCTTCGAGGGGTTCTGGTAATGGGGTCATGTTTTATCTGATCTATGCTATTTCAAAGAATAGATAGATTGATTATTGCAACACACCACAATTAAATCATTACAATAAAAGAAAAAGACAAAAGCAACTTAAATTTAGGTGGCACAATGAGAGGTTTTATCGCTTAAAGCGACCTCTTCCAGGTACCCTTAGGATGGACAAGAAGTGAAGAAAGATGAAGAGAATGGTGTTCAGACAGGAGAAAAACTACTTGAATAATATTACAATAATAGTATGACACATACAACATTATAAATTAATAAATACAAATACTCGTAAATAAGAGTAGGTTTTTATTCGACTACGACAAAACCAATTAACGAGTATTTGAGTATTAGATTTCAACTAGTGTATTATTATTATAGGTGGTTATGGACTTTTATTTTAGATTTTACTCAATGTCAACTCATCAAACTTCTAGAAATTATGTTACCTATTTCTTGATTTCTACGTATTTTAGTACCTAATGGTACATAACGTTTCATGTTCCTGTGAGAACTATGATATGTAATCGATTAAATATTGATACCTAACTGAACCCATAATGAATATTCTTAACCAACTAAAAAATAAAAGAAGTATGCTTTTCCGAATCCCGGCCAATGTCTTTTCTTTAAGAAAAAAATATGTGCGTTATTTACATCGCTCTTACGGTGAAGGGAAACATCGTGAGGAAACCCACAGCTTAAAGACCCAGTTGTAGGGCTAATTGCGAAAACACACAGTTAAAACATTTTAATATTATTATATATAATAACATAATATTACCTAGATAATATCTAGGTACCTACTAGCGAACCCGCTGTGTCCCGCGGGTCAACCGCGTAAGTCCCTGTAAATGTAAAGTTTTAAAGGTCTAGCGAGCCATAAAACGTATTAAATTATATTTTGTTGATTTAATACGATAAACTAATGTACACTATTACATCAAATGTTTCTTAAGTTCATTGTTAATAAAGATATTTTAAAAACAAAAACAAACACAAAACTAATGTAAATGTTATTCTTGTCTGGCTGCGTTGCTTACATTTTTCCTACAGGCGTTATCTAACACGAATTCCTTTCAATTGTCAAATTTGAACCCTCAAATTACCGAATTGTTATTAAATTTTAACCATCGTTAAAATATAATAAAGAATGAAGTAAGTAATTGATTACACATCTTAATTTAACATTTTCTTATAAATTATAGTGTGTTTCTATAAACTTTTGATTAGGCGTTTATTAATTGCCAAAATTCACTTTTCTTTCCTACAAATTGTACGAATTGTAAGAAAATATATTCTTATTATCAAGAAAATTGTATTTTATTCAATAATAACTGCGCCAAGCTGTTTCTCTCGCGTAAGTCTCGATCCAAAATTTAAAAAAATATCAAAATCGATTTATGATTTTTCTTTCACTTAACAAATACAACAAAATAAGAATTAGCGAAAACGGTCCAACCGTTCACGAAACCAAAATAGGGATTCATTTTTATACCTTTATATTGAAAATGAACAGAAACAAACCTTACACGTTTTGTAGGTACCTACCGAAAAGAAACACATCTTAATCATTATAAAAATAAAACTAAAGAATAAAATAAGTAGCCAATGTGTTATTCCAGGTCTCCCAGCTACCCATATTCTAAATGTCATCTCAATCAGTTCTGTAGTTTTTACATGAAAGAGTAACAAACAGGCATACTTACTAACTTTTGCTTTTATAATATTACATAATAATTTGTTCCATTGAAGCTGTTTCGAACCCAAGAATTCGGAATGAAAGTCGAGATATCTACCACTAAACTAAGTGAGTCCGCTGTGTTAAACAAAGATTATCATTTTTACCTGCTTTAATAGAGCTAACATCAAACCTTTTTGGTAGATATTCAAACAAACTTTACCTCTGTATCTATGATATTTATAAAAGTCGTATTTCGCTGACATCTATGTTTTGTATTGTGGTTCTTTAAACAAAGATTATCATTTTTACCTGCTTTAATAGAGCTAACATCAAACCTTTTTGGTAGATATTCAAACAAACTTTACCTCTGTATCTATGATATTTATAAAAGTCGTATTTCGCTGACATCTATGTTTTGTATTGTGGTTCTTTCAATGAGAAATCATTTTTAAAAGCTTTACAATAACGTTCATTATTGCATTTAAGTTCATTTCTTTGTATTCACCGACAGCAAATATAAAGTCGATCGATATTTAACGTTTAACGTAATTAATTGTTATTGACTTCATTACTTAACGGCTATCGGCCGATTAAAAATTTATAATTTGTTTTTTCAATTTTTGAACAATACTGCTGACTATTTATTTTTCAAACATATAAATACACTTGAAAACGCTAAAAGTATCATAAAATTCTGAAAGCAGTAGTCGAAGTGACGTCGAAGAAGTGCAAGAAGTACCTACCTACTTATCAGCAAGAAGTACCTCTGACTTGCCCAGCAAGAAACACAGAGCAGCTCCTAAGCCACTAACTTCAAGAAAAAATTTTTGAAGTTAAAAAATAAAAATGTAAGTGAGTAGCTACTTTTTACAAAAAAGAGTATGTTTTAATAGTATGTATAATGTCATTTTACGTTATTTTTTTTTTTTTTTTTTTTTTTTTTCGTTCTAGGTCTGATTATGAATATGAACAAGACAGCAGTGCCGAAACCGACGTGCCCGACTCCTGGAAACCAGTGCCGGAAAGAAAGAAGCATGCTTCCACCGCTGCGACCGTTTTGAAAAAGGCGACGAAGAGGAAAGCCAATAAAGAAACGCCTGAAACCGTTTGTTCGAAGTAAGTTTCTACGATTTTTTTACTAAGAGGTTAGTCATTCAGTCAGGTTAGTTTAAAACATTGAAACTGAACCTATCATGACGTATTTGAGGACTCATTGTTGTTGTTCAAGTGAAAACGTCTCGATGTATCCTTGAACTGCTCAACTTCCAAAAGAGCCGTTATACAGCCGATGGTAATAAGCCAGTCGTCGTCATCTTTGTGATGTTCACTTTTAGTAAACTAATTATTTTTACTTTGTTCACAGAAAACCGAACATATTTTCCATCATCGACGCAGAGGCAGCCGTCATTAGCGGCAGATCAAAATCCAGCGACGGCGTCAAACCACTAGTATCAGCATTTGCGACCAGAGTAGCGAACGGGCAAAGCTATCGATCAACCGTCACGAGTGGTGACTATTATCTCGAGCTCAGGCTTTATAACAAGGCCGACATCGCTAACGACAAACCCGAAACTCGGTACAAAAAAGCCTTAACGTCTTTAAAATTGATTTTGAGCGACAAAGACCCAGCTTGGGTCCCGCTACAGAAGCTCTTAATCACATCTTTTGATGTATTTAAAGAAACCGAAGCTAAATTTTTTAAAGACACTAGTAGGTAGGTACTTCTTGCACTTCTTCGACTACTGCTTTAAGATACTTTTAGCGTTTTCAAGTGTATTTAGTCACTAAGATATTATAGAAATAAATAAATATTTTACGTACTTGGTTATTCACTTTATAATAATGCCTTTCTGTAAGACGTGCGAGTTATTAATAAATAATCACTCATGGGTAGGTCACTTACGCAGTAGGTTACACAAACAGAAAGTTTCGAGTCATTTATTTAGCGATGGAATTGAAATCATAGAATCCGCATTTAAATGTAGAATTATTTCTTATAGAATTTTGGCTCAGGACAAGAATCGATCTAGTATTGAATTATTTTTGAAATCGATTCGCGGTCAATTACAACGTCTTTTAAATGATAGCCTAAAGTTACATATTTGTATAAAAGTTAACTTTGAACTTTACGCAGGTTTTCTAATGTTCAAGAATGATGAACAAGATATTAAATCATTTTGTACGAAAAATACACCTATTTACGGTAATTATGACTTCGATATGTTATTTTCTTCGCTTGTTCAAACTTTGAAAAACCAAGTGGAAGAATTTGAAGATCGTGACAGTGGGTGGGCGTTTCTAAACTGTATGCACATAGAAATTAACGTAAACAAATTCGAGCCATTGCGCGGTTCAACGTACATTGAATTACCTAATCAAATAAAAAGCAAAAAGGCTTGTATAAACGTTCGTAACACTGATAAGCATTGTTTCTTATGGAGCGTCCTAGCCTTTTTGTACCCAGCTAAAAATCATGTTGATAGAGTTTCATCGTATCCAAATTTTCGTGATGTACTTAACTTACAAAAAATGACATTTCCAGCAACTTTTTCTGATATATCTATATTTGAAAATAACAATCCTGGTTTAGGTTTCATAATTTACGGATTGAGTAAAAAGAACACTGTTATTGGTCCTCTGTATAAATCGGAAAACACTGTTAATCGGCGAATTATTCATTTACTTTATTTAGAAAATGGTACAAAATCGCATTATTGTTTAATCAAAAACTTGTCGCGTTTATTACGAAATCAAATTACTACAAATCATAAAAAACTATTTCTATGTGATACTTGTTTAGTGTTTTTTAAAAGTGCTGATCTAGTAGATAGTCATACTTGTAATGGGATTGTCACCGTCTTACCTGAAAAGGGTTCAGTAATAAAGTTTAAAAATTATGATCGGAAGCAAAACGTTCCGTTCGTAATTTACGCTGACTTTGAAAGTATGCTTGAAGCGAGTTGTAATGAAGAAATTAGAGGTCTACATACTTCTACAACTCAACGACATGTACCCATTGCATTCGCTTATTATATTGTTTGTTCACAAAACTCATCGTACAATAAATTTGTAACATATCGAGGGATTGATTGTGTAGATAAATTCATATCATACATTTATAATGACGTTCGTGAAATTCGAGATATATTGTATCGAAATGTGTCTATAATTTTTACTGGACTTGATGAACATAATTTTAAAACTGCATCTAAGTGCCACATTTGTGACAAGTTTTTATATGGTGACAAAGTTAAAGATCATTGTCACATAACTGGGAAATTTCGAGGGGCAGCTCATAATTATTGCAATCTACAATACAAAATTCCAAAGTTTATACCAATTTTTTTTCATAATTTGTCTGGTTACGACTGTCATTTATTTATTACAAAATTAGGTGAAGCTCCAGGGTCTATAAAAATTATACCAAAAACTAAAGAGAATTACGTTTCATTCACAAAGTGTATACCTTTTTCTGATGGAAAATTAATATTGTTGCGATTTGTTGATTCTTTCAAATTTTTAAATACTAGTTTAGATAAATTAACAAAAACTATGAAAACCGAACAATTCGTACATTTAAGAAAACATTTTTCAAACGACACACGGTTTCATCTTCTTACTCGAAAAGGAGTCTATCCTTACGATTATATGAATAATTTACAGCGTTACAATGAAACATCACTCCCAAATAAAAAAGATTTTTATAGTTCTCTTACGAATGAGCATATATCTAAAAAAGATTATGCTCACGCGCAATTAATTTGGAGACAATTTAGATTAAATAATATGGGTCAATATACAGACTTATATTTGAAAACTGACGTTTTATTGTTAACTGATGTCTTTGAACAGTTCCGTGTAACTTGTAAAAGTTATTATCAATTGGACCCAGCGTTTTATATTACAGCCCCGAGTTTATCTTTTGATGCAATGCTGTACAAAACACAAGTCGAGTTAGAATTGATAAATGATGAAGCTATTTACAATATGATACAATCAGGAATAAGAGGTGGTATTTGTTTGGTATCGCATAGATATGCCAAAGCCAATAATAAATATATGTTGGATTTTGATCATTCGATTCCAGAATCTCACCTCATATACATAGATTGTAATAACCTATATGGATACAGTATGAGTTTAACTTTACCGTTATCTGAATTTAAATTTCTATCTAAAGAAGAAATCACTAGTTTAGACGTAAATAGTGTACCAGATAATGCTGAATATGGTTTTATTCTTGAGGTTGACTTAAGCTATCCTAAATCATTGCATTTAACCCACTCAGATTATCCCCTGGCTTCACAACGTTTTATTGCTCCTGGTTCTAAGTCTGTTAAATTGATTCCAAATCTATACGATAAATTCCATTACGTTATTCATTATGTTTATTTAAAAACATGCTTGAAACATGGTTTAATATTGAAAAAAGTTCATAGAGTCATTAAATTCCGTCAAAATGATTATTTAAAACAGTATATTGAATTAAATACATGTTTGAGACAACAAGCTAAATCAACGTTTGAACAAGATTTTTTCAAATTACTTAATAACAGTATATTTGGTAAAACATTGGAAAACAACGCAAAGAAAGTTGATGTTAAATTAGTTAACCAATGGCAAGATAATCATAATTTTACTAAAAAGAAAAATAGTGCAGGTAAACTAATATCGTCCCCTTATTATCATAGCAGCATCATTTTTAGTGAAAACTTAGCAGCTATCCAACTGAAACCAACACAAATAGCATTAGATAAACCTATTTATATTGGTTTTTCGGTACTTGAATTGTCTAAAACTCACATGTATGATTTTCATTATTCAGTAATGAAACCACATTATGGTGATCGATTGCAAATGTGTTATACCGATACAGATAGTTTTATCTATCATATTAAAACAAAAGATTTCTATAAAGATTTAAAAGAACATTTTATTAATTATTTTGACACTAGTAATTTTTCAATAGACAACGAGTATGGTTTACCTTTGATCAATAAAAAAGTACCAGGGTTATTTAAGGATGAAATGGCCGGTAAAATTATATTAGAATTCATCGGATTACGTTCAAAACTTTATTGTTTAAAAACTATTGAAACTGAAATAAAAAAAGCTAAAGGTGTAAAATCATGTGTCGTTCGCGATTTAGAGGTGTCTGACTATAGAACAACTTTATTTTCTCAATCAATTTTAAGAAAAAAGAATAAATTGTTTAAATCGATAAAACATCAAGTTTTCACTCATTGCGTAAATAAAGTCGCTTTATCCAGTAAAGATGATAAACGTCTAATATCATCAGATAAGATATCTACAAAAGCACTGGGTCATGTTGCTTTCCTAGGAGTATAAAAATATTTTGTTACTTATTACTTAATTTTACATAATTATAACTCCAGTAATAATCTGTAGGTAAGTAGCATACAATCTGAACCCTTTTCAAACTAATATCGTAGCGCTCACAGTACTTTTAAATCGTAAATTAAGAATACTATTTTGTTACAATAAAAATACATGATAGACCTATACACCATATATTTTTGTTGCTTATTACTTATGTACCTATGGTAAACTAAACGGGATGTTATAGCTATAAGTTATAGTTTAAGTTTATCAATAAATATGTTATTATGTCATAATAATGATGCGTTTTATTTATCTCTTTAGAAATGAAATAATTACTTAGGTACCTACCAACTAATATTATAAACAAAGCAGTTTGATGATACCGACTAACATGTCGCAACACGTTTCTATTTGTTTGCTTTAAAAGAATGAAACTTGAGAACAAACACCTGCGCTGTTTCTTAGTAAAAATATCAATTACTATTGCATCAATGCATGATTTTGTCGAGTAAACAAAAACCTCATTAAATGTTGATGGATTATTACATCATTCTTTACTTGTACGTTACAGAGACAATACCTTTCGAGCTAACTAAATAAATAAATATTGCACGTTGGTAAGTTATTTTTTTACTTTTTTTTTCTATTTTCATTTGAATACTACTTACTTATGCTAAGCTTATGTGTTATTTTGATTGTTTCAGATAATGTCGAACATGGACCTAAAAAATGATGTGGAACAAGCTGATAGACTCTTCGGAATCAACACTCAAGATCTTTACTTTCAATGCGCACAAAATTTTCCTGATAATGATTATGAGGACAACTTGCCTGTAAGCAATTTAAAGAAAACTCCGAAGCCCCTAAAACAGAAATTAAAGAAGACGACTAAGAATTCCAGTAGCATCCAACGAAGATCTTCATTTGTATTGAACCGCGAGCCTTGCAAAGGGAGGCGGTTAATTCAGATCAGTATAACTGACATTAGTGGTGAAAACAGTGAAAATGACAGTGAAGTAATTGTATCGGCTCAATATGTGGTGAAAGATTGTATAGACAATATATTAGACCAAACGGAGAGAGTGATAAAAAGTATATCAGAAACAATAATCGATAATTAATTTGTATATTTTAGTTAATAAGTATTGTTTAAATGAATAAAGATAATCCGTTATAAGTTTAGTTTTTAGTCAATTATATTTTTAATGTATTAGTCATAGATTATCTTGAAATAAATCCTTGCTTATCTGATTTGTTCAAATAATGTATTTTATTTATGAATTAGGTACCTTATTTGTTTAGACGAAATGATAATACAAAAGTAATAAATTGATAAAAATATATTTCAGTAAAAATATCAAGTACAAGAAACAGAGTTAAAATATTTACATAAATTAAATTCATTCTTGCTTCCTTCACACCATTTCTTGATACAAATAACATTTTTAAGAGCACAAATTTTATTATGATCAATACAATTCAAACTTACATTAGAAACCTCATAATCGTTATATAATTTTAAAAAATTAGGACAGCCTTGGTTTTCTCCTATATCTATTACTTCGCAGTTCTCACATAAATCTTTAATCCACTTGATTTTCTCAGTGCCTTTAGTTAAAACATTTTGAAAATTCAAATATGGTTTAACAATACGCTTAAATTCACTGTAGTCAATAAAACCTTCACTCCAATAAATTCCTCGATTAGCTTCTATCCATCGCACGTGTTTTTTTTCTTCCACCGTTAAGTGTTTAAAATGGAAAGGGGGTTTCACAAGAAAAGTTTGCGTATATTCGTTCCGTATAACCGCAAATTCTTTTATGATAAATTTATTTTCTTTATCCTTAAATCCTTGTACGTCTACAATTACAAAATCACTGGGATTCATATTTATGATATTTTTTTCACTATGTTACTCAACGGTCTATACTCAATGATGGAATCGTTTAAAATGAGACAATATGCAGCGGTGTGATCAGGTATCTCTGAATTGCTTTCAAGTTCTATACGTACACTGACTACTGGACCGGACTTTAGATTTTCACATTGTCTAGAGCAATCGATTACAAACAGTGGTGTTTTTTCATTAAATTCATTTGGACTGAGCAGTGGTTCACTTCTACGTCCGTAATAAGATTCTTGGAATTTGACATATTGTTCATATAATAACGCAAATTTCTGATCTTTAAAACTTATATTCAAATTTTCATATGGATAATATACAGAATTAAGATACACTTTGACATCTCTCAAATTACAATGATCGAATCGTGATATATCTTTATCCGGCAAGTTCTTTCTATTCGTTTGTAACCCTAATACTACATATCTTGGTTTTTCAATCTGCGATGATGTTTTAATTGACCAAGTATGCTTAGTTGTTTTTGGTACTAACGGATACTCATATAAATCCCAATTCCTAAAAGCTAAATGGAGAGGACGATCCTTTTCTAATAGTTTTAATAAATGTACTTTTTCTTTGTCAGACACTTTGATGTGCGGGACGCGCCAAACTAATTTGTGAATTGTTATATCTTCGAGAGATTCACCAGTTGGAATTTTTAAAGAGTTTAAATCTGTATTGCTGCGTAATAATATTAGTTCATGTTTGCAGTTCAAAATAATTTTTTTATAATCTTCAGCAAAGCCTAAAACGTTTCTCAGGGGTATTGAACAAGAAAAGTGTCCTCCGTGGGTTTTCTTTGTTCCATTTACATCCCAACCCCAAGCTTTAGCCATTTTAGCCTCACTTTCATTAAAAGATAGCAAATTTTTTATTGTTGTTGTCATTCCAGCATTTTTTATTCTATCAATTTCTACTCCATTAAGTTCATAACGAACATCTTGGAACAGAAAAAGAACTGGATTATTCGTGAACTCTATAGCATCAACTTTTTCTTTTGCAGCACCTTTCACAATGTTTACCGTTCCTTCTATATAGAGGGTACTTGCTGATGGTAATATGTATAAATCTTGTTGGTTGATAGGGATTCGAATTTCATCATTCCTGTTGAAACTTGTTATGTAAGGCTTATACGAATGATATTCTATACCATCTATGGTATTATCGTATGCCGGTGAACTCGTGATATCTAAGATGTTCATTTTAGTAGTCCGATAAATTTTAAGAATTGTTTATTTTCTTTGGTAATTTTAATTTTTTTCTTAGTTGTTCCTTTCCGGATTGATCGATGAGTACTGATAGGTTTTATAACATTATTACCGTATTTATTGAAGTCTATCATTTTTTCCTGATATGCATGTACAATTGAACTTCTTCACCTCGTAGATTTATCAAATTATTATTTATGTCTAACAATCTGATATTTATAGAACTTATGTTATTTTGATTGATTGGAAAATAAATTATATTTTTTGGCACTTCTATTATTCGATACCCTGGTGGAACGTTTGGGGCAAATTCATAAATGATGTGACTTGATTTTCCATTAATATATGATCCGCTCACTATATCACATTCGATTCTTACCACTGTTGTCGATAAAATGTTAACTGGAAGTTGCGACTCGTGTATTATATTGGCTTTAAGAGTTTGTTTGTCAAACCCTAATAATTTTCCGAGAGAATCATTTTTGTCGAATTGTATGTTTTTAGAACAAAAAAGGAAAGTTTTTAACGTGTTGTTGTTACAAAACAAATTTATGTTTGTTCCATTTTTTACGTTTGATTTTAAATAGTCAGATATATCTTGGAGTTCGTAAGCACCTTCTGGTATTTCTAAGACTTCATTGTTGTCGTAATAAAATTTATTATTTCGTTTATCAATGTTAGGGATCGAATTGAATGTAGACAAATACAACAGGGCACACTCGTATTCACCTTCAAATTGCAATGGTGGATAAAAAGTGGACGATAAAATCGAGGTATTACCAGTTATAGACAACGTGAAAGACATTTTACAAATGAAGGTAATTAAAACAACTTTATAAATTTATAGTCAATATTATAATTTATTAAAAAATAACCTAAATTAATCATCTAAGTTAATGAACCACACACTTAATATATTAATAATAATAATTAATTCATTTATTGAATCCACTAACGATCATACAATTTTTTAGTAAGTTCTTGTTTGCTCGATTTATAATCGCATAGTTTTCACCTAGCTCTTCCTTCCAAAACGTTTCTAGAAACTTTAAACATAAGTGTCCACAATTGGATGTGTTAAAGTCTTGATATCTAGAATAATTATATTTGATGCGATATCTTAAATACTCAGCCAACTCTAACGGAGGCTTTAAATCGCCAAAGCTATCAAAATATTCACAATTTTTGAATAGTTTTACATAGGCTACCCAATGAGTTCCATCATTTTCTGAACTATCTAAATTGACAATCCCACACTCAATATCCTTGGATTTTGATGGTAGTTTATTTCTCATGAAAACACCCCTAAAGTATGGAATATGTTGATTAGCATAATCTAATATGTCTAAATCAGAAAGTGCGCGTCTGGGTAACCTTTTAATTAGTTTTTTGATTTATTTACAAAAAGACCATTTCCTGTCTTGTAGGGTTTTATATACAAGCCTTTTCCTAGAGCAATTGATTCTATCATTTTATTATGACGTTGAGCTTCTGCAAAGTTCTTTTTCGCTGATTTATGATCGTTTACAGCCTTTGTTATTCCTGCTGCACCTCCTGCCAGTGCGCCCAGTGCGGATAGTCCAGCGAATATTGGAATGAGTGGTAAAATACCACCTGTTTTCGGCAACGGTATAACACGAGGCACATGAACTTTTTTCTTATTTTTAATGTGCTTTTTAGCTGCAGAATAAGCTTCTTTTATTGCTGCAGCATCATTTTTTGGTTTTGACTTTTTCAGTTTTTTATGTATTTTTGATACCATCGACTTGAATGATCTCCCACCTGCACCATACTTGACCTTAGTTTTCATCGCCTTGTTCACAAGCCACGAAGCCAGTTTTTCACCTGTTCCAGCGTTTTTTGATTTCATTCTCTGTTTTGCCATATTTATGAGATCTAAATCAGCTTTGTGTCGATCTTCCAAACTGTTTGAATTATTATAAGCAATATCGTGTCTCATACAAGCGTTATCAAGCTCATTAACTCCTTTATCTCCTCTCAGTAATCGTTTCTTTAATCGTGTACCGGGTCCACAATAATTATATCCGGGTAAATGCAATTCAAATGGTAAGTTATTTATAATACTATTCACAAGACCTCCACCGCGCATAGCTGAATTATAAATGAAGTCATTTCTATTGTTATTCTCAATTTTATATTTTTATAAATCTAATAATACAGGATTATAAGATCGCTTGTTTATCAATCCAACTGTTTTCACTTTTTGAAAGACCCAACCACTTGACAAAGAGTTTATTACCCTTTTTTCTTAAAACTTTTTCAATAAGGTATACGTTTGGACAGTTAGTTTTTAGAAGTTCTTGTTCATAAAAACGTCCTAATATTGGTTGGTGGTACATATCTTCTATAGAATACGTAACTGGTACAGAAAGATAAACATTTTTAACTAAAAACAATTCTGTAGACCAGTTAGGAGTATATCCTTTTTCGAAGCTGCTTTTATATCTACTTATACGAACATGATCACCGACTTTTAGTTTGTTGGATTTTGCATGCTTTATATTAGAGTTCTGGAATTTTATAATATTTTTCATTACTGCATTTTGGTTTGAATGGTTGACATCTTTAGGTTTATAATTTATTGTTCGATGTATTGTGTCGTTATATGTTGATATGACACTTGTCAACAACTCTCCAATCCATTTATAGTGACCATTGAAACTAAAAAGTTTAAACAGCTTGTTTTTCAATGTCCTTATTAGTCTTTCAACTATAGAAGCCTTTTTAACAGAATATGTAGAGTAATGATTAATGTTATACTTTGTTGTTACTTTTTTAAATTCATCGTTGTAAAATTCAGTGCCCATATCAGTTTGTAAATTAATGGGTTTTCGGTGATTTTTATCTAATACACTTTGAAACGCATTTGCGATTTCTTTTTTTGTTTTAGTTTTAACGGGGATAGCCCAAGAAAACTTAGAAAAACAATCGATTATCACCAAAATATATCTATGGTCACGGTTATATCTTTTTAAACTTTGAAAATCAATGAGATCTGCTTGCCATAGGTCATCAATGCCCTTTAATAATACTGATCGTCGATTAAAATTCTTGCGAACAGCTTTATGAATTTCATTCACAATTTGAAGTTTACTCATTTTTTAGCTCTTATTAAATCAGCTTTTGTACAATAATCTACAATAATATTATCAACATATTCTTTTAAAACTGTTCTCAAATTATTAACTATTGTTGCGATCTCTTCCTTCTTTATATACAATTCATTTTGTCTATCTACGTACTCCTTGTTGACAGCATCAGAATTTTTCAATGGAATCGTAATACCGGTTAGTCTTGTATTATGTAAATCAAACTCTCCGCTTTCGGTTTTCATTAGGATTTTATCAAAGTTTTCTATGAAATCTGGTAAACGCAAGCGTTTATGAATGTGATGTCCAAACTTATCCATTATAGTGAACTGATAGGTGTTATCGATAAAGTTGAAATGAAATAATTTAAAAAAATCATGCTATATATTAAGGTATAATCCCGCTTTCACGCAATTCTTCTATAATAGAAATGATTTCATTCTCCAACCCAGTGTTACCAGCATCTTTTGAAGCAATCAAAAGCTTTAATCTTTCAACTAATTCATTAGGATCATCCCAGTATACGTAGTCAACATTTTTCTTCCATGTTTTCATAAGTGGTAAACCTTCTCCTTGATGTGTTATGTCCGGTTGGCTACTATCAGTGCTTACTGAAACTTTACGTAATTTGAATAGTGGTTTTATAATACTCAAGTATTTTCGGCCTTTATTACTCTTGATCGGTTGATTTGGACTAAAATTTCTTCTATGAGCATTTGTTTCTTGCAACATTAACTTATAATGACTCAAATCTTCATTATTTATTACATCTAAGTTAGGGACTTTTTTAAAAAGTAATTCTTTTATTCCATCCGTAAATTTATACTTCTTTGTACCAACTTGAATATAATCATCAGTCAACACAACACGCGAAGATCCCATCATGAGTTTTCCGCGATCATTTCTAATACCAAACAGAACATCATTGAAACTATCTGAAGCATCAGGAGTAAGAGACCACGAAGAAACGTCTAAAATTGCATCGGTTGCACCTGAAGACACTGTCTTAAATGATTCATCTCCTTCTACTGTATCCATTTTAATTGCATCACCATCGTAATCGTTATTATCACTATCCTGTGACTCACTAGATTCTTTTGGGCTTAATATATTGAATCCAACATTAGATTGTCTCTTTAGAGTTTTATCGCTGTCTAATGGACTTGAAGTATCAAATTTAACATCATTTTGTAAGGCTTTGGAATAATGAAATGATTTTCTTTTGTCAGGAGATTCTATTGATAAAGAATTGTCCACCATTTTATTGAGGGGTTCTGTAATTGGTTTAAAAACAGATTTTAAAATATTACTTCTGTCCGTTTCAATATTTCGCATTTTTCGAACCTTCTTTTTAACAGCTTCTGCAGCTTCAACAATTTGTTTTTTTAGATTTTTTTCCATTGCAGCAGAGTTGATTGAACCATTAACAGTATTCATGTGAAATGATAGTGTAGTTTATGTATTTAGCTATTTATAGTGATGAACTTTGTTGGTTGTAGTAGCCTCACAAAATAATAGTACGAATAATATTCTCAGCTATTTATAAGGGATAAAAAAAGACTTTTAAATACTTAACTTCTTTCTTTATTTATAAAAACAATCTAATAATTTTTTTGAATTCTTTTCTACAAATCGGACATTTAACTCCGACAGACAGAGAACACTTCGCACACGCCACAGCATGACCACAAGGTGTGAAACACGTATTTAATTCTTCTTCCATACAAATTTTACATATAATTGATGATGGTATTATGTTGACTTTTATTTCCGGTTCAATTTGACTGCACTCTTCTTCGAATTCTTCATATCCTCCATTTTGTACATTTTCCACATAGTCTTCTCCTTTCATTACCAATACATAGGGACATTGGCCAAACCAGCGTGCATGCTCTTCCCATGGTAGATCGTTGGGGCCCCAATCTTTCATTCTTCCACCGCAGTAAAAACAGACGACTCTATCACCTATTTCGGTATAAAAAAATCCTGCTTCAGTCATTTCTTTTGGTTTTTGATTTAAACCCAGCGGCCAGGTAGCAAAACTCCTTAAACGTTCCTCTTCATCAGCGAAACGGCGAAAGACGGGAATGTAAGACATAATTTTATTATTTAATATAAACAAAACGCTCACAGAACTTGTTTTCTAAGCCACGACTCAACAAGAAATGATTTACATAAGTCCACTAATGAAATAAAACAAACGTATCAAATTTCTTTCGATAACAACCTTTGTTTTTTTCACAGTCCTTGTTTATTACAACATAACTGTAAGGTTCTTTCCATATTTGGGCACACATTGCTCTGAATTCTTGCCATGTCATATCAGTATTGACGTGTTCATCATATATGTGTCTCAAGTTTATATCATCTTGCTTGAACAATACTAATAAATTTGCATTATCTCTTATTAACTGTTTTGGTATTTTGCTATATGTCTGGTTTAAATAAAAACAGTCTATGTATTTGTGTCTACCCATTGCAAAAAAATCACGCATACTGTTTTGATTCTCGCAAGATACATCATCGAAAACAATAACTGAGTTACATTTTGCTTCTTCTGGAGTGAACACTTCTTGATTTTCATGAAACTTTGAGAAAGTAACACCAGGAACCCTTTGCAATACCTGTTCTAAGTACTTATATTTCGGTTGATAAAGAGTTTTTGAATAGACATAAACGTTACGATATTCTAAACCATTTTCGTGCAAAAGTAGTCCAATAACCAAATTCGTTTTTCCACAGTTCGATGGACCACATATTATACAGCGAACTGTATTTGGTAATAGTTTTCCATGACGAATGTTTTGTTGCTCAGACGCAAAATTGATATTTTCTAATTGTAATGATACCGGTTGTTTAACGAACTTCATGTTAACAATGCACCTAACGAAATGACTAAAGATCTATAAAAACGGTAATTAATAAAGCCTATTAATGGAACAAAAAATGCAAGGTTGAGTTTGGTTTCAATTTATAGTTCACTTTGGACCTTAAAACCCCGCGAAGCGAGAGGCCGCAGGCCTCGTGGGTTTTCTGGTCCAGAGTGAACTATAATTACCTACTAG